>JACRUU010000013.1:16041405-16248905 GCA_030449085.1 Kryptopterus vitreolus
TCATGGAATTACTGTTCAGATCAACATGTGATACTTACTAACAATAATTGTTAGTTTATGATCTACACCACACCTAACCTTACTACACAAGAAAGGTTCATGAAAGGATAAGCCTTGATTGCACAAGTTCTTTAAATTAGATATAATTATATAATTTGATATCATTTAAATAATTGTTTTCCATATGTTCGATGGAAATATATTCACTAATTTTTTTTCCCCTCTGTTTGGCTTTTTCTCAGCTGGCCAAGCTACATCAGTTGTCCATGCAACAGGGTCTGACACCAATCGCTCAGCCAGCAGCTACCGCCGTCCTGCCTGGTAGGTTTGTCTACCCCTGGTATGGAGATGGGAAAAAAGAAAAATAGACAGACTTTTCTTTAAAAGACAACCTTGGAAGATACTGAGATGTATACACGTATATAGACGTTATTTTTCCTGTGAGGAAAATTATCGCGTTATAGCAGCAGCAGGTTGCATAAACGGTAGAGATTTGGCAGAATGTAATTAAATAATTGTTGTTCATGTAACGGTAGGAAAATTTCATGTCACGATTATAGTGACCAAAGTTAACACGGTTATCAATATTAACACTGTTTTGTTCAAATGAGGGGGGCACGGTGGCTTAGTGGTTAGCACGTTCGCCTCACACCGCCAGGGTCCGGGTTCGATTCCCGTCTCGGCCATGTGTGTGTGTAGTTTGCATGTTCGCCCCGTGCTTCAGGGGGATTTTCTCCCGGTTCAAAAACATGCACGGTAGGTTGATTGGAAAATTGTCCCTAGTGTATGAATGTGTGTGTGAGTATGAGTGTGTGTGTGTCCTGCGATGGGTTGGCATTCCATCCAGGGTGTATCCTGCCTTAATGCCCATAGACGCCTGAGATAGGCACAGTCTCCCCGTGACCCGAGGGAAGATCGGATAAAGCGGTAGAAGATGAATGAATGAATGAATGAATGAATGTTCAAATGAAGCCCTGAAAAGTGTAAGTATGCGCAGGGAGTATTATGATGGAAAAGATAAGACGAAGCGCTTGGATTCACTGTGACTACTGTGGGAGACGTCTAAAGATTGGTGTGTTTACTGTGTCTTAAAATACTGCATGATGCAAAATAATTGAATCGAAAATGTACCGAATAACGCAAACAAACTTTGTGAACCCCCCCTGATAGTAGGAAGAAGTTGCGCCTGCTACCACCCCCCCCCCCCTCTTTTTATTCATTGAATCTTTGCATTAATTACAAGCAAGATAATGAAATATTTAATGTCTAATCAATATTTTGGGCCAAATATTTTCCCAAGGCTGGAAAGGTCTTAAAAACGACGATAATCAAACACGGCGTTAATGACAATTACATTTTAAATGATAATACTAACCGTCAGGACATTTTATCATGGTAAATTAACAAATACTGTATTGTAGATGCTTCTACATCAAACAACAGAGATGCAATGCAAATAGAAAGAAACGAAATGAAATGTGCAATGTGTCCCTGTAAGTAGGTGAAATGATAAGATTTGTGTGCTTGGGCCCCCTTTCCTGTCAAGTTCAATGAATCTTTCTGATATGGAAATCGAATTGAATGCTTCTCAAATCACACGTCATGGGTGCAGATTATCTTTAGAAGTCGTCTCGTCATGGTACAGCTGGGAACAGGAATATGGATTAAAGGAACCTTCAGGTAGTCTCGCTACTGCCTCTGCACTCCACAGGCCATATGGTACGTGTAGATTAGACCCGAGTAAAATAGGGCTAGGTCTAACTGGGATTTCGCACTATGCACTTCAGGTGTTTAAACCATTATTTTCCATTATTTCCAACCCAGCTAAAGGATCTTCTCATTCTCCTGAGACCTGCAGATGTGGTAGATTACCTCCTTCCTGTACATCAATTCTAGGACATCTCTCACCATGTGGAGGGATCCAATATATATGTTTAGACACAAAGGTCCCAACCTCCCGCCCCTCAAAGTAAAGGCGTTTTGAAATACGCACTTTGGCTTGGCGAAGAAAAGCCTCAAAGCAATTTCTGCAAGAGTACACTGTTAACCCCCCTTTCTTCTACTGAAGCATGGAGAGCATAGTTCTCTTGAGATGGCTGCAGAATTCGATTATGTCGGAGGTAAAAAGCTCATCAGTCAAGACAGTGTTTCAGTCTATTAAAATGGGCTCCTGATGGCTAAGAGAGCTGGCTCTAGGCCCAGGCTGGATCAGATGTGCGGAAGTGGAAACACAGGTTGCTTTCATTGGAATGCAAATCGCAGCAGCATCCAGGTGAGGCGGCAGATAGGTGTGAAACGTGCCTTCCAGCCTAAAAGAAGCCCGTCTTTGCAAATAATGCAAACCTAGTTATTAATTCGTCGTTGATTGGGCACAGTTTTGGGGAATTATTCTCTTGGGTGAAATTCCAGCTTCTGCAATAGAATCATAGAATAGAATAGAATAGTAATTATTTTCTTCACATATTCCAGCATGTTTTTGGAAGCTTGGGTCAGAACGCATGATATGGCGCCCCTGGAGCACAGAGGCTTAAAGGACTTGCTCAAGGACACAAGGATGGCAATACCGGAGCTCGAACCCCCGACCTTCCAATCAGTAGCCCAGCGCCTTAAACCACTGAGCTACACCCCTCCTCCCCCACGTCGTGTTTACAGGCACGTTCACTGGATCAAGAGCTACAAATTTAGGTTCTAATCTACAGACCCGCGAGCAACATCTATCCATATATTTATTTACAGCTAGAGCTATTGATTATTTTTGTAATTTTCGATATTTGGACGTATCCTAGCGATTATTCCAATGATTCATCGTATAAGAAGTACTGTTTCTTTATTAAAAACAGGTCCCTGAATTTTTTTTTATTTATTTAATGTGCCTGCAAGTATATCTTTGATAAACTAAACCCATTTAGGGCATTTAATTGCGATAAAATATCAAAATTCAAAATAAAAAAAAATCTAAAATCTATTTCAAATTACTCCGAAAAAGAGAAATGCACTGTACAAAGTTTTCTTTAAGTTTAAGTTTAAAATGCTCCCAAACTTTAGATTAAATAACCTCCTCACCCCTCGCTATTTTCTCCCCGTTCCTTTATTTTTTTCCCTCCTGCAGGGTCTTTAGTGTTTATCTGTCCGGAGGGCTCCAGGGTTTAGCCGGCGGTGCGTCAGTAATTATGATCTGTGGGGAAAGAATTCTTTGTTTTTAAGTGAAAGTCTATTCAAATTACTCTGGGTTATTCAAGAAATAGGTTCCGCCCCAGTTAACAGTTTGGCAATAGTGTTTTGGTGTTTGAGGTATTTCCAATGTTCATTGCAACCTTGCTTCCGCATCTTTATCCAGCCAGGAGGGTAAATTTAGCAAAAGCATACTCAAACAATATATTAAAAGTAAAGTATATCATATATATATATATATATATATATATATATATATATATATATATATATATATATATATATATATATATATATATTTTTTTTTTTTTTTTTTTTTTTTTTTTTAAGGGGGGTTTTGTGTTTGTTTCCTTCATATATTCAGTGTCATACAGATGAGGGTCCTCTGAATGAGGGTTTTCTCTTCCCTTTCCATACTGGCATACTGGGACTAATTTCTACATTTAAAATTGATACATTCATAATCTATTCATCTCTGTAAACTTTATTGGGGAAATTGTTAAAAACGCTATTCAAATAAAATTGAGGTGAATTTGGGGTACAGCCTGCAATTTTATAGCACCATAGTCTTAGTCTGAATATTGTCCATCTCTTCTATCCATCAGCATCCATCCGTAAATGCATTTATGAATGATCAAATGCATATAAACTTAACATGGACATTCAAAATACCATGTTTTTGTGATCACATCTATCATCTGTATATCATTTCTGATTTAATCTTTCTTTGTTAATAATATAGAAATAAATAGAATCAACTTTAGCTAAATCCTGTGGGTATTCTTTATGTAAGGTATTGAACATTGTACAGAAAAAAAACCCTACAGGAAGGTTTATATATATATATATATATATATATATATATATATATATATATATATATATATATATATATATATATATATATATATATATATATATATATATATATATATATATATATATATATATATAGATATATAAATATATATATATATATATATATAAAACAAAACGTTTAGAAAATAAAGACAAATACACCACATTCCCCACTAAACTTCATCAAATGAAGGCCTCACAGTATCTGAATTTTTCTTTTCAGCCTATTAGACAGAAATACATCCATCATGTTCCAACCAGAGGCCTTGCAGAAGCCCATAGTACTAGCTTCACGTCAGGTTGAAATAATGAGCAATTGCAGCGGAGGAAAGCGGAGGAAATCGTTTAGGGCTGCGGAATGCAATCGGGGTTCTCCTGAGCTTTTGCTAACGCCGCGTCTTTCCTACTGTATTTCTCAGCAGGCATGGAGTCCAGCGCCCAGACGGCATCGCAGGAGCTACTCATTCCAAACGACGTAAGAGCCGCACGCTTACTTCTTCACACTTTCCCGATTACAACCGGCGCGTGCAGCACGTTCATGGCTTCTTGTTTTTTATAGCTGTAATTCAGGGACCGTCTTTGCTAATGAGGCAGCCTGTCTTCTCTGTGTCAGCAATTTGGGAGGATTAAAATTGTGCCATGTGTTTTTATTATTATTATTATTATTATTATTATTAATGAATATTTTAATTTAACTCGTAACCTGTGGAAAAGAGGCAGTTTTGAAATATTGCAATCTATAGGACATCTGTTCCTAGCTTAGCCAGAAAGAGGAATGTTTGCATTGTTATGCGGTTGCGTCGGAATGAAAAATATCAGCCGTGCTATATAAATAACATCTCGCAGACAAGAATTATGAGAGGGCTGCGACACAAATAAGAAGTAATATGAAATCCGCCAGGTAAAAACAAAAAAAAAAACAAATATGTAGTGGCGGGCTGAGTTTAATATATTAAACTCAGACGACACATTGACATACACCCGTTGGGCTTGTTCAATAACTCATGAACTCAATGCAGCCCTATAAGACGTTCCTTCATATGGCTCTTCATATATTCTGCTACGTAACACGTCAGGACAAACAGCCACACAGCTATGCATTCATCCATCCATCTATCCATCCATCCATCCATTCCTCCGCTTTGCTTCTCTCCATGGAGCTGCATTTGAGCTCAATCCTGTCACAGCAGCTGACGTACTTTGCTCACTACGGCTGTCAAAACAGAGTGGTAAATAAAAGCAACCCCTCGTCCTTTCATCGAAGCCCTGAGCTCAGCGCCGAGAACATCGATGTGCGGGTCATGGCTGCACGCCGGGGCTCCTCCCCCACCCCCTCCCGCCATGCTCTCTCTCTCTCTCTCTCTCTCTATTTCTCTCTAAACCCACTGCATTAATCCACTGGCTCCTGACCTGGCCGAGGGCTCCTGCCTTCACGATCCACAGCGGTAGCGTCGCATTGCTGTTCTATTTTAAGGGCCTCGGCCCGGGCAGGGAACGTAGATCCGTTGTTATTCGGTGTTGGGTTTTTATTAGTTGTGGCTCGTAGCAGAAGGGATTCTTAGAATTGTTATGAGACAAGTGAACAAGTGCAGGGAATGAAGTTTCAAGGACAATGCAACACTCACTTGATACCCGTACGCAGTGATTAGCCTCCAACTAGCCTGATTTTTGCATGCAAACGCAAATCGCATGTGCTATTTTAATAGGCGAATATAAAAACTATAAGCAGTCATGCTTGTAAATAAATAAGGAGTATAACGCAATTGGGGATTAGTGGTTAGCATGGTCGCCTCGCACCTCCATTCCCGTCTCCGCCATGTGTGTGTGGAGTTCTCACCGTACGACAGTTTTTCTCCGGCTCCCCCCCCTCCCATGCACAGTAGGTTGATTGGCACTTTGGAAAATTGCACCTAGTGTATGGATGCGAGTGTGTGTGCCCTGCGATGGGTTGGCAATCCATACAGGGAGTGTGCCCGACGACGGCACAGGCTCCGCGCTGCCCAAGAAAAGATCGGATAAAGTAAAGTATGGATAGAGTAAAAAGTGTATTTTCGTTATCAATTTATGCCTTTAAGTGGCATAAAGTGTTCAACGGTGTTCACTGTAAACATGGACCAATACAATTTATTGAGAGCTATGTCGTTTAGCAATTTAAAGATAAGAAAAAAATGTGTAAATATAAAGTCGACAAAGTTTAAAGTATATGCATTTAACACTGTATAATTAATAAAGAAATTACGGGGGGGGGGGGGGGGGGGGGGGGGGGGGGGGGGTGGGGGGGGTGGGGGGGGCAGTGGGGGGTTTGAGGGTTTGTTGAGTTAGTTTGGTTTTGGGGGGGGGGCACTATCAAATCAAAAATTCACATTGCACAGTTGCTATTGTGCAAAGAAAATTTATATTGCTTTAGCAGCCATCTTTCAATGCATCTATGATTAATATTATACAAATATTACAATAATAATACATTATAATAATACATATTATACTGTAAAAAAAAAAGTTTGTGATCAAAGATTTTTGCTCAATTCTTTGATTGTTGTTCATCTAGAATGAACTATATGTTACTGCAGGTGTTCCTTAATGACGGGGATGAACATTGTACACAGTAACACATTTATTACCTACTATATAAGTTCATAGAGGGGGGGGGGGGTTGTTCAGCAAAATAATGTATATTTTGTGTATATGTAATATAAGGCCTCACAGTAGCTGATGAAGGACTGGCAAACCATCATTTTCCAACCAGTTATGGAAACCCAAAAATGAGAATATTTGAATAAAATACAGATGCTAGAAACTCCCCGCTGTTTTATCACGTCACAGGTTTGATCTATTTGAAGAAACAGTTTAGTTCTCATCTTCACTAATCCCAGCTAGATGGTAGCTTTCTCTTGAAGTTAACCAGACAAAACAAGATCATGCTACAGACAAAAGTGCAAAATATTTCAATCTCTGTCCTTTCCAAACTGTCATGTAGTTGTAAATACACTTGACAGGGGAGGCGGATACGTGTGCTGAGAAAGAATTGTTTATTGTGAAAAGGCCGGACAAATCCAAACAGGTAGGGAGAGTTGAATATGTGCGACCGGTTATGGTCGGGTGATCAGCAAACAACAACAAGAGGGCAAAAGCATTAGAGAGAGAAGTGAAACTGGGTCATGCCTGAGAAAGGTGAGCCACAACTCTACAAGTCTAAACAAAAAGGTTTGGTAATCACAGATAGACAAGTTCCATCAGAAACCACAGGGGTATATCAAGTGTGGAAACACACATTGTATAATGGATTCCAAGATATACATACATATATATATATATATATATATATATACACACACACATTCATACACTAGGAGCAATTTTGCAAGGTGCCAATCAACCTACCGTGCATGTTTTTGGACCGGGGGGAAACCGGAGAACCCGGAGAAAAAACCCCTGAGGCACGGGGAGAACATGCAAACTTCACACACACATGGCTGAGACGGGAATCGAACCCAGACCCTGGAGGTGTGACACGAACGTGCTAACCACTAAGCCACCGTGCCCTGTACACACACACACACACACACACACACACACACACACACACATATACACGTACACACATACACGTACACACATGTTCATAATAATTAATTGCAAATTGGGCCGTTACACCACTAATATTTATGCATTAAAGGACTGGCAAGTGAAATGGTACCTATACAAACTTTGTTAAATCAAATCATGTTCTACTAAATCTACCTCGTACATCTGTTCTACTTCTACATTTATATAACTTTGGGAATGTATTCCGAGCTTCGGAGAACAGCCTTTCCCCTCCGAACAGGACCGAAAGATGAATGTTTGCACATTCATATTCCCCCCGAAAAAAAATCAAATGCTATGAGCAGAAAGATAAGGTGGCATTTATTATTGAAATGGCCTCGCAGCGTGGTGACTCGGCAGCAAGGCGAGATCAAACAGACATCAAACGCCTGGCAGAAGGAAGTTGTTTATCACAAGCAATCACATCTTCCTCTCTAGAGGAGCTTGTTCTCCACAGCAGCCCTCCCCGTCAAGTTCTTCACGAACATGTGGCAATTAGACAGTGATCAGAGCTGGTGCTTGGGAACGTAGTGACACCGACATGAGGTCTATGCAGCAAATCCCAGGCCTGGTCAATGCAGGGCGAGCGTCTTCGCATATCCTCTCAGTCTCTCCGAATCAAGTCTATAAAATTCTTCGATACGATGTCTTACTATACATACATAAATACATTTTCAAATGGCAAACCCAAGTTTCTATGCTGCATTCTAAGGACAACAAAACAGGGAGCGGAACCTGCTGTTTATTGCGTGGATGAATAATTCAGGGTTTCATAAAAGCATAGGATGGAGGATGGACCGTACCCACGGTCTCAGCAAGACCTGGAGGTCTTCCACCAAGCACTTAGACACCGACATAATCAGCCAAGCCATTAATAGCCTCAGGCACCAGGGAGAGCGGTGTGACAAATCAGGAGCCGGAGCAGCCATATGACTTGTGAGGAAAGGAATGTTCTGTGGGTAAAACACACAGAGAGACACACTCAACGACTCGCAGTGTGAGGGAGGAATGCAGCGACAGTGTGGGTGAGCGAGGGAAAAAAAAAAAAGGAAGGAAAAAAAAAAGATGTCAAAAGAATACCAAATCCGCCAACACATCTGCATGGGGGTCACTTTTTCATTGTCCAAGCCTGACATTATTCACAGGGCGCCATTCAGAATCTTTGCACCAGACACAGAGTCCAATAAACGGCGAATTTGATCTAGGCGTCAACGTTGAGTTTTAAGATCGATAGCCATTTAACGGGACAGACAGACGATGCGTGTCCAGCAAAGGCGTCTTGTTTTACACCGTTCTGATGTTCGGCAGTTGAACACAGATTGAAGAGTTTGTGGACTGCACTTGACAGGTTATCTGCTTCATGCCGCAAAGCACTGTGGCTTTAATAGACATACTCCAGTTGCCAAAAGGGTTCTATGAGCTTGGAATTAAAGTTGTTTGTTTTTTTTTTGTTTCAAGATTTGTCCAAAATCATTGGGTGAAATTTCCGTAACCCCGATTCCTCGTTTATCTGGAGGCTCAAACCTATTATTGTAAGCATTTAACTCTCTGACCCGAGATACTTCTCGATGTACATGGGCCCGTCCAGATCTTGCAAAATGTCACGCTCGGCTGCACTGACGTCATTCCTCTGACAAGTTCAGAACCGTATACTGTTCCCAAATGCATGGGATGTACTTAATGAAATATGAAACAAGGTTTTGCATCTTACCCGGTGCAAAAAAAAAAAACCCACACGAGTGCACTAGTTTGTTGGCTGAAAAGCAAGACAGGGCTATAAAATACAACATCCAGGTCTGTGACGGTCACTGTGGCAACCGAGTCACCGGCTGTCTATTGCCACCGGCGGTAGTGCACGCGACGTCACACCCATATTTCCGTTACATTGACTTGTCTGGCTTTTCCGTTAGACTGGTGAGGTCGGCGCGATTCAGCCGTGGATCTCGTTGGAAAACCAAATGGTACATCCGTGATCTGGGAACATTTTGGATTTGTGCCGAACGAGAAAGGCGAACCAAGCAATTTAGATAAAGCCATTTGTAGGCTTTGTGGCAAAAAACATGTGCTGTATTGTGTTGTTTCATTGACGGAAGTTCATAAATAAGCACGCATGTTTGTACAAAGTCATTTCTTTGCCATTCTTCGTTTTTTTTGTTTTTACATAAAATGCGTAAAAATCTCTTAGCTGAGACGTAAAGTGAACGTTTTCGGACGTTCCGTCATGATCGATTTGATGATACGTTCTAGAGATCACCATCTGTTTTTGTTAGCCTGCCCCAAGCAACACCGGCGGTTGTTGGTGATTTCCCACCGCGGTAGTCAAAAATTGCCACCGTCACAGCCCTAACAACATCCAGATTAGATTAGGGGTTAAATTGGCCACACACCAGCGACAAAAAAAAAAAAGCATCCTTTTCATAATCGCTTTTTCTGTCCTCACAGCTGATTGGTTCCATCATCGGCAGGCAAGGTACGAAAATCAACGAGATCCGCCAGGTGTCCGGCGCTCAAATCAAAATCGGCAGCCAGCTGGACAGCACCAGTGACAGACACGTCACCATCACGGGCTCCCCAATCAGCATCAACCTAGCTCAGTATCTCATCACGTCCTGGTAAGTACGACGGGTTTGGCCGCTCAAGTGGAGCATAAGGCACCGCTCATCTTTTCCCTATATGCAGATCGTGCCTTGAGATGATCTTATGGGGTTTTTCCACTGCACAAAACACTTGAATTTACTTGTTTGGATCATAGGTGTACGGCTTTTGATACCCAAAACGGCAGATTTTACCCCAGAGCTGTTTGGAACCAATAACTACTGCATAACTATCAATAAATCATTCATTTTCTGAGAATAATACTGTCTACTAGTGAAAAGTAACAGAAGGAAGATAAACTGTGAGTAGTGTGAACAGGTAGCTCAGATAATTAAGGCACTGGACTGCTGATAGTAAGGTCAGGGGGTCGAGGCCCGGTATCGCCAAGCTGCCACCCTTGGGTCCTTGAGCAAGGTCCTTAACCTTCTGTCCTCCAGGGGGTGCTGTATCATGGCTCACCCTGCGCTCTGATCGAGCGTCCAAAAACAAGCTGGGATATGCGAAGAAATAATTTCACTGTGCTTTAATGTATACGTGACAAATAAAGGCTATTCTAGAAGTTTATTTTGGTGCACATTTTGACATTTACAGCATATGGGAGTGAGTAGAAATTGTCTTATACAACAGAGCAGTTAAGGGGGCCTTGCTCAAAGGCCCAGGCATTAGCAACTTGGTTGCGCTAAGATTTGAAGCCACTTGTATTCAGTCCTACTGACTATATTCTGCCGTCACCTTTCGATTATAAGAACCATGATGCACTTCACGGATACATTTTATACATGAGCAGTTCCCTCCAGTCTTTTATTTTTGGTGGGCAGGAAATCGGATGTGGGCGGTTTTATATTCGTTCGGTCGCCAACACGTGTGGAGATTTCGCTAGTTAAAAATCTGCAGTAAAATAAAGATAGGAATGCCCACAAGCGACCAGCATAAGCTGCATCAGTTCCAGAATGAGCACATCAATTTTTTGTTTGTTTGTTTGTTTGTTTGTTTTGGGAAAAAAAGAAGAATTCCCACTAATGATTGTTTGGTTAGATCAATGTGTCTCTCAAGTACCAAAAAAAGATAGTGGACCGATTGGCAGTGCTGGGAATTTCTAATCAGTGACAATGAATGTATCAAAAGCACACAAAAGGTCTATTGTGTTCTCCAAACTCAAATCATTATCGTTTATCAATCGTTTTGATCGCTAATCCATCCGTAATGAATTTGACAACACTGTCAAATGTTTCGTTGATAAAAGTTCTGAACGTGCAGTGGAAAAACATCTTGCGGATATAAATCTAAAACCTGATTTAGACCCAAATTGGAAATTAAAACAGGCCACAATACATGATCTGGCATTACCGCATTCGTATTTCTTTTTTTTTTTAAAGTGGGTGGCTTTTAAGAGGATACCGACATTTCATTTCACCTCAGTGAAGTTATTGGTGTACTGATTACCTTTTATGTAAAGTCAAACCAACAAAATTAAATAGTTAATCGAACGAGTCCTCAAGATGACTTGGACATGGCATTAGAGCATAAATCAAATCCACATCAAACTAGAGTCGAAGAAATGATCTTTCATGATGGATCACTGGGAATCAGTGAAATTTAATAAGACGTGATGCGACGCTCGTACGCCGTAAACTGATTGCGGCGCAATATACCTGAAACGTTTCTTTTATTCTGACAGAAAGTGACAGTTTTCACATTTTGCGCACGCATTGCTGGAGACGCTCATTCATAGATGTAATCAGATGTCAGCGGCATATTTATAGGCCTCCATCCTGAATCAGCAGGTACACAGAATGACTCATGAATAACAAATGGAGGCTCGTCTCAGGTGTGTTCAACATGCGGACTGGTGCGCTCTTCTTCAGGCTTCTTAATAGCCGCATTCTTTTTTTTTGTTTTTAATTTTCATACCATACAAGTGCAAACATTCTGCACAGATGCATTCTGCATTTGACTTAATGTA
Source organism: Kryptopterus vitreolus (assembly GCA_030449085.1). Classification (NCBI taxonomy): domain Eukaryota; kingdom Metazoa; phylum Chordata; class Actinopteri; order Siluriformes; family Siluridae; genus Kryptopterus; species Kryptopterus vitreolus. The sequence continues at coordinate 16,053,578 of JACRUU010000013.1, forward strand.
AAAGATGTATTCCTGGTGCAAGATTACTGAAAATTACAAGACCTTAGTATTATAAGGTTCTGTCTGGACGAGTTATTGTGTCATATGAATATGAAATTACATCAAATTGGCCATTGAAATTTCAGAGGAAAGAGAAATTCCTGTACGTTTGATTACATTTTATTTGTTTAGGACGTTTACATAAAGAGGCATATACAAAATAGCTTTATAAATATATTTTTAAAAAATGGCTATAAATGCCTATTTTTTTATAGTTTAAACTCGTATAAGTCCCTAAAACATTAAGTTCAAACTCAACTTAATACATTACCTTAAAAAAGAGAATGTAAACCTGTATACAGTACTTCTATGTGCTAGAATCTAAAATACAGAAATTACCCTGCATTTGATATATTGATCACTATTATGCATTATTATGCAACAGCACTATTGTGTACTGTTGTAAATGCTGTAAATACAGTAAGTTAATTTAATAAAATATTATGCAATAATTTAATTGTACTCGCCAATAATGAATGAATGAATTTCAGTGTGAAATTTCATGAAACATTCTATACTTCCACAAAGAAGTTGAGATCTACTGAGGCCTTAAACTCGACTGTAGTGCAACAAGCTTGCTTAACTAAATATGAATATGATTAACTAAATATGATTTAAAATCGTATAATACCCAGCTTTCCTAACTAACAGAAACTAGCTAACAGATACATCAGAACATCCATTACATCAGAATGAACTATAACCTGTCACAAAGAGTAATGTGATATTGTAAAATATTGTAATTGCTCCATTATAAGTGGCATAAACACCTAAGATCACGCTGTCCTGGAAAAACAACGACTTTACATTAGGTGATATATGTCACAGTGGTGTTAATGATCTTAGAACAGCATGGCACGAAGTGAGCTATTTTGTATTTAATCGGTTGGTTTATTCGTAGATCTCAGAGGTAAGTCCTTTTGTAATACACCACAACTTAATACACTTGATTAATCCACAAAATTGTTAATTGACATATCACCTTTTCATCAGCTTATCAGCTATTTGATTATTAACAGTGCTGGGTAGGTTACATTGGAAATGTAAAAGGTTACAGATTATTCACAAATTATTCAAAATGTAATAAGTTGTATATCTTTTCGATTACTTTATAAAAGTAAAGTAACTGCTTATATTTGATTAGTTTCATTTGTCCAGAATTAAAGATTTTGGTGGGATTGTTTAGACCCTATTTCTAATCTTTGACATTTTCAAATGTAAATGTAATTTAATTACACGTTTTTATTTTCCTTAGTAACTGCGACTGTTACTTTTATTTTGTAAGTAAATTACGAAACGCCATTCCATGTAACTAGTTACTCCCCAAAACTGCTCATTAATTAGCGGTAACTCGACTTAGTGCAGTATACATAGAAAAATGCTTCCCTTTGTCATCACTTCAAACATTCTTATCTATGAAGACCATTCTTATCTATAAAAACTGTAGAAGTAAACTTCTAGTACGGATAAAAGAACGTTTGTCGCGAAGGTCGTTTTAAGACGCTGCTTGTAAGAGGAGGGAAAAAACTAAAAGCATGAAAGTTCCAGGGAAGTGACTCCATGGTGTTGCACTCCGACAATGTTTCATTAATGAGTGGATTAAATGAAACACTTTCATCCTGCCATTTTTATTCGTGTCTCAGAATTCAGACTGAGGATGCCACCCATCCTTCACACACACACAAAAAAAATAAAAAAAACATTGCAGTGTGTTGCATCAGAAAGTCCTGCATATTGAACACACCCTTTTCTTTCAAGTCACCCATTGACCTTGTGATATAACGTTCAGGATTATACCCGAAAGCGGGGAATGAAAAAGAAGGAAAATACAAACGCAGGTTGAATTCGTTGCAATGGATAGCATATTGCCAAATGCATTTGCTGTCTTTTCCCCTCCATGTGGATTGAGAAAGTCCTAATGAATTTAAAATCATTCTGTTTCCTTTCCCTAAGCCCCTACCCGAGCCATCACCCCGAATTAAACAGCACCTCCCCCATGAGTGCCAAGGTCCCCCCTCAAATAATCTGTTGCAACCTCCAGCAAAACACACCTCTCTTATGATTTTTTTTTTTGGTTTGTTCTTTTTGTTTTTAATTTTCTTTCATTTTATTTCTATTTTCTCTCTCAATTTCTTTCTTTAACATGTCTTTTATTTAACCTTCTAACCCTTCTCCATCCGGATCCCTGTCCCTTCCACCTGTCCGTCCCGACACCTATTCCCTTCCACCCCCCTTCCCCTTCCCCTACCCCTTCCTTCCTTCCTTCCTTCCTTCCTTGTACAGTTTAGAGACCGCCAAATCCACCGCCCAGTCCTCCTCCATGTCGAGCCCCGTAGAGCTGAACATGAGCTTCACCCAGCCCGCCTCCCCTGCCTCGTCCTCCGCAGCAGCCCTGGCAGCGATGGGCGCTCTGCCCCACGCTCCAATCTTGGGCGCCCCCTATGCCCTCCCCCTCTCCAGCCTCCTGGGAATGAAATCCGTCCCCTTCCTGGCACTCTCAGCTCCCGCCGGCACTGCCGCTGCCGCCCCGGCCCACGCTACCCTGGCGTCCTACACAGCCAAGATTTCCTCGGCCAACGGCATCAAGAAACCCGAGCGCCAGAAGTTTGCGCCGTACTGACCCTCGTCTTGAAAGAAAAGAAACGAATCTCAACTTTGTCCAAAAAAAAAAGAGGAGTTTCTCTACTTTAACCCGTTGTAGATGTGTAGTCAAAGACTTTACCTTTATTTTGTTTGTTTTTCGTTTTGATATAGCCTGTTACATAGTTGTCCTGAACTTGACTCTACTAAGATATTAGGACAAATAGTGTATTTAAATAGTCCCGTTCGTTTTGTTTTTGTTTTGTTTTTTTCCCCCCTCCTTGGCTGATGTAGCCTCTAAAGCCATAGCTTATTCCTAATCTGAAAATTTTCTCCCAGTCCTAATACTCATCTATCGTCTGCTCTTATTTATTAACGATTATTCCCGCTAAAGACTTTCTACAAACGAGACACTGGTGACTGATGCTAAACACTTCTGTATCAGCTTTTATACAACGATATCTGTGTATGCCTCTGTATACAAACTTTCTCATTTTTTAATACTCTATATATTACAAAAAAAAAAATAGGAAAAAAAAACATTTTTAAGAAGAAAAAAAAATGTTTATGTTGGTTAGTTGGTTGTGTTTTTCTTTTTTGTTTTTAAATGTTTTCGTCACTTTTTTTGAAAATGGGTTATTTATTTTTATTTATTACGACTTTTTTCTTTAATGATCAACGGTTTCCATAACTGATTCTCATTCGTCACGTTTGACAGATATGAGACTTGGGACTGATACCAGGTCCTCGTTTTCTTTTAGAGATAATTCACTATATATAAATATATACTTGTGTGTGTGTGTGTGTGTGTGTGTGTGTGTGTGTATAGAAAGGATGTGAGCCACACGCCACCATACACACATATACTGACAGTGTAACACAAAAGCAATACTGGACTGAACACTTTGATTTTACTCCTAAGACCTAGACATCAGTGTGCATCAACTGTAGCTCTTCTTATCATTTTCATTCACAAGACATAGACCTTGTTTCCCTCGTGTACCGTTTGCTTTTGGTTTTCCTTGTTTGAATAAATCTATGGATATAACTCACTTATTTTTGTAAAGCCAGATCTTATGGACAGAACATGGCCACAATTCCTCACCCAATTCATCCGTTTGATGTGGTTAATCTCGATCCTGTGAACATGTTGCTTTTTTTTTTTTTTTTTTTTTTGTCTTTTGTCTTTTTAATGTTGCCTTCTAACGCCTCACATAGTCATTTGCATGAATTCAACTTGGCGTCTATGCAAAACATCTCTCGGTGGTTCAGTGAGGTTTCCTGTGTCATGCCTCATCGGCAACAAGAAATAACCCGGAAACGAGCGGCGAGGCCGAGCGCAGATTTTGAACCGTGCGTTTATATGTATATATAGATATGTCTATATACATATACATTCTATATATTTGTTGTATTCTATCCATTATCTCATTCCAGACATTAATACATAGTAACCACCACCTTTTACTATATTTCAAAGAGGAAGAAAAAAAAAGGCACATGCATTGCTCTACGTCATGCGACATTGCACTTGAACGTGATAATTCCACTACGGCCAAAATGAGTGTGAAATGTTCAACTGCTTGACTACTACTGTTCCTCTCTCTCACACACACACTCTCTCTCTCTTTCTCTCTCTCTCTCACTCTAAATGTTCATTTTTTTATTGATTTGCACCCAGGCGTGACCTCAAGTCAGTTTGGCAAGTGTGTGTGTGTGTGTGTGTGTGTGTGCCTATTGATTTTGCTCCATTCATTAATGCCATAAAATGAATAAAACCATACTGTATTAACTTGATTCTGGTGCTTTTGTTCATTATCTTTGTTTTCAAAATGCGAACGTTTTGACAACCTCCCACGGCATTTCCTGGGGTGAAAAAAAGGTGCGCCTATGTAAAAGGGGAAAAAATAATCAGACAAAAAATGGTAAAATCAAAAGTATAGACGCTAAAGAACAGTGTTAAAGTTTTAGTGAGGTGCGGAAAAAAATGCCGTAGAAGGCGAATGCTGTTAAGCACGAGTGTATCGATTAACAAATGAACTCGACAGAAATCCAAATCAAATCGGTAATTGGCGTTCAGCATAACAGGTAGGTTGTTCCAAACTCTGAGAATAAACCTGACATCTATTGTAGATGTGCCTCAAAGTCTCCTCATGTAACCCTAGACAGAGTCGATGATGATGTAAACTGGGCTCTGTTGGGTGCCACTGCTCCATGTTCTTGTCTATGCTAAAGATCATTCTCAAAGACATGGCTAAATGTTTGGGGTCATTGTCCTGACGCAGTAATACATTTGAGGCCAATCGGATGCCTTCCTAATGCTATTGTATGATGACTGAGTATCCGCCTGTATTTCTGAACATGGAGGACACCATGACCAAATCTGCGTCCCCAAACCTGCAGGAAACCTCCACCATGCTTTAAGGTTTGTCTGCATACACTACAGCCCTACTCCCCAGACCTCCTCCGGGCGCCAAATATTTCAGATTTGACTCATTAGTCTAGAGAACCTGCTGTTTCCTTGAACGACCACCATGTCAACATTGTCTACTTCTTTGTCCATGAAGGAAAATAACATGCAAATCTTCTAGTACATTTTCTATAAATACATACATACTTTACTTTAGTATATACTTTTCTAATCTATAATATGAATATGGATTATTCCTGATGCCACACTATTTTTTATGATCTACATTGTTATTGATAAGCTGTTGGTCATTTGGATATCATATTGTTATATAATAAACTTACAAAAACAATTCAAATGTGTTTACATAGTGCTTTCGGAAGAAATCCCCAATGTCTCCATTATAATTTAGATTTTTTTTTATTAAATTAAGCTCATACTGATATGTTTTAGTGGACAAATTACCAAATCTACCATAGGTAAGAGGATAAACATGGAAAAGAATAAAACAGAAAACAGTTATTCGTTGCCTTTAGTAAAATTAAATCTTGAACAATTTGGGAAAGTGCCATGTGAACAAAATACTGCAATAATCAATATGTTATATTGCAATAGAAAAGTCTTAGACTTTAATTAGAATCCAGAAGAAAGTGAATTTTTATTTGATTTTGTGCAGAAATGAAAGCATGAAAGGGTAAGATGCATCAGAAAGCAATGCATGCTACGGGGATTAGTTAAATCTGTGCTGCATTAGTAACCAAGTGCTATATATGTATGTATGTATATGTATATATATATATATATATATATATATATATATATATATATATATATATATATATATATATATATACGAATAAATGTATATACACACACACAAATACATGTGTCTATGTGTGTGTGTGTGTATATATATATATGTATATATATATATATATATAGATATATATATATATATATATATATATATATATATATATATATATATATATATATATATATATATATATATATATATATATATGTATATATACATATACACACACACACAGACACATGTATTTGTGTGTGTGCATGTATGCAAACAAGAAAAACAAGAAAAAGGCATTTTTTAATGATTAATGGTGTCTCAGTTTACTGGTGCCCTACATTTCTTTTTTGTTGTTATTACTGGACTTTCTTCAGAGCACAAGCTGGAAGATCTAAGCTGGAATTATGCGTAAACTGCTTTGGTTACATTTTTAAGGCATTACTTCAACTTATTCAAGACTACAAATAATTCTCTGATATCCCCATCACTTTCAGACCCCTCAAAATAAAGCCACAGACTTTTCCAACATTCCTCACTACTATTAAAATATCTTTCTTTAACTTTCTTTTCTATACACACATCTAATATCTGTTGATATTGGGAATGTATTAAAGAAATACTAACTAATGGAAATCCCCACATATGAAAATGCGGCAGCTTTTGTGCTTAATTTTGCATACGGACAATGCAAACTTGAGTCGAGTTTTCCTTAAGCTTTATTCCCCCACAAACGCTCCCAACTACCCTGCCATCCACACAAACACACACACACACAAAAACAAAGATGAGACAACGCCCGACATGAAAGGCTACTATGAATAAGCTTGCACTTCAACAGCTGCTCAAATGCAAACAAATTCTTTCAGGCGGCATGAAGGGTTTATCCTGGACGCGTGTGTGCGCGCATGTGTGTGTGTGTGTGTGTGTGTGTGTGTGTGTGTGTGTGTGTGTGTGTGTGTGTGTGTGTGTGTGTCTAAGGGGAGGCGATTGGGTGTAATGATAACCTTGCAACAGGGCCTGTGTCACATCAAAACACACTGGAGTTGACTACATATGCAATCATTCGATGCATCCTGGAGACGAGGAGCGCGTTTGTTCTGGTCCTCCAGCCATGCTCGTGTAACCAGCATCCACATTTCCAGCTCTGGATACAAAAGCTGGAAAAAGTCGCTGGGCAATTTAGCCCGGCAATAACCTCATCCTGGTGAATGTTTCGAATAATAATTACAATTTACCAGCAATTAAAGACAAGCCGGAGACAAAGGAGGCCCGAAATGGAAGCCGTTAATTACCCAGTGAGGGCCTCTCAGCTGTCGAGTGCCTCCGCGCAACGTAAATGGGACCTGGCACTGTCGAGCGAGTCATAAACTGGAAAGAAGCGCGTGCTAAAAGAGAATTAGAATAGTGCCCTCTAAACTGGGGTTTTAAAATGTGAGGTTTTAGGAAGCACCACTTAAGAGATTTAATTGAAGAGAAAAGGACGATTCGTTGAACGCTGAGGTCAGATGGATCTCTGTTCGAGGGAGTTCAATTTTTACACACGTCGTGTTTATGAATAGTTCTGGATGAATGTTGTAATATTGATTCTATATACTCACTCTAATAGCAACGCATATACCTGCTCAGTGCAGTTAACCAATCATCAACAGCATATAGAGGACAGTTAATGTTCACATGTTTGGTGATTTTTGACTGTGGCATGGCTGATGGTTAAAGTATTCCAGAAAGATGGGACTTTTCACACACAGTGTAGCGAGATTACTCAAGGGTGGGAAAAAAAAAAACATTTAGTAAGTGACATTTTTGTGAATGAAAATGACTCTAAGGAGAATGGCCAGGCCAGGTTTGTGTATGGTCACTTAATAAACCACTCAACTTCAAACACCGGTTCATAGTTCCTAATAGATTACATAATGCGTTTGCTGTTTTCTACTTAATACTGCCTAAAACACTAGCATAATATAATTCACTGGGAACTTGGCCCAGCAGCAGTATTCCTGCGGTGTTTCACATGTTTGACAGCAAAAAATAAATAAAAAAAAGTTCATCATGCGTAATGGAATGACTGACTTGCTGCTGATTTCAATGAACGCAAGTCAGTATTTGTCATATTTCATCACTGAATACAAAATCACAGTGAATTATTCTCTCCGTCATGATTAGATTTCTTTCAGGACATTCAGACACTGGCATTAATGCTATTAAGAGGAAAAAAGATTAGTCCAGGGAGCACCGGTTTAATAATAATAAAAAAAAAAACATATATTGCACTACCATGCACTCTAGCACTTCATGTACATTACTGATCTGCCATTTCTGCCATCTCTGTATATTGTGACTGTATTTAAGCTGTATTGTCTGTATAGTCTTGTGTAGTCTATATTCACACTCTGTGTTGTCGGGTATGAATCCATGTTGCCTTGTTTAGTCTGTATTGTCTTGTACATTCTGTATAACCTGTGTGTGTGTTTTTTTTTATACAACAACAGGAATACATTTAAAGATGCACCAAAGAACAGATATACCAACATTTGTTGTTGTTGTTGTTTTTTACCAATTTACATCCCCCACCCTATCAAAACCTGGAAACAAACAAACAAATTAAAAAAAAAACAGCTAAACAACTAGTACAATCCAACATGTATCATACTGTGCATTAATCTGGATATAGATAACATCTAGATCCAGGAAGAGAGTGGTGGGCCAGATGTCGAGGAGGGGCCGAGCGTCAAGTTGGAGAGTCCGCACATGTTCAGGAAGGGGCTGCCAGAGTTTGACAAAAACAGTGCTTGATCGGGGAAGAGTGTACCTAATTTTTCCTAGTTTCATAAAGTAAAGAGCGTCTCTTATTCAGCTGGAATGAATCGGAGGATGTGGGTTCTTCCAGTTCGGCAGAATTAGACGCCATAACCAAAAGAGTTAAGAAGGGTTACTAAGTCTGAGAAATGAGTAGGTAAGAAATGACCAGGTGAAAGGACCCCAAATATTCCAGTAATCAGGCAGGGAGGAATATCAATAGAGGTAATAGAGGTGCCTGACAAAGAGGCAAAAATAGACCTCCAAAAACAAGAACCTGTATTGTGCTGTCTGCAAGCTTAATATATAGCATAATTCTAGTCTTTTGAGAGTCACCAAGCAGCTGGACACAAATTTGTTGTGCGGGTCAATACACTTGGCCAATAAACCGGATTCTGATTCTATAGAGGAGTTTGTGGTAAAATGGAGGGTGATGCAGATGAAATTAGACATGTGGCCGAGGATTCTGGAACTGGTTTTGATCTGGGAATGGTAAATACACTCTTATGGACAAAGGTTTGTGGACACCTGATCGTACGATTTAAACATTCGATTTCACATTTAGTCCCCATTTCCTGATATAACATCCACTCTTCTGGGAGGATGTTCCACTGGATTTTGACAGTGTACTTGTGGACATTTGTGCTCAACAGCCACACGGGTGTTAGTAAAGTCAGGTACTGATGCAGGATGAGGAGGCCTGGGGTGCAGTCAGTGTTCTCCACTCGAGATCTTACGCTCCAACCCATGTATACCATATCTTCAATTGAATGGAAAATGTAATGCTATACTATTCACACACATTCTAAACAATCAAATTTGAGCTATCCATGTGTCCCAATACTTTTGTACACATAGTATAGCTTGATACAGTAAATATAATATTTAGATATATGGAAGATTTCCAGAGTCACTTATATTTATCTCATTCATACACCTGAGTAGTTATGGGGTTAAGGGCCTTGCTCAGGGGTCCAAGTGTGGCAGCTTGACGTGGCTGGAATTTGATTAAACCTGCCCTTCTCATTTATCCCTTCCCTTATCATTGACTGGAAACCCAGTAAAGCCATTTGGTGTAAAGTCCCGTTAAATGTTATCCTTTGTCACTTTAGTCTTTGAATGGATTATACACTTTTTCCAAAGCGAAAAAGATTCCCATTTCCATTCCTGTAGATACAACAAAGCTGGTAACAATGACATTGGAGTAACATTAAGAAAGCAACCCTTTTAGCTTTACACAGACAGAAAGAAAGAAATATGTAAATGCTAGTAAATGCATAGTACAGTTTCTTTAACCACATCAGAGAAAACCTTTACTTCTACATTTGGTTCTACCACTGTGAAAACTCCGAAGTGTCTTTCATACAGTATCTTACAAGGATAGTGTATGTTGTCTGAAGAACCTTTTCTTTTTTTGGTCCCAGAGCTGATTTGATTTTTATCCTTGCACTTTCTTTCATCATCAACTAGCCTTTTTTCCCCCCCTATAAATTTTGGAAAGAAGCGTTTTTGCTAAGTGCCAAGAACGCTCCTATTTTTAGCCCAAACCCGGGTGCAAAGACGCACTGTACTGTTAATTCAGTGCAAGACTGAACGAGGACATGCAACACCGAGATCAAAAGCAGGCTGATGCGTTATGGATGGCTTGTTAGTGAATGAACTGTATTATGTGAGCGCATTGCGGTGATTGATGACTCGTCTATAGGCTCATGAATGAGGAGGAGAAGAGGGAGATTATGGATGCACAATATCATCATACAATACAGGAGCTGAACTTGGACACGATGATCTATTGCAAGAAAATACAGATGATCGCTCGTTGTTGGACAGGCTGATCTTTCGGTCTTTTTTTGTAGTATCGTTTCTAATTGATTGTCCTCGTGCCTTTTTGCCTATAAAATACAATTCAACAATCCCCGATTTTTTTTTTCACCTCCACTCACTTTCACTCATAATAAATCCTGTATCATTCATGTTTCAATTCAACGCTCTGCTCAGTCGGAGGTATCCTGAATAGACCTAAAAATGGCTGAGCTTCCAGAATCAAAGTAGTTTTCCTTTCTCGTTTATTTATTTTTACGTCTTTTTTATAGCCAAGGCCTTATTTCACATTCAGACAACTTTGCCCTTTATTTTTTTTATTTTCCATACTTTATTGATCCCGTGAAGGAAATTCTTTTGTGTTTAGAAACTGGGGTCAGATCGCAGAGTCAGCCATGATACGGCGCCCCTGGAGCACAGAGGGTTAAGGGCCTTACACAAGGACGGCAACTTGGTGATACCGGCTCCTGAACCCTGACCTTCTTAGCAGTAGCCCAGGGCCTTAAATCATTGAGCTACCTCCCTCCCCCCCAAGCAGGATATATATATATATATATATATATAACAATATAATATATATATATATATATATATATATATATATATATATATATATATATATATATATATATCGAAGATGTGTATGCAAATTTTTATTTGGAATTTTCAATTAACTGATTTCAGTCCCAATGGTGCTGTTAAGGCAAAAATTAGCATCTGTAAAACAATTCCTGGGTTGTGAATTAAACAGAGTGAATAATGTGATGGCAATTTAATGCCATATTGATCCAAGATGTCGGACGATGCAGTGTAATTGAAAATCTAAAAGCTACCGTGTTGCTCCTCCAAAACACAAAGAGAAAACTGGATTACCCAAGTATCATTAAATAAAATTCTCCATTACCTCATGTGAAGGGAAAAAAAAACATTCAAAGAAAGTAGAAACCTTCTTCAGACATATCCTTCATCTGCATACAGTAATTTTCACCCTGAATTGAGAAAATCTCCAGAACAGGTCTAATAATCCTATAATCGGTACAATATTATAATAAGAAATACTAGATTAATTAAACTTTCATTATAATTATATATTAGTTGTTTTTTTTTTTTTTGCAATGTTCGTTAATTGCAGGTTTACCCTGATAGCAGCTTTATTGGATAATCTGTCATGAGGGCTCAGGTGATCAAAAATTCTGTTCTGGAATTTTACCCAGATCATCACGTGTAGTTTGACAAGCAATGCTTTAAAAAGATCGAAATACATTGTTAGATAAAAATGCGAAGTTGGCTGGCGGAAGCGGATCGAGTTCCATTGCAAACCATATGCAAGTTATGCTATGAATGAATAAGAAAGTACGGCTACAGCATTAACTTAAAATCTTGCAGGGAAATTAACATTAGCTAACTAACATATAAGAAACAACAGTACAACTGCAATCATATATTTCTCAAGTGCACAGTTTGGAAGGAATACTTAATTGACTAATGTTTAATAGGGGCTTAACAACAGCAATAAAAAGTTTCTATTCTTTTTTTTTTGGAAAAACTGACAAATAAAATTGCAAAACATTTCTATTTAATCAAACACATAATGAATATTTTGTCTTTTTTTCCTGGTTTGACAGGAGATTGTGTACATTATTACCCTGATTCTATGACTAACTAGTGACATATCAGGCCACAAAACATTATCTAGACGATACAAAGATGATGTCATGACCAAAGACTGTCAATAGGAAATACTTTAAGAAATCGCCATGGAAATAGTTCACAGTCTACAAGTATTCTGACAATGGGCACACAATATATAAAGAAATAAATACGCAAAAAAAACCCCAAAACTAATGAATATTCAAAAAAAGCTATAGAAGGTGCACCTCTATAGCTGAATTTAGTGAGCAATCTTAAATCATAATCGCAAATAACTCCATTGCTGCTCCATTGATCCCAAATGTACTCTAAGACCACTTAGCAATGATCATTTAAAACAAACCATTGTACACAGTGTTTAATTACATTTAAATGTATTGCACTTGGGAGGTGCACTCATCCACTTACAGGTAATTATCTTATTGAAACACCTGAGCAGTTGAGAGTTAAGGGCCTCGCTCAATGGGCCCAAGAGTGGCAGCTTGGCAACCTTTTCCATGAAAAGTCAAATGTTTCTCATACTACTACTGACTTCAAGCACATATTGTGGCTTGTGTTAAGAATTCAAACAGGCTTTTCTTGTAATCCCATACACAATTAGACCAATCAGGCAGAAAAAATAAAACCACTGACAGATGAAGTGTGAAAACACTGATTATGTCCTTAAAATGCCACCTGTCAAGGGGGTGTGGGATATATTCTGCTGATGTGTTGGAAGAAGAAAGATTAGGGAAGAGTAAAATAGGAGTGACTTTGAAGGACTGAATTGTGATGCCTAGACGACTGGGTTTATAGAGCGTCTCCAGGATGGAAGATTTTATAGTGTGTTGCAATGGTCGGGGTCAAGACTCAGTAATGCAAAAACACAAGTCCACCTGTAGAAAGCTTTTGTAGCCCAAATTATTGCTGAAAGCATTAATGATAGCTATAACAGAAAATTGTCTGGTCCGAGTGTTTTGGGTCCAGAACACAACAGGCTTTCAGTGGTCTTGGTCATGAATTGATTGGTTGTTTTCACATCATCATGGGGACATGCACTAGATTGGGTATTTTCAATGTTTTCACTATTAAATATAGACCGAATCTGCAAAAGACGCCCTGAAGAGATGCTGTCATATTTCTACTTTTCTTTATGACTGTCGATTACATTAAATCATAAAGCCCCCCCAGACCCACATTGTCAAGTTATAGCTCAAAAACTGGATCTTCAATCTGACGCGTCTCCACAGAAAAATTATATAAACCTTCGAAAGAATCAAAATCAACAATGCAACAGACAATCTCTACATAAGCTCCTAATGTACATATGCTTCTTTTTTTAAGTCTAGACATAATATTCTGCCCCAAATATATAGCAAAGCAATTGAACATCTTGCTCAAGGGCTCAACTATGGCTCTGTGACAGTTCTCGGACTATTACACTAATATTCCACCGTTCCATCTAGATCACATAGTATTCTGGGTTTGAAGGCAAATCCAATAAATTCTAAAATCATTTACTGGAAACTGTCTGCGTACGGAATTCTCATTCCTTAGAGTCGCTCTCGGTCACGTTTGCGTTTCTCTAAAGGAGGACTGTTAATCTATAAGCATCTCTGCCTCACACTCAAGTTTGACACGATGGCCTACGGTAAAAAGCAGAACACCTCCAATACAGTGGCGCATTAGCATTTTAGTGCCTGTTTACGCTGGCACGTCAACAGGACTCATACGCACATTCATTCATCAACCCGCTTCTTACACGGGCTGCTGCTGTGTGCACGAAGGATGTTTTACAGGAATCGTGTGGCAACAGCGCATGCTGGTGATGTGATTAGGCTATACGTCATGCCTCCTTCATTTTAATATATTGCATGCACTGCAAGCTTGTCTTTCACGCCAATAATTTGGTCGGCTGTTCGTTTTTCTTTCAGTACAGTGCGTGCAATGAATTTGTAAGAGGCAAAGCGGACTGAGTGCAGCTTCCGTTTTAACCACAGAGGAGAAGCCTGAGTGACATTTCTGTGTTGAAACATCCACACACTCTCCCACACACACCCTCCCCCCACGCTCTCGCTCACAAACACACATTTCTCTGGTGAAGTCGAAAACAACAGAACTCCTTACCTCATATCCCAGGCCTCTGAAGTGTCCCGTTTCAGCGTCCCTAGGGATAGGAGCTCTCTCTCTCTGAAAGATGGAGATAATCACAGGATGGGATCAATGAAAGCAGAGGAAGAGAGAAAGCCACCTGGTGCCATCTGCCATTTAAGAGTGTCTGCCTTCAGGGTAGGATTTGACAAAAACACTGAAATTTAGTACTCATCCGCTTCTACATGATAAAATAATGTACTGAACTCAGCATGCTTTTGGGCCGTATTAATCTATAACACTGTTACAAATGTAATTAGACATGTGGTTCTCGTAACCAACACTAGGCTAACCAGTCCATGTTTGCAGGCTTGCATTATAATAACATTGTGTAATTAAAAATCTTAACTCACGTTTCTTCATAGCAACAAATGTTAGGCCAAATATATATAAGCGCAGGTGTGATTAAAATGTTTGGCGCTGTGCCATATAATTAATTACCAACATGTTCTACAAGCCTCACGGTAAATGTCAGGCCGAATACACATCCCATTCCACGTTTAGTCCCTATTCGCTTTTAGGATAACCTCCACTTTTTGGGAAGATGCTCCACTAGACTTTGGAGTGTGCTTGTGGGGATTTGTGCTCTCCGTGCACTCATAAGGTTATAACTCGGGTATGTATGTAAGGTAAAGAGGACTGGAGTGAAGTCTATATAGCAGACCACTCAAGATCTTATACTAAGAGCCATGTAAACCATATTGTCATCGAGCTAGCTTTGTGCATTTTCACGGTGGAACAGCTTCGGATCTCCTAGTTCAGGCGAGGACAAAGATATCTAACATTTGGGAAGAACCGAACATATAAGTGTCCCAAAACTGCAAGTTCCAGTGAGAGGCTAACCTCCATATTGAATAATTTGAGTATCAGTAACAAGTAACCTTCAGATCAAGTTTCAATAAATAGCAACTTGTACACCAAGTCATTTGTATTTCTGAAACTAGCATTTACACTGAGTGCATTTAAGCAGCTGGCAACATTTACGATGAACGAGTTCAAGAAAACAGCAGCATCTACATCGAATAAGTGGGTGTTTCAGAAACCAAGAAACAAATATAGCTGGATGTGTCAGGTGTCCCAATACTGCAAGTTTCAGTGAGTGGCAACTTCCATATTGAATCATTTGAATTTCAGTATATAGTAACTTTCACACTAATCTGTAATTCTGAAGCTAGCATTTAAACTGCATGCATTTCAGCAACTAGCAGCATTGATACACCAAAGAAATTGGAGTTTCAGAAACTAGCATTTTCAACTAGAAACATTTACATTGAGTAATTTCATTTTTAGTCATATTGACTATTTTTTATTTTAAAAAACAATTTTACAATTGACAACTTTAGTCAATATTCAAGCATCGTTCCTGTTATTAAATACGTTTACACTATATTAGTAATACTTAAATTAACACCAGTATTATGAGACACATGGTTTGTTAAAATTAACTAATTCATAATGGTTAGAAATAGTGGAAAACTACAACCAAAGCTATGTGTATAATTCTGATCATGTTAACACGACAATTATATCGACTTCACGTCTTTAGCATTAAAACATTACAAAACAAACACGAGTCCATGTTCATGAAACGATTTTTATCATTATAACATTGACGATATATATATATATATATATATATATATATATATATATATATATATATATATATATATATATATATATATATAAATATATACACACACACACACACACACACACATATATATAAAATTTAAGCTCAAATATGAAATCTTTGACTGCCCTATTCCTTCTGGGACGCTGTGTATATTTAAGTTCTGAGAGTTACTAAGAATATACTTTATGACAGACCACCTACCGCCGAGCAGATGGCCTCCTGGTGGGTGACTTTCAGCTCCCATTTTTAACAAAGGCATAAATGCTATGATGTTATAAGTGTGCATGTTAAAGCCACCACTAGCATTAGTAATTTGAAGGACATGAAATGGCATTTGTAATTTTGGTAAATTTAAAAGCATTGGATAGGATTTGTAAGTTGATCAAATGTCATACCTCTGGCCGTTTCTTTCCTTATCAGTTTCATCTGTATGATGACACATAAAATTGTTTACGGTCTGATTTGAGTCTAATACTGTAAAATATATAAATAAATCAATATTCAATGTGATATAAAAATATCAATAACAATTCATTTGTAGATTCATTAGGTGTCTGTATATGTATTTGTTGATGTATATGTTTATAGTTGTAATAGTTGTATACCTATATTTAGAAATACAATGAAATCCTGCCAAATGTACATTTGTTCTGTTTTAAAATAGTAATAGTAATAATAATAATAATAATAACAACAACAACTATTCAGCTATCAATCCAGTTTAAATACGTTTTAGATTTTTCTTTCATTCATTCATTCATCTTCTACCGCTTTATCCGATCTTCCCTCGGGTCATGGGGAGTCTGTGCCTATCTCAGGAGTCTATGGGCATTAAGGCAGGATACACCCTGGATGGAATGCCAAATCATCACAGAACACACACACACACACACTCACATACACTCACATTCATACACTAGGGACAATTTTCCAAGGTGCCAATCAACCTACCGTGTATGTTTTTTTGACCGGGGAGGAAACCGGAGAACCCGGAGAAAAAACCCCTGAGTCACGGGGAGAACATGCATTCTCCACACACACATGGCTGAGACGGGAATCTAACCTGGAACCTGGCGGTGTGAGGCGAACGTGCTAACCACTAAGCCACCGTGCCCCTGTTTTAGATTTTTTTTTTTAATCAAAATTTTGTAAAATATGTTTTACCAAATTTTTTACTTTGGAAAAATAAATTAAAACTTGTTTATGGTGGGGAAAAAAGAACTGCGAGAAAAAGACAAACTAACTGGTGTATTAGGTGTATTATTTTGATTTTATATCTTATCTTACTCTTGTTTAATTTAGGGTTTATTTTGTGTGACTGAAACGTTCTTTGCTTGTCAAAAGTTTGGGAAACTCCTAATTTTTTTTTTTTTTGCATGTTCTTTTTGTTGATATCCACCGAACTAGGAAAAAGGCAAAAATGTGCATGAATTGAAAACAGTTCTTTGTGAAGATGCTTTGAAATACGGCTCTTTTTGAATCTAACAGAATGTAAGGCAGAATAGAAGAGAAGATTCAACCAGACTGACTCAACACCATGATTAAACATGAAGTTGGAAGCTTATTAGCTTTGGTTGATTTGGAGCAGGGAAAGTTGGATAATTATTTCAGGTGAAGGGAATACAGAACCATTTCATATTCCTTTCTGGACTGCAGCTAATTAGGGCCAACGTCGTCATAAAACAAGAAAAAGGCCTAAAGCATTTGTCAAATACAATGCTATGCTCGGGGATAACCTGGAAAAGAAAACCTTCAGAACTGAACTGTCCAAAGCTGTTATTTTTTAAAACAAACATTTAACATGTGTACATTTATATATTCGTTTGGTTTTAAATGAATCTTCATCACATAAACTACCTTGTTTTTAGCATATACATGAAAGGAACATTCATTCATTCATTCATCTTCTACCACTATATCCGATCTTCCTTCGGGTCACGGGGAGCCTGTGCCTATCTCAGGCGTCTATGGGCATTAAGGCAGGATACATCCTGGATGGAATGCCAACCCATCGCAGGGCACACACACACACTCACATTCACACACTAGGGACAATTTTACAAGGTGCCAATCAACCTACACTGCATGTTTTTGGACTGGTGGGAAACCGGAGAACCCGGAGAAAAAAACCCTGAGGCACGGGGAGAACATGCAAACTCCACACACGCATGGCCGAGACGGGAATCGAACCCGGACGCTGGCGGTGTGAGGCGAACGTGCTAACCACTAACCCACCATGCCCCTACATGAAAGGAACATCCATCTTAAAAATATATGTCTTTTTTAAAAGCCATTTCCTATACATTAAGTACTGTATAATGTAAAAGATACAAAATCCTAAACTATAGAAGAGGAATAAATAAAGGTATGTGTTCTTATTCAGCCCGTCATGTTTATGTTAAAGGTTTTTTTTTTTTAAAGGCATCTGCATTTTACTGCAAATGCATAAAGAGCTTATATTACATTAAGGTATTTAAATGAATCACTGAGGAGAAAGCTACAAAAACAAAGATTGGTGGGGGAAGCATCATGCTCTGCGGCTGCTTCTCAGCTCCATGTACCAGCTCTTTTTGGCACAGAACCTTCTGGCATCTGCTAAAAGGTAAGATTGTAGAAGAGCGTGACAATGACGCAAAGGATGCATCCAACATCACACAAAAGAATGGCTCCTGCAAGAACAGATTAATGGCCCAGTCGATTCCCAGAACTGAAACCTATAAAAAATATGTGGGGCTGTGTAACAGACACCTTACATACAAGTGACCGTGTTCTGATAAATAGAAATTGTAGCTAAACAAATGTTCTCAAAGCGAGTGATGAATAAAGACCTGCGTTTTGTGCAGATATGTTTTCATGTTTGAAAAGTAAGTTTTTCATAACGTTTTTTTTGTAGTATATAATTTCCAAAGTGCACCGTTTTCCACCGCACTGTCCAATATTTTTTTTGTGAAATAATTTCCAAGATTGCACAAAAAATATCTTTGGGAGCAATTTGAGTTGACAAACTGTTGGAAATTCTCACTGCAATGCTCTGTAACATTAAAGCACACACACACACACACACACACACACACACACACACACACACACACACACACACACACACACACACACACAAACACACACAAAAAACACTTTAATTTTAAGTTTTAATTGCATCATAAATTGTAAGGACCAATCATCATCGTTATGTAGATTACATTACAATAATTGCTATATGGCATCATATCTACTTAGTTCCCAATTATAAAATGTACCAGATTTTAAGGCATTTTATTTATCAATAAAGATATCAAATATTTTAATTCTTTTCATTTCTTTTCTCTTTAAACAACTACGCTCAATTTTCTCAGTTTACTTTTTTGTGACAGTGCATTTATTTATTTAGGCTTTCTGTTTCATTCAGTCTCAATTATAACTCATGCAATCAAGGACTATTCCCAAACCATCCAAAGTCAAAGCAAAAGGGGACCCATTTATAGAATAAAGAGTGTGCCCGATTGAACTGCCTGAGCTTTTGTGT
Organism: Kryptopterus vitreolus; assembly: GCA_030449085.1. Lineage (NCBI taxonomy): Eukaryota > Metazoa > Chordata > Actinopteri > Siluriformes > Siluridae > Kryptopterus > Kryptopterus vitreolus. The sequence goes on from JACRUU010000013.1 coordinate 16,072,974, forward strand.
TCGGTTTGTGGTTTATAAATACACACCTTAAAACAGACCCCTTGTGATTTTAGCAAGGTGCCTCTCGTTTGTTCTCTCTTTCTCCCGTCAATCTCTGTCTCGCAAAAATAAGGAGCTTCATTCTGTAAGCATGTAGCATTGTTCCAAAATGTTATTTAGGTATGTTACGAATATGCCCAGAGACCTCAAAGCCGCTCAGCTGCCATCATGCCAGACAGGACGTAATGTTCGGGCTCCACAGTGCCTCTGTTGACATCATCCACCCAGCTTTGGGTCTTTGGGCCGCCTTTGTACTAAAGCCTTCTTGGAAGTGCCGTGTCAGGCACTAACAAAGCAGCAGTTTTTTCTGTAATACTCAAAATGTTTTCACTGTAAATATAGGAATCCTTATACAAACTGAGACAAATTCCAGATGATGGAGAAAAGTTTGGCTAAAGGGTCCAAAAGATGATTTTCTGGTAGTTTTGGGCTTCTGAACACAATGAATGCTAGTCGAAAATGGAATAAATACCAGACAGTAGTAGAGTTGGAAAGAACAATAACAACAAAAGCTTTTAATTCAAATGAATAAAGAGATTACATTAAGATATTTAAATGCTTCACTGGAGAGACAGCTACAAAAATAAAGCTTGGTGGGGGAAGCATCAATATTATGTTCTGGGGCTGGCCCAGTCACTGTCATCGTCACCAAAATCTTTAACATTTACTCCTATCTGACCTTGGGAAACATAACATGAAGTATGATCATTGTTTCCAAATTTTTAATCTATTCTGAGAAGAAACATTTCTGCTCTAGGCTTCAACAACAAACAACCTTCTAATGTTCCCCAGAGAAAAATGATCCTTTGCCGGCCAGCTCATCTCGAGCAAATGCCTTTGAATCAACATTGTTCTTCTCCACTCTTGGATACTTTATGTGCATCCGGAAAATTTAAAGTAACATTTGCTATAAAAGAAATACATTTGAAGACTAAGCAAGACATTTTTATTTTTAATTGTTGCAATTGGTAGAATTTACAAAGTCAGGGTTAATCAGAGCCAGCTCCAGACCATAACTAACAGGGGGGAACATTGCTACCCAGAAGGTGGGGGGGGGGGGGGGGGGGGGGGGGGGGGGGGGGGGGGGGGGGGGGCGGTGGGGGGGGGGGGGTGGGGGGGGGTCATACAATCAGGAACAATAACCTGCAAAACAACGCACAAAAACAACCAATACAGTACAAGCACACACTCATAGAATTGGAACAGACTGTCAGCTCATTTTCTAATATTCACATTATACAAATCCATAAATGTACTGTAGGGGGGAAAACACTTTCCAAGCATCAAGGCGTTGCTACACGTACACATAAATATATGAAAAACTTAATGACGCATGATGCAGATGCTGCAATGCAACCAATCAGAAACTCTCTTATCTCTTAAAAAATAAACAGCTAATTAATTTTTTTTTACATAAAAAATCATGAAACCATCAACGTTTAAACTCGTATAGGGGCACAACGACCTCTTTGGGATATCACGGCCTGGGCGTGTGCAACACCACCACCGCACACAGCGCGCGCACACACACACACACACACACACACACACACACACACACACACACACACACACACACACACACACACACTCGCCAGCCCCCACCCCCCTTCTTGATGCAAACCCCGGTGGTTCGAGACACAACCCTAATTTGTTTAGTCAGTTGCGGACACAGTATCACATGGTACTACACTGCCCCTAGTGGGTACAGTGGTATTGCACAACATGAAAGCTTGGTGATCATTCTTGAGGATGTGCAAAAGAGATACTCCAGTACAAGCCACACTGCACACATCCGCTCGCTCGCTCTCTCTCTCACACACACACACACACACACACACACACACACACACACACACACACACACACACACACCTCTCAGCGCATACATGACCGTTACACTCTGATCTCATCTGAAAATTTGCTGAGCTTTGCACATAGTTAATGATACCCCTATGTCCTACATATCATGTGTGCACTCATATGAGTTTCCACTGGCAGCAATGGCTATGCTGGTTTAACCCTGCTTGAGTAATATATCTCACTTTCCAACAACCTCATATCTCAATAAACATTACTACTAATTTCAACATATCCTTTTTTCCCCCCAAAGATACTTGGAAAATTGTTGTTGATGGTTATTCGAATTTACAGGTATGGGTCAGCCTTCCGTAATCAGTCGCCGTTTTGCCCCAGTGATTTCTGTGAATTTTCTCAGTGAATGAAAAATAGGTGCACAAGAAAACTTTTTGCACTTTATATGGTGCATATACCGTACTTTTATTAGATGTGATTCATGTTTGATATTTTATCCAGCTCCGGATCCCACTGTGTTCAATTGGCTCCTTATGTTTAGCTCACGGAATGAAAACACAGCAGAGGAGACAAATAGACCGACCGTCCTTTATTGCTATTCAAAAATTTGTTGCAAACAAATACACTACCGCATTGTGTATATTGAACTGCTTTATCCACTATGAATGTAACTTTATTCTGCATATACTGTATAATGCATACATTCATACTTGTACATATCTATCTCTGCCATTTGGGCATATTATCATACTACACAATGCATATTGTCTCGAAGCAACGCCGATAATGCCGTAATAAGATTCTGAATTGGGTATAATTCTACTTATGGCACAAAAGTACCAAATGCACCATCTCTACATTATTCACTCAGACCCCTGTACATATAGATCCTATACCCTTATTTATACTGCTATTTATTGTAAATAAGACACTTATGCATTTCTGTTCCATTAGATTGCATGTCATTGGCTCTGTATATGATCCTTAAACAAGTTGAATCTAATCTATAATTGCACAGCAATGAATCTACCAACACATAAGTATATATACAGCAAATGAAAATAAAGGCTATGGCAGTGAAAAATTTTCAATAAATTAGATTAGGTTCAACTTTATTCACTGCACGTGTGTACAAGGCCACTGTGTATAGGGGGAGGTAATACACATACATACAACTTATAATTAATATCTTGATTTTTGGGTTGAGGTTATGCATGTATGTGGTTCAAAACATGTTAATATAGTAAGCCTATCGATGGGGGGGGGGGATAACTTCATGCCATTCAAAACCTGACAAGTTGGCTTGAGTGTGAAGGTACATATACCCTAAACAGTCTAACAATAGCAAGCCAAATTAGCCATGAATCATGAAGAAACACACAAACACACACACACACACACACACACACACACAGTTGTACTATTTTAGCTTCAACAGACGATGCCACTATTGCATAATATTGGGGAGATTTTTCTAGGCTTTTCAGAAGCTGCATCAGGGAACACAATTCCATGAGCACCTCTGCGCCCGGGATGATCGGCGCTAATGGTTGCTCCGTGTGTGTTCTTTGTTACAATCGACATGGAGGTAAGAGGAGATAAGCATGAGCTCGCCTGTACAGATCTGATTCCCTTCTCTCATGGCGCAGGGCAACGTTCAATTGATTTTTGTTCTCTTTAATGGATTTCACTGGAACCTACCACCCCCCCCCCCACAAACACACACACTCACCATTCCACATTAATATTTCATTACTTTTGTCTTCCATTTCCTGAGCTTCAACCACCCCCAACAAAAACCCCCCCCCCCACACCCCCCACCCACAAACCACAAAAACATAACCATTCCACTTAATTTCATTACTTTTTTTGATTCATTTCCATTTCCTGAGCTTTAAGAGCACAAGGATGATAACATTGAGTGCTCTGGGTCGATGGGCTTTTAGGAGAAACTTCTACGTGTACGTGCACACACACACACACACACACACACACACACACACACACACACACACACACACCCACACAAAAATAAACATGTGACCATTCCTATGGGACCACCAACAGCCACACCATCAATCCAGTATGTCGGAAAGAAGCAAAACAATAATGACATTCATCGCATGATCGAGAGAGCAAAAAACTACACTGTGTTAAGAATTTGATGCTAAACAAAATCATCAAATGTTATACGCAAATAGATGGATGATTTTTCAAATTGTTAACCAGTTGTGCAGATCAATATCAGTTAAAACAGGATTTTGCTGATTCTCGCGTCATGGAAACACTATATTCGAGACATTTTTCTCTGTGATTGGGGAGGTGCAGGTGCTGTGCTGAGCACCATGTCTATCACACAAATACAGGTCACAGAGAAAACAGTGTTTCGGCTGCCAAAGGGAATACATAGAGTCTATTGGAAAAGCAAACACTAAAAACTATATAGGAATTAAAGAACTATGACGTCTAGAGAAAGTTATAGTCCTGGGCAATGCTTCAAAAACGACATTTCTGAGCTTGTCTTCAGGTCCCTGATGGCCTGCATCAGGTGTGGGAGAGATAATCAAATAATCAGAAACCAACCAACCAACCAACCAACCAACCAACCAACCAACCATCCATCCATACATCCATCCATCCATCCATACATCCATACATCCATCCATACATATATATATATATATATATAATATAATATATATATATATATAATAAGGCACCGAAGATATATTTTTGGAACATTTTTTAGATCCAGATGCTTTTACATCCAGTCTACATACATTGCTGCCACACCATTAAAAGCTTAATATTTATTATTTTAAGAGCTAGGGCCATTAATTTATTTTTTTTAAAATTATAAATAAAAATAAATATATATATATATATATATATATATATATATATATATATATATATATATATATATATATATATATATATATATATATATATATATAATATATATTGTACTCAAGTAAAAGTATAAAAATGTACTCAAGTAAAAGTCAAAAGTAGCTCATTGAAAATGTACTCAGAATAAAAGTTAGTCATTACTTTTTTTTTTAAAGCAGGTGTGATGTGGAGGATTCTACCGTAGTTTAAAAAAAAGTCAAGGGAATATAAATGTCAAACTAGTTGTATTTAATTGCAGGAACACTTTTACAAATGAAAGTATTTTTGCTTTGTTGCTGTCGCTGTACTTGACACTGTAACCCTCTGTCTATGTCCCTGTAGTGCTCTCTGCTCCTGCAGACTGAAAGAGTGCACTGTCTTCTATAGGTAACACACTGACTAATGTTATATAGTAACGCTTAAATATAATGCAGTGGGGGCAACCAGTCAGAGAGCAAGAGCCACAAACTTCGATATGAACATAAAAGACGCATGACAATGAGTAAAAAGCCCACGGATTGGCCACTCTTGATCTAATGCAATATCAGCAGATCTACTCTAAAATATAACACTTTTATTTATTTATTTCATATGACACTTAAATCATGACACTGGAAATAGACCTAACTCAATTGTGCGTTGTCGCTATTAATTACTTACCATTTCTTGCACTTGAAATCAAAGTGGTCGCTTAAATATGACCAGGGTTTTTGCTTCATAAGAATGTGATGGTATATCTCTCGTTCTCTTTCTCGCTCTCGTGTTCTCTCATTCTTATGATACTTACTACACTACAACCGGCATCTATTTTGTCTGTCTCCATTGTTCCTGAGAGTTTAGAACATTTGATCTCCGGGCCATCAGCCAATCATTGGGGTGTTTACTGGGTTCCGTTCTTCAACATTTTTTTATATGTATTTATTTATTTTTCCTCAGTAATAAATATGATTTAAAATGTAGGGAAGTACAATATTTAAAAAAAGAAAAACATACTTAAGTAAAAGTAAAATTACATATTGTAAAAACTACTTTAAAAAGTAGAAGTACACAAAAAACTACTCAATTACGGTATCGCGAGTAAATGTTATTCATTACTTTCCACCTCTGTTTGTTTAGATATTTATTTATTAGGGCTGCAACTAGCGATTATTTTAGTAGTCGACTAATCTATAGATTCAGTGTCCGATTAGTCAGCGATTATTTCTGCCCCGATTTCACTTGCTTCAACCTCAACATAAAACCTCTGAGAAAATAAAAGAATGACAACAGCACCAAAAAAAAAAAAAAAAAAAAAACTAAAAGCTTACTAATAATAAATTTAGGTATATGGCTCAAATAAAATAAATATTAAAGTTATTACACAACTCTTAAGTAATAAAAGGTAGCATCTTCGCAACAGGACACAATGTAAACACCGGGTTAGCATGCAGTAACTTGAGAAACCATAAACTGGCCAAGGATTTTAAGCAAATTGAAAAAAACGGAGGTAAGTGACATTGTTTGTGACTTAAAGTGGTGTAAAAAGCCATATGTAAACAAAAAGTAGGAAAGGGTTTAAATTTATGGCTTATTGCAGCGCGCGCAAAACCGAATATCGCCACTATTTCGTGCTCATTGTTCAACAACCGTCTTTCATAGAGAAAAAAAAAAGGCCTAAAAATACTTTACAAAAATTAAAGCAAAAATTAAACCAAAAACTGCAAACTTACCCATCTATAACTTTGGACACCGGTCCTGGGTGTTTTCGCTTAAGATGCGCGTGCAGCGCTGTTGTACTGCCGGGGTAGGCCAAGCTCTACAGCGCGCTTGACTTTACTATTATTATTATTTTTATTATTATATTTTAATAAATAAGTAAATAAATAAATATCCAGACTTTAGACTTTAGTCGCGGCCTCAAGTTCATTCTCTTCTCTCTTCACACGCAGCCGGAGCGCCTGCCATTTTTAATCTCTGTTATACTTCACTGATTGATTGATTGATTTAGGACGCAAATGGTTAAAAGTCACTGCTGCAATACTGCCCTGCCCCACCAGTTCACCCCAACCAGGCGTTCGGGGTCTTTTTTGCGGTGCATTGCAGTTGCATGTGTTTTTGTCATAGACATGTATACATAGTATATGTATATACACATACACACGACTGTATATATATACGCACACACACACACACTTTTTGGGTAGACGACATGCATGTGGTACAAATCATTTTTATTTGGGGGGGGGGGGGTGTCATTCAAACCCAGAGGTTTGCCTCAAGCATGAAGGTATGTATATATATTTATATATATATATATATATATATATATATATATATATATATATATATATATATATATATATATAGAGAGAGAGAGAGAGAGAGAGAAGAGAGGGAGAGAGAGGGAGAGAGAGAGGGGGGGGGAGGGGGGGGGGGGGGTGGGGGGGGGGGGGAGATAGAGAGAGAAAGAGGGAGCTTGCTATTTTTTTAGACTGTTTAGAGTATTTTAGATATATTATATATATATATATATTATATATATTATATATATATTATATATATATATATATATATATATAACAGCAAAAAAAATAGCAAGCTAAATTGCCTGATTAAATTGCCATGACTCATGAGGAATAAAACACTGGCAGGCATGTTATATGAACACCTTTCTTTTAACTCCTCCCATTAGGGGTCGCCACAGCGGATCATCCTCCTCCACACATGTTTGTACACATGAAACCGTCTCAATCACACCTCCTTCACCTTGTGTTCGAAAGAACTTACCCACAAATAAACCCTTTACCTAATCCACTGTGTGCTATGCTGTTTTGTTCCTCGCCGAATATATTATTCAGACCTACACTGATAACATGCATTATATCACCTCATTATATCACCTTACATCAAACCTCATGATGCTAAGGTTTCAAGGATTAGGCTGCATTTGTTCTGAATTTGGTTTGATTGGTTAATGTGGCATGTTGGGGTTGGAGCTATTCATTTAAAAAAAAAGTCTACTTCTTACATTCACACTGGTGAAACACGTATTACATTTGAACTCTGCAGACAATTATAGTGAAGTGAAAATGCACACACACACCTACACATATGATTTTATTAACTGTATTTGTCCAATAAAGTTTTTTTAATGATAAAATGTATTTAAAAAAGCGTTTTCAAGAGCCACACTCTGGTCTAGGAAAAACACAGAGAAACGTAATTCAATGCCAGTTCACCGGACAGACTGTATTGCAAATGTGGTCAAATTTATATAGCTCCGTAAAAAAAGAGAAATCCATAATTTTCTCTGAAATAACTTACTGGGTATCTATCATTGTCTTCATTCTAGTCTTTTCTTTGCTTTGTCATATGAGAAAAAAAGATTCAATCTGTTACAGTGAATTTTGCTTGCTCTGTGTATCCTCCAGGCAGTCTAAAAGACAATACAAATGTTCATAGGTATGATAGCAATTAATAGAACAAATAAAAATGGCATAAAAATGATATGAAGCATAGTCTAATATTTTCTTGAGCAACCTTTAGAGTCAATTATCCTTAATGAGCAAACAGCTCAATATATATATATATATGAATGTATGTGTATATACAGGGTGGTGCATAAGTTTCCAAACGTAGCAAAAATAAATATTAATTCATAAAATCTATAACATCAGTGTTTTTCAGGAGCAGAAGTAAAGAGATTTTTTTAATTCAACCATGTCATAACACTATATTCAGTCAGCAAGGATTACTGAAGTAGCTTAACCAGCATTTAATGGCCTGTTTTTTTTGTTTGTTCATGTAACTGGAACGCAACCAAGATAAACAATAATGCTATACCAAGCTTGTTTAGAATTACCTGCCTACTTAGACACCAGCAATGAGCTCTATTAATCAACATGTCACTCATGACTGAGCAAGACGCTGTGACTTGGCAGCAAGACAGGTCTGGAGGATCCGACACCCTGCAGGTTAACATCCTGCTTTAAAATATTTATTAACAATAATAATTAGTCTCATGTTATTATGCAATGGCTATTAAACGTGTCTGAGTTCAGTGCAATATATATATATATATATATATATATATATATATATATATATATATATATATATATATATATATATATATATATATATATATATATATATATAGATATATATATAAATATCATACATACATACATGCTGTCAGTTCATCATATGGCAGTTATTATCTGCTTCATTAGTATCTTCTGAGGAAAACAGAACAATAAATATCTATGCTTCCACAACAATCTCCAAAAATAACCAAGGTGAGAATACCGAGCGCTGGGGGTTTTCCACTTGGCCTAATTATCACAAAGTGATTGAAGTTTGTGTTTTCTGTTTAGACGTATTTTTGTTCCCACGGGTCAACAGATACTTTACATTAACAGCCTCCAAAAACTTTCAGCTTTTTCTGCTCAGGAAAAATATGTCTTGTCTTGTTCATTAAAGTACAGGATACACATTTTAATTGATACCGTGTTTAAAATGATGATATATCCAGGACCAAGATTACTGTCAGATATTAGATTTATTTCCCAGTAAATCTACACACACATTTTATATATATATATATATATATATATTTATATTTTATATAAATTAATGATATATAGATTTGAGACTATATATATATATATATATATATATATATATATATATATATAAATAGATAGATAGATAGATAGATAGATAGATAGATAGATAGATAGATATATATATATATATAGATATATATATATATATATAGATATAGATAGATAGATAGATAGATAGATAGATATAGATAGATCGATAGATAGATAGAGATATATATATATAGATATATAGATATATATATATATATATATATATATAGATATTAGATGATGTTAAATTAAGTGTTAATGAGCTTTAGACAGTATAAATTACATGTCTATTACATGTCGAATTCATGATGGCTAATGTCAATGAAATCATTTCCATAAACAATATATTGACCAAAGTAATGGGACACCCAAGCCATATGTGTTTCTCTGAAAACTATTACCACAAATCTGCAGTTACACAATTCGTTTGGATGCCATTACATTTCCCCTTGAACTTGGAGATCGGATTTGCAATTGATTTTTTAAATATAAATAACTGTAAATAAATAGATAAGATAGAAATTGATTACGCATGTTCGTGATTTGTGTTCTGCTGCAAACTGCGACCTCTTGTGAATAAAAATAAATAAACCAAATAACGTTAAGCCGTAATGTCCAGCATGACCAGTGTAACATGCAGAATCTGTTCAGAATCATGTTAGAATCTGATGACAATATGCAGAAAAAAAAACACACTCCATGGGGTTGGAGTGGAGGATGTTGAGTGGTGTGTTAGAGCTCTGCCTGCATATCGAATGAACTGGAATGCTGATTTCAGTTCAGGCCTCCTTACCCAGCTGACTTTACTAACACAAATCCACACACGCCACCTAGTGGACCATCTTAGAACAGGTTATTATAACAGCAAAGGGGAACTATAAGTGGATTGAGATGTTCAAAAAGCACATAGGAAGCTTATAGTCACGTGTCCTCAATATTTTGTAAATATAGAAAAGTTGTACAAATTATTATTATTATTATTATTATTATTATTAGGTGTTTCTGGCTGGAAAAAGTTTATAAGAAAATATACGACAGGTCGGAAATCTAAAATCTAAAATATATATACTGACAATTAAATGCCTGCTTTTTACAGTGGTTATGCTGGACATTACGGCTTAACGTTATTTGGTTTCATTTTTATTCACCACAAGAGGTCAGTTTGCAGCAGAACACAAACCACGAAAATGCATAATCAATTTCTATTCCGTCTATTTTATTTACAGTTATGTAAAAATTAAATCGCAAATCCGCGCTATTTATGCATTTACGGAACAGATAATGAGGAGAGAAACCTACGTTATGGGGTGACGTCACCTACGTCCCCGCAGATAATGAGGTGAGAAACCTACGTTATCGCTGAATCTGATGCCAACCACAGGAAATGTTTATAAGTATTTTACATCTTAAAAAACAATGATATAAAAGAACTAGTTTAATAATAATCAACTAACAAACATGTGCCACAATTTAATAGCAATCAGAATAGATTGATTAAACCATGTTTCATTATATTTTTAACCACTTGATCCCACTATTTCAAAAACTTAAATAAAATGTAAGCTTTTGTGTACATATTAAAAATATATAATTACCTCAATATTTTTCTGTATTTAAATGGTTCACCTTCATTAGTCAAAGCTGCCTGAATATATATATATATATATATATATATATATATATATATATAGCTGTGATTTGAGCTTCATGACTAATACATCCTGAACACACGAACTTCTGTGTGGATTTAAGTGTCAAATGTTAATTCCTAGCAGCTTAATAATGCATGATCGTTAGCTTAATACGCACTGCTGCGCCTGAAGCGATTCCCGCTCTCGCAGCAGGACTAAACCCAAACCCAAGGTTCAAACCGTGGGACCGCACTGCCACCTAGTGACCTTCTGAATTCCAAACTCAACCAAACCTGGTGTTGCAAACTTGGTTGCCTGGTTACCGCTGACCTTCCATGCTGAGGTGACTACGGAGATGAAATTCGTGCGTTCGAATCCACGCTTCTTTTTTATTTTGGTTATTCGCTGAATGCAACACTGGATGCCTCTGAAGTGAAGTTTAGAAATGAAAAAAAAAAGGGAGAGCCGAGACAGGATTAAAAACAAGAATCTGAAATGTTTACTTACACTTTTCTCCATACATATACGAATACATCGTTCAAACACATTGTGGAAAAACAACAGGGAGGGGTGGGGGGAGTAAAAGCTGCACGTGGGATAAAAAGTGGAGTGACAGAACGAGTGAGGAATGTGTTCCAATACAGTTTCAGAGTGAACGAGCGAATGAAATAGTGTTGAATGACGTTCACAAAACTAGTTGTTGGCACAGTGTTTGACTGGAATATCAGCTTGGTTGTGTTTTTTTTTTTTGTTTTGTTTGTTTTGTTTTTTTTTTTTTTTTTTTTTTTTTTCTTTAAAAAATAATAATAAAAAATAAAACAATAGCTTGCCGTAGGTTTCATTCAGCTGTAGAGAAAACCCTAACGACTATTCTGCACTAACATTAGACACTAATGCACACCTTGTAGTGTTTATAACGCCGCCCCCACCCCCTCATTCCTGGGCAAAAACAAAATAGTGTTACGACTCAAACCAGCACCTTACGGGACATTACGTTGTTAACGTTGAGTACGTTTGTCAGACGCATTTCTGAAGACATTCTGTTTGAAGGTAAAAAAAATTATAATAATAATCAAAAATGAAAAAGAAAAGAAAAACATGATCTAAACTGTTCCAGAGGTAGATGCCCGTCATAAACGTCCCTCTTCCCTGTGATTACTCGTAAAATGCTTGTCAGGATAACGAAACCGACGAACACCAAATGTTAAATTGCACAGGTATCAGGAAGCTATACAAACGAAAACAAAAAGGAAGAAATGGCATCAATATAAGTTACCAGCCTTCACTTTGTGTCTATGAGAGGAACTTTCTGTATTTCAAGCCCAGAAAAAAAATTGATCGGGAATTTAAAAGTCGATAAAAACCAATTTAAAAGCGCCCGTAGATTATGTGTACAAAAGGGAAAGAAAAAAAAAAATAAAATAAGTCGCTTTAAAATAGTGTGTAACGAGAACATTAGAACTTCACGCTCGGTGAATTTTGTATGGAAGCATATCAAGCATAATCCATTAACACACATGTTCGCCTGCAACGTAACGTTTGGAGTGTTTGCTATTAAAAAAAAATGTTTGTTTTTTAATGTAGACTTGTGTTTTCGAAAGAAAACAGTAAATCACAATGGTTAGGGTTGAGTCGAGTCTTTAACCACCACAACAACCAGATGCTCCTCCTCTACTTTCCCCAGAGATTTGACAACCGTCTGAAGGTATTGCTGGGAGAAGTCACATGGTGGGAATGCATACAGCATGCCGCCAGTCTCGCGCTCTTTCAGGCCGCCTAAAGGAAGACCGATGACCCCGGCGGCTTGTTTGCTTCGGAGGTAGGTCACCAGGTTGCGAAGGAAGCGCTTCTGAAGCCCGTCGCGTGGAGGCGAGTCGCGGTCCATGGGTCCCTGGACGGCCAGGAGGACGGTGTAGCCGTCGGCACCGCCCAGCCTGATGCGCCGGCTCACTTCGTCCAGCTTGGGTTGGTCGAGCCGCAGGCGCTGGGCGATCTTGAGCTGCGTGATCTTGCCGCTGTCCGTCTGGTCCTTCAGGAGCGAAAGGAAGAAGTTGGCTCCTCCGTCCAGGAGGTGCATGCTAGTAGGAAAGCAACTGTTTTTCAGGACGAGCGAGCCGTGCCACACGCGGCTGAGGGTCTGAGCGTATTCGGAGAGAGTGCTGGGCTTCTTGGGCTCGCTCTTGGGCTTTTCCGAGTGAGAGTCTGGCTCCGTTTCGGTTTTGCGATGGTTGCGCTCGGGGTCCGCGGCTTTCCGGGCGTCCTGCGTGGCCCGCTCGTCGCTGGAATGGCGACTGCTGTCGGGTGTGTGGTCTTGCGGATCGGACGTGGAGTCGGGAAGACGGCCGCGGTTTCGTTCTGGGCTGTCGTCCGGCGTTTTCGGAGGAGCCGCTTTAACTCTAGACCGCCCCCTTTCTTCGTACTGTTCGGCAGGACTGGCGCTCCGACTCTTACTCCGGCGCTTACTCCGCCGCTCTTCCCAACTTTTAGTCCAGCGCTCTCTGCTGCGGCTCCGCGCTCTCGTGCGACCAAACGCTTCGGGATTACTTCTCCGCTCTGTACCTTTCGGGGGACTCCAGTCTCGCTCGGGAACCCCTCGCTCTCGTTCCCTTTCGGCAAAAAGAGGATGGGAAGGCGAGCGCGCCCGCGCTCGAAGTTCCCGCTCCAGGCTCCGGTGACGAAAGCTTTCGGCTAGAATGTCAAAATGTGGGGGCAGCGGAATGGGGGGCGGATATTGCTGCGGGTAGGCTCGCGTCTCCTCGGCTTTGGCGAAATCCACGCGAAGCCTGCGTCCGCCCAGAGGGAAACCTCGCATCTGCGCGCACGCCGCCTGGGCCGCGTCCAGGCTCTCGTAGTGGATGTACGCAAAATTGTCCCCTTTCATATAATCGATCGTGCGAATGCTGCCAAAACGGTCGAATTCTCGCGCCAGAGCCGCCAGCGAGGTGTTCAGGCCCAGCCCGCCGACCCACAGGCGCGTCGTAGGGTTGGCCTTGCCGTAGCCGATCTTGACCTGGTTCCCACCAAACACGCGTCCCTGCATGGCCACTTTGGCTCGGTGCGCCATGTCCAGGTTCTGGAACTTGATAAACCCATAACCGCAGCCCTGTCCTCGTGCGGGCCTCTTAATGACGATTTCCTCGATGATCCCGTACTTGTCAAAACCTTGACGCAGCTCCGCTTCGGACACGTTGTGGTCGAGGTTGCCGATGAACAGGTTCCTGGTGGCGCGCTGGTCGTCCTCGGGCATCAAGTCTTCCTCGGGCACGGGGTACGCGAAGGCACGGGTGCGCTCCTCCAAGGCGCTGTAATAATCCAAAACGCGTTCGCGCTCCCTCAGACTCAGCGCGTCCACGTAATTCCTGGCGCGCACGTCCCGAATCGCGCTGGCTCCCGGTGACAGAGAGCGTTGCCTGTAAGGATACGGGCCGTGCAGCGGCACGTACGCGACGTCGGGCGGCGTCAGGCTGCGGCGCCGCATGTACATGGGCTCGATCTTGAGCGGCCGGTCGTACAGCACGATCCTGGCCTTGGCGTGGCGCGCCTCCCGCGCGCTCTCCTGCTGCCGGAAATTCACGTAGGCGATCCGGCCCAGTTCGGGCGTGTGCGAGAGTTTTACGCTGACGTCCCCGAACTTCTTGAACTCGTGGAACAGTCCGTCCTCCACGTGCTCGTCGGAGAGCTGCGAGCCGAGGTTACTGATCAGCAACGTCTTGTACTCCAGACCACTCGCCGCTCTGCTGCTAACCAGCGCATCCGTGATGGCGACTTTGCTCTTCGGTATGATGGACGGAGGCCGCGGGAGGAGGCCTGCTCGTTCTTCCCGCGCACGGGGCTTCTCACGCTCGCCGCTGCGGCTCCGCGGGCGCTGCTGCTGCTGCTGCTGTTGTTGTTGTTGTTGTTGCTGCTGCTGCTGTTTCTGGTAGCTCCGGGTCTCGGCGAGAAGCAGTGCGAGTGGCGGCGGATTGACCACTGCACCATCTTCCCTGCGGCTCCCTTCGCGCTCTCGTTCTCGCTCCCGTATCCGTTTCGCAAGAGATCGGTTCGGACTGGACTCCCGCTCGGCCTGCCTTTTCATTTTCGGATGCTCCAAACTTTTTTTTCCTCCTTTTTCTTCTTCTTCTTCTTCTTCTTCTTCTTCTTACCCCGAGCCAAACAGAATGCAGACCGGATGCACGCCAAAGTCCGCGGGTTTCGGCGCGTTGCACATCAAGAGCTTAACTCGTGGAGGTGAGAGGAGGGGAAGCGAGACGCGCTACCGAGTCCCGATCAGCGCGCCGTGGAGGAGAAACGCGAAGAGAGCGGAAAACGCGACGAAAACACGAGCATCGTATACTGCTGCACCTAGGCCGCCATCTTGGACAATAGGGATGTGTGTGTGTGTGTGTGTGCGCGCTCTCGCTAGTGGGTTTTTTTTTTTTTTTTTTTTGGTCGCGTCGTGCGTCATGACGTCACGAGTCTGCTATTGAGGCTGAAATGAATTCAATGCACTCGGGAACAGAATTCCCCACAGTACACTTTTATTTTAATTATATAATATGCTATATTATATTATATTTGTTATATATATAAATTCATTCATTCATTCACCCCTCTTCTACCGCTTTATCCGATCTTCCCTCGAGTCACGGGGAGTCTGTGCCTATCTCAGGCGTCTGTGGGTATTAAGGCAGGATACACCCTGGATGGAATGCCAACCCATCACAGGACACACACACACACTCACACACACATTCATACACTTGGGACAATTTTCCAAGGTGCCAATCAACCTACCGTGCATGTTTTTGGACCGGGGGAGGAAACCGGAGAACCCGGAGAAAAACCCCCTGAGGCACGGGGAGAACATGCAAACTCCACACACACACATGTGTGAGAACCCTGGCGGTGTGAGGCGAACATGCTAACCACTAAGCCACCATGCCCAATATATATATATATATATATATATATATATATATATATATATATATATATATATATATATATATATATATATATATATATATATATATATATATATATATATATATATTGGGCACGGTGGCTTAGTGGATAGCATGTTCGCCTCACACCGGCAGGGTTTTTCTCCGGGTTTCCTCCCGGTCCAAAAACATGCGCACGGTAGGTTGATTGGCACCTTGGAAAATTGTCCCTAGTGTGTGAATGTGTGTGTGTGTGTGTGTGTGTGTCCTGCGATGGGTTGGCATTCCATCCAGGGTGTATCCTGCCTTAATGCCCATAGACGCCTGAGATAGGCATAGGCTCCCCGTGACCCGAGGGAAGATCGGATATAGCGGTAGATGATGAATGAATGAATGAAGGATATATATATATATATATATATATATATATATATATATATATATATATATATATATATATATATATATATATATATATATATATATATTGATATATATATAATCATTCTGGATAATGTATATGAACGCATCTTGCATTCTCAGTATTGACAGCTGAGGCACTTTCAATGACCAAATGTATTATTTGCACATGTTTACATACAGTTCATCAAAAAAAAAAAAACAACTGTCATGCAGTCAAATCCAGGCTGTGTCTGTGGTGGAAAAAGTGATCTAACATATTTTTGAAGACAAAAAAAAAAGTCTGGCATACACCGAACACTTAATTAATGTGTCGCTTCAACAAAGGAACCAAACTAAAACCCCAAACGCTTACAGGTTCAGGAATCGTGTGTAGATTTTTATGAGTACATATAATATGTGAACATCATGTGTATGATAAGTCAACACAAATAGACAGTGCTGTGGTCTGCCGTTATAAGAAAAGAATCATACCAACATATTTTTTTTCTACTTATACCACAGAAATTTACCAATATGACATTTTATAAATGTGTACTGGAATGTGCTGGTGTGAAACATCCATAAACATGTTGCTTTCCCTTATCACCCTTTCGGATGTGCAATATTTCATCGTTTCTATTCTATTGCTGTGCAATTCAGACTGTGAATTATATTTTACTGCGGAATTTCAGATGATTTAATTTTATATCGTTACTGTTCTTTTCCTACTGCTATATACTACTGTTGCTATGCAATTTCACACAGTGCCAAATTACTATTACAATTATTCATAATGCACTGTGCAGTTTCATACTGTGAATTACGATTGCGTAATCTCACATAATACAACATTACTACTGTGCATTTTTCACACTGTGAAATTACTCTGCAACTCCATATGGTGCTATACTACTGTGCAATTTCTCTGCAAGGCTGATAGCTAGATGTGCAGATATTCTAAGATAATCTTTTTTCTCATATTCTTAATTATTATTATTTTTTGCTTATGTTCTTGTTTATATTTTGCTTTGTGTACTGTCGTTGGGGTGCATCCACCTTGTTTTTCAATGATAAAGTTCTATCCTGTTATATCACTAGCAAAATGGTATAAACAGTCATTCCATTTCTTTTCAGCTTCAGTAATCTTTTTCATTCATTCATTCATTCATCTTCTACCGCTTTATCCGATCTTCCCTCGGGTCACGGGGAGTCTGTGCCTATCTCAGGCGTCTATGGGCATTAAGGCAGGATACACCCTGGATGGAATGCCAACCCATGGCAGGACACACACACATTCACACACATGGGACAATTTATTCAAGGTGCCAATCAACCTACAGTGCATGTTTTTGGACCGGGGGAAACCGGAGAACCTGGAGAAAAACCCCCTGAGGCACGGGGAGAAAATGCAAACTCCACACACACAGATGGGAATCGAACCTGGACCGTGGCAGTCTGAGGCGAACGTGCTAACCACTAAGCCACCGTGCCTAGTAATCTTTTTAATCAACTATTTAACAAACATAACAACATAACCCATTTTTTATAAGTGTTTACATGGATCTGTGATAACAGTTCCATTTATTTAAAACAAGCACATCTGTGGCTTGAATTCTGTCAGAGCCTGCAGCGATTAAACAGCACGGTCAGATTTGTGGATCTGACAGCTTAGTGGTGTTAAAACTTGTAAATGATGTAATCGACTCGACATCTGTCAAGCCGTCACACGCCACAGCCGACGTGATGTCCGAATAGATTCCGTGCACACAACTCTGATACTTTACCAAAAAAAAGAAAGATAGAAAATCAAGGAAAATCAGAAGTGTTTTCTTATTTTAATGAAAAAGTATAGTACAACCTTAATAAACGTTTTACAGTGAAGTTTTGCATTTCCCATATAATAGTCCAAAAAAAACCAAACAAACAAAAAAAAACCTTAATCCATTTGAAAAGAAACTAAAGGTGAACTACAGGGTGAAAAGTGGTCTGCGGTTTTACCATCATGTCTAGGTATAATCATTTTCCTTTTTGTACTGTTTCAACTCAAGTTTAGATGAAGATTTGTGGTCTTTGTTTTACATTTAAACTCTAAACATGTGTGTTTGTGAATCTTTTTGCTCATTTCTCCATTAAAAAACAAACAAACTACTGATTAGATTGTTAAACAGATATATGATCAGATATTTCAAGGACGAACCGGTTAAAACCAATTTATTTAAAGCCCACATGATGCATTTTGGAGTTTGACACTATAAGCAAAAACGAATGCTATTAAATTGCCGTAATATGAACTTTGAGTTGAAACAGTTGTCTAGTATGTACAGTACAATGTGCCCTTAAAATAATTCATGAATTAAAGGTCACAAGTCCTCATGTTTTCCACTAGATTAACAGGCAATATGACAAATGATAGCACGCTTCCCGTCAGGAGGCACGGCGCAGAAGAAAAATCGCACCCGTGATCCCGGCAAGCGCTCCTTTTGGTCCCACAAGTCCACAGTGTGTTGTTTACAGGTCTGTCCGTGCCTTGGCAGCGTTCGGGGCATACTTAGGCATGAGCTCCGTGATCTTGCGGATGAAGTCGGATTTCTCGGCGCAGCCCTTACAAGACTCTCCCCATTCATCCAGGATCTTCTTCAGGTCCTTCACCTTCAGCTTCTTCAGGTCCACTGTGCTCAAGTCTACTTGTTTATCTGTGAAAGGCAACACAGCGATTAATATCATAGCATAATAAAATCAATCAATGTTTACAATTTTAGACTATAAAACTATGCATGGTGAAATTCTACTTATTTTATATCTAATTTGTGCACACAATACAGACTTAACTCACCACTCACATTCACCTTCTACCAAATTTACACTTTGACCTGCAAAATCACTTTGGTTTTACACCCCTCATTAAATGTGTGTAAATACATTAAATCAAAAAATATTGGAAGAAATAGTGAACAAATATACAAACCCTACATTTTTTTTTGCTTTTCTTATAATAACCACCACTCTTCTGGGAAGATGCTATACTACATTTGAGAGCATGGTTATGGGGATTTGTGCTCATTCAACCATCAATAAAGTTAGCTTCTGATGTAGGTGAGGAGGCCTTGGTTCAGCCAGGGTTCCAGTTTATCCCCAAGGTGTTTAGTAGGACTGAATGCGATGGAGATCTATAGCGAGCCATTCAAGATATTCCACTCCAACAGAAAAAAATATCTATCATATTTTCACACACTGTTTATTTCTGGTTTCATTTTGACTTCTATATAGCAAAATTCATTCATTCATTCATTCATCTTCTATCTCTTTATCCGATCTTCCCTCGGGTCACGGGGAGCCTGTGCCTATGCCTATCTCAGGCGTCTATGGGCATTAAGGCAGGATACACCCTGGATGGAATGCCAACCCATCGCAGGGCACACACACACATTACACACACATTCATTCACTAGGGACAATTTTACAAGGTGCCAATCAACCTACAATGAGTGTTTTTGGACCGAGAGGAAACCAGAGAACCCGGAGAAAAACCCCCTGAGGCACGGGGAGAACATGCAAACTCCACACACACATGGCCGAGACGGGAATCGAACCCGGAACCTGCCGGTGGGAGGTGAACGTGCTAACATTCTGCCAAAATTGACAATATTTTATCATTCCTTTGTATGCTCAAAATATTCAAACTACCCAGAAAGAATTGTAAAATGTGCGCATCTTGCAGGAAGGAAATGGTGTCATGATGTAAGAATGCAAAAAGATTGCACAATGCAATTTGAAGAGGGTGAGCAGGGCAAAGAGCATCAGTTAGTATCGTCTAGATCAAAACTGGAAAACTGAATAATCGATATTAACTGCTGTCTGCTGATTATATAATTAAAAAACAGCATTTTTTTATACATATCTATGATGGTATGACTGTAGTCATACAACCTCCAAACACGATGCAAAATGTTTCCGTCTCTCAGTACTGGCAGAGATCTAGTGGCAATTATCTAGTGTCGAAAGGTTACTAGGAATGAGTTTTTAACGAGCACTGACGGTGTAGTCAACCATCATTGACCCCACTAAATGTTAATGTATCCGTCCCCAGCTGCCAAATCACTCCTACACCCTTACAGAACACAGATATTCAAATGGCGCCGATCAGAGCTGATTTGCAAGGCAAAACCGATGCCCTCTTTGGGGAAAATGGACAACGTTCTTGTAATCTGCCTGCATGGTTTCTCGAATATTCTCAACATTTAAATACGCAGTACAAACAAATCGTGTCTCTAATGCAAATACACACACACACCCACCCACTCAATGCCCTGAACAAAATGATTAGTGGCGTGTATGAGCAAATTTCATTTTTGTACTAGCAGTAGTGAGGGTTTGATCCTAGCAGATGGAGTCTTTAGGTTTTTAGTATATCAGATTGGACTTTTATATAGCAATTATAACTGTTTGGATTCATAGGACAATGTTAAAACTTCATAAGTATATTCATTTACAAGCCAGCTGGATCTCAATAAAAAGGAACTCATATACCTGAACATGAGAGTAAATAAGGATTTGAACTAATGAAAACTAATAAAAATCTACGCCGCTCCACAACTATTCTTCGTTTCCCAAGTGGTGCTTTCATTAGCCATAATTTTGTGCCTCAGATTTGGCTTGCAGCTAAGTACAAGAAATTAGGCATTGAAGTTCAAATTGGAAAAATAATGATTTCCAAACAACAAAAATATCCTGAGTAAGCTACAGATTTGGAATTTGGCCCTGGATAACAGAAATCCAATTAAAAAGCAATGGCTGCATCCCAAACCATATTCTGCACACTTAATAGATAGCCAGAATAGCACACACTGTGTAATACTGAATGCACCATTTTGGTGACTTTGTGGAGCTTTAAAAGTATGAAACGCTATTGAGAAAAATCTTTATGAGAATAATCATGCTTGTAAACGTGTCCCTTTCATTCAGATTTGAGAACAACAGGTGTTAATCATTCAGTCATGCACACACCCACACAGCTATCAAATCATTCATTTTACACACACACACACACACACAAAATCATTAGTCCCTCCACCCACAAATTCTTCCAATTACCCACCCATTAATTCCATCTTTCATCCATCTACAAATTCAACAATCCATCCATCCACACACATTCCTCCAATTACTCATCTGTCCACATACCTACCCATAAAACCATCTCTTTATTCATCCATACTCCTACCCCATACACAATCATTCACCAATTTACCCAACCACCCATCCATCCATTTACCCACATGTAACCCCATCCCTTCCAATTACTCATCTATCTATACACCAATACATCCACTGACTGAATGAGAGTTATATAAGGAGTCTTATTTTAGCAGCATCAACCCAATATATTCATCCACCCATACTTCCACTGACAAAAACAATATTAGGTCAGGGTCAATTTACATAGATTCTTATGAATATGTTACTGAACTAGGAGGCTAACATTGCTGCACAATGCTTCTTAACGAGATGACAATATAACGATGTACACAACGTAACAATGTATACTACGCTTTACATCACTATTTGGTGTGTTTCCCTTCTGGATGGGAACCTTGTACAAATTCAAATCTATGTATAAGAAATTTGGGGGTGAGCTGGAACAAAATCAACAATGTCTTTTCTTTTGCTCAAATAGAAATCCAGCTGAGGAGTACGGTGGCTTAGTGGTTAGCACGTTCGCCTCAAACCGCCAGGATCCGGGTTCGATTCCCGTCTCGGCCACGTGTGTGTGGAGTTTGCATGTTCTCCCCGTGCCTCAGGGGGTTTTTCTCCGGGTTCTCCGGTTTCCTCCCAGTCCAAAAACATGCACGTTAGGTTGATTGGTCCCTTGGAAAATTGTCCCTAGTGTATGAATGTGTGTGTAATGAGTGTGTGCCCTGCGATGGGTTGGCATTCCATCCAGGGTGTATCCTGCCTTAATGCCCATAGACCCGTGACCCGAGGGGAGATCGGATATAGCGGTAGAAGATGAATGGATGAATGAAATCCAGCTGTGGCCTGGCTCGTTAATGGGAGTCTAGTATGTCAAACCTTTTGTGCAATGCGTCATCGTGTGGGCGATACCATGTAAAACGTACCGTACTTCAGTTCACAGATCTGACTGTCTTTTTTCTTCAGTTTCTCGCACACCTTCTCCACCGGTACGTGGTAGCTCAGGGGCTTGGAGACCTCGTTAATGATTTTTGTAGCAGCGTCACTTGTGGCACCGATATAGTAGCACTATGGGGGTTTAAAAAAAAAAAAAAAAAAAAAAAAAACAGAGTTAAACAACAGGGCGATTGTCCTGTCCATGTCTAGAACGTGTCCAGGTGTTTCGGAGTGACTTACTAATCGATTTTCTTTTCCTTTTGTGTCCTTGCAAGCTTTCACCAGAGCTGTTTCAATGGTGTCGCTGGTAAACTGTACATCATTGTCTTTAAGTGATTGGTAAAACTTCCCGAGGAAGCTTAAGCATACTGGAAGGAGACAGAGAACGGTTAATAAATAAATAAAACATAACACGTTACTTTTACTACCCCAAAGTGGGGGATTTATACGAACATCATGTGCTGAAATCTAATTCTATTTAAACTTTCCAATGATCGCACTTTTCTCATGACAGTCCTACTTTCAAAACCACTATTAGGACTTTTTCATGTTGTGGACTCTTCTTGTATACTAATTTTTCTAAAAACAGACATAACTGAACTTCTGAAGACCCTCCTCCGGTGGAAAAAGACAGAACTCCTTCCATATTGCATGTCCTTATTTTTCCTTCTAGAAAAAAAAAACTTATTTTACTTACCTTACTGTTCTTCTACTCATGTGTAACACATTAAAATGATTCCTGAATTTTCAGACCCGCTCTATAGGAAATCTTCCGACCGATCAGATCCAACACACATTACTACATTCTGTAGCACTATATTTTATCCTGTCCTTATTGAATATCAGTCGCTATACATATCTAGAAGCCCGTCTGGTTTATCCATATCTTAGGAAACAAATCTGGACAGTCAATATAAATATGGTATACGTATGTTTTGGATCAGGTTATTCATAAAAGATAAGGTGGGATCGGTGGAACATTATATAATCTGCCTACTGCAATTATTGATATAATTATAATATCTCTTACGGGTGAGTCCCGGTGTACTTTTTGGTATTATCAGCTTTTCTTATTCGATATTTAGGTAGAACACAAATAGCAGATTTGAAAGGACTTTTAAATCTACACAGTGGCTCTTCTCATACAGAACTGCTAATCAATCCTTTATGCGTGAGGCTCTAAAGCAATACATTCATAAATGCATGAAGGGACAAAATTATAAGCAGTAACCTACAGATTAAAATGTTATAACCTCTTTATTTCTGATTTGCTGCTTTTGGACAAGTACTTAAAGTAAAATACAGATAGATAGATACATGACAATTAATTGTAGTGATAGATGCCACTGGTCACATCGTTTTATAAGTATTATAAACTAATACTAATACAGTTACAATATGTTTAACTACACTGTACTGTTACAGCGCAAGTGCGACTCAAAGGACCATATTGGCGATGTTCAAATACATATTAGTGCACTACACAGGGTTCTAAAAGCGCACGTCTGTATTGTCATTCTAGGGTACTATTTTGGAATACTACTTAGTACCCTAATGTGTCATTTGGTCTCATTTGGCATTTAAACCACTTTTTAAACGTTCATGTACCAGTAAGTGTCCTGTAGATTGAATTATAATTTTTTACCAAATTCATTTCAAATTACTGAAACCCCACACAATCGCGATTAAATAAATAAATAAATAAATAAATAAATAAATAAATAAAAGTCCTATGTGAGAGTTCAGTGCTAGTCAGGATGCTAGCTCTTTCAGCACATCATCCTCCACATGAACTCACCTTCGCACTCTCCGTCTTTCAAAGCCTCACCGTCGCTCGGTACGAGAGCGAACATAAGAGCCAAGGAAAGTCCACTCAAAATAAACATAGCGGAAATTTCTAGAAAAAAAATACACGCGTTACATAGAGATATACAGAGATATAAAAAACCCGTTCACGCACACGCACACGCACACGCACACGCACACGCACACGCACACGCACACGCACACGCACACGCAAGAGCGCGTACACGCACAGACAGTCAGACACTGGGTGCCGGTACACGAAACCGTTCCGTCTGCTTCCAGAAAGCTTCCTGATCGCCTTTGACCCGCCCACTCGCTTATACACCATTGGATGGTTTGCCACTAATCATTACGCGATTGGTTGACCGGCTTCTCCGGGACCACGCGCTCGCTTTCCATTGGATGGATGTCATTTAGGCGCGGGACAGAGTCCAGTTGGCGCCTGCTGATTGGATGAGACCTGGGCTTTGGTTAAAACGTAAAAAAGATTGTGACGTCTAAGTTTCATTCATTCATTCATTCGTTCATTCATTCATTCATTCATTCATTCACTCAACTATTCATAACATTTAATTAATTAATTTGTTCATTAATTTATACACACTTAATGCAGGGTAGTCCATGAGCTAAACTGGATAGATTTATTAATTCATTCATTCATCCATCCATCCATTCATTCATTCACTCACCTATTCATAATATTTAATTAATTGATTTGTTCATTAATTTATACATAGGGTAGTCCATGACCTAAACTGGATAGATTTATCCATTAATTCATCCATCCATCCATTCATTCATTCACTTAACTATTCATAACATTTAATTAATTGAGTCGTTCATTAATTTATACATAGAGTAGTCCATGAGCTAAACTGGATAGATTTATTCATTAATTCATTCATTCATCCATCCATTCATTCATAAGCTAGGTCAAGAGATAAACTGGGCGTAAAAAAGGGGTAGTTCAAGAAAAGTGGTGGGTGTGGATAGGTGCCCTCATTTATTCACTTGTTTAATTTGTTCCATTTAATTACATTTTGCTTGTTTGTTTGATTGTTTGTTTGGGTCTCCGGGTTTCCTCCAAACAGTTTCAATCAATTGGAAAATGGACACTGTCTCTAAGACGCGTAAAATAGATTACAGATATCAATTTTAGCATGATTAATGAGTCCCTACTCCTTCTTGTTCATTCTTGTTTAGTAAGCCAGTGGCGACAGCGATGAGGAGAAAAAAAACTCCATTAGATGGACCTTGACTCAAAGGAAAACAGTGGGAACACTACATGAACTTGTGTACATGGTGATATGCGTTGGAAACTGATCCAGGCTGACCACTGCAGGAAGTGAGTGAGCAAATGAATCACACATTCAAGCAAAGCTATTAGAAGAATTGACATCTTAAAAAGATTCAGATATGGTGAAGAGTCAGGGTGCATTGAGTCCCAGCATGTTTTCTGGCTCTGAACGCGTCTCACTCAAACATTTTTAAGGCTATCTGGGCTAACACATTCAGGTGCAAAAGCCCATGAATTGGAAGGCATGTGTATTCTTAGCGAGGTGTCCGCTGCATTATTGCACAGCTTTGGCATGTGAATTGCTTTCAAAGATGCCAATTAGGATTGAGGTCCCATTGAGGAGATTCTGTGCAGGACCTCGAGAGTTCTTAATTTTGTTCAGCACTACTGGGTTTCAAAACAGCTGAGGAACGAATGGACCTTGAGCTTGGTGTATTCTGATTTTACTCCTCTTTTTGTCTGTCACTACATTGCTCGCAGGTGTATATGAAAAAGAAAAACTCAAGTTACTCTTCTAGGCCTCAACTGACAAAGCAAGGTAAAGTTTTACATTGAGGTTTGATAAGCCACTTTTGAAAAGCCTGTGCCTCCAGCAAGCTTAGAGGAAGGATTCATTCAATAGCTGAAATATGGACGTGACAAGGTGACTTTGTCACGTAACTTTGGTGATATTTTCATGAGTTCCATGTGAGAGTTCTGTAATGTGTCTTAGTCAGTAGGGCACAAAGGACCTGCTTTTTAATTTGCTTCTTAGTTCCTGTTACCGCAAGTTATCTGGATACAGATCAAGTTATCTATATTGCGGATCAGAAGCTGCCATTCTGGAGCCATTGAACAAGGCTCCTAGCCCTCTCTGCTCCAGGGGCATTGTATCATGACTGACCCTTTGCTCTGACCCCAGCTTCCTAACAAGCTACGATATGTGAAGAAAGAATTTTACATTTCTCTAATGCTTATGTGACAATTAAAGGTGTTACCCAGATGACGATGAGTTCCCCTTTGTGTCTGGTTCATCTCACGTTTCTTCCTCATGTCATCGCTTGGAGTTTTTTCTTACCACATTCGCCAGTGGGTCAGTCATTAGGGACATAATGGCCAATGTTAAAAGGGCAAAAATAACTGACCTGGCTTTTAGGGGGAATCCGATGGTGATCAAAATAGGAAGGGCACTTTTATATATGTTGGAAAAACCTGAGACAAAGTTGCCAAATGGTAAAACTTCATTTGGAAAATTACTCATTAGGCAAAAAAGCTTTCTGGGTACAACAGATGGGTGAATACACAGTGTTCTGAAAGTCACTTTGGAAATGTAATAGATTACAGATGACAAATGATCCTATTCAAAATGTAATAAGTAGTGTAACTTTTCAATTACTTTACATTTTGATTGCTTTGATTTGTCCACTAGGTGGCGCTCTGGAATAGTGGGTTATATTTTCGAAATTGAGCTGCATCAGAATCGAATTTTTTGGGGCGTGCGATAAATTACGTACATAAATTACTGTTACATGTAACTAGTTACTCCCCAACACTGTGAATAATACGGTTACAAACTATGAATGTACTATAATAGTGTCCTTTATACTTTGAACAAACTGACTTAATAAAGGTAGGAAATTAACATTGAATGGGTTAATACTGTTGATTTCTCCACAAGTCACCTAAAAGCTTTGCGTAAGAGTTTCTCAAAAATATAACCTATATATATATATATATATATATATATATATATATATATATATATATAGTATATATATAGATATATCTATATCATATATATCTATACTATAATCTTAAAAATAAAACCGATATTAAGCATGCAAAGAAATTGTTTAAGCAAATAAATAAAAGCTATATAATAAATATATAAATAAATAAAAGGACACACTAGTCGATAAAACGACACCTTTAATGTTAGGCATTAATAATGAATTCCACATCACAGTAGTTAGTGAGTGAGGAAAAAAAAAACATGTATTTACATCTAAAGTTCACATTACGTTTTTTTGTTCATGCCAGCACAATATATACAAAAAAACAAAAGAAGTAAAAGAAAGAAAGAAATAACTTGTACTCATAAAACATAACATGTTCTGCAGCTTTCAATGCAAAATACACAAAAGAACGGATTAGGCCATCGAAAGAGTCACCGATTTTCCCCATTTGCGTTTTAGTTTTAAAAACACATTTACATCAGAAAGTACAAGGCAGACAATGAACCCCAGTCTATACACGATTGGCCCTTCTTAACTGTATAAATACAGAAGGATTATATACATAAAGACAGATGTGTGTGTGTGTGGGGGGGGGGTGTGTGTTTGAATTGAAATGCGTTCAAAATTGTAAGTACTGATCTTTCTACAGTTTTATGTACAAAGACAACTACAAAGTCCTTCTCTTTGTTTTTCCCTTTCTTTGGGACTCCAAGGTATTGCCATTAGTATTTTTTTTTTAAATATAAAAACAGCATCAAACCATCTTACATGCTTCTAAAATGACACATCATGTGGCTCAGAAGTGTTGTTAGTAATCTGTATATCATGTACCTGATTGCAGGGGTAACAGAAATGGATTTCCCATAGCTTGGAAATTTCAATAAAGCAATGAATCACTTTAATTTGATGTGCCAACTGGGAAATGAAGATACTGCAATCCTGGTAAATAACCTTTGTCATTTAAAAAAAACAAAAAAACAAAGCCTATTAAACATTAGCACTTGCAGAATGGGGAAGTTAAGCTTATGTACAGTGTTTCTTTTGGATTTGATCATTTTTATAAGGTCGCATAGTGGCTTCTATGTGAAGACAAAAGAAAGCATGTAATACACATATAATGCCTAAAGCAACTAATGTAGGAAAGGAAATTAATACAAACACATATTCACATGCACACTCGGAGATAATATGGTTTAGTATATGTACAGAGATATTTTGTTGTACATTTCCCCTATATGCTAAATTTCAGCGAACCAAGATTTAATCTCATCTCAGCTCATCTCATGACGTTTGCCTAAGTTAAAAAAAAATAAAGTAATAATAAAAATAAATTAATGATAATCTCTATTCAAGATTGGGAATTTGGTAGATTTAGCTTTAGTTTAAATTGTTTAACATGGATTTTAAAAATGATAAATATGATCTATTACAATTCTTTCTCGAGCGGCAAATATGATTTATTTATTTGTTTGTTTTGCTGAAATATATTATATAACATAAATCAGCTCTAATTCACCGGAACGTTGATGGCCATGCTTCATTGATTGGTTCTCAAATGACAGCTATTGCACGATCTAAACAATCCCCGGTTTACCAAAACAAACAAACAAAAAAATCTTAATCCTCTTAATGCTTAGACACATAATCATAATTTTAACATATAAATAGAAAATACATAAACACAAAAATTAAAATGGGGCTTATTAATATGTATTGATCACAATAAATTATTACGGTATAATGGTTTTTGTTTTTTTGTGTTTTGTTTGTGTGTTACTTTAGTCAAATATCAATCTGAAGCTATATATATATATATATATATATATAATATAGATATATATATATATATATATATATAATATATACAGAGAGAGAGAGAGAGAGAGAGAGAGAGAGATCTTTTTGTTTGTTTTGGTAAACCGGGATTGGGGACGGGGTTTATAATGTACTAGGATGCTAATTAAATAAATGCTTGTGTTTATACTATATCGCTGCTATTGAGAATATATATATATATATATATATATATATATATTATATATATATATATATATATATATATATATAGATAGATAGATAGATAGATAGATAGATAGATAGATAGATAGATAGGATTGCTAGCCAATTTCTAAATCCTTAAGCAAAAAACATTTGTTTTGCTTAAACATCTGACAATCTGCTCACTCCACTCCAAAATGTTACACGAGCAACTTATAATACTGTAAAAGAAGGGTACAAAATAAAAAGAATGCCAAAAAATTGCACAAAAATCACAGCCAGAAAACGTTTCATATCACATCCTTAACACTGGGGGGGAAGGAGGGATCATGTTTCTTTTCTTTCTTCTATTTTTGTTTTGTTTTTTATTTTATAAAACATAAATCACATCCCCTAATCTCACATCATCATCATGTATCCACCATGAATCGAATTGCACATCCTACAGCAGCTA
Organism: Kryptopterus vitreolus; assembly: GCA_030449085.1. Lineage (NCBI taxonomy): Eukaryota > Metazoa > Chordata > Actinopteri > Siluriformes > Siluridae > Kryptopterus > Kryptopterus vitreolus. The sequence continues at coordinate 16,102,708 of JACRUU010000013.1, forward strand.
AAAGGGTCAAAATCCCCACACTTGCATAATAACAGTGTACATTATTCAAAATGTTCACACCCATCACCCTGCATTTATATTAATATGTATATAGATCATTTTGTATTTCATATATTTTTTTTACTATACAAGTGTCGATTAGATAAAGTTAGGGAGGTCTACAACTGCTATCTAAAAATATATTCATCTTTACAAAAACGGAATGGGAAGGAAACCGAAAGAAAAAAGCGAAACGTTTTCGCTGTAAAGACATCTGTGAAATGGCTTTCGTATTCGTCTAAACGGATAATCGAGCTGCAAGTGGTTGCCTGATTTGCTTTTTGCGGCGTGATAATAAAGTGAGCGTGCTTGCGTAAGTGTGTGTGTGTGTGTGTGTGTGTGTGTATGTATGTGTGTGTGTGTTTATTGAAGCTTTGCCATGTACAAAAGCCTCTTAGTGGCATGTCAGTGTGCCAGCTCCTGAGAGAACTGGTAGGGAGTATTTATTTATTTTCCTATTACAGAATCGTAAAATAGAAAGAAAGAGTACCATATTGAGTACTGAAGGTGGCGTATATGTTATGGAAGGAGGAAAAGGCAGAGATTTCACTTCACAGGCTCGAGACGGTTTCTCTACAAAAGCGAGGTGTCAAATAATGAATGACTAAGCAAAATTAAAATGCTTTTTTTTTTTTTTTTTAAATAAATGTTGGTACTCCCGAACTGAGTGCTAAAGTGCGATTCTTCCAGGAAACAATATTCACGTGGGGAATCCGATATCCAAAATGAGTAGTTTTCACACAAACTTCTCATTGGTTTCGGAAAAAATTAGCCACACTTACGCTACTGACACATTAATACACAGAGTACTCTCCCTTCTAAGCATTCCGTTGGTGCATTAGAATGTGAGACGGGCCTAAAATATTTGTCAATCTGTAAAAACATTAAACAAGAACACTACCCATGCTTTTCTACTCTTCTATATCATGCCTATTACACCACAGGGCTCAGCGTAACGTTCTATCCAAGATCCCCGGATCTTGTAAACTGCAATTCCCTCTGCACTTCCCTGTGAAAAAGCTGTGACCTTAAACAAATCATTCCCAAACGTCAAACTGCAAATCCCTAAACCCTCGGATCATCTTGCCTCAGTTGCGTGACAAAGGAAAAGGATTTTCTAACCCTCACGGTTCTCTAGAAGAATCTGGAACGTAAAAGGCAAACAGGAGAGTATAGTGTAGTAGTGATAATGGTAGAAATGTGGCTAGACGGAGTCGAGGCTGGTTTATGCTTCCTTCAGATCATTCTTCGGGAAAAAAAAAAGTCAAGGTGGTCGTGAAAAGTCATACTTGAGTTTTGATTTTCGTGCAAGATGTGTCATCTGTTTATTCACATTTGCATTAAAGCAACGTCGGATTTTCTTTAAGTGGCAGTAAGGTTCGTATTATTACACTGACAGATACATTACATGAACACCTGAATTTTGACCACTATATTACAACAATATTATGTTGCACACAATTCTATATCTCCATAAAGATACATGGGTTGGAGTGGAAAAGCTTCTGCTCTGACCTTGACATTGAAGAAGGAACGCAGAGTGCCCCCCCTTACACCTCCTCACCCTACCAGACTGTGCTAACTCCCTTTTGGCTGAGTGAACACAAATCACCACAATCACACTCCAAAATCTGGTGGAACATCCACCCTGAAGAGTGAAGGTTACCGTAACCGCTAATGGGGACTATATGTGGAACGGGAGGTTCCGAATGCACATACTGTACAGATTTTATGCTCAGGTGTCCATATAATGTATAGGCTATATGTATTTTATTATTATGAAGAATGATTTGTCTTGTATGATATTTATAAGATAGGTAGCATGAGCAGCTGCATTCTATGTAGTTTTAGTTAAATAGACAGAAGTGATGGTTTATATTGATAATCGTAGATAAGGTTGTGTGGATGTGCCATAGCGTTCAAGATAACGTTCATATAACTGATATGCTAAAACATGCCAAAATCAATTATAGAGAACAACTTCAGGGTGAATGCTTTTTAGTATAACAGCACATTGTGATTGTGTTTTATTCCCGACTTACAAACTACTTTAATGATCCTATTCATGTGATGTACTCTATACCTGTTATATTTCTAGTCGTTTGGAGGCACTTATGCAGAGTACTTGTAGCCTAGCTTCCTAAAATGGGAACGTTGATGCTGTGCGAGATTGTCTGTTTTATGCAGCTGACATGACATCCTACTGCAGCTCAAATTGAAAACGTTTAGTTTGGACCCAATGCCTTTCACGTCATACTCATTCAAACACATTATTTGATAAGGAGCCTAAAAACGATTAAGAAACGCCTTATCCAAGAATATTCCAGTTCTCTTATAGAAGCACTTCTGATGAAGCATAAACCAGGCCGCTGTAAGTCCATACAAAGGAGTCCTCACGTCAAGACCAATGAGGCTCCTATGATAATTGTTAAGTCTTGTTGGAGGTATAAGTGACCCACTTTAAAAATCTCTCATTCTACATCTGTACAACTCTCCAAACCACGACCCGACATGCAATTGGCCTGCCCTAGCATCGACCACACCTCTACTCCTCACTGATTCCATGTTCCCATGCCACCTTTGACTGCTCGTCTTTGTTGGTGAGCAGCGGTTGGGAGATCTTGCGCGGCATTGGTCTCGGCACTGGCCTCGAGTCCTCCTCCGGGATGCAGCCTTCTCTCAGGTATGGTTTGGGGGGAAGCACTGGAGGTGGCTCATGCTGATGGAGGTGGTAATGGCCAATGTGTCCGGCATGAATATGGTGGTGGTGGTGTGCATCCGGAGGCAGAACGGGCATGACACCCACAGGTGCCGAGTGGCTGCGGCAGGGGGCTTGCTTTATGCTGTCCAAGACATCAGGCTCGGAGACGCTGTAGCGGACGGTGCCGGGCGTCTCCACTTCGTCTGTGTTTGTGGTCCATGTCTGGCAGCTGGGTGTCGAATCGAGTGCCGGCACATCGGATGACGAAGGGCAGAAGTTGCTCTCGCTGAGGGACGAGACACCACTGCTGGCACTTCCTGACAGCGTGGAGTTACTCCCGTCAAGAGCCGACTGAGGACTTGTGGGTGAGGCGGGAATGGGGTGAAGAGGTGACTAGAGACAGATAGAATTAAGATTATTATAAAAACAACTCCTGGGCAAAACAAAAATGAATTCAGTATAAACATTAAAGATGCCAACAAAAATGCCAAACCAGTGGTGAATGCACAGCAGTTCAAAATCTAAGAACATGATCCTGTACCTGAAGAACTGATCTTTGTAGGAAAATAATCTATAAAATACTTACATTAAAAAAATGCTCTCTCACTTTATACATATGTAAATTAAATATATACATAACTGCACATGAGCTTCTCACTGTATTACTGTATGTACTATACACAATATTAACAAAAAATATCACATATTTTACCTATATATATATATATATATATATATATATATATATATATATATATAATCAAAAAAAATAAGTACATCCCACTAAAATAGTGTTACATAAAAGAAAACCCCTTCCCATTTCACGCTTTCAGAAATGACACCACATAGAATAGAAATGCCATAAGAAAATAATTTCTTTACACCGGAAAGTTGAAGGCTACAAGAAAATCAAATTGTAGCAAAAGTGGTACAAATAAAGTAAAAAAAAAATTTAACCATCTCATAGAGACTTCCATGGACATTAACACTTCCAGAGGAATGTCTTCTGAAGAAGAAGGGTTTAAGAAAATCGACATGAATTCCAATGCGGTTATATAAAGAAGCAGAAGGCCAAATTGCTGTTTAACAACACAATTTGGCTTACAATGCAGAGGAATGGCATGCATGTGTCCCACCCAAAGATTCTACTAAACCCCAGGCACATAAAAAAATCCTGCCTAGAGTTAGCCAGGGTCCATGCTTACAAAGATGAAGACGACTGGGGCAAGATAAATGTTTTTGGGACGGGCAGCTTCAAAACTGTATAGCGTCACAAATATTAATGAAGGAATACAGTGAAACATAGTGATGGCAGTGCCTGTATGTGTGGCAGCATGAGTCTTGCTGGTGTCAGGGAGTTCTCAATTGACAGATGTACTGCTCTATGCTGAAAGAGAGAAGATGCTATATATATATATATAAAGAGGGAGAGAGAGAGAGAGAGATGCTTATGTATGTATGTATGTATGTATATATATATATATATATATACATACAGAGATAGCGTCAACAATCTGACGGGAAAGAAACAACGACCCTAATGATGTCGAACCACCAAGCCAGGAATCAGGGTAGACAGGGAGTAAAGGAGGTTTCAAATCAGCATAATAAGGAGTGTAGAAATCTCTCCAAATATACCTTTCTTAAGGAGCGTGCAGGGAGAGCTGGGGGGAGTTCACCAATCTGCTGCTGGAAAGCATCAAAGTGCATGGAGAAGTGCCCTAAAGTCAAGGACAGAACGTATTGGAGAAAGCGCATGAATGCTTGAGAAGGACAGAAACTTGTTTTTTTTTTTTTAACATTCAGGACAGGCACCAAAGGGAAGTGGTATCTCATACGCAATGGGAAATGGAGAGGGCTTCAATGTGTCTGAAAAATTGGCTTAATTAGCTTAGGCAAACAATGACCGTGATTCAGAAAAGACAGTAAAGTGACCAAAACAGCATAACATAGATGTGTCTGCATTGTGTGGTGTTTCTAGACAGTGGAAAATATATCCCATAATGCCAATATGAGTACAAAATAACATTTTATTTTTGCACCATCAATGAGATTTATTGTGCTGGAGCCAGATTCTGCTTTTAACCCACATAGCAACAGGTTTAACTTATCCACAGGACCCCGACACACACACACTCATAACTACACTGCTGTGTATGTTAGGTTCATATTAAGAACAATTATTTTCAACAATTGCATGTACACTTTTCTAACTAAGATGTCTTACCAGGAGGAAAGTTGCGAGGAGGCACAGGAGGAGCCATCACACTCCCCACGTGGGCCGACAGGAAAGGCAGCGCCTCCCTTGTGCCACTGTCCAGGCTCCAACTGCTAGGAGCAGACAACACTAAAGAAAAAAAAAATCACAATACAATTCAATGTGAGGGCACGGTGGCTTAGTGGTTAGCACGTTCGCCTCACACCGCCAGGGTCCGGGTTCGATTCCCGTCTCGGCCATGTGTATGTGGAGTTTGCATGTTATCCCCGTGCCTCAGGAGGTTTTTCTACGGGTTCTCCGGTTTCCTCCCGGTCCAAAAATATGCACGGTAGGTTGATTGGCACCTTGGAAAATTGTCCCTAGTGTATGAATGTGTGTGTGAGTGTCAGTTTGTGTGTGTCCTGCGATGGGTTGGCATTCCATCCAGGGTGTATCCTGCCTTAATGCCCATAAACTCCTGAGATAGGCACAGGTTCCCCGTGACCCGAGAGAAGTTCGGAAAAAGCGGTAGAAGATGAATGAATGAATGAATTCAATGTGAACCATTTGTGACTTTTCTTTACAACAAATGTTTTTCAATAATAATGCAATGAATATCCCTTTCTATATTAGGTGCACATTTTGCTAACATTCTGGAAAGTCACACCACTATACTAAGAGGCACTACATGCTATTAAATATTTCACACCGAAACAATCTGCAATAAAAAAAAGAAATATGCAGATAAGATATGAATAAAATAACATCTTTAACATTTCAAATTAAGATACAGGTTTCATGAAGTGAAATGTAAGACTTTCAAAGACCTTTTTAAGACAATTAACAATATTTGATAGTAAGAACTATATCAGGACATCAAAAACACAAACGTTTTTACAAACTGGACTTAATTATCTAAATATTTTTTTTTCGATTCAAGAATTACTAAACTCGCACTTCCTATCTTAAATAAAATCCTTTTTACGTTTGTGGTACAATCCAAGAGATATTTGTGTCAATAACAGAACACTGATTGGATGTGGTCTCATTTGTGGTCAGAATCCAGTGAATTATATTTGGACCAGTGAAAGAAAGAACTACAACACCATGGACATTTTAGTCATTGGTCAATTATTATTATTTAAAATGATTTAAGACTCGGAAGAGTGAAGAGTTCAACTTTTCAAGTACAAGTTTCAAGTTTTAAATTTTAGACATTTTAAGAATGTCTGAAAAAATAAATATATGAAATATGAGGCTGGTTAAATTCAATTAATATTAGGTCCAAGAAAAACACTACAGTTAAAGTCATATCATCATTTTGGTCACACATTATTTATTAATATCATCATTTTAAAATAAAATGAAATTCAACATAATAATATTTTGTTGTTTAAAATGCAAAAAAGGCTACCTTTTTCCACCACAGAGAGATTGGGGTCGCTGCAAGGCTTGCACGGGCCGATCACCTGATGGAACAAGGCTCTCTGCAGGTTGGTAGGCTGAACATAAAAAAAAAAAAAATAGAAAATAAATGTTATAAATGTATATAATAAAATGTAAACTGTAGACAAAATACACATATTCCCGCAATGCCACAGCAATGTGTACTGAAAAATGTATGTGAAATAAGTATGTATAGAGAATGCAGGAACAATTTGTTAAGTAAATTTGCTGGCAGTTGCTCAGAATATACATCAATCTGAAATTGTTCATCTGAAAATTAAAGTATAAAAAACACTCACATATTTATACTGTACACTGTATTGTAAAAAGGTATGACGCTTTGGCCAATTATAATTGGATGTGAACATTTTGTCCTCTTTGACAGTCTATCAAACAATACTATCAATACAACTGCAGTGCATCATCCACCAACTATCATTTTTAGTTGAATGAGCATCTCTTGACTAAAAATACATCTTCGTTGTTGAAAATCTCAGATTACTCTGGCCACATCACAAAAGCTTTATTTATTTTGGGTTTATTCTTCAATTAGTATGAATGGAAGGCCAAAAAAGTTAAGTTTATAACAGCCGTTTATAGAACTATAGAAATACAGGGTGGTCCAAAAAGATGTTCCCACTTACAAGGGATTGACTTATATTTTAATAAGATAACACCACACACGGTTAGTATGTTCGCCTCACACCTCCAGGATCGGGGTTCGATTCCCGACTCCGCCGTGTGTGTGTGTGTGTGTAGTTTGAGTTTGCATGTTCTCCCCGTGTGTGTGTGATGGCTGTGGTGTGTTGTGCAGTTTGCCTCCCCGTGCCTCAGGGGGTTTTTCTCCGGGTTCTCCGGTTTCCCCCGGTCCAAAAACATGCACGGTAGGTTGATTGGCACCTTGTAAAATTGTTCCTAGTGTGTTGTGAATGGGAGTGTGTGTGTGTGTGTGTGCCCTTTGATGGGTTGGCATTCCATCCAGGGTGTGTCCTGCTTTAATGCCCATAGAAGCCTGAGACCCAAGGGAAGATCGGATAAGTGGTAGAAAATGAATGAATGAACACCACACACTATGTGCACAAGTCCAAATGAATCCTTCAAACTGTACTCGTTGCTTCTCAATGCATGTGCAAAGTCGTTTTTTGTATAATTATGTAGTACCATATGAGTGGTAACATCTTTTTGGACAATATTCAAATGAGCTTTTTGATTTAGTCCACATTTGATCTTATAATAACCTCCACTCTTTACAGAATAACATTCTGTCAGATTTTCAAGTGTGCTGCTGATCTGTAGATATTAAGCCAACAAGGTGTTAGTAAAGGTGAGGTATTGATGCCGGGTAAGAAGGCCTGGGAGCTGTCAGTGCTGCGATTCATCCCAAAAGCTTTTTAATAAGGTTGAGTTCAGAGTTCTATAGCGGGCCACTCAAGATCTTCCACTGCAAGCCATGTAAAGCATATCCTCATGGAGCTTGCCTTGTGCACAACATGATGTCATGCCGGCTCCAACAGGTATGGAGCTCCTTAGTTCCTGCTACTTGCTCCAAGATATTCAAGCAGAAGGCAAACGTATAGCTTGAAAAGTCCGGTTTCCCCAAGACTTTTGTCCATATACTAAAGTTAAAAACTGGGCTTGGGTTATCCATACCGCATCTGGATAGAAAGTCATGAATGCAGTACTGCGAGTGTTAGTGTCTAGTGGTTCATATGTATGCCTACAGTATATGCATACCTGTCCATTCTCACTGAGGTTGGGGTACATGGCGCTGCTCGGCCTATCTCTGTGTGCTGGCAGCAACATCAGCATCTCGCGGTTGTGCCTGTATCGATCAGGCAGTGATGGAGAACCAACTGTATGAGCAAAGACAAATTATTTCACTGCATGTCCAGATATAATATTTTTGTAATATATATATATATATATATATATATATATATATATATATATATATATATATATATATATATATATATCATTGTTTTCTTTTTTATGGCACTAATTTTATGTGATTAATAAACTAATTAATTAAAAAAGAGGTGAAATTTTTTCACAATGTCCTTTCTTTAATTAAGATAAAAAATAAACTCATCCATTGAGAGCATTTCTCAATGTCTGAGAAATTTGCCTAAAGAATTATGAGATTGCTGGATGTCAGATGTGGGAATAGTCTGGGAGGGAGTGAATTTCAGGCAGATTTCTTTGATCTTTCTTTCATAGAAGGAGGTGAAGTCTTCTGCCATCAGGGAGGATGAAGCAGGCGGAATAGAGGGGTTGGGCAGTGAAGAAAAGATGTCATGAAGCAATATTTTCCCCCCACTTCCTATCTGGTGATCTAACTTCTCATAAATGTTTAGTCTTCATGATGCAGTTTGCTCACTAATGCTGTCTAACAAGCCTCTGAGTCCGCCACAGAACAGCTGTTATTATACTTTTTTGCAGTGCTCTTTAAATACTGAATTGTTTATTCATCGCCATTCTTTAAGATTCCTGGCTAGGCTAATAACTTCATTAACAGTATTAAACAGCATGCCACGTTTTAATATAACACACTGTTAGATGCATTCAGCTCACCTCGGATGCTCCCAGGGCCTGAGTTGATCATCTGGGGAGGAGCGGAGTGAGTAGAACTCAGGCTGGACGTTGAGGGACTCGGCTAGAAAGGTAAGCATTTAAAAATCAATCTAAAACAAATCCGATCTTCAAAATAAAGCCACACTTCGGTTCTTATAAGCTGACCTGCATGTGGTAGAGCTCTTCGGGATGCTCCATCAACACTCCGTCAGTGAGGATGAGGAGGTTCCCAGTCTCACTGGAGGAGAGGGAAGACGACGAGTGACGCACGGTACGCAACACAGGAGCACTGCAGCAAGCAGGGTGGAGTGAGGCGGTGGGGAAAAATCGGTATCGCGGTGTAGCAGATGATGGAGCACCATGGTTCGGAGGTGGAGATTAGGCCAAATAGGTGGGACAGCAATGAAGAGAGCAATAAGCAACGTATTCAAGAAGGCATGATGAAGGGAAATGTAGGTGGAAAGAAAGGGAAAAGATGATTGGAGAGAAAAAGAAAGAAAGAGTAATGAGTGGAGAGGAGAGAATGATGTCATTTAGAGTGTTTGGGTCATATAGAACACAATGGGTTCAGTGTGCGCATGAGGAAATGATGGATTGCTCAATGCCCTGCTCAAAACCCACATGACTCAACCTGAATATATATATATATATATATATATATATATATATATATATATATATATATATATATATATATATATATATATATATATATATATATACATACACACATATATACATACATACATATACATATGATAAACAAAATGTAATTACAAAATAAATATAGCAGTAATTTGTTACAGTTACTAAGAAAAAATGTATTTAAATGACAGTTACTTATAAAAATGTTAAAGATTACCAATATTTACAATTTCATGTAAAATCAGTGTTTTAGACTACGGAATATTTTTTTGATTAGAATGATGACAATCTGCTGCTATTTCATTTTGAAAAAAATATAAGCCAATTTTTCCAACTTTTTTTTCTTAGAATATTAACTTAAAGTGCCACCTAGTGGACAAACGAAAGTAATCAAGAAGTCATCTGTTACTTTTCATTAGTAAAGTAATTGAAAACTACTACTTACACTGCTCAATAGGGTCAATTGCAACCGATTACGTTTGCAAAGTAACCTTCCCAACACTGGTGATAAATCACCCATATTCTTCCATGCTGTACTGTAGTTACACGATATTGCCAAAGTTATGTGAATGCTTGACCATGACATTAGATTTCGAAAACATTCACTAAATACATGAGTGGATTCCTCCATTTACCTCGATAAAAATTTTTATGCACAGAATTGTGAAACAGATTGTGAAATGTCGCTTTTACATTTCTTCACTTAGCTTCGTAACATTTAGAAGGTCAGATACTGATGGCCAGGCATGTAGTTAGCTATAAACGACATTCCAAAGATGTTCAGTTAAGGTCAGGTCTTTGTGCACAATGAATACGTGCTAACAAACCAGTTTTGGCAAAACATGTCTTTATAGACCTTGATTTACCCTGGGTGCATTGTGACAATGTTGTTGAGTACTAAGTAAGAAATTTGAGTTTCAAATGTTGTGAAATAAAAGTCCTTCCAAATGAAATAGTTTGGTAAAGTATAGATATGTGAATAAGCGACTTGCATGAAGTAACGAATCACATTTACTTCCTTACAATCACCCAAATGGGCAAAACTGTCACACAGGCACATGTATGAGGGTTATGGTCAAGCATCAAAAAATTCCTTTGTCCTTATAGTATATTTTTTTTGTCAGGTCATATTCTGCTACTATTTTTACCCAATTTTGTACCTAAATTGAAGGTTACAATTTAGGTACACTATATGGAGAAAAGTGTGTGGGCACCTGACCATAAGATCTGTACGAATCATTCTGTTAATCATATTAGTAATAGTATAATATATATTTTTGGTTGTTAAAATTTTGGGAGTATATTTGTGGGGGCTTGGGATGCATACAGCATTCCAATGTATCCAATCAGGTCAGAGCTCTACAGCAGAAGATCTTCCACTTGAACCCTATCTTCATGGAGCTCACATTTGTGCATTACGCGGGAACAGTTTCGAGTCCCCTCGTTCAAATGAAGGGGAAATGTCATGTTACCACATCGAGCACAACCGTGAACCAGATTTTTGTGAACCAGCAAGTTTGTGGCAAAAAAAAAAAAAAAAAAAAAAAAAAAACAAAAACAAAAAAATCAAACAAAAAAGTGTCCCAATATTTTTGATCCTAATGTGAAGTATTATTCCTTTGCATAGGATTGTTTACCTGTGTCGGTGCATGAGTTTGATGCTCTCTGGACTCATAGGATTATGGGATTGGAGGATGGCTCGTTGATTACTTGGTCCTGAACAAGCTGCACTTAGTCTGTCCAGGCCGGGCAGACCCTACAAAGAAAAACTAGTCAAAACACACACACACACACACACACACACACACACACACACACACACACACACATGCGGTGGTACAGTAAATCATGAAGGTTGACTTCTCACATAGCACAGACTGCTCCTCATCATCTGGAACTGATCGATCAGCTTCTTGTGCAGGGGACGCATTTCCGGGTGCACCAGTTTCTCATGGACCGCCAGTCCTACACCCAGGATTCGGACCTTAAACAGGGTACAGCATAGTTATACTAACTATAGGCACACATCCATGCATTTAGTTTAATGTTAGGGAACCGTGTTGAGGCGTCATTCACCTGTTCTTGCATGAGGTCTTTTAGCTGAGTGATTTTTTCAGTGTCCTCTGGGTGTGTGGAGATATACTCTTTATCAAAAAAGGCCTGAAAGAGTGACAGAAAATCAAATCACTTATTAGTAAGAATCATTCTGAGTCTCTTCAGGCAGATATTGTTGATCCTTTTCCGAGTTTACTTTAATAAATGAATTCTAATATGTTCAGGATTTTCTGCATATATAATATTTGCCATTAATGCTAACTGGCATGGACTACGTTTCCCAGCAGCCACTGCACATCATTTACATATACATCTATGGTATTTGGCTGACGGCCTCATCGAGAAATGACTTACAATTGTCTCATTCGTGCAGTACAATGGAGAAGTTGCGGTATAAAGGCCTTCCCAAAGGGCCCAGCAGCTTAAATATGGAAATTATACGTACAACCTTCTGATAACATTTCAATCATCTTAAACACTAAACTAACTGTGCACAGATCAAATTTAACATTTTTACGCTTCTGTCCGCTTTCACTTCCACTTTGGGAGGGGAGGGGGGCCGTAGGTCAGTGGTTAAGGTACTGGGCTACTGATCGGAAGGTTGGGGGTTCGAGCCCTATCATCGCAAACCTGCCACTCTTGGGTTCTTATGCAAGGCCCTTAACCCTTTGTGCTTCCAAACACAAGCTGGGATATGCATAGCAATGATTTCTCTGTGCAAAATCTGTCTCCTGTCTGTGGAATGAATTTGTACAGTATATGTTCGATAGATGCACAGATTTGTGATTTCTTGGTAACTTGACAAGTTCCCAAGAATTAGTGCTTTTGTAAACATTAACACACTCTTCACACAGCATTCTATTGTTCATACTGGATTGTTTTTTGGTGTATACTGGTATATACTGGTTTCACAGACAGTGTTACTGTTTACATGCTCCTTTTGCACATTCCACCAGTGCTACTGCGGCTCTAATCGCTTCTTTTGCACATCACTGTCACTACTGTTTACACTTGATTATTCGTAAAATTGTTTCCCAATTCAACACTGCACTGTTTATAAATATATACACAGTAGGTTACGGGTCTCTGTAATTATTTTGTGTTTGTGTATTTGTCCTGCACTGCCTCATGTTGTCTGTTCTACACTGTTGTGTTTTGCGTTGTTTGCACGAGGTTGTACACAATGCACTTGTGGCTATGACGACTTAGTCTAGGCCTCAGCTCTGTGTCTGTTGTGAATATGTTATATTATGTAGCACCAAGGGTCTGGAGAAACATCTGTGTGTACTGTGTCGGATATATATATATATATATATATAATTGACTTGACTATGTACCATATACAGTTCTATAAGCGATATTAAATGCTGTTCATGTTTACATTACATTCTCACCTTAACTAAATACTGAATCAAGATAGAAATGAAACCTAAAAGCTACACAATTAATTCCAAGTGAATTCTAAAGCTTGGAGAAGAGACACTGTGAAACATGGCCATTTGGTAACAGCAGACCTTAGGAAAAAGTGTGTTTTGCCGGATTTCTGACCTCCTGGTAGCGAGCAATGCCTCCGTTGACAGCCGCGTCTATCACGCCGTTCAGACACATGCTGAGCAGGTTAATGTTGCCGTGCAGCTGCTTGTGCTGGTACTGGCTGATTAAAGTGCGCAGCTCCTGGTTCTTATTCTCCACCACGGAGATGGCGTTCTCCAGCGGACTCACTTCAATCTAGCGGAGCAGTGAAAGGATTACAGATTACAGCAATAAACACAGCTGGAGGATTGTTTTCTAGGGCCGGAAAAAAAAGCCCACCTGTATTGCAAGTTTGTTTAAATGACTTCATGAAATATTGTGACATACGTTCATACAGTTGAATTCACACGGTGGAAGCTAAGAGGTTATATAATAAAAAAAGAAAACCAACTGTACTTAATCTGGGGAAACATTTATGCGGGGATTTGCATAAATCCTTCCATTAATGACTAATTAATGACTGCTGCATTAATTAAGCTTGCTTTTGACTCCCATATTCACGATCGCTGCAATTCACTTTTTCAATTACTTGGAAACACACAGGGTTGGAAATCAAATTGTGTTCGAAATGAAAATATGAATCAAAACACCTTTTAAATGCTTTCAAACCCAAATTTCCATTGGCACAAACATGACCATGATTTCTTCATCATGCTTAATAAGAATTAATGGCGAACTAAATGATGAAGAAAAGGTGGCACAAAAATCCTTAATTGTCTACATAAAAAAAAAAGAAGAAATAAAAAGGGATTTAAAAAGCACATTATAATAATAGGACAAATTAATCGAATGTAATTTTCAATAAACATGAAATTAGATAAAAGTATACATACATGTGTAAATAAAAGTAATAATATATACAGTATTGGGGGCACTGTGGCTTAGTGGTTAGCACTTTCGCCTCACACCACCAGGGTCCGGGTTCAATTCCCGTCTCGACAATGTGTGTGTGGAGTTTGCATGTTCCTCAGGGGGGTTTTGGAAAATTGTCCCAAGTGTATGAATGTGAGTGTGAATGTGTGTGTGTGTGTGTGTGCCCTGCGATGGGTTGGCATTCCATCCAGGGTGTATCCTGCCTTAATGCCCATAGACGCCTGAGATAGGCGCAGGCTCCCCGTGACCCGAGGTCGGATATAGCGTTAGAATAGGAATGAATGAATGAACAGTATTAGGAAACATATTCTTTGAAATCAGCTTTTAAAATCAGTTCTATTAAACCATATCGTAACATTTCATATTTTTTCATGAATTCACAGCAGATTTAAATAGAGGTTAAGATTGGCTTTAAAATGAAATCAAAACGTAAATCAACTCACCCAAGATACTACTTGTCTTCTATGACTATATCACTTGATTTGTTGCAACATTTTCTTGACTCTTTTCCTACAATGTTATTCTTATTTTATTTTATTATCATTAGAATTTAGAATAGAAGTGGATTTTCAGTTGAATAATGCATAATATTATTATAATTATGATATTAAATATTACTTGGTTTAGTATGATTTGACTGAATTCTTTGTATTCTATGTATTTATTTCACAACAACAAAAATATGTTATCCACCAAACTCCAGACAAAGGTGGTAGCGACCTTAAAAGGCAGTATCATTAAATCTGTAGAACTGACCAGCTCTCTTTTCTCCACCTCAAACCAGCGAGAGATGCCCGGTAAAGGATGTGTGAGGATGAGTGTTGTCCTCTCGATCCACAGACTCTGCAAGGACGACACAACAGCACGTGTTTCCTAAATCCCCATAATAATGATATAAAAATACACATACTAAAGCACAAAATTGCTTTTTCAGCCAGACGCAAAGATTCTAAACATCCTCCCATTACTTTTACACTACACGTTCGCCTCACACTGCCAGGGTCTGGGGTTCGATTCCCGTCTCGGCCATGTGTGTGTGGAGTTTGCATGTTCTCCCCGTGCCTCAGGGGGTTTTTCTCTGGGTTCTCCGGTTTCCTCCAGGTCCAAAAACATGCACGGTAGATTCATTGGCACCTTGGAAAAATTGACCCTAGTGTATGAATGTGTGTGTAAGTGTGAGTGTGTGTGTCCTGTGATGGGTTGGCATTCCATCCAGGGTGTATCCTGCCTTAATGCCCATAGACGCCTGAGATAGGCACAGACTCCCCGTGAACCGAGAGAAGATATAGCGAATATAGCGGTAGAAGATGAATGAATGAATGAATATATATATATATATATATATATATAGATATATATATATATATATATATATATATATCTATATATATATATATATATATATATATATATATATATATATATAGTTATATATATATATATATATATAGTTATATATAAGTTAATAGGCTCGCTACGATAAAAAAACATTACTGTGAAGCAGCTCTTGAGAGGTATAATCACTCAATCACAGGCCTCTGTAAGCTGTAAGATCATGTGCGAGTCAATAAGTGATGTAACACAGAAAAGTTGGCTAATGCACCAAAATTACTAAGTGACCAGCGAGAAACAGCGACAGAATAATACTAATACTAGTACTAATACTAATCCTATTACAACTACTAATAATAATAATAACTAATAATAATCAAGAAACCAATGATTTATAAAGTATTCTCTGTGCTTGAAGCTTTCGTCTTAGAACACAGCTTCGCTTCTGATCTTCAAATTCTTTGTACTGAGAACTTGACATAAAATATATATTTATATATAATCCCAGTGCGACTAAAGTAAAGAAAGAAGTGGCAGCAGTAACCAGGGCAAAGCTAGGAGAAGTAGCAAATAGGAAATCAGTGTGTTCCAAGGCAGAGTTTCACTATCCAATCATAACAGTCGATTGGATTTCTTTAGAACCAATTAGGCAGAAATAATCAAATAAATATCACTCGACTACACCAAAATACATTCCTGTATACATTTGTTTTTGCAATTGTTTTGCATTCTTGATCTACCTTGAACTCATTGTCCTTGTCTTTAGGGCCTTTGTGGAAGGGCCGGTCATAGCGAAATCGACGCACGTTGTTGACGCGGTAGAAGCTTTTAATCCGATCGGGCACGCGGTCCATGTGAAGCACTTCTAGATGTTCTGGAACTGCAGATACAGCGTAGATCTGCAAATCTGGATGGCTTTAGGTCAGGGAATGATCACATTTTCAAACCTGTGTCTTAACGATGTTTGCGGTGGTATCAAACGTAATTTCGAATTACAACAAAGTACTTGATTTTTTTTTCCATGTTAACACGCTATAACATTCCAAAAAGTCTGTGCGCACAGTGATACAGCGCTCCTAGAGTTTCCACCCCTTCTGGAGTGTGTCCTGGAAGTCTTCTTTTCAAAAGTGTGCCAAGAACCATCTGTGATATGTGCTGGATCTCTGCAGCGGTCTCAAAACAGCTGGATCTTCATCTTCTGGAAGAGGGCGATGTCAACAGGAGTCAAATCTGGCGTGTAGGTTGGCTGTGGACGTAAGGTGTCGTTTCTGCCAATAACGCACTTGTGGAAATGATGTCCATCTCAGTGTCCATGATGAAATTGCAGACGTTGTAATGCATATGGTTATAAATGATTTATGAATGCAGACTTTCTGTCTGTGCTTTGCAAACCTCCTACTTCGTATTATTTACATTATATTGTCATCTATTGTTATGGAATACTAATATAATTGGGAGAAAGAATTTCATAAATCCACCATATCCCTTCAGAAATCCAATTTAATCTTTACTGCTGAAGGATACACTGGGCATCACACTGTAAAATGGCCTCATCTGGTTGGTTGGGATGTTGCATGGCAATTGCTTGCGGGAATTCTCCCAGCATCCTCTGCTGGAAGGCTTCGAGCCTCTCGTAGTCGTGCCCTCGGCAAACAAACTCCTTATTCTGTGCCAAGCAAAAAATAAATAAAAATAAAAAATCAATAAATAAATGAAAAGATTTTCTACATGAAGATAGGATTAAAACTGAACTGCCAATGTAACGAAACTTGCATCCATGGGAAAACTAACAACACTCACAAGTGGTCAAGGACATAAATATTAACCGAGTGAAATAAATATCATTACTACCAGCTTACCCTGAGGAAGAAAGGAAATTTCCGACCGTAAAAGCCCACCCGGAAGAACTCGGGCTCCAGTCTCTGCTGCTCCATGATATTGTCATAGTAGGCTGCTTCCATTTTCTATAAGAGACATATATGAACTTCAGCAGTCATTTATTCATGTCATTATTTTTTCATTCTCACTCAAATTGTGAGAAATCAACATATTGCATAACTTTCTATCACCTTCCTCATAGTAATACAATTGAGCATCACTTTAGACTCACCCGGATCCAGCTGAGACTCTGGTAGTCGTATAAACATTCGTATTGCAAGGCCAGCTCTCGGCAAAAAGGAATCCCGTACTCCCAGCACTAAGGACACAGCGAAATGGGTTTGGGTTTTATATGTATCATTTACAGTACAAACTCAGTGCACTTTACTCAGGATGTACTTTGAAGCTCTGCTTTTAACAGCCGGCAAGACTGAATTCCTACTTTACTATAGTATGTATCTAGTACGTTTACTCAAACAGCTCCTGGATTCCCAAAGGTACAATATTTCATTCATTCATTCATCTTCTACCGACTTTATCCGACTTGTTTCTCGGGTCGCGGGGAACCTGTGCCTATCTTCGGGCATCAAAGCAGGACACACATCCTGTGATCCCCCCCCCCCGCCCCTTCGAGGCACAGGGTCGTTTCTCCACATACACACACACACACACACACACATACACACAAACACCAACACAGAGGCAGGAACCGTGCCCCGCACTTATATAATAAAGATGAACAAAAATGATCAATCACTGTTATTAATAGGGAGCATGGTGGCTTAGTGGTTAGCACGTTCATCTCACACCGCCAGGGTATGGGGTTCGATTCCCGTCTCGCCCTTGTGTGTGTGGAGTTTGCATGTTCTACCCGTGCCTCAGGGGGTTTTTCTACAGGTTCTCCAGTTTCCTCCCGGTCCAAAAACATGCACGGTAGGTTGATTGGCACCTTGGAAAATTGTCTCTAGTGTATGAATGTGTGTGTGTGTGTGTGTGTTTCCCCCCTGCGATGGGTTGGCATTCCATCCAGGGTGTATCCTGCCTTAATGCCCATAGACGCCTGAGATAGGCACAGACTCCCCGTGACCCGAGGGAAGATCGGATAAAGCGGTAGAAAATGAATGAATGAATGAATGTTATTAATAGCAACTTGACAAAAATACATATTATTGTTCAATCTAACTACAAGGACGCAGTCAAATACAAAGTCTGATTTTCACGGTCCATGGCTTAAAAAACAAACGAAAAGAACAAAAAAATTCCTTGACCCCGTAAAATAAATATATATCTATATATCTATCTCTCTCTCTCTCTCTCTCTCTCTCTCTCTCTATATATATATATATATATATATATATATATATATCTCAAATATGGTAATCTGTAAGTAGTATGTACTGTATGATCAATCATGCTACATATTACAGCACTTGAGCCACTTTCATCGAAACACTTAAAACCATTCTGATCAATCAAAGTGTCCAATCGTCCAGTCCGTGTTTTTTCAGATGATAAAGCCATTGCAACCTTTAAACACTGAATTAGATGGACTTATAAACATCATACATTAAAAGAAAACACACATTGGAATCCACATGGTTTACCAAGTTTGAATCATACCCAACAATTTATGGATAAACTGGAACACTGAATTCACACAAGCCCTACCTGAACAAATACTTTGCTACTGTACTTAAGTAGATTTCCCTGGTTTATAACTTCACTATTTATTTTTTCGTTCACTTCTTCCCAACCAGGACTGTTATTTTAGTTGTAATATATTTGGTGACTTTAATCCTCCATACAGAAATGACATCCAAGCAGGAAAAGCTAAAAAAAAAAAAAAAAAAAAAAAAAGTCTCTTAGTGAAGCTTCATAAAACAAGATGTTACCTCAAGAGAACTCTGCTCTCTCTCTCTCTCTCTCTCTCTCTCTCTCTCTCTCTTTAATCTTAATGCTCTACACCATGGTCAAACCTCCCGGTCATCCACTCTCTTTTCTCACTCCAAAAGTCTCCCAGATATACACAAGGCCCTTTCTCATAGACTTCCAACAACTGTAGTCATGACAACCATGCCTAGAGAAGGGTAAAGACGTGAAATACATCCTTAAAAATAAATGATAAATTCCTTCACCACTAGGGTGTGCTGTTTCCTTATTTAGCAATGTGACCCATTGCATGGTGACTATTACTTATTAAAATATCCTAAATGCTTTTTAAGATCAGTTACTCGTACTTAATAATTTATTTTCATTTGATTTCTTTTTTGCGGTCAGCCGGGTGTGTCTCTTCTGATTGCTTCACACTGGACATTTTACACTGGACACTGATCACTTTACACTGGACACTCTACACTTTATGCTGGTCACTTTACACTGGCCACTTTACACTTTACACTGGTCACATTTCAATGGACACATTACGCTGGACACTGGTCACTTTAAACTGGTCACTCTACACTGGACACTCTACATTTGACACTGGTCACTTTACACTGGACAATTTACACTCTACACTATACACTCTACACTCTACATTTTACACTAGTCACGTTGCACTGGACACTTTACACTCTACACTGGACACTCTACACTGGACAGTCTACATTTGACACTGGTCACTTTACACTGGACACTTTACACTCTGCACTGGTCACTACACTAGTCACTCTACATTTTACACTAGTCACTGGACACTGGACACACACTCTACATTGGTCACTCTACACTGGACACTACATTTTACACTATTTACTTTACACTGGACACTTTACACTCTACACTACACACTTTACACTGGTCACTCTACATTTTACACTGGTCACTATACACTGGACACTTTACACTCTACACTGGTCACTTTACAATGGTCACTCTACACTGGACACTTACATTTTACACTGGTCATTTTACACTCTACACTGGTCACTCTACATTTTACACTGGACACTTTACACTCTACATTGGTCACTTTACACTGGACACTACATTTTACACTGGTCACTATACACTGGACACTTTACACTCTACACTGGTCACTTTACAATGGTCACTCTACACTGGACACTCTACATTTTACACTGGTCACTTTACACTCTACACTGGATACTCTACATTTTACACTAGACACTTTACACTCTACATTGGTCACTTTAAACTGGTCACTCTACACTGGACACTCTACATTTTACACTAATCACTTTACACTGGACACTTTACACTATACACTGGTCACTATACACTGGACACTCTACATTTTACACTGGTCATTTTACACTGGACACTTTACACTCTACATTGGTCACTTTACACTGGTCACTCTACACTGGACACTACACTTTACACTGGTCACTTTACACTGGACACTATATTTTACACTGGACACTTTACACTCTACATTGGTCACTCTACACTTTATACACTTTTGAATTGTTATATTAAGATGTTGCTATTTATAATTGTTTTTTTCTTTCCATTTACACACACACATACTCACACACACACACACACGTTTGAATTTGAAAAAGTTTAGCGCTAAAAAGTAAGTATTTGTGCCAGCTTGTAGCTTAGCTTGCAGATGCGTGCCACACAGCTTGTGAATGCTGCCATCAGAATGACAAGTCATTATGTAATCATTTACATATAGTATAGCCAAAGTTTAGTCTTGTTATAACTATCATGGTGCAGCGTTTCATTATTTCCTGATATAAACTTAAGTCCCCTACCTTGCCTTTGTTGAAATAATGTATGACCTTGCGGCAGAGATCCTCTTTGCGATGCCACTCGCTTTGAGCCGGGTAGTGCAGAAACTCCCTCAGGGGTCGATCCTCCCACTGCAGCAGCTCCCAGTACAGGAGCAAAGTGAATGCTGCCTCTGTGGGGCCACGCAAAAAATACGACGACTTTGGATTCAACCCACTATGACAGGAATGACCTCGACATTATCTTCGGAATAGAATTATCATTTAAAAAACTGTCTAAGATGTCATTTATATATGTTAGCTCATTTATTCTGAAGTCTGGAGTAAAACTACATGAACTTAGCGATAGTTTGATTGGGCCATGAGTGTGTTTCTCTTACCTGTGTAGTTCTCAGCCTGCAGGTGCATGTCACACAGTTTGTGAATGTAGCGGATGTACATCTCCTCTTTGTTGATCTCAGACTTATAGAAGTTCTGCAAAAAACACCCCGTCATCAGACAGCATGACAACTCCACACACACACACACACACACACACACACACACACACTCCGTGTACAGTCAGCTACAGCGCACACTTTGGACAAACTCCACAAAGACATAAAGAAAAAATCACAGAGCCTTGACCTCAACCACGTTAAATGCCTTTGGGACATCCAAGAAGGCAGACTGCACCCCAGTCTTTCTTACCAAAAGCTTGCCCAAGTGTCAATTCCTCATAACCCTCATAACCATAAGTCTTCCCAGTGTAGTAGGACTTATTTTAAATGATCCGTTCTGGAATGGTGTTTATTTAAAAAAAAATTACACATGAATGTGATAAGGTGTCCACAAATTTCAGGACATACAGTTTTATGTTTATATACATGTATGTATTAAGGTTTTCATTTAAATCCACTCTGAATACATGAACAAGCCTGGAAAGCCGGTCTCACAATGGTCTTCTTTTTTAAGTTGTATTTGTATTTTTTAACAATGGCATTTTCCCAAAACACCTTTCTTCTTCTTCTTCTTCTTCTTCTATTGGCTGCACACTTTAGCGGATTATTTATCTCCACACCACCCTTTCTGGAACATGTGCCTCTTTCACCACTTTTACCTGCATGTCTACCCCTCACCACACCCATAAGTCTCTTTTCCTCCTGCCTGACCACTCCATCCTCAGTATTCCCCAAATACCCCATGATATACCCCATACCCCCATACCCCCCCCCCCCCCCCCCCTCTGCACATGTTCAAATCATCTCAATCGAGTTTCCCTCAAATCATCTCCAAAACATCCTACAGTACATGCATTGTCCCTGATATATGTTTCTCAAAGCAGCTTTACTGAAATAACAGATATAAACAAATATAGATGATAAATTCCTAAATGTGTCTTTTAGCCCTAAAGAGCAAACCAGTGACCACATTTGGCACAAAAAAAAGATGGCACTAGTAAGAAACCATTGAAAGTTCATTATATTTCCATGATTGTAGAGTTCACTGATGTGTACATGAATGTAAACACGCTCCTTTATAGCTGTGAAGAAAGACACCCAAGTTATATGAGCCGGTACAATTGAAGCGTTCCAAAACCAATCACTTCGATTAATGCTTTTTGTTTGGCGAAATATCAACTCACGAGCAAGTTGACGGTGCAGCCGATCTTCTTGTTCTCTGTCTCGTCTCCCTTCATGCAATCCCTGTCCACAGAAACCGGGAGGGGATTCAAAATCTGCAACTTTTTTACGGCATTTAGAGCAACGTGAAACCCTATATGAGTCTGTCTACAAAACTGTAAAGCTTGCTGCCTATGAAAGAAAGGAATAATGGAATACTCAAAGGATCCTCCCATTTCCAACATAGCTAAGAATGACCCAACAAACACTGTTATATTCTGAGTGAACTAGAATCAACACTACTGGACACCCTTCCTAACGCAATCCTCCCTGCTTGGGATTGACACTAAGGATGCACTGGCTTGTGCGATCCTATTGGCTGGGGCAGACTGAGCATTAAGAGCCCACTAGTGGCATCTTGGTGGTGCTGGGATTTGAACCTGTGACCTGCGGGTCCACAATCCAATACCTTAACCACTGAGCTACCACCTCCCCAACTTAGTAAACTCGGATATCACATCTATATACATTATATACACATTGTAAAAGAGAAAACTGCTATGAAAATCAATATATACACTTGATTGTCCCTCTTTTCACAAATTAAGTACGTAGCATTTACTGACACCTTTTTGAATACCAGAACATTGTAAATTCCACAATTTTTGACCTTAGATCTCTCTATTAACATTTTTAACAATGCCTACATTCTAATTGCATGCCACTGTTGTACTCAGGGTATAGACTATAAAAACACATTTTTTAATTTCCCCTATAAATCCCACCTGTAATCCAGTAGCCTCTCCATTAGGCGAGTGACCGAGGTGACAAACGAGATGCCTGTCTCGCGCCACGTCTCCTGCTCAATCTTTTCCAAAAGACTAGACGGCAACAATAAAAAGCAATGTCAGACTTCTCAATGTCACCCAGAGGTGAAAAGCACGGTTTTCTGCTTTGAAAAAGCAGCTCAGTATGGTACACAAAATGGGTCGAATTTGGACCCTTTTTCTTACTTGCTTTCGTTATTTGTAGGAGTCAATTGCTATATTTATGAAAGCCATGGCAACGATACCAATGTCACACCTACTGTGACAAATACTTTTCTGAGGAGATAGCATTCGGATATTTTAAGATGACAGGTTAGTGGTTAGTATGATCTTACCTGGGATAAGGTCCAAAAAGCTGCGTACTGCAGTCCCGCAGCACAAAGCAAACACAGTTAAGCTGTTAGTTTAATGTACACATGTTAGAATGTAGCAGCAGCAACCTCTGAGCTAAAAAAATTGCTAAATATTACAATTATCAATATTATTAGTATTATTAAAAAAAACCCCATTATTTTGGATAAATAAAAAAAATCTAGAATATAATAAATGATGAATAATTAACAATGAATTAATAATATAATCAATTAATATAATTAAAAAATGGACAAAAAATAATGTAAGAGTTGTGTAGGATTTATTGCTAAAAGATTAAAATGCTAAATACTAAAATACACACATGAACTCAAAAATAGCCTACAGAAATGACACATTTTGTATCCAGGATATATTCCTAGATGAGTAATATCTCAAAGTGGCCCCACAATCACATACGCCCATATCATCATCATCATCATCTTTGCATCTTCAGTCAACCAATCAGTGTAGAGGGAAAAAGGTTCAATTACATCTGATTCCCTTTTGTCCACCTCGGGGAATGTTGTTTGTTCTGACGCATGTTTAAATGCATACAAACACCCAGAGTCTGATTGAAAAATGATATTCAATGAAGTAATGCTACAGCTTGAAGATACAGTCTAAGGACTGAATGAACTTGCACCAGTGCCACACCCACCGGGCAAAATTGGGATCTAATCTAATCAAATGTAACAATTCTATTTAACTCATAAAGGAATTTTGATTCTGCCTGGGAATATGAGAATAGGATACAACATCCATTGTATTTTCCTGTATATATTGTTTGTCCATTGTATGTCCCCTCCTGTATATCCTTTTCTAAGCTATTTGTCGAATGCCTACATAGGGCATTAATATCATCCTAGAAATAATATTCACCAATAAATTTTTTAAATAAATAAATAAATCTACCAGAATAAACGAAATATGGCTTCTACAGAATAGTATACATAGTTGTAAGACTGAGTTGGCCATGCACTAGTTCCTACTACAGATATCAGACATCTGGTTCACTGTTTGAACTTTTCATGGTCTGAATTATATTTAGCTCATAATTTGAAGTCATTAAGACACGAGTCATTGACATCAGTGTGTCATAATGGAGGATTAAGCACTCAGGATTTAGTGTATGTGGTTGGAGATACTGTATGTGCAATTCTTCAAGGTAATAATTTCATCTAACCACAATACAGCAGGATAGAATGCATGGAGAATGTATGGAAAAACAATAAAAAGAATTATATATTATATAAAAAAAAGAATCAATTATGGAATGACAAATGAGATTATTATACAAAGTGTGAGCATGTTTAATGTTTCTCTATACAAGGGAGCATATCATATTGACAAAATAAATAAATAATATTTTTGTTTACTTTATTTGAATATTGAGCAAAAACTTGCTTATTCATTCATTGCGACGGACCTGTCACAATAGGAATTTCACTGTTTCACTGTGTATGGTCCTTTATGTGACAATTAAAATAAAGCCTTCTGACAATTTTTTTTTTTTTTTTATGTTGACAAAATTGACTTTCTCATGGCTTCATTAAGTATGCAGGCCACTTATAGTTTGTTCAGAGAAAGTAACAGGGTAGTGCTGGATCAAGTGCTATTTTATTTCAACTGCACTGAGAACAAACGAAAATCTGATATATCTCTCCTTCTCTGTGTCGTGTGTGTCTGTGTGTGTGTGTGTGTGTGTGTGTGTGTGTGAACTCACAGCAACCCAAAAAGCTCTCTGTAGTTCTCGTCTCCTTTACCCTCAGAGACCAGACTGTCCAGCTTGTCAATGAGCTCTGCCTCCACCTAAACACACACACACACACACACACACACACACACACACACACACACACACACACACACACACACACACACACAGAAGTGAGTTTATGGTCTCTACATTGCAGGAAAAAAAAACCCTGCAGACAATTGACACATTCGAGCTTTTCACTTCACAAAGCTGCCATAGAGGCCTCGCCTGTTTGAAGTTGCCATTCTTGCGCTGTTCCCAGTCCATCATGTCATGGAAGATGGGGATCATGATGTTTCTGACCTCGCTCTGTGGAACCAGGGTCACGCCCAGAAATGGTCCAATCATTCCTGGGATAAAGTGGATCTTATTTTCACCTGGAGGAACAAAATAAGTAAATGATAATTTTATATATATATATACACACACACACACACACACACACACACACACACACACACACACACACACACACACACACACACATTAGCGCAGATAGATAGGTAGATGGATTTATTTAGTGAAGACTGTATCTGGATGCTTAGTCATAAAATAAAGTAACAAATCAGAAAACAAAATAACAAACACGAAAAACACAGTTGGAAAATGGAAAACTTGCCCCTCATTGGACAAGACACGCCATTCAAGATATTCAGGGAGTAGGACATCTTATAACTTCTACGTTTATTTTACTTTGGGATATCAGTGCACCTTTAAATATAATAAGAAGTAAAACAAGGGGAAAATGGAATTGATTCAACACTACTTTGAGGAAGGACATTCATATGCAGTTATACATGGTTTACTCTTTTCCCCACACACACGTTCCCGACTTTCTCCTTCCACAGCCTGTTGTACCGGATATAGATCTTGATTGACGTGTGCTGAATCCAATGAGCCCTAATCTCAAACAATACCTACCTTTTCCAGTTTGTCTAATTGTCGTTGTGTTTCCAAATTTGTCGCTTTCTTATTCTGTTTTTGGATTTATTAATGTGTTTCCGGGTTTGTTAATGTGTTTACTGTATAGTTAATGTGATTTCGGATCTGCGATTTTGTTGTAGTGTTTTGCCCTTCTCGGCCACCTTAAAGACCGTGAAAAGGAATTTAAACCATGATTATTTTTGAAACTGTGGAAACCTACCTTGCAAGATCCTGACTTTCATCTATAGAGGTCAGTATTGCTTTTCTGAATAGCACCATGCATGTGCATATAGGATAGAGATAGAGCTAGAGATCAGAACACAATGATGCAGGAAAGACACACTCACCAAGGTTTTGCCACATGCTGAAGAGCTCATAGGCCATCATGACTCTCATGTCACCATACCTGTGCAAAAATAGTAAAGTAAGAGAATCGTCCCTAAACAAACAAATATATATATATATATATATATATATATATATATATTATATATATATATATATATATATATATATATATTGAATGACAATACAATACCTACACACACACACACTGGCTGTCTTTCTCAATCGCTCACTTTCTCTCTCCCCAGGAAAAAGCAATTAATCAAGCACTGAAATGTACTTAAAAGGAAAGAAGTACTTTCATTTCAGACCCACTGTTAAGCACTAATCCAAACAGACACACACTCATTAATCACTGATCTTCATGACACATTAAGTGATCTGTCCCCTCAAAACCCGCTCTACATGACATGTAATCATGCAAAGGAAAAGAAGTGCTTGTATTGTACCTGTTGAAAATACATGTGATTTATTTATAGCAAGAGTTCTTTACTGAGTTGTTCAGAAAAGCAGCAAATGCATAGTGACATCCTGACGAGGTGGAAAGCTGTGAGGTCTCTTGAGTCGTTTACGTAGCACAACAAAATCGAAGCGTTTTGCAGAGACAGTGCCCGAAAGAGATAGCAAACTCTCGACTCAACCTCCCCTCGACCAAAAAACAAACAAACAAGCAAAAAAAAACAAAACACTTTGAGTGTACAAATTAGGCCTTTGGTAGCTTCTTAAGTAGGACATGATCCGGCAGCACAGCAGATTTCGGCTGGGTGTATATTGCAGCACAGTTAGGCTGATTTGATCCCAGTCTGGGCTTTCAGACAGCTCTATCACAACTGATTATTGATACGGATAATCTGTATAAGAGTATAAGAGGGTAAACAAGTTGCTCTCGTGCCTTCAGATCTCTCTCCAGACTGATCAGTGTTTTTCGATCTTTTTGTCCTTCTCAGCATTTTCTTTGTTTGCTTTAGATTTTATTTGCATGAGAAATGAAAGGGGAAAATGAGGACATGGTTTACATGGTTGCATTGGGCTTCAACTTTCTAGGATAAAAGTGACCGGACCCATACTGAATCATCCGGCTAGATCTGCAAAAGTTCCATGTTTAGTGATGTCTAATAAATGATCTATAAATTCGTCAGGCCCTTTTCATCAACATTTAAAAATGCTTCTTGTTGCTCGCATTTCTCTTGACTTTTGGAGACCTTGATTACAGTCGATCTGTGTGGAAAGGGTCAAAGGAAGAAGCAGACAGAACGGTTGCAAGGCACAGATCTGAGGAAGGTTACAAAAAAAAAAAAAAAAACAATCCTGCTTAAGACTCCCAAGAGAACAGTCTTCTACATAATTCTCTAAGGAAGAACTACACACAACTAGGATTCTTACAAATGCTGGTCGTAACTAAGCAACGGAGAGAGAAGAACTTCCCTTAGTGGGAAAGGTGACCAAGAACCTGAGCTCAGGAGATTCTTCTCCAGAAAGACATCATAACAGATCTGGGTTTTAAAGTAGAACGGCTGGAGAGAAGTGGGGCTTTGAGGATTTAAGTGCCAACGCATGCAGGAGGATAGCAGAAGCAGGAGCCAGATGTTTTGTCCCTCAATTTAAATATCGCCACTCTGTTAGACTTGTAGAGTTCCAGTGACCATTACATGTACATTAACAGAATTTGGCAGACGCTCTTATCCAGAGCGACTTATAACTGAGCAATTGATGGTTAAGGGCCTTGCTCAAGGGCTCACTAGTGGCAGCAGTGGGGTCTGAACCCATGATTTTCCGGTCCAGAGTCCAACCTTAACCACTGGGCTACCACCTCCCTTTAAGAAGTTTGGTGTGTGCGTCAATCAATATTCCGAATTCCCAGTGTTAACCCTGATACTACCTGTGTGGACAGGTAGTTTGGACCTCTGGGGAGGGAGTAGCTCAGTAATCTAAGGGTTCGAGCCCCGGTATGGCCAAGCTGCCACTCTTGGGTCCTTGAACAAAACCCTTAACCCTCTGTGCTCCAGGGGCGCTGTATCATGGCTGGCCCTGGGCTCTGACCCCAACTACCAACAACAAGCTGGGATATGCGAAGAAAAGAATTTCACTGTGCTGCAATGTATATGTGACAAATATCGGCTAATGTATCTATCTCAATCTATACATTCCCGCACGTAGGAAATGTTCTGTTTATATACTCTAGTGTATTTTTCATCAGCCCAAGTTGTATATAAGTAGGGAAGTTGTTTTGTTTTGTTCTGGTGCCGTCAATGAGTCCACCTCCGAGATTCATCCCTCTGCGTATTTTGTTCATTTGCTCTTTGCTGGTTTTCTTTTTTCTATATAGTCCCGTTTGTCACTTTTTTACAATTTCTGTATTATACACCCAATATGACAAGTAAAATTGAGTCTCTCGTTTGTCCCTTCATCAATCGGCCATCACAAAACAACCCCATGTTACGCGATCTACCCTAGACTCAAAAGGCAACATAACTCTGCTCCTCAGTGGAAAAATAAGGCCACTTCGAGTTTGCCTCAAAAAAGCAACAGGATCACTGTGAAGAACAAGATTCTCTGGTGTGGTTAAAGCAAGACTGAATGCTACAGTATGTCTGGAGAAAAACCAGGCAGCATCGTAACAGTGAAATACGATGTGTTGTGTGTGGTTTTCTGTATCAGGGACTGGGAGACTGCTCAGTGTTGTGAGAAAAGCTTAAGAGAGCATAGTACAGAGATATCTGCAATCAAAACACGCTCCACAGCACTCTTCAGGTTTATCATCCATCAACAAAAACCCCAAATCGCACAGCCAGGATAACACAGGAGTGGCTTAGGGACAACTCTGGGAATGAGTGACCAAGCCAGAGCCGTGAACATCTTTTATGAGAATATGGCTGTCTACTGACACTAACCAAATCCAACCTGACCCGACTTGAAAGGAAGAAAAAGAATAAGTCCCCAATACAAAGTGTGTAGCGCTTGTTGTGTCATGTCACAGATTTGATGATGCAATTGCTGCCGAGGTTGCTTCAACGGTCTGAATATTTACGCACATATTTCTTTTTTTTTTCTTTTTAACACATTTCTAGAATTCACTTTTCAGTGTGTCACTATGGGGTAATGATTGTATATTTATAAGCAAAAAGGCATTCGAAGTATCAGACTGGAACAGTGGAAAAAAGTTAATACTTTTGTTTTTTAATACTCTGCATTTATGTAATCTAACCTTTTTTTTTCATAAATTGGCAAATGCGGCCTTTCATTTTTTTATACATAAGAATCTTGCTTGAGAATTGCTTAAAGCATTAAAGACCTTAAATAGTACATTCACCAAAGTACCTGGAATAGTTGGATATTATTGCATATTTTGCCAAAAAAAATCTCTTGCTCAAAAGTTGTAAAACTATAAATTAAAATTAAATAAACAAACAATAAAATTATCTACTGGATTTGTGCAATAAACAGATTACCCATTTTTCTCCCCACACCCCTTACAGGGTTTTCCTGGAACATGATTTTGATGGTGATTTGGGAAAGATTTGGAACAAGATTGCATGTGGAAAAAGCAAATACACACTCTATTGTGTTTTTTAGAGCTAGGGCAAATCAAGTCTGAGGCTGCTTAGCACTTGTTTAAAGGTGAATAAGTGAATATGGGAGACTGGGGCAAACACTATATCATGTATACCAGGTAAATACATAAAGTTATAATATGGGTTTCTTAGGTCTAATTTTTTTAAGAATAGAAAGCAAACATCATTAAGCCTTATGTCTTACTTGTCTAGTATCTTCTTCCTCTTGGATGGGCTTAAGGTCTCCAGCTGCAGGCTGGGCTGATTGATGTACAATACTGCCAGACTGAAGTATGAGTTCCAAACCTGAAATGAAGAAGGATCTGTATCATCACAATCTGTATCAGTACAACACCATACAAAAACCTGGTCAGAAATGCCTGTGATTTCTTTGATAACATCTACATCTACATCTATCTGCTAAGTTGCTTTGGCTATAAGCTTCTCTTCACTTTAGTAATATTAGTTAAGTAGTAGCAAAGCTTGGATACAAAACTTGGCTTATGTAGATATGGGGTAAGAGAAGACATGTGTATACAGTATCTGGACAAGCATCTGTATTAATGAACAACATGTGTCAATAACATAAACTCACTCATGAAGCTGTGTCAACCTGACACAAATGTGACATAAATAAGGCCTTAGATAAGATTTTGTAGACCAGACTGGAACATCTAGCCATCACCTAGAGATCACTGGGATACTTGCATTCAAGGTAGATGATATTCTAGAGACAATATATATACTTTTGTGCGATAAAGTTTTTCTTTGCCGTTCCCTTGTACATTTACCAAATTAAAATGAATGTATTGTTGACTTTTGTAACCAATATTAGTTCATATAAAATTGTCATATTTTTTGCCTAAAAGGTTCATAAACAAATGCAAAACCAGAGAGACAGACACAATATACTATATGTCTATGTTTAAATTAAAACTAATAGAAACAGAGCCGATACATCACAGTGTTTCTGTGAATGAATGTCCTTGCAATGGTCTGCAAGAGAGATATGTGTGTGTGTGTGTGTGTGTGTGTGTGTGTGTGTGAGAACAGATGTGTCTCATTAAAACCTGAATGCTTGATGTCCAAGTGCGTGTGTGTGTGTTTCGGGAGTTGAGGTCTGTGGCAGCTATGTCTGTTGGCCATGTGGGTTGCCAGATACTAGAGTTCTCTAAAATAATAGATGTTGGATATATTAATAAATGACTAATAACTACGGCTGTCAAAGCATTAACGTAAATTCAATTTAACAACACTAATTTTACTAACAAGCAATTAACACACTATGTGAGTGATATGAGTGACCTTACAGAAAATATTGCATTCCCAAATCTGTATTACGGAAGTGCATTTTTCTAGTGTGAATGCAATGCGCTTCTGTATAACCTAAACGTGTCAACCGTTTCTATGGAAAACAACCGGAACAGAATTCTTAAAGGAGCCACGTCCTACATTTTACACTTGAAACAACCACTAAAAAAGTAACCTTGACATTAAGAAGAAAATAATATTAAAAGAATATTTTACAGAGTAAAATAAATATCAAATATCAATACTTTTATTAAAGGGAGAGATTTTGAGAGAAATTAATATAATTATAACATCTGTTACAGTTAGTTAAAGTATTAGAAACATGAAAAGTATTAATTTGCAATGAATCTGTCAGTTTGCTTGACACTTCGGGCATTTCAGAGGAACCGCCCCCTAGCAACTCGTTACATGGAAGTGGCAATCATCCATCTAAGCCTTATAAGGGGGCCGAAGACCTAGGAGCTCCTCCAGATTGTCTTCGAGGCTCGCCCTGAAGACTCTAGGGCTTTCTCTACCCGATCTCAACAATTTTGTGTTTCTCTATCTAGACGACATCATGATTTCCCTTTTTCCCGGTCCATGGATGAACACATCCAGCAGGTGTGCCAGGTCTTGAAGAGGTTTCTCAAGAATGGGCTGTATGCAAAACCTAAGAAGTGTGAGTTCCATAATGCTCAAACATTGTTTTTGGGATACATGCTCCGGTGTCGCCGGTAGTATCTAGATGGACCCCGCTCTAATCCAAGCAATCCGGGAGTGGCCAGTTCCGGAAGCTGAGGGGGCCTTTTATGAGCTCAAACGGTGTTTCACCGATGCCCCATCCTCATCTTCCCCGATCCTGCCCGGCAGTTCGTAGTTGAGGTTGACAGTTCCAGTGTTGGGGTGGGGGCGGTTCTCACCCAGATCTCTCCCGAAGATATTCGCCTACAGCCACGAGCATTCTTCTCTTGACGCCTGAGCTCCTCAGAACGCGACTACCATGTGGGCGAGAGGGAGCTTCTGGCTGTCAAGCTGGCCCTGGAAGAGTGGTGCCACTGGTTGGAAGGATCTGAGATCCCGTTTTTGGTCTGGACGGCTCATCGTAATTTGGAGTACCTGCAATCGGCGAAACGGCTCAATCCCAGACAGGCCAGGTGGGGCCTCTTCTTTGGCCGTTTTCAGTTCACCCTCTCATACTGGCCTGGGAGCCATAATCCCAAACCACTATCAATGCACTATCAAAAGTTCATGTCCCAGAGGAAGAGAAACCATGCCCCAAGACCATCCTCCCCAAATCGGTGGCTGTTCGCAACCTCAGCCTCACCTTAGAAGAGCGGGTCAAGAATGCCTATGACCGGGCCCCTATTCCCGAAGGTTGCCCTGCCGGCCGCCTGTTCATTTCTGAGGGACTCCGCTTCGACGTCCTCCAATGGTGCCATAACTCCCGGTTTTTCTGTCACCCCGGTCAACATTGCACCTTGTCCCTTGTCAAAGCACGCTTCTGGTGTCCCTTGATGGTCAAAGACACTCAGGACTCAGGACCTCCTGGGAAGCTGGGTTTTACCCCAAACCAATGGGCAAATTGAGAGGCTCAACCAGGTCTTGGAAACTGGTCTCTACCTTCTTTGCAGTCAGGAACCTGCCTCCTGGAGGGTATACGGAGGGTATTATGGGTGTACACAATCCAAATCAACTTCTCAGACCAGGAGGCAGGTTCCTGATCAGGTCCAACTCTGCCACTGGACTCTAACACTCCAACCAAGAACCATGGTCCATCGTCCAATCCGCCACCCTCTTTTTCTGACGCTGTCACTGTGGCTGGAGAACCGCTAGAGCCGTCCTGCGCAAGAATGCCCCAAGATTGTGTCAAGGAGCCAACAGCAATCCATACCTAGCTACCGGCCACCTACTCACCACCTGTCCTCTTAAAGCCACCTGTCGCAAGCTCACCCCACGCTTTATTGGACCTTTCCCTATCTCCAAGGTCGTCAACCCCAGTGCTTTCCGGAACCACTCTACCTTTCATGTTTCCAGTGTCCAACCCACCCAGGTCTGTTCCTTGGTGCTCTCCTCCAGACCCACTCCACATGCCCAGGTCATTGAGGGAGGCCCGGCCTACAACCTGCACTGCCTTCTCTGCTCCCGCCAACGTGGTAGAGGCCTCCAGTAGTGGATTGGGAGGGCTATGGCCCTGAGGAGCGCTCCTGGGTCACCTCTCGCTTCATCCTGGTACTGGACCTGATTGCTGACTTCTATCGGGAACACCCAGAGCAACCAGTTAGGGCGTCCGGAGCCG
Organism: Kryptopterus vitreolus; assembly: GCA_030449085.1. Lineage (NCBI taxonomy): Eukaryota > Metazoa > Chordata > Actinopteri > Siluriformes > Siluridae > Kryptopterus > Kryptopterus vitreolus. The sequence goes on from JACRUU010000013.1 coordinate 16,136,626, forward strand.
CCCTGGAGAGGGTGGTGCTGTCAGCTTGCTTGAACACTTCTGGCATTTCAGAGGAACCGCTCCTTGCAACTCACTACAGTGAATTGACAATCATCCTCCTAAGCGTTATAAGGGCGCCCAAGACCTAGGAGCTCTGCCAGATTGTCTTCCAGGCTCACCCTGAACACTCTCAAGCCTTTCTCGACTTGACCTGTTTGTTCCCCATTCATCCCGATCTCCGGCTTCCTGACCTCACTCGTTCTCGACCATCCCTATCTCCGGCTCTGCTCTCTGGACCCAGGCTTCTGATCTGCTTCCTCAGGTTCTCTGGATCCCGAACTGGTGCTCCTTGCTCTCACGCTCTCCGTCTCCCAGCGCTCACGCTTCTGCTCCAACTCTTCTGAACTCCGGATCACCTACTTGGCTCACACTCGGTTCACTGACTCGACTCCCTGCTCAGCGATGGCCCTGTTGAATCTCCTGCTCAATCTCCTTATAAGGTACCTGCACTTTCTCTGTATTGGATCCTAAGTATATAGATATATATATATATATATATATATATATATATATATATATATATATATATATATATATATATATATATATATATATATATTATATTCATTCATTCATCTTCTACCGCTTTATCCGATCTTTGCTCGGGTCACGGGGAGCCTGTGCCTATCTCAGACGTATCGTATGGGGCATTAAGGCAGGATACACCCTGGATGGAATGCTAACCCTTCGCAGGGCTCACACACACACACACACACACACACACTAGGGACAATTTTCCAAGGTGCCAATCAACCTACCGTGCATGTTTTTGGACCGGGAGGAGGAAGGAAGGGAGAAACCGGAGAACCCGGAGAAAAGAGAAGGAAGAAAAGAACCCCCGGAGAAAAACCCCCTGAGGCACGGGGAGAACATGCAAACTCCACACACACATGGCCCGAGACGGGAATCGAACCCGGATCCTGGAGGTGTGAGGCGAACGTGCTAACCACTAAGCCACCGTGCCCCGCCTATATATATATATATATATATATATATATATATATATATATATATATATATAGTGTGTGTATATAAAAGGTGTTACTTTCTTGCTATATATATATATTATGTATTGTGTGTATGTATATTTATATACAGAGTTGGGGAAATAAAAGTAACAGTATTTTGTTACAGTGGCTGCGAAAAAACATAATTAAATAACAGTTATATTTGAAAAAAGAGTACTTAAAGAGTACAAATCCCAAATATTTAAAGGTGATTAAGACTTTTATGTTGTGGTCACTATTCAAAGCCATGTGATATTCCATATAATGTCAATCCAATGTCATCTGGTAATTTACAATTCCAAAACTGATATCGAACTAATTTTCAGACTCTACCAACAAGATGCTATTGTACAGTTTTTCAGCCCTCACTGCATGTTCTGCGTTCTTCTTTTTCCCTAGTAAACAACACAGCAAAATTATTCAGGTCATATATCTTATGCATCGTGTAACTCTCTCGACCTCATGGAGCCATCTGTCACATGCAGAGTGGACAGTCTGCCAATACTGCTGAATGTGTGTTTGTATGTGTAGAGGGTAATCCCTGGCCTGCTGTGTGTTCCTCAAGTTCACCTTACTAATCAAAGTCACACACCTTAAAGTCAAAGTCAGCCTCTGTGAAGTTCTTGTGCAGAGCAGGAGAAAGATACTGCACCGTGGTCACTATGATGCTGCCAAAGACATGTAGAGGAAAAAAAAAATATTAAAGGAGCAATTGGGCAAGTCCTCGCGTTTTTCTTAAATACAAAACCCTAGAGCCTTTCATGTGCAGAGATCAGAGCAGGTTTGATCTGAAGAGTTGGGCTGTAAAAAAAAACAACCTAAATTGATATAAAATCTTTTGCATGATAATACAGTCGACCCTGTTCGGAGTTTGTGTATTTTTCTTTAGAACCTAACTTATAATTATTTGCGGAAATGGCAAATATCCTCGGCAATATTTTTTTATGCCTTTTTGTTTTTGCTAATTTTCTTTTTGCTTTTTTTGCTTTTTAAATCAGTATGCATCTTTGCACCATCCATAACAATCTTTCATTACATTATTATATATTTCATACACGGGCAAAAACCGGTCCTATCATATGGCGCAGCCGGGGCCCCTCCCTGGAGCCAGGCCCGGGGCTGGGGCCCCGTAGCCAGGGTGAGCCAGGGGCTGGGGCCCAAGGAGCGCCTGGGGCTCGCCTGGCCCGAGCACCCGCGGGGCGCCGCATAGTGGTTGGGCCTCCACCCAGCGGGCCCAGCCCGAATGAGCGGCGTGGGGACACCTTCCCGTGGGCCCACCACCTGCAGGAAGGCTCATAAGGGACTGGTGCAATGTGGTTCGGGCAGTGGTCGAAGGCGGAGGCCTCGACAACCCAAACTCTGGACACAGAGACTAGCTCTAGGGACATGGAATGTCACCTCGCTGGTGGGGAAGGAGCCCGAGCTTGTGTGGGAGGTTGAGAGATTCCGGCTAGAGATAGTCGGGCTCACCTCCACTCACAGTCTGGGCTCTGGAACCATATTCCTCGAGAGAGGCTGGACTCTCCATTATTCTGGAGTTGCCTGCAATGAGAGACGACAGCCTGGTGTGAGCCTGCTCATAGCCCCCCATCTTAGCCGTCATGTGTTGGAGTTTACCCCGGTGAACGAGAGGGTCGTTTCCCTGCGCCTTCGGGTTGGGGAAGTCCCACTGTTGTTTGTGCCTATGGGCCGAATGGCAGTGTAGAGTACCCGGCCTTCTTGGCGTCTCCGGGATGGGCGCTGATAAACGCCCCGACCGGAGACTCCATTGTTCTACTGGGGGACTTCAATGCCCACATGGGCAATGCTCTCTTATTGGACTTCTGTGCTAGTCATAGTTTGTCCATAACGAACACCATGTTCAAACACAAGGGTGTCCATTAGTACACATGGTACCAGGACACCCTAGGGCGGAGATCGATGATAGACCTTGTGGTTGTCTTTATCTGACCTCCGTCCGTGTGTTTTGGACACTCGGGTGAAGAGAGGGGCGGAGCTGTCAACTGATCACCACCTGGTGGTGAGTTGGATTCGATGGCGGGGAAGGGAACTGGACAGACCCGGCAGACCCAAACGTATTGTGAGGATGTGCTCGGAACGCCTAGCAGAACCCCCTGTCAGAGATATCATCTTTAACTCCCACCTCCGGCAGAGCTTCAACCAGATCCCGAGGGAGTTTGGAGACATTGAGTCTGAGTGGACCATGTTCTCCACCTCCATTGTCGATGCAGCCATTCTGAGCTGCGGCCGTAAGGTCTCAGGTGCCTGTCGTGGCGGTAATCCCCGAACCCGGTGGTGGTAACTCCGGAAGTAAGGGATGCCGTCAAGCTGAAGAAGGAGTCCTTCCGAGCCTGGTTGGCTCTTGGGACCCCTAAGGCAGCTGATGGGTACCACCAAGCCAAGCGGGCTGCGGCCCGGGTGGTTGTTGAGGCAAAATCTCGGGTATGGGAGGAGTTCGGAGAGGCCATGGAGAGGGACTATTGGTCGGCCTCAAAGAAGTTCTGGTAAATATTTGTAGGGTCTGGCATATCAGGAGGGGGAAGCAGTGCCCTGCCAAAACTGTCTACAGTGGAGGTGGGGAGCTGTTGACTTCAACTGGGGACATCATCGGACGGTGGAATGAAATGGAATATGGAATACTTTGAGGATCTCCTCAACCCCGGAGTCATGCCTTCCGATGAGGAAGCAGAGGCCATGGGCTCAGAGGTGGCGTCATCTATCACCCAAGCTGAAGTTACCAAGGTAGTTGAGAAGCTTCTGGGTGGCAGAGCAGCGGGGGTGGATGAGAGCCGCCCTGAGTACCTGAAGTCTCTGGATGTTGTTGGGGCTGTCTTGGCTGACACGCCTCTGCAACATCGCGTGGCAGCTTGGGACGGTGCCTCTGGATTGGCAGACATGGGGTGGTGGTTCTTCTTTTTAAGAAAGGGGACCGGAGGGTGTGCTCCAACTATAGGGGGATCACACTCCTCAGCCTTCCTGGGAAAGTCTATGCCAGGGTACAGGGCAGGGTACTGGAGAGGAGAATTCGGCCTTTAGTCGAACCCCGGATTCAGGAGGAACAATGCGGTTTTCGACCTGGCCATGGAACACTGGACCATCTCTATACCCTCTCCAGGGTGATGGAGGGATCATGGGAGTTTGCACAACCAGTCCACATGTGCTTTGTGGTTTTGGAGAAGGCATTCGACCGTGTCCCTCGCTGCACTCTGTGGGGGGTGCTCCGGGAGTATGGGGTCTGAGGCCCTCTGTTGAGGGCTGCTTGGTCTCTGTATGCACGGAGCAGGAGTTTGGTTTGGATTGCCGGCAGTAAGTTAGACCTGTTTCCGGTGCATGTTGGACTCTGGCAAGGCTGCCCTTTGTCACCGGTTCTGTTCATTATTTTTATGGACAGAATTTCTTGGAGCAGCCATGGGCTGGAGGGAGTCTGGTTTGGGGACCACAGCATCTCGTCTCTGTTTTGCCGATTATGTTGTCCTGTTGGCTTCCTCAGGCCAAGCCCTTCAGCATGCACTGGGAAGGTTTGCAGCCGAGTGTGAAGCAGCTGGGATGAAGATCAGCACCTCCAAGTCCGAGGCCATGGTCCTTAGCCGCAAAAAGGTGGTTTGCCCACTTCAGGTTGGTGGAGAGCTACTCCCCTAAGTGGAGGAGTTCAAGTATCTTGGGTATCTTGTTCACGAGTGAGGGGAGGATGGAACGGGAGATCGACAGGCGGATCGGTGCAGCCTCTGCAGTAATAATTTTTTGCGGTCGATGTTTTTTTTGTTTTACGGTACCGGTCCATCTTAGTGAAGAGGGAGCTGAGCCAAAAGGCACAAGCTCTCAATTTACTGGTTGATCTACGTTCCTACTCTCACCTATGGCCATGAGCTTTGGGTCATGACAGAAAGGGCAAGATCCCGGATACAGGCGGCCGGAATGAGCTTCCTTCGCAGGGTGGCTGGGCGCTCCCTTAGAGATTACATGGTGATGCTCTTCTGGCTAGATGCTAACTGCATTTCACTGTCTCTGTACATGCACCTTGTACAATACATTTGAATCTAATCTAATCTAAATCATTAATGTTATTCATTCATATTATTATAGAACATTATTCCCAGAACCATTTTTAAGCATTGCAAAAATAACACCTTGAAAAAACAAAGGTTCATGCTTTAACTGTGACAAGCTTGGGAAAAGATAAAGTTTTAGCATGTGCATTTCAGATATGGTACATGCTTAGCTCAGATCTGAAAAACAAAACTATTTGAAAAAAAAAAACCAAATATAAAAGCTTCTGAGAACGGATCTGGTTCTCGAAGGAGCAGGCAAGTTCGGAATGCATCGCATGCCATTAGCCAGCAAGAGATGAGAAAGGGCATATAAAAGACAGGATGGAAAATGAGAGGGAGGGATAGAGAGAGAGCGAGAGAGAGGAGAGAGAGAGAGAGTGAGAGAGTGAGAAGGAGAGGAGAGTTGCATCTCACTTGCTGGTCAGGAGCCGCATCACGTTCCAGTCTCTGGGGAAAATGCTGAGCTTCATCAAGTTGCGGAAAACACAGAAAATCTTCAGCAGGAACTCCTGGAAAGATAAATAGGGAAAGAGATGGAGAGTGAAAACAGAAGCGAATACATTACAATAAGCCTAATGAGCTTGAACTACTTATTTGTATCCTGTTCTTTTTTTCTTCTTCAGTTTGACTGGGACTATGGAACTACAACTATAGATTCACATTTTATCTGATGCATCATACTGCATTGAATCGAATACATTTTGTTTTGAATTTGATTGAAATCAGAAGCTGCTTCATATGCATCATGCACATCCCTACTTTCCGAGACTATTTTGAATAAATAAACTTGTTTATAATCCTTCTGTGTACAGTTTACATAGATGTAAAATGATCATGGTTACAATTTTTTTTTCTCACTCACACTCTGTATTAGCTATCTATATATATATATATATATATATATATATATATATATATATATATATATTATATATATATATACTATATATATATATATATATATATATATATATATATATATATATATATATATATATATATATATATATATATATATATATATATATATATATATATATATATATTAGAAATTACAGTGGCAAGAAAAAGTATGTGAACCTTTTGGAATTTCATGGTTTTCTGAATAAATTTGTCATAAAATAAAGTTATGTTATCTGATCTTCATCTAATTCATTGGTATTGACAAACACAATGTGTCTAAAAATAATAACACCAAAAAAAAATCCAATCTTTCTTGTCTTTATTGAACACAATCATTCAACATTCAAAATGGCAGTGGAAAAAGTAAGTGAAACCTTGAGTTAATGACCTCAAAAAAGCTAATTGGAGCTAATTGGTTTTAGCAAACCTGGAGTCTTGTTAAGATAATAAGTTTGGAGAATAAGTTTGTGGTGTGGACTACAGATACTTTGACTGATAAAAAACCCCTCACCCTCAACCTTTGGAGTTTGCTCTGCACAAGAAGAACATGATTATGTGAGCCATGCCTTCGCCAAAAAGAGCTTTCAGAGGACCTACGATCAAGAATTGTTGATTTACATGAAGCTGGCGAGGGTTACAAAGTTATTTCAAAGACTTTAGAAACCAGTCTACAGTCACCAGTCTACAGTTAGGCAAACAATCTACAAATGGAGACAATTTGGGACTGTTGCTACTCTACCTAGAAGTGGGCGCCCCATCAAAACGACACCAAGAGCACAACGAACACTCTTCAATGAGGTAAAGAAACAACCCCATTGAGGGGAAGATGAATTCCCAAGTATATCAGACAATTCTTCAGGATAATGTGAGAATGTCTGTACATCAGCTGAAACTGTGTAGAAAGTGGGTGATGCAACCGGACAACGACCCAAAACACCGGAGAAAGTCCACAACAGAATGGCTTCAGAAAAACAAAATCCGCCTTTTGGAGTGGCCAAGTCAGAGCCCAGACCTCAACCCAATAGAGATGCTATGGATTGACTTGAAGAGGGCCAGTACACATGAGACGTCCAAAGAATATGACAGAGCTAAAGCAGTTCTGCCAGGAAGAATGGGCTAAAATTCCTCCTCAGCGATGTGCAGGTCTGATCCACAGCTACAGGAAGCGTCCTGGTTGAGGTTATTGCTGCCAGGGGGGGTCAACCAGTTATTAATTCTAAGGTTTCACTTACTACTTTTCCTTACTTTTTCCACTGCCATTTTGAATGTTGAATGATTGTGTTTAATAAAGACAAGAAAGATTGGATTTTTTTGTGTTATTATTTTTAGACACATTGTGTTTGTCAATACCAATGAATGAGATGAAGATCAGATAACATTTTATGACAAATTTATTCAGAAAACCATGAAATTCCAAAAGGTTCACATACTTTTTCTTGCCACTGTATATACAAACCGGATTCCAAAAAGGTTGGGACACTATACAAATCGTGAATAAAAACTGAATGCAATGATGTGTAGGTGCCAACTTCTAATATTTTATTCAGAATAGAACATAACACACGAAACAAAAGTTTAAACTGAGAAAATGTACCATTTTAAGGGAAAAATATGTTGATTCAGAATTTCATGGTGTCAACAAATCCCAAAAAAGTTGGGACAAGTAGCAGTAAGAGGCTGGAAAAAGTAAATTTAAATAAATTAAGCATAACGAGGAGCTGGAAGACCAATTAACACAAATTAGGTCAATTGGCAACATGATTGGGTATAAAAAGAGCTTCTCAGAGTGGCAGTGTCTCTCAGAAGCCAAGATGGGTAGAGGATCACCAATTCCCACAATGTTGCGCAGAAAGATAGTGGAGCAACAAAGCAATATCAGAAAGGTGTTACCCAGCGAAAAATTGCAAAGACTTTGCATCTATCATCATCAACTGTGCATAACATCATCCAAAGATTCAGAGAATCTGGAACAATCTCTGTGAGAAAGGGTCAAGGCCGTAAAACCATACTGGATGCCCGTGATCTCCGGGCCCTTAAACGACACTGCACCACAAACAGGAATGCTACTGTAAAGGAAATCACAGAATGGGCTCAGGAATACTTCCAGAATACTTCCAGAAACCATTGTCAGTGAACACAATCCACCGTGCCATCCGCCGTTGCCAGCTGAAACTCTACAGTGCAAAGAAGAAGCCATTTCTAAGCAAGATCCACAAGCTCAGGCGTTTACACTGGGCCAGGGATCATTTAAAATGGAGTGTGGCGAAATGGAAGACTGTTCTGTGGTCAGACGAGTCACGATTCGAAGTTCTTTTTGGAAATCTGGGACGCCATGTCATCCGGACCAAAGAGGACAAGGACAACCCAAGTTGTTATCAACGCTCGGTTCAGAAGCCTGCATCTCTGATGGTATGGGGTTGCATGAGTGCGTGTGGCATGGGCAGCTTGCATGTCTGGAAAGGCACCATCAATGCAGAAAAATATATTCAGGTTCTAGAACAACATATGCTCCCATCCAGACGTCATCTTTTTCAGGGAAGACCCTGCATTTTCCAACAAGATAATGCCAGACCACATTCTGCATCAATCACAGCATCATGGCTGCGTAGGAGAAGGATCCGGGTACTGAAATGGCCAGTCTGCAGTCCAGATCTTTCACCTATAGAGAACATTTGGCGCATCATAAAGAGGAAGGTGCGACAAAGAAGGCCCAAGACGATTGAACAGTTAGAGGCCTGTATTAGACAAGAATGGGAGAGCATTCCTATTTCTAAACTGGAGAAACTGGAACTGTCTCCTCTGTCCCCAGACGTCTGTTGAGTGTTGTAAAAAGAAGGGGAGATGCCACACAGTGGTGAAAATGTCCTTGTCCCAACTTTTTTGGGATTTGTTGACACCATGAAATTCTGAATCAACATATTTTTCCCTTAAAATGGTACATTTTCTGTATAGTGTCCCAACTTTTTTGGAATCCGGTTTGTATGTATATATATATATATATATATATATATATATATATATATATATATTATATATATATATATATATATATATATATATATATATATATATTATATATATTGTGTATATACTTATCATTGCTCATTTAGGCACTAAATTAACATATATTCTGCACTTATCACTGCACATTTACTCTCATTGTATTACCTTCCCCTTCTTTACTGTTAATATATATGCAACTTGCATATATTTCCTTATATTGTATATACGATATACTATGTTTTTTATGATATACTGACTATATATGCAAAGTTTTATGATATACTGACTATATATATAACTGAGAAATGCACTTCTGTTTGGATGCTAGCTGCTGTTTGTTGCCTTGTACCCACGTCAGTGACAATAAAGCTGAATTTAATCTAATCTAATCTATTTTAACCCTCTATAAATGAGATAAAATAGTGTGGGCGCAAAAACATCCAAGCTACAGTCAGATCTTAATGACCTACATACTGCTGTACTCAGTAAACTGTCATCTCAGTGTTTGGTAAGTGTATGTACTGGAGGAACTTCATTTCATGTCCTACTTGATTTTAGGCTCATTATATTCTTGGGAAAACCTTTTTTTTCCCCTTTTCAACTGACTTTTAACTCCTCTTTGCTCTGGAAGTTGTCCAGGAGGTGTTGAAAGTGGATGTCTGTCATCTGCCGTAGGAGGGACAGCAGGCACGAAACGTATTCACCCTGAGGATAAAAAAAACAAAACAAACAAAAAAAAAATCCCACCAAAACAGCCGTGAGCCAATCACCTGGAACCAACGGTTTATAAAATGAGCAAGCGAACGACATAGAAATCGTGAGAGGAATGGTGACTCATTGGAGAGATGACTGGTAGAGGAGAGTGTAGATGATGACCGTACAGACAGTGGAAAACCAGAAACAGGAAGTGGGGATAAAATCTAGTGTTTTGGGAAAACTAGATTACAGTGCGAGTACTAGGAGTACAATTCATTGAATATATTCACTGGTTTTACAAATCGGATTTTCCTTATCTACTTTTATTAAGAGAACAATAAGATGTCAATTCTTGTAGAAAAATAGTTAATGATAATAATAATACAAAATAATAAAAGTGAATTGGAAGAAGAAGAAAAGGCAAGCTGGGTAAGAGACAACATAGTTTTTGCTACGTACGGCGAAGGGTGTGGAAAGACTGTGGCAGGAAGAATGGAAGAAGGATGTTTGGAAGTAGAAAAATCAGATTGGTTAGTTACTAACAGTGATCTCGGCCGTGCACTGTGGGCAGCGCTGGCCTCTTACCGCCTCCTGAGCTTGCGACTTGCTCATGATGGTAAGCAGCGTCTGCAACAGAACATCCAACAAGCTCTCCACCACCATCTCCACCTCTTCCTGCACTGAAGTCTCCTACAGAGGCAACGAAATACACACAGTATAGGAAAGAAGTGATGGATGAAGTTCATACTTGTACTTGTTATAAAACTAGAGATACATTTTTTCACTCAAATAAAAGTAAAAAAAAAAACAAAACAAAAGAAAATGAAAAAATGGAAAATGGAAATGAAGTATATTACATTTGTAACTTTACAGATAACCTTACACTAGTACTCGACTCTTGTTTACTGTTAGAATTTCACTTGAATGAACTTTATATTAATTATATTTTTTTAAGCACAGCCACAACAAAGCCAGACTTCACAACAACAAAAAAAATACTTAATACTGTTTTACAAATCCAATCTTTGCATAGCTATGACAGGCCACACTGGCAAGTAACACAGCGGAGGCGGGAATCGAACCCCTTGCAACCTTGGAGGTGTGAGATGAACATGCTAGCCGCTAATTGTTCAACATATACAGAGATCTGTACTTTACTCAAAGATTTCTGTTTGAGGAGACTATATATAAGAACAGATAAAGTACTTTATACATAAAGTACAGATATGCAAATCAGCAACTTAAATACAGCAACAAATTACATTTACTTTGTTACTATCCATAACCGCAGGAATCAGAGCATGTGTTCAGCCAGAGGTGGTTTGGTTACATGGTAGGTATAAAAAAAAAGTGATTTAAATGCTTTAAAATGCAAATTGAAATAAGGAGAATTCATTTTGATCACATTATTAAACTCAAGTGTTTCTGTGCATATTACCAGCGAACTGGCCTTGATGATGGAGAAGATACTACTCAAGATCCCGGAGCAGATGAGCAGTTCTTTTTGCTGCCGAAGATGAAGATGGATATGGTGCAGCACCACGGGTAGGAGAATCCTTCTTGACTCTGCAATAGCACAACAAGCCAGGTGAGGAGTGAAAGAAAGGGTATTAAAATACAAGTACAGTGATTTGCATGATTAATCCACCAACATGGAAAAAATAAAGAGCCATCTGGCTCCATGAAAAAATCTGCCAAATGTTCATAAGCACGACTTGATGAACCGTCCTACCTGGAAAAGAGAACAACCTGCTATCAACCGTCCGAGCAATCGACTGTAGCTTCACCACGTCCATCGACTGGCCTATGTGCACGGTACTGGGCATGCTCCCCAATGTTCCCCTCACAAACTCAGCCACTTCCTGCACTGTGAACATCTGCAGCAACTCGTCAAAGATGGCGGGGAAGGAATTAAGCAAGGCTGCCTGCATAAAGCCAAACACAAACAAAATTGTGTGGCAATATGTTTTGGGATTGATGCATATTTGAGCACTTCTCTGGATTACTCCAGTTTTAAAGTCAGAGTCAGACCGAGGTAAGACAAACAAGAATTAACAAGAATTTTCTGGGGCCGCACAGAAAGAATACACAACTCACATTATTTCTGTTTTATTTATTATCTGATCCTGATCCTGAGTTTTATTTTGGACAATTTCTGGAGTCTCTCTGCTACATCTGTCTATGGCTCACTCTTGGCGCATGTCAAGATGCTTGCCTCTGTCACATGACTTACCGACATCCGTTACCTTCTTAAAGGGGATGCTCTAGGCTTCTAACACATAATGCATTACCGCTAAATTGAAACCCCCAAGCTAACAGCATGACCAAAAAAAAACTAACGTCTGTGGAAAGTTTATTTCCTCAAGGTAAAAGGAGACAGAATAAGATCCGAAGACTTCAAAGAAAGCTGCATTTAACAGACAATACCCGGAGTCCCTACTTAAAATATAGATTTATTGCGACAGGTTCCCACACACTAAACCCCGCTCTGTATAATATGCGGCGACGCAATGAAGCTTTCAAAACTGCTTTGCCACTTGGAGACCAAGCATTCTGCATTCAAATACCAGTTTTTATGCCGCGCGTATCATTTTGTTTCGTTGTATTTATCCGCCACACATTAAAAGCCGGTCCATGAAAAGATCACCTGACATTAAACCGGTCCGTGGCGCAAAAAAGGTTTGGGACCCGCTGGTTTACAGTAAAGGAATCAGACTGGGTTCTTGTGTCTGGTGTCAACATCACGTTGTTGACTATAGAAATAAATCTGTAGAAAACGTAGACGATTATTTCTCACACTTCCAAACATGGAGCACAGAGCTCTGGAAAGATCTAATAGAATATAGTGGTAAGGAGAAAAATCATATAGCTGAACCACTCAAGATATGAGACATTTCTAAAGGACAAATACGAACATCAACACCACACCAAAGTAATTCTGATTATTTCAGGACAAAAGAACTTTGATGGTCAATCGGTTGTTTTTTTTGGGTGAGGGATTTGTTGTCTAGATGGTTGAGGGAATGATTGAATGAGATGATAAATGGTTGGTGGTTTCTTGGCTGTTTGGTGAGTGAGGATTCAAGGAGGTGGTGATTTTCATACCTCAGGAAAACACAGTCAGGAAAAATCAATCCCAGGTCAGACAGGTTTCCAGGGCTAGAAAGATGCCGGTGTTGGTGATTCAGTGGGAATTTTTTTTGTGTGTGTGTGAATGGTGAGGGAGGCAAGAAGGAGGAGGAGGATTCAAAGGGTAGGATACTGGATCAAGTTTTAAGACAGTGTGTCTCGCGTAACCTCCCCGAAACGTTGAGGCACAAGTACTTACTGATAACGGAGCTGGCCTTGGAACACTACAGCTCAAGAGTTGCATACAGATGGCCTGATTTGGAAAGGTTTGTCCATGAGGAAGCTGAGGGCCCTGAATTGTTCAACAAGGGGTTAAAGGAGCCAAGGGAGGAATAAAGGGTCACGGTCAAAGGGCCAAACAAAAAAAAATTGTGTAAAGATTAGTAGTTAGTAAAGGAAAAATCTACCTGAATTAAAAAAAAACATATGCTAATTAATAATTATTAAATATTTAAGAAATTGTTCAGGTGATCAGTATAGTTACTCAGATGAAAAAACCCAAAACCAAACAAAACACATATATGTGATATAATGGCATCAAATAATATGTCTAAGAAAAACAATAATACTAATAGTAAGGACAAAATAGCTGGAAATAAATTGAAACGTGAAATATTACATCATATTTCATTTGACTAGCCATCATTATATGTTTTTGTCATACAAATATATATTAGACTGCAGTGAAACCATACCATTGCTTAAATTCAGGAATCTTATACCAAAGCCCTGTGAAATATACAATTTTTTGTGTTTATGATGTGTACGAACTTGCTGTCTGATTCTCCAATCGATTACATAAATGAACATTTTATGTACTGGCATTTTGCCAACTTCAGGGAAAATCACTTTTCTCATGTCCTGGCAAATGTTTGGTGTCACGTCTGCCTCATTCCCTTGTCTGTATATAATTCACACACACAAATTCTACATTTCTATACCTTTGGATTTAATGATTGTACCACTGGCTCTCTTCTTTGGCTTACGACAGCAGTATCTGACTATCGCTGCTTGAGTTTTAACGTAAACAAATGCTATAAAACTCAAAGATTCTGCGTGCTGCATGAAGAGGAAATTATTATTTAAAGCGTTTACTATTCAGATCTCAAACATCTCGATAATTAATATAAGCCATGTCTGTTTACCGCCATTTATTTTCTTCTAACATAGCGACAGGCAAGCTCCTAGGGTCTCTCAAACTCATCTCATCAAACTGTTTAGCATAGCGCATGAATTCCATCATGTCGCCAAATTATAAACATGGCAGGCAGGGATGTACCGACTCCAGTGTGACAGCTACTAAATGTAGCATTTGATTCTAGGGAACATACACAATATGGACATGTACTCATGTGAGCAATGCCTCACCTACTGCTTTTGAAATAAAATACACATCGTGCCACAATAGTGCACAATCCCAGGATGTATTTTCCTTTCGGTACAAAACACTACTCACCAGACATACTGTATGCACTCATATAAGAGTATTATTAACAATTATTATTGTACAAATGACATATCTTTGAAATCTATCATATAAAAACCATGCCATTCTCTAATACATCCATGACTGTTTGCTGTGGTATAAGTAAAATTAAACACATTAAGATGTTTTGTTATTGGAAATGAATCGACTTTGACAGGGCATCCCCCATTTCACCATCCTTATTGACATTTGCTTGGTTTATTCATTTCGACAAGCACAATGAAGATCATTATATAATTACTATATCCGTTCTATAAGCAGCAATTTAATATATTTTCCAGAACTAACATCAGCCTCAAATTCATCTCCGACCCCTTTCAGAATGGTTACCCCCTAATATAGGGCTGTCGAAACTGTTTAGTCTTAAGGGCACAACAAGGCAAACACATCAATCTATCTGTACACCAGACAAACTTAGCACTGAAGAAAACAGCCTTGATTCTGGGTCAACAGCAGCCTCACTCAGCGCTTAACATCACGTTTTCTTCATTTCTTTGTCATTTCTGCTGTTTTGATACCCGTACGATGGTTTGTATTTCTTTTCTATACATGCTGTACAGTTTTTGCAAATGTTTTCACTGCCCGTAGCCTTTATCTTTATTTGCTTTATCTGCAAATCACGTGATTTATCACACCATGTTATTATTTGCACTTTCCAGCAGATGCCAAAGTGTACTGCATTTATATGCTGTGAACCTGGAATATGCAATGGTAAAAAACTTGCATCTCTTTATCTATCTTGAATGCTATATAGCTCTGACCTCTTCCCTACTAAACGCCTTTTGGATTAATTAAAAACTGACTTTACTAGTGCCCTCTGGGCTGAACGAACCTACTTTCAACAAGCACACTCCAAAAACTAGAATTTATTGGAACACGTTCCCAGAAGACTGGAGTTATAACAGAAGTAGTAAATAAAAGTTGAATTGGATATTCAAAAAGCACATACAAATCTTATGGACATACATTTGCGCATATAGTATATACATGGATACACAAACACACACACGTACGCACACATTCTCACGTAATGCCTATTTACATTGTAGATTCACACTGAAGGCATCAAATCTAGGAATGAACACATATGGAATTAGGTAGTAAACAAAAAGCCATAAAATAACTCTAAATATGTTTCATAGTCTTTATTTGCAACATAGATTACAGCTCTTTCTTCATATATCCCAGGTTGTTTCCTTTTTGGAAGGTGGGGTCAGAGCACAGGGTCACAGAAGCACTGGATCACAGAAGATCAATGGCCTTGCGCAGCTTGGCGTGGCTTTGAGTAGCAAGCCACGCCATACTAGGGTTTGAACCCCTGACCTTCCGAACAGTAGCCCAGCGCCTTAACCATTGAGCTACCATCTCCCCATGAAATAGTCACCTAAATGGTTTTCCAACAGTCTTGAAGCACTTGTTGGCCCTTTTGCCTTCACTCTGCGCTCCATCACATCCCAGACCATCTTGATTGGGTTTAGGTCATGTGCCTGTGGAGGTCAAGTCATCTGGCGAGGCACTCCTGTTTACTGTTTCGTACATCATTCCATCTGTGTTCATTCACTGTTTTGATGCCTTCAATGTAAATAGTGATGCAAGTAAAGATAAAATGATTAAATGGGAATGTGTGTCCAAACTTTTGACTGGTACTGTGTGTGTTTATATATATACACACACACACACACACACACACACACACACACACACATACAGCACGTTCAAAAAGTTCCTATACACAGCCGCATAGACGGAGTGGTGGAGGACATTTGTAAATTTCACATAATTATTTATGTAATATGATGTTTTCACGCTCTCTGACCTGGGTGAAAATCAGCGTCTCTGAGCTGCGGCTGTCCAAACTCAGCACAAAGCGAATGGACTGGAAGAGCTCCTGGATGCTGGTGCGAAACTGTTCCTCCTCCATACCACAAGTCGCCCGCGAGTACAGGATCCGTGACTGGACAATGAACTTGAACAAATACTCCAGTGCCTGGAAATAAAGGGTTTTATACGCATCTTAAAACAATCATAGGGAATATTCTTACATGTTCCATTGCAAGTTACTAACATCATCCACCCTATTAAAAATGTCCTTAAGTTTTATAAAAGAACAAACTCGCCTCGGGCTGAATCTAAATACATCCCAGCTCCTGTATATTTACTGCAATAAAAACAAAAAGCCTGGAGGCATCCCAGCAGGCGTCTCTACATCATATCTTGGATGGACAATTCCTCTGCAGGGTGAACAGTGGCTATGAAGGCAGACGTGGCTAAAAGTGTGAGTGATCCTTGAAATATTCGCACAGATCCTCTCGGGGAACTGAATCACAACTTGACCAGGCCTCATGAATATTACATGCGGTTCATTTATTAAGCAGCTCCAATCTCACGAGTGCCAAAGCAGGGTGACAACTGTTTGCCATACGATGAATTATTGTCTATTTGCAGTCCGGTGCTTTGTGTCTGATGAGCAAGTGTTCAACAACCCAACTACATAATCTGACAGGAGACAATTATAAGATCTTAATTAAAATAACGTGTGCGGTCCTGTGCCAAAAATTGCAAATCATTTATGTGATTAATCGCTTCAAATTCTGGAGCTAGGCTGAATACAGGTTCATACCCTCATTGCTTCTTGAATGTGGTCCTGCCGGACGACCTCTGCTGAGCGGTCCATATACCATTTTAGGCAGCGTATAAGCTCTCTGGAAGCATAACACACACATATTAGACATCAAAAAGTTTGTTTTCTATTAAAGCAAAAGTTTTGAAATGCCAGAATAAGCGAATATATATATATATATATATATATATATATATATATATATATAATATATATATATATATATATATATATATATATATATATATATATATATATATATATATTATCATAAGGCTATTGCATTATCAAATTTGTTCAAAATAAACTGAAAATAATTAAACAGAATTCTTATTAATCCTAAAAAACAACTATTACTACTTGTATTATAACACAATACATATTTTTCCACTAAATAAAAATAAAATAAATAAATGAGCAGTTAAGAAGGCTGATTTTGAGTTCTTTGGAAATTGTCATTAATTAAAAACTACAACTACAGAGCTCATTTTTGCCCCCAAATGTAAAAATGCTTACTTATAGGCCAGGGCTCCAGCAAAATGTTTCTGGATGTAAGTGTCCATCACTGGGCGGAAGTGGTAGTATTTACTGTCCCGGAGCAGATTGATGATGAATACCTGGTCGGAGAAAGATAGTCAACGCAAACACAGCTCAGCGAATTTTGAGACGTAACGGGGATCAAGCACAGAGCACTGATTCAGTCTGAAAGGGCCGTCATGCATCAGTGCCACTGTGATCTCGCCTGACCTCGTTTCCAACCAGCATGAAGTGCCAGCTGTCAGTTGGAAAAGTACAACGAATTAATAACATGCCAAGCATTGCAGACCTTTCAAATGTATTTTTTAGTATAATGGAAGCTGAATCTAATAGTTCATATTTATACAACTATGATGTACACTTCAAATCTAGTAATGAAGTGAAGCTGTGACTTGACCTGCACATCGGCCTTGCTATCTGCTGCATCACAAACAAACCGACACATCAAGTAATCCAAGAATTTGTATTTATTATTGTGTATTTACACTTGTGCCAGAACTAATTTGCACTTTAAAATAGCTGAGCAATTAATCTGCGGGTCACGTGTGTGACGAATCATGGATTACGAATAAACTCTGCGATGCATTCATATGCTAGTTAGCAGAGTGACCTATAGTTATTCAAACCGCAAATAAACATTAAAAAAAGATGTAAAATAGTATTGTGCAATTTCACTGTGCACTTTATATGGTAAAGGCATATAGTCAGAGATAGATGTGTAGTATTTTTTTTATTATTTTATATTTATATATATATATATATATATATATATATATATATATATATATATATATAATATATTATCTATATTTATTATATTTTTGTTCTACTATTTTGTATCATGAACTGTTGTTTTTTTGGGGGTGCGCATCCACAGTTTTGTTGTATTTTTTTGTACAATGATAATAAAGTTCTATTTTATTTATTTTTAGTATTGTGCAATTTCACTGTGCACTTTATATGGTAAAGGCATATAGTCAGAGATAGATGTGTAGTATTTTTTTATTATTTTATATTTTATATATATTATATATATATATATATATATATATATATATATATATATATATATATATATATATTATATATATTATCTTTTTGTTCTATTTTTGTATCATGAACTGTTGTTTTTTGGGGTGCATCCACACAGTTTGTGTTGTATTTTTTTGTACAATGATAATAAAGTTCTATTTTATTATATTCTATCTCAGTTTAGCAATTAATGCTAATGCTCAATTTCAGCAATTAATGGGTTAAGGCCTTTTCTTTGTATCGATATTAACATCTGCGCATATATCTGCACACACACATACACACACATATATATGATATATATATATATATATATATATATATATCTATATATATATATATATATATATATATATATATATATATATATATATATATATATATATATATATATATATATATATATATATATATATATAGATTGGCTAAAGTATGTATATGTATATAGGTATGGGCAAGGGGCACGGTGGCTTAGTGGTTAGCACGTTCGCCTCACACCGCCAGGGTCTGGGTTCGATTCCCGTCTCGGCCAACCATGTGTGTGTGGAGTTTGCATGTTCTCCCTGTGCCCTCAGGGGGTTTTTTTTTCTCCGGGTTCTCTGGTTTCCTCCCCCCGGTCTAAAAACATGCACGGTAGGTTGATTGGCACCTTGGAAAAATTTTCCCTAGTGTATGAATGTGTGTGTGAATGTGTGTGTTAGTGTGTGTGTACCCTGTGATGGGTTGGCATTCCATCCAGGGTGTATCCTGCCTTAATGCCCATAGATGCCTGAGATTGGCACAGGCTCCCCGTGACCCGACGGGAAGATCGGATAAAAGCGGTTTTTAGAAGATGAATGAATGAATATATATAGGTATGTATATATTTTGAAAGTCAATGCAATGAAGAGCTTATATATATATATATATATATATATATATATATATATATATATATATATATATATATATAAATAATGTACATAATGAACATGGTTCCAAGTTGGAGATTTATATAAAATCAGTTCATTAAATCTCTAGTTGAATTAAATGTTAATATTAATGTACTTTGGATTAACAACAGCTTATATTTCAGTATTAACGGTACAGTATTGTTTCTAAAGAAAAAAATCGAATCCTCTAGTGTTGCTCCAATTGAAAACAAGAGGTCACCATTTCCCCCCACACAGAGCAGAACCTATTACAACTGAGGCCTCATCTGAAGATCCTGAACTCAGAAGTTTAGACCCGGAGCTACGGTACCCATTTCTCTTTTTGCACTAAAACCAGACCAAGCGTGTGCAGTCAAGTAGACACAATGCTCAAAATCTTTACCACCTGAAAGTCATCAACCCTTAATCATTCATTTCGTAATGAGATGATGGAGCAAACACGCTCTACGCGGACGTTAAATATAATTACATGCTTGGCAACATGGGTAAAATCACCTGAAAATATTCCTACGAGAAGCCCAAGTGGAGAGATTTCCTCTTTAGAACGGTATGACAGATGTGATTAGGGAGGTAATAGCCAAAACTCCTTGACTCTTTGTGCTGAGCTCTGAAAAGCTAAAGACTCTCTACGGGATGGCAATATAGGCAGCTGTGATCTAATAACAGCTGGTCTCCTGCCAGCTGAGACCTACTATTCATCACACGTGCTCACAAACGCACACCAACAGCAGCATGGGTATTGGAGAAAAGAGATCAGTGATACAAGAGCCTGGAATGCACACAAACACAGCCTGAATACAGATGCGAAGCTCACTTTGTGCTCAAACGGTTTGATGATACATCTTACAAAATGGGCATAATGTGGAAAAGAGATGCTCCCTACCAGCGACTGAAACACCAGGGGACCATATTTGTCTGTGTTGTCATCTAAAATGGAGAACAGTGTATCCAGGATGTCCTGAAGAAACTGAAGAAATTGCGGGTTTGAATGAATATTTCACATCATTACAGTCATTAATATTTCCCCTCTTGCATTTAAGTGCTTACTTTGACGATTTCCTCGCCACTAACGTGCCTCAGTCGACCCAGAATGTCCATCACGCGATCAGGCTGAGCTTTCCACTTCAGCAGAGCCAGCAAATCCACTGCGCCCAGAGGAGAAACGAAATGTATTACAGTGTGACAAAACTACAAATTGGTTAAAAACACACCGACGTGGGTGTGTTTTTGAGAGATACCGTTCTGGGTGAGCTTGGTGGAGGAGAGCTGGGTGGAGATCCACAGGGTTTCCTTGATGCTCCTCTGGAAGATGAGGCTGGAGGGAATGTTGGGGCAGCCGTTAAAGTCGTCCTTACAGCAGGGTAGACCCAGATACAGAGCATGATTGCTGAAGGTTGTGTTCTCGTCACACTGAGAAAACGCAATTAAGAGCAAACATTTGGAAACATTTTCCATTTCTACATATTTATCTATAACGAAAAAATGTCCTGTTCTATTTTAAAAACAAAAAAAAAATGTCCTTTCGAATTTGAGGCACTCTATGGCATGACAGCCATAGAAGATAGAAGAATGATTAAGGGACGTTAGTGGACGTTGCTATAAAAAGATAATATTAACATATATCAACATGTACATCTGTAAAAACGAGGGCTGCCAAAATGACGGGAATTCATTTTAACGCACTACTTTTATCGATGCATATTTATGTTCATATTTATGCACATTTGTTTTACTGACGGGTCTCAAATCACTCACGGTGATGCAAACATCCGGCAATGGAAACCCTAAAACACTCACTCTCCGGCCCAATTTATACTTAACCATCTCGGTTTTATTTCGGTCAGGAGGTGATTGTGGAGGACAGGTCATGTGATGCGTCACTCTCCTTCTTCAACAAATAGCTCTTAATTAACATGGAGATGTCTTTGGGGTCATTTTCCTTTTGGAAAAATGATGGTACCACTAAGTGATAGGATGCCAGTGCAACCATGCTGGTTAAGTGTACCCGCAATTTTGACTGAATCACCAACAGCGTCACCAAAAAAGCATCCCCACACCATCCCACCTCCCCTCCTAGGCCTCACACTTCACCTCTGTACAGTCAATCAAACATAGTGGTAGAACAGAAAAACTCAAATATGGACTCGGCAGCCCGAATGAGTTTCCAATGATCTAATAATCGTTGTGTATCTTGGATCAAGTGAGTCCCTTCTGCTTATTTTTTGCGGTAATGGTTTCTTCACCACACTTGGATCATGAAGAATGGAACAGACTTGTCTCATATAGATTGCTGAAGGTCAAAAGAGTGACAGCTTTGCTCGAACCCCCAACCTTCTGATCAGTGGCCCAGCACCTGAGATACCCAGCTTGTATCTATTGTGTTTCAATAAATCTGCAGGTCCCCAAAGCTAGCTAATTTGGACAATCTAAAACTATAAAACCATCATTTTTTTGCTTTCTTCATAATTCCGTACATCATCTTTTATGTTTGGATGTATCTTGAATATAATAACACAAATAAAGAAAGACGCTTTATTAAAAGATTACAGAAAAAGGCAACAGAAACTACACACATAGCTACACTTTAAAACTGTGGTGAGCAGAATGTGGTTGATTGAATGGGCAGTGTAGAGAAGTTTACTTTGGGAATGTAATAGATTGCAAATGGCCCTATTTAAAGGAGTGTAACTATATATATATATATATATATATATATATATACTATATATATATATATATATATATATATATATATATATATATATCTATATATATATATATATATATATATATATATATATATATATATATATTATATGTATATATCTATATATATATATATATATATATCTATATATATATGTCTTTAGAAGTCAGTTATAAGGTCAGGTTTGTACCACCTACATACACGTTATGTATAAGTGATCTAGCCAATCGAGTTGTATATACACTTATTATCTTATTATTCACTTATTATCTGTTTAATTGATTTTCCTTTTCAGGAAGCCAAATCAGGCCATCTACTGTATAATGGGATTACTATAATCACAATTATTAGATTGTGTCACACAAATTGTCACTAAAGTCAGCAATTTTATTATCATTATCTCTCAAAAGAGTATCTCTCTGGCAAAAAAAAAAGGATATATCTTCAATATATCAACATCGAAAAAGTAAGCACTTTTACTGAGTTATAAACTATATGTTTGGACATTATTTCAAGTACCGAATGATCCATATATCAGGTTTGACCAACAGGAATTGTTTTGTATTTCTTTTGCCTGATATTTACACGGTTAATGTGCTTTGGATGGATTTCACATGATCTACTGCTTAGTCCCTTTTACTACCACTCATGTCTAAGAATAAATATGAATATATTTTGCTGTTAAATTATATATTGAATATTCAGCTGCTAAAAAAGACTTAATGATTAATAATTCATTCTCCACGAGTTAAACCAGAGACATAGTGAAGCACACTCGGCGTATACAAAAAGCACATTTTGAGAGATATGTATAATCAGAATCAGATGTAACTCTCAGAAGAAAAAAGTTCTGACCTTGTACACATAGAGTTCGTGACACTCGTCGGAAAGCGTTGTACCGTCTTCTCTCATTAAAGGTGTGAAAGCAAAGCCAAAGAGCTTCTTCTCGCCTTTGTCTTTCGCTGCAGAAATTGGATTGCAAGAAAAAAAAAACAACAAAAAAACTGGGACATTGTGTAAAATGTAAATTAAACAGATTTACTAATCTCATAAATCCATATGCTATTCACTCATAAACAAACAAACAAATAAAAAATATATCAAATGATATATTTTGATATATTTCTGAGAATATATACAATTTTAAGGTGGAAAAATATAAGGTAATTTTGTATTTGATGGCAGCAACAAAATTCCGTTTTGTAGTGTCATTAGAATGACAAGGGGCACGGTGGCTTAGTGGTTAGCACGTTCGCCTCACACCACCAGGATCAGGGTTCGATTCCCGTCTCGGCCATGTGTGTGTGGAGTTTGCATGTTCTCCCCGTGCCTCAGGGTTTTTTCTCCGGGTTCTCCGGTTTTCCCCCGGTCCAAAAACATGCACGGTAGGTTGATTGGCACCTTGGAAATTTGTCCCTAATGTATGAATGTGTGTGTGACTGTAAGTGTGTGTGTGTGTGCCCTGCGATTCTATCAAGGCTGTATCCTGCCTTAATGCCCATAGACGCCTGAGATAGGCACAGGCTCCCCGTGACCAGAGGGACGATGGGATATAGCGGTAGAAGATGAATGAATGAAAGAATGAATGACACGAAAGTCTCTTTATCTTTACTTGAATATCCATGACATTAGTCGGAACGTGTGCAACTTCATAGGAAAATAGAAAGTATATTGAAAGTATAGAAAAATAATGTTTTATGAAATTCCATCAAAATTCTCTGGCTTTCAATGTCTGGAATAAAACTTTGATTATTCCATGATATTCCAGAAATCCCATGACCTGTGAGGACCCTGTGTATAAATCTCCTACAGTGACTCATTCATTCATTCATTCATTCATCTTCTACCGCTTTATCCGATCTTCCCTCGGGTCACAGGGAGCCTGTGCCTATCTCAGGCATCTATGGGCATTAAGGCAGGATACACCCTGGATGGAATGCCAACCCATCGCAGGGCACACACACACACATTCACACACACATTCATACACTAGGGACAATTTTCCAAGGTGCCAATCAACCTACCGTGCATCTTTTTGGACCGGGGGGAAAACGGAGAACCCGGAGAAAAAACCCCTGAGGCACCGAGACGGGGATCGAACCCGGATCCTGGCGGTGTGAGGTGAACGTGCTAACCACTACGCCACCGTGCCCCACAGTGACTCATCAGTGACATAATCATTCAGTCACTGATATAAAGTTGAATATATTGGATTTTGCTAAACCATTGAAGAAACATACTTGAGCAGTGTCTGAACTCGAAGCGTAGATGGGAGCCTCTGAAGCGGTCGATGGGAATAGGTAGCTTGATCACTTCATTCCAGCGGGGGCTGTTGTTGTGGTAGAGGACAAGTGAACGAAGCTCACTGATATTCGGCTCTCCTGAGCCCAGGCTAATGCAGTCCTAAAACAGAAATGAAAAACGTACAAATTTTTATTTAAAGATTTTATTTAAGTGCAAGCCACACAATCACGACTAATATCCATTTGTACATAATAAGCTCTATTGCAAAAAAATCCAAATATTCAAAACCTACCTTAAGGATCTCTCCGTCGGCGTACAACACGTACACGGTAACCTCGATATTCTTCTGCACGCTCTTTCCTCCTCTCTCAAAGTCCCCTCTTTCCAGGGTGAGGTACAAATCGTTACGGATGTCACCTAAAACAACAGCAAAAATACGGGATGGAGTAAGGAATAAAGGTTACTTTTTCACAGCACTGATGTAAAATCACGTGCAGCACTTATGATGCACAGAAGGAACACTTTCAGAAATGAACAACATTCAATCCCAAACAACAAAGCAGATTGATCAGTGTGTTCAGTTTAGAACACGGCGTGTTACAGAGAGACAGAGATTAATAGTTGCTGCCCACTTAACTAAACTCTAATGCAGGCTGCAGTATGGAGATAAAGATATACTGGTAATGATACACTGGAGTCGTGATGGATGGATGGACGGATGGATTGATTAATGGATCGATGGACGGATGGATGGATGGATTGATGGACGGATTGATGGATTGATTGATTAATGGATAGATGGATGGATGGATGGATTGATGGATGGATGGATGGATGGATGCATTGATGGATGGATGGAATGATGCCTTGATGGATGGATGGATGGATGCATTGATGGATAGGTAGATAGAAAGATAGATAGATAGATAGATAGATAGATAGATAGATAGATAGATAGATAGATAGATAGATAGATAGATAGATGCGTTGCATAGTGCAGGTACACAGCAACAATATCCAGTTTTAACATCTACCAGAAGTGCAAATAGAAGCAATGTGCAAATTGACATGAGTATATGTACAGTGAGTAATATAAATATGTAGCATTTGTACAGCTTGAAGAATAAATAAGCAAATAAGCAATAGATAAGTGGAATGTTCAACTGTAAAAAGTATAAGATTATGGTTTTATATATATATATATATATATATATATATATATATATATATATATATATATATATATATATATATATATATATATATATAGATAACAAGCGCAACGCTGTTGTGCTCAAATGATTACTAAATACTAATCGATTAACTGTCGAAACATGTACCTGGAATGTATCGAAATCACCCAAATATGTGATAACCATCACACCAAATTTCTCTTCATAACCCATAATACATTATGTCCAGTAGCTCACAATTCTTCTCTCGACATGGTCTTGTTCCTCCATCACAGGGCTCACCCACGCAATACCACCAAATATTTCATTAGCATAAAACAAAATGTCAGGGCTAGCGATTATGTAATACTACTGATGCCAGTCTACCATAGTGCCTACAAACTGCTTTCAACAACTCAGCCCAATTATTCCCACAGAGCACAATGCTACTCCTCCGCCTCTCCCCTTCTCGGTGTGTGGGAGAGCCATGCTAACCCTCACGCTAATCTCTTCAAAAAAGTTGACCCATCGGCCCACGGTCTCTGCACCTCTATGTTCTACTAGCTGTCAGAATGCCCTGAGCAATTTATATTTTGTTTCGTGTTGTCCCTGTATTGTGCTACCAAGTGAACTCAGAATTAGATTTCGCCTTCAGCGGCAAAACCAACAACATGAAGGAAAACAAAACAAAGAACGCAACGGTTTAGTTTTGTCTTTGAGATAATGCAATGTAAATACAAAGCAAGTAAATTGTAGTAATAATGGAAGCTTAGAACAGATTTTCATACAGTACTTGTTTTTACATATGGGTTTTTCTGAAATAACACCTACAAACTGTGCCCCAGAGCACTGCTGGTTTTCTGATGCCTTTCATCTGATTTGACTATTTTATTATTGAGGGTTTAAATGTATTTCACACGAGTATAGAATAGAAGAGCCTTTATTTGTCACATATACATTACATCACAGTGAAATTGTTTCTTTGCACATCCCAGCTTGTTTGGAAGTTAGGGTCAGACAGCAGGGTCAGCCATGATACAGCGCCCCTGGAGCACAGAGGGTTAAGGGCCCATCTTTGGCGATACCGGGTCTCAAACCCCCGACCATCCGATCAGCATCCCACCGCCTTAAACCACTGAGCTACCCCTTTCCCCAGTAGTCTAGTATGAATAACCAAATAAAACTAAAATAAAGATTGATTCTAAAGTCTTAATTAAATCGAATCAAGTCTATGTCTTTCACAAATCTTAAGTTGGATACTGGTTGCATCACATTGACCTCCGCTTAACATTAGGGCTGCACAAGCCAGTGATTTCATAGTGTCCCAAGCCTGGACAAATGGGCATCCAGAACAAACATGCACCAACCCTAATATGCAGATCATCCGCTGTGGCGCCCCCTAAGGGGAGAAGAATTAAATTGCGATTAATCGCTAGTTAACTCAGCACAATCATGTGGTTAATCCTGATTAAATATTTAAACCGATGGACAACCCTAAGATAAATCAATCAACAATCAATCAATCAATATCAACATGTTTGTTTAACTATTTACTATTACTTTTTTTTAAAGGTCAGCCATTACCAAGGGCTTTATATCTGACTAAACAATTCACTTAAAAACTTAATTTATTAAAGTATCCAAAAATCCCAATTATTTTGTAAATCAACAGAATGCCAAGACAGTCAAAAATACTTTGTTATATTTATATTTCCTATATCTATATTTCTATATGTTTAGAGCATAGTATGTGTCCATGCCTGAAGTATTAAAGTTGTTTTATCATTAAAACCTCAATATTATCTCTATAATGTGGCATGTCTGTATGAATTTAAGCCTATGCACACAGTTAAAGAACCATCCGAAGCAATTTATGGAATTTGAGAGGCAAGAATCTCTGACGCTTTTTCTTTTTCCCCCCACACACTGTAATGCACCACCTATTGTTTTGTCTGCGGTAAACATGTCAGTCAAAACGCCACTCCTAAGAACAACAATCAAAACTGAAATGACTGTGCAAAACACCAATCATGACATGTTAGTACCTGACAGAATCTTTGTTCATATCATATAAATGATCATTCCAATCAGCATGAAAAACAGAAGAAGAAAAAAAAACCGAGAGGGAAAACAGCAGTGCTTTCAAATGCACAAGAGGAGCAGATGTGAGAGGGGTCTAGACCAGAAAATGATGGGGGTAAAATATTCAAAGTGATGGAAGACAGTAAGTGGTGACAGTATGGGGGGGGTGGGATGTGTGTGTGCTCCACTGTCAGAAAGGCTCATGATAATAATGCTATTTTGAAGCACATATGGCACTGTGCGAGTTTGTGTGAGTGATGGGGTTCATATTCCCTTTTAAATGCTTTTATACACTATTATTGTACAGTAACACTCATTCTATAATTTTGTTCACAGATTTCAGTCTATCAAAGCCATCCATATACTCCACTCATCTCATGTATGAAAACCAAAGCTGACAAAAAACAAACAAACAATCAAATCCACTATTTGTCGACCTCCGTCTAACATAGACTTGGCATACGGATAGTAATAATTCTCTTTTTATAGTCAGAATTTTTTCTTTTAAATACAGTGGTACCTCGGCCTGTTTCTGCTAGAGTCGTTTTCAGGTTAAAATGTTTGCGCCAGTTAACGTGGGGATGCTCGGCAGCGTCGCCCCGCATCATGAACAAGGGTTCCCCCCCTCTCTCTCTCCAAGACAGTTGGTCAATATTTATTGTAAATATGACATCCAATAGATTATGATATTCACTCTACTTAGTGCTTATATTTACTTACTATTTACTATTTAGTAGTCTAAATAGAGTATAATGTATAAGTTAAATAGTTCAATTTAAACCAGTTAAAGAGAAAGACATTGTTGTTCCTGCATCTCCATGAGAATCCTCCTCCTCCTCCTCCTCTCAGTAACCCACATACACCAAGCGCCACAACCATAAACATCTGCGTAAATAGTAAGAGTAAATACACGAGTATGTACAACATTACGTTTTGTATTTTTTTGTTGTATTTTATCATTTATTTATCTATATTTCATTTAATAGCAATGTAATTTAACTAAAGGCATTAATATTTAGCAGTAACATCATAAACAATACGGGATCATTTGCTCCCACTAACATCCGCTTCAGCTAAAGTCACATTTTTAGCAACAGATTAACGACATTAGCCGAGGCACCACCGTACATTTAATACATACATAAAATCTGTCCCTTGTAACTTTTCTGCTTCAGACTGACCCGGCCCCCTATCAAAGAAAGTAAACATGATGCAAATTCGATTTTAATTGTTCATTTTATTATATACACCTTTGGAAATGCTCCCGGTGTGCATTTATGTTGGTCTTGGTTTGGAGAGAGTAAATATTCAAGTGTTACAATTTACTCGAAAGACAAAAAGGCTAATTTACTCGAAAGACCTTCGGGCTAATTTAAACCGATCACCTGCTTCCAGTTCAGTAAAGTCTACTGATTCAAGCTCTAACAGCAGATATAGTCAGGGTTAGATGTGTTAATAAAAACACACAGCATAGACATTAGATATAGAATCTGTTCTAGGGTTAATATAGTAAGATTTAGCAAGCAACAGAAAACAAACTCAGGCTTGTGTGTCACACTTACAATCCTCTATCTTCATTTCTTAAAGGGCACCAAGAGAGCAGAATTGGCAGTGTGAAAGGAGAAAAACACACAAATATGATTTAAAAAAAATAAAGATTGTACAAATAAAATAAATAAATATCAGTTGAAATGTTATGGTGTTTCATAGGGGTTCAAATATTTATTTTATTGAGAATAGAGATTATAGATAGTGTCCAGAACATCATTTATTGCAGATTAATTATAAATATATAATGAACTCAACTTCGGAATAAGTGAGTAAATTCTTATTATCAATTACCAAAGTCTCTTCAAATAGTAGCCATACCATATGGTTGACACTATTTTGTTCACACATGACCATATAAGGGCACGGTGGTTTAGTGTGTGTGTGTGCCCTGTGATGGGTTGGCATTCCATCCAGAGTGTATCCTGCCTTAATGCCCATAGACGCCTTAAATAGGCACAGACTCCCCGTGACCCGAGGGAAGATCGGATAAAGCGGTAGAAGATGAATGAATGAATGAATGATTTCATTATGGATAGTACTGATGAATTCGGTGGGGAGATCTGCGCTCCATTCTTATTCATTCCAAATATGAATAAGTTCATGGTTCATATAACATATGTTCATGGTTCATATACATTTGCGTGCTTACAATTTTGTAGGAACATTTTATAACATATAGCTAGAAAAGTCAGTGCTTGTGTCCCTCGCTTGACCAGGCATGACATTATAACATCATGACCAGACAGGAATAACACTGAATAAGTGTTCATCATGGCACCCGTTATTGGGTGAAATATATTAAGCAACAAGTGATTATTTTGTTCTCTAAGACCATGCGTTAGAAGCAATGGGAGGGGCCAGATTGTGACTGCTTCATCTAATCACTGAAAACTTTATCTCTTGTGGGGTGTCTGTAGTCAGCATCTATCAAAAAGTGGTCCAAGGAAGGAATAGTAAGATCATGTGGGCGGCCAAATCTCACTGATGCACGTTGGGAGCGATGGACGGTTTCAACAGATATGTTCCTGTAGCTCAAACTGCTAAAAAGTTAACGCTTGAAGGGTCAGGACTGTTTTGGAAGGCAAAAGAGGGACCAAACACAATATTATTGTGGTGGTCATGAAGTTATACCTAGTTGGTGAATATTGTATTTGACTATTGATAATTAAATTATCTTTTGACTACTGACTGAGCTAATGTATCAAACAATAACAAAAAAGCACCAACTGTTTTAATACAAAATAATATAATATAATTAAATTACTTGTTTAAAAAAAATACATATATATATAGATATATATATTTTTTTTTTTTTTTAAATAAGTAATTTAATTATATATATATATATATATATATTACTAATACTATATATTACTATATATATTACTAATCAATCAAACCTTATATATATATATATATATATATATATATATATATATATATATATATATATATATATATATATATATATATATATATATATATATATATATATATATATATCAAACCTTGATAAGCAGGGGCCCAAGCCCCAGACCACAAGCAATAAAATAATAATGAAGAGGAAAATTGATAGAAAGGCGTTCAGAGTCACCAAATCCTTACCTCGGCAACGTCTACAGTATGGGATATTATAGAGCGAGGCTTTCTTCAGAATCTTCATCAAAACATAATTCAGAGAACAACGTCTGGAAGAATGACTTCCCTTGATCTAGTGGCGCTCCATAAACATGTGGAGTATATTCATTGGTCATTCGAAAAGTGTGGCAGCCCAATAGGAATTTTAATGTCTCTTCTATCCTATATGTGCCACCAATATGCACTGTACAACAATTTTTTGTCCATCTTCGGTTCTAATTCTGGTAAATTTATTAGATTAGTGCGGGTGTGGGTCACGTGGTTGTTGACGCGTTGTATCGTGAACTGTTGACGGGGGTAGGATTTCCTCTTGAAGCTCTGCATGCGGTATATTTTTACATCATTGTGCCACTCTGTTAAACAGAAACTTCGATATGAACGTAAGAGCCACAGGAAACCAGGCCATGAGCCGCATGTGGCTCGTGAGCTGCCGGTTGGCCACCCCTGAATTACAGATTTAATACAGTTAGGGTTCTCTTGTATATCTCTATTGGGAAGGATTTCTACTTAAACCCTACTAGGAGATTAGATTTTTATATCCACTAGAATATTAGATATTATAATATCTGTCAGTGATGCTGAAGAAGCAGAACTAGTGCACAGTCTGTGTCCATTTCTAACCCAAAACTCTTTGGTATACTTCAGGTCAAGGCTTTGTAATGGCCACACAAACTCCAGTCGCCAAACCACACACCTTATTTTGTGAACATAATTATGGTAATATTATGTTAGAATAGGCTTGAATTCCAATAAAAAGAGAATTGGTAATGCTAGAGCATTCTTCAACGTTTAACATAATTGCGTGCTTCAAACTTTGTGGCAACAGAATTAAAGAAAGGCACCGTACTGTATAGATTTAACAGCTAGGGTTATTGTCCACCTATATTTGGCCCTACTGTGCATATTTCTCACAAAACACAAATCTCCCTAATCCCATAATACATAGTTTTCTCCCAGGCATTATAGTGCAATTAATTTCGAGGCCTTATTAGGAATGCACACTATAAATACCACTTGGTTCCAAGGACTCTCCAGGCTTTACTGACTTATTGACATTTCAAAATGCTGCATTTAAACACAGCCTTGGCTGCGATTATTAATGGCGTCTTTCAGATGCTAACGATGATGAATATAAAGCCAGTTCTTTAGCTGGCTCAAATAGAGAATTTTGAGAGGATGGCCATGCATAATTGAGGCTGCTGACTGGAATATAGATTCAGAGAAGCTCATGTCCCATCAATCCACATCCCATTTGAAGGGAGCAGACCCCCGCATTTGGGAAAAGAGTGCCGAGGTCCAATCAGCACATAGTGGTTTCCTGTCAAATGGACTTTTTTCAATCTGGGGATTTGTGGCAGGAAGTAGGATGTGTGTGTGTGTGTGTGTGTGTGTGTGTGTGTGTGTGTGTGTGTGTGTGTGTGTGTGTGTGTGTGTGTGTGTGTGTGTGTGTGTGTGTGCTGCAACTCCAACCAGTGTGAGTCAGAGATCCTGAAGTGCACACTGGTATAAATAAAGTTGGACTTAATAATAGCATAGGTGCCATCCCCCTGGGCTTGCTGCTGAGTCACAGGGATTGCACTTTTTAATGTGGTCCATCTAACCATTTAACCACTAGGTTTAGAATAGAGTGCACATCCCAAAATAACCATCCTCTCTTCCCCTTTCCCTTAAACACAGTTTCTTTTTTTCCTATTATATGCCGTGGCTTTTGTTATAACGACAGATAGAAGCTTGTGTTATTTGCCGGTCTGTTTCATTTGCATATTTGTAATCTGCGTAGAAACACCGACAACAGCTATAAAGTACCCATTCTCGGCGCATTGTACAAAATGTACTTAAAAGTAAGGTCAGCGAGTTTTAAGACAGAATGTGTCTTGTAAACATATTCAGAGATGTTTTCCTGACATTGTGATATCTGGTAATAGAATAACCGTTCAAAATAAAAACAGTAAATTTTGGCTGCCTCGGCATTTATAGACTGCACCAAAAAAAAAAAAAAAGGAAGAAAAAATGCAAACAGGTGAATAAAGTATACCACACACTTTACTTACTGCACCAGACACTTACTGCACGTGCACTTAAGAGGCATGGCATTTCAGGGGAAACTAATATGGATCCTTCCGATTATACGTTTACACCAAGCAAGTGTCTTGGCTATTAATTGTTTACTACTGTTTTAACATTAAAGTAATTGCAAATGAATGGATATAATACTCTTCATTGAAACACCAGAAGCACTACTTCTATGGGATTGTAGTATTTAATTGAGCAAAATTCGAAGAAATCGGCAGCAATTTATATATTGTGTTCCATTTGGAAGAGAGCAATTACACTCGTGTAGATGTGTAATTTAGAAGCGACAATGCATTTTATTGTCCGGAGAAGAATGCAACAATCTCTTTTTTTGTGTGTGAAATGTTCCGCATAATTTAATCTTGGCCAACCACCAATTGGGTCTATGTACTCATTCAACAGCTACCAGTCTTTGCGATGGAGGCTATTGTGTGCTTCCTCCAAGACATGTGAAACACGCCAACCTTGCGTCTTCATCTGTCGCTAATGCTTCATGTTGTAACACCTTCTTTCCATAAAGCATGAGCATAAAGATGCCCATAGTTTAACCCAGTTGCACAGACCATAGACCCCACAACTGCAGATACGCAACGTATAAATCTCACCTGGCATGATGACATCGGGGAAGCCGAGTTTGCGCGTGATCGCGACGCCGCGGTTAAAGATCATGGGATTCTCCCTGCGGATCTGTTCTGTCTCTCCCCTGAGCAGCTGCAGGGAGATGATCAGACCTGCTCAGGTTGGAGAGAAGGAGAGAAATGGAGGGAAGAGTTTAACCACACTTGCTGTGGAAAGTCTGAAACCTTTGATCAAAAGCGCACACCGAGATGAGAGGAGCGAGCAGGGAAAGAAACAAGAACAGTAATCACACATAAGAGCGTGGCAGTTCAGACGCTTCAAAACATTTCAGTTGCTCAAGAGAGCCTTCATAAGTTCTCAAGGCTCGTTCTTGACTGCGGACGAGCCTGAGGAAAAAAATCAAGTGAGGTGCATTTTGCACGTCTATGGTTATATTAGGTGTTCACACACATGTTATTTTTGCTTAAATATATCTTTATTTGACATTATATATCTGATGGATTAAAATGTGATTTCCTGAATTTTATAATGCCTCATACAAATTACACACGAACTGTCCGCATCCTATAAACTATATAAGTGTATATACATGTATTAAGTATATCATTGTGTACAGTAGCTCACTTATTGAATACTATTTGAAAAGTAGGTTCTTACCAGTTTATTTCATACATTTTTAGTGAGACATTCTTGCCTGAATACTGATAACTGAGGGTATAGTGAGAAGACATGACAATTCATTTCAATTTCAAGTAGCTAACAGGACCTCGTTGGATTTTTTCTGGAAGACATTACACAAACATTGGAAGAATATGTACGTTTTCCTGATTAGCATGCACAATTTACAACGCGACTCCACTACAACTGGAAAACGCTACGTGTGCACATTTGCATTTCACACTATAGCATTGAACCAAGGTTATAATCCATTTAACAGTATTATCAATTCCAATACAGTTAGGGAAACATTCTTCTTAAATGTTTATCTTTTTCAATATGGCCGAAAGTTAAATGTCTCTGTAAACCCATGTGAATGTGCAGTGAAAAGTCTATTTTAACACACATATATTATATTATATTCTGGTCTAACTTGTGTGGGAACACTTTATAATTGCCCGCATATGTTATACAGTGTTATGTAGTCGGAATCGGAATCATTTATTTAACTAATTTAATTGGTCACAGAAACATCAAGGCTTAACAAAGGCTTTTTCATGGTAATTAATACTTTTTCATGTATTTTAACACTTAATTATTCATTGCGTTCATTCATTATTGGTGAGTACCCGTACATTTTACTGCATTTTTACAGTATTTATTCTACTTATATCAAAGAAAATGACAGCGCTTACCAAAGAAAATGTACTTGCATGAATTATAGTGTATATACGGATAACATCTGTATTTGACATTATAGGACTATGGGAGACAGAGCAGTAACGTACTGTATAGTATACAGGAATTAGGTTTGGTCACAGCAAGAGGCATTCAACACATGCCATGTAAAACCAAACAAGCACAAATACCTCATACCAACTGACAGGCATGGTGGTGTACAGGAGATGATTTAAGTTTGGCTGGCAGTCACAGTTTTTAATGTCAGTAATGCATATCAGACATAGAACACAATGTTTTGTTTGCTTTTTTTTTATTATAAAATATAACAACTAGTTTTAAGAGTGCTTCTGGTTTCCTGACTAAATTCTTCATAAAATAAACTGCTCCACATGAAGTATGAAACTAGTTCACTAGGTTTAGGAGGAAGTCCAAATTAAACAGGATTTTATGCAATATTATAAATGTTACAAAATCCGATCTCTGACTTCATGAAAGTGAAATCGTGTCATAATATACTATTATATGAAGACGCTTACTCTGTATGCAGCGGTCTTTTCATTTTGGAATCTAATGGCATATCAGTGGGATTAATGCCCTTTTAAACCATTTACATTATAGCTGACAAATGTTTGCTCATTTAAACAAATGAATGTTAGTTACAGTATTGAAACATTTCCCTGTTCATTCTTCAACATGTCTTGTGTGTATTTTTCCCTACTTTTTTATGTTTAAACTGCAAATGCTGCTCATGTTTTAGGTGCTATTTGTTATATTGGTAACAAGTCGCATTAATCAACCAAAATGTTCTGGTTAAATGGTTAATTGAATACAGATATGCATTATGCATTCTTATTTCGATCCTGCTATTGTGATATTTCTAAGGAAAGGGGGAAAAAACATACATCGAGTAATTATTTCTTTGTATTAAAAAGCAACTTCTGTTAAAAAGACATAAAAACCGGTAAATATTTGAGTGCATATTCTGTTATAGAATGTACACCAAGTATACTAGTATAAAGAGTCTACTACTTATATGTCATTTAAGTTTATTACCTAAATACAATCCCAAACAGCGACTAATTGTTTTTTTTTGTTGTTGTTTTTTTTGGAATACAATAAACTAAAGAATAAAATTAACTTGGGCAATAAATGAAGATATCTAAGAGCTCCAGACTATTATGGTACAACAGAAAGTTTATATTTAAATAGTAAACATAACAATACAACCTTTATTTTTAATAATTATTAATAATGATCTTTACTATTGCCCCAAAATTTACATAATAGTCGATATGAGAAAAGAGTACCTTCATCACAGAGCTACATTTGAACTTGTTCAAATTGTGCTTTCTTGTTCATCTTCATCTTATTATTATGATTATTATGATGATGATGAGTATTATTATTATTATTATTATTATTATTATTATATTTCTATTGTTATAAAATGTTCATAACAATAGATAAGAGGAAACAGTACCTTCATCACGGAACTACTTTTCTGTAATGTGACAGCACCATGGGTATAAATATTTATTTTAGGAGGTTATCAAATATTTTGGCTCTTTTGATCCAAAACACTTTACTCTGTTGACTCGAGGAGAAGAACTACTGAGTCATCAAAGAAGCGTATCCAGCTTTGAACCGTTTTGCCTACTTCTGAGGATATAGTTGGGGATGATGACACACTGGTGAAATACGGTCAGTGACGTTCTCCAGATTCCTGAAACACTTCAGAAACCTTTACTCCCGTACACACTGGGAATAATAGACATTTGCGCAGTAGTAAATGTTCATGTTTTAGCTGTCTGTCTGTAGCAAGAGTTTCATAAAAGGAAAATCAGTATTCATCGTCCAGTCTCTTTCATCCTATATATTTAGCACATGGGTCTACAGGTCTTTTTTTCCCTGTACAATCTGCTAATATGTGCAATCAAGCCTGTGGGATTAAACATTAAAGACATAATGGGACTAATCAGAGAGAAACCTTGCATAAATGGATAACATACCGTAATTGGTGCTAGGTGCAGTATATTTTGTGCTGGACTTGCGGATGATATTTTCATGAATCTGGTACCACTCATTCTCATTGTTGCATCTGCAGAAATACGAAAGAAAAGAATCAATCAATCAAGGCGGAAAGGACGGCAGTGTAGACAGAGGTGAGATTAGGTTTCGGTATTCAGACAGAGGCAACACTTAACCCAGAGATGTAAGCTCTCAATCCTTTCAATGGGGTTGAATGGGAAACAAATATTGCAAGATGTCTCTTATAATAAAAGGTTTGGAAAATAATGTGCAATAGTCTAAATATATGGCCAATAATGTAATCTAACTGGTTGCTAAAATGAAGACTAGGTCAGAGGCGTATATATATATATATATATATATATATATATATATATATATATATAATATGAGAGTAAGGGTGTATTAAAGACATTGTAATGAACTGTAATTTATACTATCACCATTCCATGTATTTTTTTCTATTGTTTCATGTTAGGCATTTCAGTATTATATTTCCAGGCTGGAAAATACATTTACAGCTTTTAGCAGATGTCCTAACCCAGAGCAATGTTCAAAATGTGCTTTGAGAATCCATCTATGAATAAATCAACACTAGTTTGATCGATTACAAACGCAAGACAAGCAACCTTAAACTTTTCTTTTTTTTAAACCAATACAGGTCAAAGAGGAAGAAGTGTCTCTGGAAGAGATAGATCTTCACCAGTTGCTTGAGAATACCCAGGGACTCTGTTGTTCAGACATGCAGGGCAAGTTCAGTCCACCAACTCGGTGACAGAAGAGAGAAGAGCCTTGAAATAAATGTACCTCTTACCCTGAGAGAAGATGGACCAGACGAGAAGAACTAGGTAATCGACAAGGCAGCGAGATGAGGTATGGGGGGTGATGAGGTCCCATAGGTAAGAAGGTGCAGATCGATTTTGTCTTTGTTGTCGGACATCAGTGTTTTGAATCTGATGCGTGCAGCTACCGGAAGCCAAGGTGGCAACCTAGCAGTGGGGTGGGGTGGGAGACCCAAGTCGCAAAGCTGAGTTCATCATTTAGCTTCATGTGCAATGGATGAATAGTGTAGTGTCCTGCCAGCAGAGAGTTGCAGAAGTCCAGTCCCGAAAGGACAAGAGATTAAACAGGCACCTGAGCAGCAGGTGTGGATAGAAATGATCGAATCCTTCTTGTCTTGTAGAGAAGAGCCAGTTAAATTGAGTGTCATCAGCATAACATAGTGGTAGTCAAATTTATGTGATGAGATGACTACACCAAGAGAGTAAGAAAAGAAGAGGACCAAGTACTGAGCCTTGTGGAACAGTGGAGAGTCT
This sequence comes from Kryptopterus vitreolus, assembly GCA_030449085.1. Classification (NCBI taxonomy): domain Eukaryota; kingdom Metazoa; phylum Chordata; class Actinopteri; order Siluriformes; family Siluridae; genus Kryptopterus; species Kryptopterus vitreolus. The sequence goes on from JACRUU010000013.1 coordinate 16,174,787, forward strand.
GTGTGGGGCAGATGTAAATTCCCTCCATGCTATCTGGTATTTGTGACCTTCCACGCAGGAATACAACCAGTTCCATGCTGCTCCAAAGATACCAAGACTCCTGAGGATAGTTAACAGGGTCTCATTTTTGACTGTGTCAAAAAAAGAAACCTGCTAAAAGGTCTAGGAATATTTGAAAGAAAGGAGAGAAGTGATAGCGGTCTGTAATTGCTGATGTCCGATGGGTCCAGAGCAGGTTACTTCAAGATTGCCTACTTGAAAGAAGAGGGCACATGGCCAGATAATGATTATGGAAATGAATGGCAGGAGATCAGGAGAGACTGCCTTAAATGTGGCTGAAAGCATTGGATACAACACGCAGGTGGTGGGATTGCAAGATTGCATGACTTGCAACATCTCTTCTTCAGTAATAGTTGAGAAGTTTGCCAAAGAAGTACGGGATTGCTGGATGTCAGATGTAGGCATACTCTGGGAGGGGGTGAATATCAGGCAGATTTCTTCAGTCTTTCTTTCATAGAAGGAGGCAAAGTATTGTGCCTCCTTGTGGGGGCACAAAAGTATCATGAAGGATGAAGCAGGTGGGTTAAAGGGGTTTAGCAGTGAAAAGATGCTATGAATGTTAATGTGCAGAAGCCTCTCAAGTTTCACCTCGTCATCACAGGACAATTCCGTCAGGAATGCACAGTAAGAGGTCATCAAGTATTTTCTACTTCCTTTCCGCTGATCTAAGCTCTCACCAACTGCTGCGCACCACTCCTTCTAGCCTGACGGTGGAACAAGAAGTCTTCTTAGGTTTATCAGGCGAGGGACGAAGAAAGAAAGCATTGGAAAGTGTCAGTTTTAGAGTCCAAGGGAAGAGAGGAAAACGAGTCATGGTCAGGAAGAGATGAAAACGTACAGGAAGCTACAGAGGATGGAGAGATGGAGTGAAATGTTACAACTGTTAAGAGTTGTGAAAGTGTTGGAAAGTGTTCATAGGAAGGACAGGGAGAGTGACTGGAAAGGAAACCAGGTGATGATCAGAAACGTGGAGTGGGGTAGCAATCATGTCTGTAGCTGGAGAAGGGAAAGTGAAATCTGGGTCCAAGACATTCCCTACCCTGTGGGTGGGAGGGCAGCTATTAAACGTCAAGGGAAAAGAGTTGTCAAAAGGCAAGAGAAGAGTTTTTTTTCAGAAAAGTTTTTCGAAGTTAAAGTCGCCAAGTACTGTTATAGGGGTGTAGTCAGAAGGGAAAGTACTGAGGAGTGTGTCCATCTCTTCGATACAGTCTCCAAAGGAACCAGGAGGGCGGTAGATGACGAGGATCGAGAGGTTGATGAAACTGCATGGAATCCACGAGATAGTTAGAGATAAGAGGAGATGTGTGACAACAATAAACCTGGACCACCACCTCTACCTGTTGGTCTTGGTGAGTGAGAGAAAGCAGTGTACTGTGGGGATATCCAGGTCTATATGAGTACAAGAAAGTCAAAGGCATAGTGGGAAGTTAAAACAGTGATAAAGTCAGCTTTCCTTACTGTAGACTGGCAGGTCCAGAGCCCTGAGGAAAATCGCTTCATCCCCTGACAGAACAGCTAAATAACTCGAGAACTGTCTTTTTTATATAGTCAGTTGCACTTTATATTTGAGTTGCATTTGGCGAGAGAAAAATTCCATAATTCACCTTCTAGTCAAAAGAGTGCCTTAAAAATCCCCCTCTGCATCGTGAAGACATTCTGTACTGTACTATATCTTGTGTTATTGTGTAAAACCTAATTGTAGCCTTGAATGCTTCAATCCTTTAAAAGCTTTGCCACACAACAATACAATTTTTATACATTACATTTCATTCAAATGTATTCAGATGGAAAGAGAAGAGTACCATCAATTAAGCCCACTGACATCTCGACTATTGTGTAACTTGTGCAATGCAAGCACTTAGCAGAAGCAAGTTCGGTTCTTGTGTAGAGAAGCTGGGGTGCAAGCCAAGATAATAAAGCGATCATTAACGTTTGGCACGAGGAGGCAATCCATAATGCACTTTACACTGCAAGCTGAGTTGTGAAGCACTTTGTCTCTGTTGAAAGTCGGAAAAATTGGGCGAAATCGCTATCCGAGGCCTCTGCTTTGCTTCGCTCAAAATTGCGCATTAAAATCTTTCTAAAAGCAAAATGCTACTTTATTTGCTCAATTTGCCTGAATATATTATAAAATCACAGTCATACTGACTTACAAATGCAAATGAAGGGATTTTAGTCGCTGTCGTGATCATTCAAATGATGCAAAGCAAAAATCATCAGTCAGAACCACTGACAACAGTCAAGTTGGAACTGTGAATTAATGCTCTTGTTGCCAATATCTCAAACTACCAACTGGACGGTTCAACTGAAATTCAAAAACTCTCCAGGTTGGGTTAGGCTTTGCTCATTATAGTGCAATGGTATCTTACCAGTTCAGCTTACTGACCAGATGGAGGTTCAAACCCCACACTGCCAACATGCCACAAGACCCTTCACCCTCTCTGCCCCAGGGCTTCATCATCCTATCTAACCCTTCAGTCTGACCACATGCTGGGATACCCAAAGGAATGTGCTTAATGTAAATGTGACAAAGGTTTCTGTGCCTCAGAACCCAGCCTTATGTTTCTCAGTTCACCACGGTTGTAAAATGTGACTATCTGAGCACACATAGCCATGCTGTCAGCTTTCATAAGAACTGTTTATAGAGCGAACTTTTACCATCCAAGTGATAGGAATGTGAGAATGGGAGGGCTGACAGCTAATGAAGTGTTACACCAAGCGTGGCAGCACGGCTGCCAGGGGATTCTCATGCTGAATAGCCTGAGATAGTGGCGTTAGTGCCAGGTCAAGGGCTTTGCATGGATCTCAAACTGAGTCCATCTGGCAAGTTGTCATTGCAACCACTAGACAAGTATCAGAGGTGGAAAAGGGCCTGTCATTTACAGAATCTGGGTCAGTGTGCCTTTATACACTTACAGGAACATGGCGTAGGCACTGTAGCAGTGACAAACACAGCTAAGCGTGAAATCTGTCAAATAGCAGCGCTAAATTTGGTAGAAACACCGTCGAGGTCAGGGATGGTCAGGTGTAGAAAGTATTTGTATGTATATAATCAAAAGCTCTTGGTAGTGACCTGAAAGTTGTAGGAGTAACGCCTGCGGATGCAAGAGTGGCCCTTATTCGCACAGTCAGCAGTTTTGTGGTCAGTTGTTCCAGCAAATGCTCACAAAGAATGCTTCGTGTCTAAAATAAAACTATCGGCCAGGAACAGGATCAGCTCTAGTAGAGAGCAGCTATAAATACAAGCTATTCATCTCCTCCAAATCACTTGTGAGCAACCGAGTAATTTGACAGTACTGTTACCAGTTATAATGTGTATTTGATCCATGTACTGTTTTTTACATTGCTCAAGTCGTAAGACAAAACACTGATGTTTCATCCACTGGAAGCAAAGGTGGTTTAAAAATACTTGACTGTCTCTGTACTCTCTTATACCACTAGGTGTCTCTGCATTACTTATACTCTTAAATATCTCTCACCAGCTCCTTCACCCTCCCTCTCAGTCGCTTTCATGCACACGCATACACACATATAGTCCAGAGAGCAATGATGCAATCAAAGAATGCTCACGCAATGTGCAAGAGATAATATATATTTATAGTAGTACGCATCCACCATAAATAAAACCTTATGCACAAAGTCCATTTGTACTGCTCCACCACCTCTCGCTCATTTCTGTAGCAAAGTGCACAAGAGACGGGATCATTTCTGCCGAGAACTCGCATGCCATGGAGTCAAACAACTGTCAGACAGCCTCGGGCTCGCAGACGCAGGCTTCCAAAACAGACTTAATGAGCTTGACACGTTGGGTCTCCAGTCCTAATCGTGACACTACAGCAGTGATAATGCACATGAAGGGTATGAAAGGGTTGAAGGGGGCATCACTGATTGGAAAGTTCAAGGGTGTCATTATTGAAAATGATCACATGTGACACTTCATGTTCGTAATGGCGGCTGGAAATGTCTTAACCCCGCGCGAGAAGAGAGGCTAACGAGATGCGACCGCCAGTTTTACACATTAGCTGGGATTTGGGTTTTTAACAATAATAATAATTCACCATGTGGTTAAGCTGCATCAAGACTGTTTGAAAAAAAATACTGATTTCATTTGTATTTCACACAATAGAGCACGTAAAAAAAATACATTCTTCCATGTATGTTGTATGTTTTTCTTTTTTACACTTTTTTTTTTTTCACACTTCCACCTGGCTTTGAAACCACATGATTACCTGTCAAAGTGATTGCTATTCTGTCACAAGGTTTTCTTTGTGTGGTATAGTTTTCCCACATTTCCCCTCTTAACCAGTTCTGCTTGTTCCCCAGACAACAACCGAGTCAGCATCAGTGCACACAAATGGAATGAAAGTCCATGATGGAGCGAGCTGGAAGTGAAACGTCAATTACGTAGGTGGAAAATTTTAGAAAATGCTGGGTTGGAGGTTCTTCCTTGAATGTCTCTTTCTCCGAAACATAAAACAAATATCACATAGGAAACTAGAAGACTTTCAAACTAATTTTTCTTTCCTTTGGTTGTATTATTAGGTCTGTAATTAATGATTTAATTAAGGGGGCACGGTGGCTTAGTGGTTAGCACGTTCGCCTCACACCGCCAGGGTCCGGGTTCGATTCCCGTCTCGGCCATGTGTGTGTGGAGTTTGCATGTTCTCCCCGTGCCTGAGGGGGTTTTTCTCCGGGTTCTCCGGTTTCCTCCGGTCCAAAAACATGCACAGTAGGTTGATTGGCACCTTGGAAAATTGTCCCTAGTGTATGAATGTGTGTGAGTGTGTGTGTGTGTGTGTCCAGCGATGGGTTGGCATTCCATCCAGGGTGAATCCTGCCTTAATGCCCATAGACGCCTGAGATAGGCACAGGCTCCCCCTGACCCGAGGGAAGATCGGATAAAGCGGTAGAAGATGAATGAATGAATGAATGAATAATTAATGATTTCATTGGCATAATGTAGTGTAAAAAATAATTAGAACACTTTTGGGTTTCTGTTAGAAAAAAATATAATGAATGGGTTTCGCTGATGGTGAAAAGAGCAATGTAAAAATGAAATCCAATCACAGCTCTTAAATCCTGAACAAGGATAGTCGTGAAACAAGTAGATAAATGCTGGGTTTTTTTGGCCACTGGTAAATATTGTCCTTTTAAGTATCCATTTATTTATGCAAATTAAGTGTTATCTAATTACTTGTATATAAAACGTTACATGTAATATGAAGCCTTGAAATTAGATCGACTCAAATTATTTGCTTTTTTTTTACCAAGTAGGTACGTCGTTAAGGAAAAGAAAGATGTCGAGTAAAATGCTTTATAAAAAAAAAAGAAGAAGTTTTTAAGTTTTTTTTTTATTATCAATTAATAAAACAGTAAAATTCTTTGACATTCTTTGCCCTCAATACAGCATCAATACTTCAACATTTTTGTTCTAAACATATTTGAAAACTACAGGGTGAAACCATTTTTATTTTATTTTATGTGATTTATTAAGACTTGATAAGCCAGATGATTATGATCGTGATTTTTTTTAATATAAATCTATTTAATATCATTTTGTTTTTGTGCATTATTGTGCATTACTTGTGCATTATATTCACTTTATTTGCTGTTTATGTCTGCACTTCATTAGTTCCGCGTGGAATTTCCTACAAATTTCTGTAGGTGGGGTCTTAATTAGCAGCGCACCTTGGGAGGAGTCACGTCTTTGTTTAGCATTAGCACTTTAGCCTGCTGTGAATGCAGTCGGTAAGTACAGGCATGAGACAGTAAGCCTCTAATTTTGCCTCATTCTAGTGTTTTGTTGAAGCGTAAGGAATACATTCCATCGTATTCGCCGTATCCGTGTGTGGCTTCTGTCCCGAGAATGCTACTGTATATCTGGTGCACTTGTAAAGCAACTCATGATGCATAGACCGACATCGAGAAGGTATGATTAAGCATAATTGTCAATAATAATAATACTCACGTGTAAACTTTGAGCACAAAGTCTTTTTCCTCCTTGAGCTCTGATATGGTGTGTAGGACATCGCTCATAGCGAGCACGGCGCATCCGTAAGGGCGTCGGTAGTGCACGTGTGGAGGGCCCTTCTTCGAGTCATTCAGCAACATTCGCCCTGTGCACAGAGAGCGCTACATTACCATGTCAACATCCACATACGGAAATGCATAATGCTACTACAGCAGAGTTCCTGGAAAGGATGGAGTGAGGGATTCAGAAACAGGACCATAAATCAGAAGCAATGTACTGCATAACCGAGCTGTCGCTGTCTGGATATTCTATGGTCTCACACAGCTGATTGGAGAATTCGAGTCAATAAAAGCTACCTAAAATAATATGTTATGAATGAAATATTCAAAAAAAGAACTTCAGCCCGCGAAATTCCGAATACAATACTTTCTGGATAAATAAAATGTAACATTAATATAACATGACAGGATCTATGATACGTAGCTTAGTGGTTAGCACGTTCCCCTCACACCTCCGTGTGTGTGTGTGTGTGTGTGTGTGTGTGTGTGTGTGTGGAGTTTGCATGTTCTCAGGAGGTTTTTCTCCAGGTTCTCCGGTCCCCGCCCCCCCCCCCGGTCCAAAACCATGAACGGCAGCTTGATTGACACCTTGGAAAATTGTCCCTAGTGTGTGAATGTGAGTGTGTGTGGCCCGGTGATGGGTTGGCATTCCATAAAGGGTGTATCCTGCCTTAATGCCCAATGATGCTTGAGATAGACACAGGTTCCCCACGACCCGAGGGAAGATCGGATAAAGTGGTAGAAGATGAATGAATGATCTATAATCTATGGCACATTATGTATAAAACATGTATAAAATGATAGCTCAGAAGGAAAGTCATAGCTCAATAGTCACTGGGCACTGATTAGAAGGTTGGGGGATCAATCCATCCGCCACGCTCTCGCCACTCTTGGGTTCTTTGAGCAAGGTCATTAACCCTCTGTATAATCAACCGCTGTATAATGGTTGAACCTCACACTGGTATATGTGAATATTACTGTGTTGTAAAAAAAAAAAAAAAACTTAACACAATCTACATTTAATTTACAACCATAAATTACTTTCTATTAATATCACTAATATTGTCCAGCTACCAAATACCAACAATTAACAATTAGCAATTTATTCAGTCTTTCATTTCTAAAATATCTATTCTTTTTCTCCCTCACAAACACCCACTGTGTCAATTATCGATCAATCAAACGTCATGCGAAAATGTTGCCTGTTAACATTTTCGTGCATCACGCGTTTATTGTGGTTATGAAAAGTTTTTGCAACATCAAACCTTCTTCCCAGTCGCATGTGTAAGGTGATGAATGCCAATCATCCATATATTTACATCTTTACTGATCCACCCACACCACATTCGAATCGATAAGAAAGCTCACAAAGGGATGAAAGTGACAGAACAAGAACTAAACAGTGAAAGAACACCTCCTACACGAAAGTATTACAGCTCAGCCACTGTGGTGTGTCAGCAACCACCAACACTAACTCACACTAACTCCTCTTTATATATGACACGGTCTTGTTTGTCCTAGTTAGAATTTCGGGACCTGTTTTGTTTTTATATATATATATATATATATAGATACATATATATATATATATATATATATATATATAATATATATATATATATATATATATATATATATATATATAGCTTTTCGACTACCATCAATAATTTCTAAATACAGGGCTTGGACTGCAGAACTACATATAAATGCCTCTGCCAAAGATCCTCGTAAGCCTCATACCCCTCTACCCCGCCTGCTTCATCCTCCCTGATGGCAGAAGACTTCACCTCCTACTATGAAAGAAAGATAGAGGAAATCCGCCTGACATTTACTCCCTCACAGACTATGCCCATATCCGACATCCAGGAATCCCATACATCTTTAACAAATTTCTCACCCACTGCCAAAGAAGAGATGCTGTAAGTCATCCAATCTTGCAATCCCACCACCTTTGGTCTTCAACCATGCTCCACACCATATCTCCTGACCTCCTGCCACTCATCTCCAATATCATCAATGGGTCCTTAACATCTGGCCACTTGCCATCTTCCTACAAGCAAGCGAGGGTCACTCCCATGTCCCAACAATTACAGACCAGTATCGCTTCTCTCTTTTCTTTCAAAAATTCCAGGATGCACTGTCTTTTACCAATCGTCTTTCACAGAACAACCTTCTAGACTCCAACCGGTCTGGCAGCACATTCAACAGAGAAGTCCGTTCTAGCAGTCACTGAGAAACTACATGCTGCTAGATCGACCAAACTGTCCTCATCTTCCTAGACCTTTCAGCAGCATTTGACACGGTTAACCATAAGAACTTGTTGACTACCCTCAGGAGTCTTGGTGTCTCGGGTGCAGCATGGAAATGGTTTTCTTCCTACTTGGAATGAGCGCTCATCAACTGAATCTCAACCCGAAGAAAACCGAACTGATTGTGATCCCGGGTGATTCAGCTCCAGGTCAGGATAGCTCTTCACAACTCCTTCAGTTACTTCTCGTAACCTGGGGGTAACCATGGACAATCAACTGTCCTTCTCCTCTCATGTTGCTAACGTGACTCGCTTTTGTTAGTACCTTCTCTACAACAGCATAAGGATTTGACCGTTCCTACCCACAAAGCCTGCTCAGGTGCTTGGTCAGTCTCTCGTCATTTCGAGACTGGACTACTGCAATTCTCTGCTGGCAGGTCTACCTCAAAACGTTATTCGTCCACTGCAAATGATCCAAACTGCGTCTGCAAGACTTGGTTTCAACCTGCCCAAGTTCTCCCACATGACCCCACTGCTGTGCTCGCTCCACTGGAGCACCTTCAGAGACCTCATCACTCCCTGTACCACACCTGGCTGCCTAAGACCTTCTAGTACTGCTTAGTACAGGTTCCACCTGATAAATGATAAATACAGGGCGTCTGATAAATGCTGTAAATGTAAATGTAGAACACAACATTACTGAATTAGTTGCTACCACTAAAACTACAAAAATAATACCGAAACAATTGCACTAATACAGAAAAGACAGAGTGCCAGAGTGCCACAAAAGTAAAAGGTGTAGAAAAAATGTATAAATAGATTAATAAATGATGATGATGATTGCTTTTGTTATTAGAGTAAAAGAAATTAATATTATTACAACAATACTAATAGTAGTGGTAGTAATAATAATAATAATAATAATAATTCACATTTTTTAGGTACTAAAATATTTACATCATTGTTAAATTTGTAATAAGCATTAATCATAAATCTACACCAGATAAAAGCAGGGTGAATGGCATATTGGGCATATTAGGATGATAGAGCATTATCCTCGCCGCATTCTGATGAGGGAAGGACTACTATCCACCATCCAGAGCATAAAAAGCAGCATAAATCATTTCCATTTTTTTCTGGATCCATGTGTAATAGCTTACCAGACAAAGTAACATAATAGATGAAATCTCCTGCCAAGGTAATACAAGGCAATACAAATAGTGTGCAAATGGGCTGCATTCTACTTATTGTACTGTTCTTTTTGCACCTCGCTGAGCCGAAATGCACAATGCTCCGGTTACATAACGTCACTTCTGATGTGAATTCCACAGCAGGTAAAGCGAAGTGAAAGCGAGAGAGAGAGAGAGAGAGAGAGAGAAATGGAGCACATTCTTCTCAGAGTTAAGAAAGTTCACATGTACTGTGTGTGTGTGTGTGTGTCTGTGTGTGTGTTGGGACATATAGCTCTGCTTTATGAAGAAAAAATAAATTTACCAGTCCTGATAACTTGGGCAACAATGTACAGGTCACGTTTCATATCCTTATTGCTCAGATCCTGGAGAAAGAGAAAGAGAGAGAGAGAGAGAGAGAGAGAGTGAGAGAGAGAAGGCATACTCTTGAGCATTGAATGTCAATTTTACGGGACATCATTGAATCTAGTGTGCCCAATGTTCAATTTACTGCCACTTTAAAGTGTTCACTAATATCATCTCAGTACTCACTGTGTATATAAGTCTGATGTAAAAAAAAGCGCCAATGTTTCAATTTTCAAATTTCATTTGTTGCGTACACATTCGTGCGGTCTACGGCATGCTGCAAAATGCTTTCTACGACCAAGTTAAAAACAAGTAATTCAAAATAAAAGGTACGTCGAATACAAACGTAATAAATAATGGAAATATATACAGGTATATTAAAGTGCACAATTAAACTAGAAAGTATAAGATAAATATATCTAGAAAGTGTGTATTAGTGTATACATGAATAAAAAATATTAATAATTTGTACCAGATTGTACAAATACTTGTGCAGAGAGAACATCGAATCTTATGGTGAAAAATACAATCTTCAGGTGCAAGAGAGAAAAAGAAAAGTCCCAATACTAAAGTGTTTCCTGGTTTAGAGTCCGCATGGCCAGCTGGAAAAAGCTCCTCCTCATTCTCTCTGTGTTTGCCTACAAGGAGTGGAAGTGCCTTCTTGAATGCAAAAAGAGAAAAGAGTATATTGTTGGGAAGACTGATGACCTTCACAATCCTCCTCGCCCAGCATTGCAGTAGAGGGGAGTTCCTGACTGCACTACCTTCAGGGGGGGATCGCCTGTCCAAACCACGACGCTCCCAATGGTGCAGGTATAAAAAGTCCTCAGCACCTAAGATGGAAAGTCCCTAAAGTGTCTCAGGTGGTATAGATGCTTCCAAGTCTTCTTCTCCAGGTGTTGATGAGACAGGATCAATGCGTGATGTGAACACTAAGGTCCCAGAAACCCTCGTCACTGTTAACTCCACTATAAACTAAGTAGTTTTAATGACTAGTGGATATAATGTGTGCTTAATGTTCTGGATCAAAGCCAGGATAAGAAAGAGGCAAGTACATTTGCAATATGTTGATTATATTGAAATAAGAATTCCAGTGTAAAAACTGTTATTTCTGAATACAGGTAGTCCCAGACTTACGATGGAGAGATAGTAAGGTGAGACTTTGCCTAGCATACCCAGGACCCTTGGAATGGTGAACTGTGTGTTGTAGTTTACTGTAATTTGTTAATCGTTTAATAAATTACAGTAGATTATTTCGCAAAACGATTCACACTATTTATACACACTATAACAATTCACACTATTTATACACAGTAGAAATACACAGGTGCATCAGGAATTCAATTCAAAAAGATATCGATTCACCACACACAGACTGATATATTATGAAATGTTTGTTTTTTTTTATTTTTTTTTAGCTTTTTCCAATTCCAATCCAATTCATATATATATATATATATATATATATATACACATTTCAATACACATGTACAACCTAAAAAAGGATGAAAGCCCTGCTTACTGTAAACAGTGCACAGAGCCGGTCGATTTTCTCAGGGTTCTTTGGGCCTCCGTTTTTGTTGAGCCTCACCATGAACTTCTCACTGCAACAAAACAGAACATGTCTACATTTGCCTTGGAATCATTTGCGTACACGCTCAAGTCTTAACAACTCGATGCGTCCTGCCGCTCTTTAATACAAATGCCTCTACATAATGTCAATTAAGGGCGGCCTCCCGGAGATGCTCTGACACCTTAGAGGCTCTCACAGCAGACAGTGAGACTAAAGAGGAGGTGGGTGGTTAATAATGTGCCTCGTTTTCCTCTCATTCCCCACAGGGGATCTGGGAAATCAGGGATGGAAAAATCAGGATGGAGAGAGAGAGAGAGAGAGAGAGAGAGAGAGAGAGAGAGAGACAGAGCGATGACAGGAGGAGAATGAGGGAGAGCTGGTTGCTTTAATCAGATCTGAGGGACGAGAGGAGACCACTTCCTGTCTGCCACAGCAATGTCTAATGGAAGCAGGGTGTCATGGGTTATGAGAGTTTGTGGGAGGGAGACAGACAAGAGAAATGCAGTCTACCTGAGTCATGGCTGACAGAAAAATAGGCTGACCAGACAGATGCTGCATCAGATGAAGACATAGTTCTCTGAAAGTCAATTATAGTAGGGCCTTCCATTTGTCTCCCTGGCCCCGTTCACACCCGCTCTCATACACGTTCAACTCTAATGAACCCGTCCGCTGCACACACTGGGGGATCGTCGGTCTTAGACCTTTTTTTTGTCTAATTTCTGTGTCTGCTTCTATACTGTAGCTTTTCGTGTGTGTATTATGTGTCATTTTATTATAGCGTGCTTTCTAGAGATTTCATTCCAGCTTTTTACTAAATCTCGGCATCTGTATAAAGCACATCTACATTATTATTATTATTATTATTATTATTATTATTAGGGGCACGGTGGCTTAGTGGTTAGCACGTTCGCCTCACACCTCCAAGGGTCTGGGTTCGATTCCCTTCTCGGCCATGTGTGTGTTTTCAGGGGGTTTTTCTCCGAGTTCTCCGGTTTCCTCCCCAGTCCAAAAAACATGCATGGTAGGTTGATTGACACCTTGGAAAAATTGTCCTTAGTGTATGAATGTGTGTGTGTGTGTGCGTGTCCTGCGATGGGTTGGCATTCCATCCAGGGTGTATCCTGCCTTAATGCCCATAGACGCCTGAGATATGCACAGGCTCCCTGTGACCCGAGGGAAGATTGGATATAGCGGTAGAAGATGAATGAATGAATGATTATTATTATTATTATTATTATTATTATTATTATTATCATTATTGGGGAGGTAGTAACACACTGGCCTCTGGACCAGGCCTCTGGACCGGAAGATGACGGGTACAAACCCCACCACCAACAAGCTGTCAATAGTGGGCCCTTGAGTAAGGCCCTTAACCCCCAATTGCTGGGTTGTATGTCGCTCTGGATAAGGGCGTCTGTCAAATGCTGTAAATGCAATGTAATGTATTAAGTCCGTAGCATTGAAGAAGAATACAACAGTCATTTATTTGTCACATATACATTACAGCATATAATGTACAGCAGTATTCTTCGCATATGCCAGCTTGTTTTGGAAGCTGGTTAAGGGCCTTTCTCAAGGACCCAACAGCTTGGCTATACCTTGGCTTGAACCCCTGACCTTCCGATCTGTAACCCTTATAATATAGAAGCTATCTGTGTTGGAAAGGTTAATTTGGTTACAGATTACAAATCACCCTATTCAAAATGTAATAAGTGCTGTCACTTTTTAATTACTTTATAAAAGTAATTACATTTGATTACTTTTTGATTTCTTTCAAGTTTCTAATGGATATTTCCAACTAAATCATTTCCAAACATTTATAACTTTACAGTTAACCTTACAGTAGTAACTCCACTCTTGTTTACTGTTAGAACTGCAAAATCTTTCGTCACTTGAATTATTTTTATATTCATTTAATTTTTAAGCGCAGCCACAACAAAGCCAGACTTCATCACAAAACAAATACACAATACTGTTTTAGAAATTAAATCTTTGTATATCTATGACAGGACACACTGGCAAGTAGCATAGGAGAGGCGGGAATCAAACTCCCAAAACTGAAGGTGTGAGGCGAACATGCTCACCACTTATTATTATTATTAGTAGTAGTAGTAGTAGTAGTAGTATTCAACATATCCTAGGTTTTTAAAGAAATTGTTCAGATGTAACCCTATTTGTAATCTTTAACAATTTCATAAGTAACTGTCATTTAATTACACATTTTTTCTCAGCAACTGTAACAAGTCACTGTTACATACATTTTGTAATTAAATGACTTAATGCTGTTGCACGTAACCAGTTACTCCCAAACACTGCTGGTTATTTTGAAAGATAGACTGGAGGATCGTTTTTTCTATCCGTTTTTCTTTACAAATGCAAAGTGCAGGTTTACAGTACATACCTGACTACCACTCCTGCTTGTTCATTACTTCTTTGAATATCAATGCTTTCTTTTCTAATAAGTGTTCTACTTGGGGTTCTTTTCATTCATGCATGGTGGGCCATTTATATGGATACACCTTAATAAAATGGGAATGGTTGGTGATATTAACGTCCTGTTTGTTCACATTAGTATATGTGAGGGCGCAAACTTTTCAAGATGGGTGGTGACCATGGTGGCCATTAAGAAGTCAGCCATCTTGGATCCAACTTTTGTTTTTTCAATAGGAAGAGGGTCATGTGACACATCAAACTTATTGGGAATTACGCAAGAAAAACAATGGTTTTTCTTGGTTTTAACGTATCTTTATTCTTTCATGAGTTATTTACAAGTTTCTGACCGCTTATAAAATGTGTTCAACAATGAGGCAAACTTTTATGTGAATGGTGAAGTTAACAAACAATACCACCGCTATTGGTCTGACACTAACCCACACTGGATAGATCCCTCCAAGACTGTTGGAACAAAAAAAAAAATGATGGTATGGTGTGGTATATGGGGTACAAAGATAGTGGGGCCATTCTTCATCAATGGAAACCTCAAGGCCACTGGATATTTTACAGGCCCACCCTGTAGATACAGAACTTGGTGTCCTTGATGTTTATGATTCTTGTTTTCCATTTTTATCTGTGAAAGCCTCTTATTAAACGTCTCCAAAGCGTTCCCCAGCAGGCATCACTAGGACAAGGTAAGTAAAACTTCTTATGATTCGTAGTTTGCAAAGAATTACACTATAGATTTTGTGCTTTCTTCGCGCGCAGCACTATATACGAAAACCAAAATTTCTAAACGAGGAGTGCATACGGAATTTGCGACGAATTCGCAGAGGTCAGTCAAAGTGCAGTGGTTAATATTCCGAGCGTGCATTTGGAACAATTCCCGATTCAAATTCTGGTGGGCCTTTAACAACTCAGCTCTGTGTGATTAAACTCCCTGCTAATCTTCCGTCTTCTACTTCGTGTTTTTCTTTCCTTGCAGCGTCTCACTATTCAAGTAGTTCATTTGTCTTAATTATACCTTCTAATCCCTGTTTACCATTAGTTATCGCTCTTTTTTGTGCTTTTACCCGGCGCAATCTTTTCTCTTTCAACCCCAGTGATACTCACAAATGACCATTAATTAAGGACTATTTGCTCACTAGTTTTAGGGTTTACAGAAGCCAAAAATAAGTCCTCAAATTATATGCATAAAAAAAAGAAGATTCCTGAGAGATGCCTGTTCAGCGGTCTGGATACTACCAGCACAGGAATGTATGTCATTGCACACAAGTTGACTTGCTGATGTGACAAGCTCTCCTGCCAAGAATGTCCAATCATTTCACTGAAAAGAAACAACAGCCTTCACTAAAGGAAACAACATTGTCCTTCGCAAGCAATGACAGGTAGTCATTAAACCATTTCATCGCTAACAAAGAAGTGGAATTTTTTTTTTTACGTTCAATTCAACGGCAGCTCTGACTATTCTTACATCATTTTTAAAGACGTGTACACGTTTTAACATAGTCACCCAAAACGCTAAAAGGTTGTAAGGGTGATGACTGATCGGGTTAACAATAAAAGGCATATTGAGAGATTTCACTGTGGAAGATTTGACGGTTTACAGAATGGTTCGGATTTACGGGATAATATTTCAGTCCAGTACTGGCAGATGATGTGATGTGAGTGGTCCGTTATGTAATCACATCAAGTTCGAATGACGGTGAAAGATGAAATGTGTCCTTTACATTTGAAATCTACAAAACACCTTCTTGAAAAAGTACCTTAATACTAAGTATGTCCATCCAATTGGATGCTGTCCAAACAGTTTCCAGGATAGACGGTTGATGGTTGTCCAAACAGATTCTACTCTATGTTTTACAATGCAATCTGGCAAGTTTTGCGGTGGATTTCTATTTGGGAACCCTGCATGAAAAGTAACCGTGCATACGTTCCTGGCTAGGGCAAATTTTGCCTTGTTAAATCAATCAACTGTGTATTTTAGAACGTAGGATGACGCCTAGAGGACCTCAAAAAAAAACATGGATAAAGGAAGAATATGCAAAACTTGACATAGACTAACCCAAACGTAGGGCGAGAGAGCAGTAAAGCAAAAATGGCCAAAAGTACGAGGTGGTATCACAGCATTTAAAAGAAAGTGCTTTTAAAATAGTCCTATTGCAATACAGCAATACAGTGCACCCAGTGCTACTGCTACTGCACTTCTGGAACATGTCCTGGAAGTTTTCTTTTCAAAGTGATCAAAGTGCGATGGCGTTCCCGCAACGGTGTCAAAACAGTGACCTTTAATCAGGAGTTTCATTTCGGAAAGTGGGCAATGTCTGCAGGAGCCAAATCTGGCGAGTGGGGTGGGTGCACAATGGCAGATGTGGTAATGCACGTGGTCAGAATAGCACCAGTTTCACCAGTAGTACACACAGTGTCTCGGGGTAACTGTTTACGTGCAAGGGCGTTGCGTAAATTAATTACAAAACAAAAGTCACCATAATTCATTACGGAAATGAATAATTATTCATTATTAGAAAAAAATTAATTGCAATTAAATGACAGTTACTTATGAAATGGTAAAGATTACAAATAGGGTTACATCTAAACAATTTCATGTAAAATCAGTGCTTTAGATGACGGCATGATGTCCAACTGAAATGTGATTGGATGTGAATGATGACAATCTGCTGCAGTTTCGTTTAAAAAAATAGAACCAATTTTTTTTCGAGGGTTTTTTTCAGTGTTAACTTAAAGTGCCACCTAGTGGACAAAACTAAAGTAATCAGAAAAGCAATCAAATATAATCAGTTACTTTACTTTTATAAAGTAATTGAAAAGTTACACTACTTTGTATATTTTTGATAGGGTCATTTATAATCTGTAATCTATTACATTTCCAAAGTAACCTTCCCAACAGAAGGCGGGGCAGCATGAAAAATGGCTTGATGAGGTAAAAACAGCGAGCGATTTTGGAATAATTTCAAACTCAAACATATAGAAAGCACCGCACAGTCTCTATTTATTGTGTAAAATATTCGTATATTTTATCAGATTTTTAAACTTTACAAATTAGTATTTGTATTTTAAGATTATATGGCAAATAAACACACTAATTAGGTTTAGTTTTCACAGATATCCCCTAACGTCCCTAACTAATGTCTTATGTCATACTGACTTATCGAGGTGGGTGCTACAAAACTTGCCTCGAAACAGATTGATACCACCTCGTATACCACTGTGCTGTCCACAGAGAACGCATGGTACAGCAGAATAGCACCAACTAAACTAGACTAGACATACAATACTGAGCAGGTCAAGAATAAGGTTTTTCTCCTAGAGGAGATATACCTTTTATATCCACCTATAGGTATGTTAACATGAAATGTTATCATGAAATGTGATTGCTCTAAAAAAAAAAAAAAAGACATCAAATTAACTAAAATACAATCCTGGAGGCACGGTGGCTTAGTGGTTAGCAAGTTCGCTTTACACCGCCAGGGTCCGGGTTCGATTTTCGTCTCGGCCATGTGTGTGTGGAGTTTGCATGTTCTCCTCAGGGGGTTTTTCTCCGGGTTCTCCGGTTTTTATGTTGATTGGCACCTTGGAAAATTGTCCCTAGTGTATGAATGTGTGTGTGTGTGTGTGTGTGTCCTGCTATGGGTTGGCATTCCATCCAGGATGTATCCTGCCTTAATGCCCATAGACGCCTGAGATAGGCACAGGCTCCCCGTGACCCGAGATCAGATAAAGCGGTAGAAGATGAATGAATGAATACATTGACAACTCTTCATTAGCGCAGAGAGCAAAATATCTGCCCCCCCCCCCCACCAGACTCATCACAGCTCATCTCAGCTACTATATCTGCAGTTCCCATGCTGCTGCTCAATTAACTAAGCACACTAACACGTAAATGTTCTGCTGAAGGTATCGTTAAAGTCCTTCAGTCTTACAGACATGGTGGATTTATTATTTTTTCTTTTCAGGGAAAAGCAGGATGGGAAGTCTAATGAACGAGACACAGCAGGGCTATTCCGATAGCCACAGGGGATCAAGCTGGGCCAGATGTTGTGGTTAATGTGTGAAGTCGGAATAGAGGAAAAAAAACAACAACATGCATGTGATTTCTTTCCATAATCCCTTCAGGAGAAGAAGAGATAACTCATAACTCTCACATTTAGCTGGATAAGGAACATTACGAGAGAATCATCGACATCACATCGGTACTGAAAGGCTCAGGAGCTGAAAGGTTACACTTTTCATGACACCCCAATAAACCATCAGGCTTATCTTTGCCTAATTGCGATGAGGTGTAATACAATTCTGGGCTGACCCTGGACGGGAGCGGTGGACAGCTTTCAAGTGGGAGGCTGCAGGACCATTAATGAACCGTCAAGCCTTGGATGAGTGGGTGGACAGAAAGTGAGAGCAAGAGAGTGAGTGAGAGAGGGAAAGAGGGAGAGAGACCAAGATGCTGTGAATAATAATAATAATAATAATAATAATATTTGGCGAGCATTGTGCTTATATAATACTACATAAAATGTAATATGATATACACACAGTGTTGGGAAGATTACTTTGGAAATGTATTAGATTACAGATTACAAATGGCCCTATTCACGACGTAATAAGTAGTGTAACTTTTCAATTACTTTATAAAAGTGACGGATTACATTTGATTACTTTTTGATTACATTCATTTGTCCACTAGGTGGCACTTTAAGTTAATATTCTAAGTAAAAAAGTTTAAAATCCTTGTAAACGTGGAGGTTATATTGTCCTAAATACGATCAGATCATTGACGGTAGGGGTTGGGGGGGGGGGGCGGCGGCGTGGTTTGTGGGACATGCTTGTTACTGTTCCCTGTATTTTTTCGTCATGTTACTCCCTGTGCATACAGCCGACCATTGAGAGCGCACCACTGCCACCCACTGTAGTGGATGTGCAATTATACTTTATTCTAGTATGGCAAAAAATCACATTCCCTGGGGTAATACGTGCCCCCCCCCCCACGGCATCGTGCCGCCACCCACTATTTGAGAGCCAATGAAGTTTTCTAAATCAGTGATTTTACATGAAATTGTTCAGATTTAACCCTATTTGTAATCTTTAACATTTTCATAAGTAACTGTCATTCAATTCCACATTTTTTCCTGTAACTGGCACAGCGTATGTGATTTCTATAACAGAATATTCTAACAGATAAATTGCTTAATATGTAATTCTAGAAAGTTTAGTGTATTTCATTGGTTTGATACAGAGCATGCAACATTCATTGTGGGTTTTAGAAACAAAGGAAACGGATCAAATTCGCACAAGGAATTGTCATGTCACTCAAGTTTCACTGAGTGAACAGGCTAAGGCAGACCAACAGAGTGGACATGAAGAGAGAAAGCGTTATGTCTCTGTAGTAACAGATGAACTTCATCTTAGCAGTGTAAACTCAAATAGGAGCGAGCCTTGGGCAAACATTTCACTTTCTCTCTGTCTCTCTGTGTGTGTGTGTGTGTGTGTATGTATATATGTATATATATATATATATATATATATATATATTATATCTATATATATATATATATATATATATATATATATATATATCATATATATCTATATATACACATACACACACACACACACACACACACATACACACACATACACATATACATATACACACACACACACACGTGTCTTTAAATAAGGTAATTCTCAACAGCCTGTCACAACAGCCCATTTATCAATCCAGCTTAATGAATAAATTAACAGCGAGATCGAAACAAGACACCCAACTTCTAAAAAGTATTACCAAAGTCAGCGAAGATGAAAAGAGACAATATAATGTATTCTATAATGATTTGGGGGGAGTTTGTGTGCACTACGATTGCCAGAATTCCTGTGAGGGTGTTCCTAGCTGTGACAGCATGGAGGAAAATAATGATTGCTTTCCCAGCTGATACTCATTTCCTTTTCCATATTCTGCCAAGCCTCGTGGGGCAAGGACGTTCGCGACAAACAAGTTTTTCCCCCAGAAGTAGCCCTTTTTTTGGGTGGTCGACCCACATCTGGTTGCAGCTATCCAAATCTTGTCCTTGGATTGCATCACAAAAGGTCCAGAGCCTCGAAAGGGAGAACCGCATTCAGACGTAGGCCAAGGACTGTTAGCAATGCCCATACTGTATTATGAAATACATTCAACAGAATCTGGGAACTAAAAAAATGAGGGACAAGAACAGGATGCACAGCTAGAATGTAGAGTTTACTAACAATTAGGCAAGCAATGTTCTTCTTTATTTAGAATGAATATGATAAAACACTGTCAGTGATCTAATTATGTTTGAAACTGCACATTTAACTTAAACACTTATGAACTGGGGTTATGAGGTAGCATGCATTTTTTGCATCCCATAGTTTTCCATGTCAATGAAGAAGAATGTCATATTTAATTATTTTGCCTTTTAGTGGGATAATGACTCGATAATGACAACGCTCCTCACCTTATGTGCTTGCCTTCCCGAAGGTCGTAGAGGGAAAAGAAAATGTCGGTGTCTTCTCCTATAGTGTTGTAGGTAAAGCTCTTGAGATTGACAAACAGGTGGTGTGGGACAGGAACCCGACACGCGTCACCGTGGCGCTGCCGCATACTATCCCCCTTCGGAAAAAAAAAGAGAGAAAAAAGAGAAAAGGTTTTATGGAATAAATTGTTTTGTTTTTCCCAATCCTCGTTTTGTAATGTTATTCAAGGACTGGATGACATAAGAAGTCATGACATAAAATGAACACTAGAATGAACAAATCCCATCCCACATTTAGTCCGCATTTGTTGTTACTCTTCAAGACGTTCCAATAATTTGTGCAGGAGACTTGCCGATTCAGCCACAAGTGCATTAGTCAAGTCAAGTACTGTTGTAGAATGAGGAGGTTTGGGGTGCATTCCAATTTATCCAGAAGGTATTCAGTAGGGTTGATTTCAGGGTTCTATAGCAGACCACTCAACATATCTTCTTTGCACTGGCTTTGGGCATAGGGGCATGGAATATCTAATGCTACCACATCCAAAGACATCCTATACACATTTATGCCTCTGGTGGCAGAATCCATGATGCCTGGAAATATCAGGTATCCAATACTTTTATCCATATAGTGTATATAATATTAAAATATAATAATATTTCAGTAAATATACATCTTTCTGCATGCAGTGACAAGAAAGGTAAGTGGAATATATATATATATATATATATATATATATATATATATATATATATAATATATATAATTTGCATATAAAACATATTGTATGCTAACACACCTCACAAGCACATATTATGAAAAAAATATAGTTAATTTCATTATTTCATTATTATCTATATTTCAAAAATATATTAAACACATAAAAATATTGTCATGGGGACGGAATATGTATTCCTCCCCTGTGCATGTTTCAGGCGTAGGATGCTTATGTAGGCAGGCGGATTTTTTTTTTATTTTTTTATTTTTTAATCCTTCTGAGACTGTCCGCTAACGTTCCTGATCACGGGCCTTTGAAGAAAGCATTTTTTTTTTTTCATTTCAAGAGTCTTAGATTAAAGTAGTAATAATTAGTATGATTAATAATAGCACAAAATGCACTTTATTCCACTTGTACTACAGTGACTACAATTAATTTAAATTAAAAATGTAATTAGATGTTAATTAAAAACCTAAACTACCCCAACACACCTGTTTTCTGCTTTGTCAAAGTGTCAATAAGATGGAAATCATGTTCTGACCTCAAAATAAGCACAAACAAGTTCAAACTTCCCAAACAGATGGCTAACACTCTGTAAACCAGCCTTAGTGCTAAATTTTAGCCGGAAGTCTGCATCGACCTATAAAACTCTCGGACTGATCGGTGTGAAGAAAAACCTTTGTGAAAGCTGGTGAATTTATTCACCCAGGAAAGGAAGTGATTTGTGTACCTGTGATGTAGTTTGCTGGACGCTGTGTCTGCTGGACAGATGCTGTTAGGGCAAGAAAAAAAGGAGGGAGAAAAGAGAGAGAGAGGAAAAAAACACACAGGAGGAAAAAGAAAGAGATGTGAAAGAAGAAACGCATTTCTTGAAAGCATATCGTGAACAAAATCCCAAGTGATGTGCGTGTCTGCTGTGTTTAAGGTCTAGCAGGAGAATAGCAGTGCGTTGTCAACTGTGTTTTAAGTGGATGTGGGGAAAACCCGCGGCAATAACACCATACCGTATTGAATAAAGCACTGTGACATATGGGGAAGAAAGACAAACACACATACAGACACACACACACACACACACACACACACACACACACATATATACACACACATACATTCAACAACCCTGTCGTTTCAGGATTTTATAAATAATATATTCTAAAATTGAATTAGACTAGGGCTAATTCATTAAATTTGCACACTGTTTGCAAAATTTAATGAATTAGTGTGTGTGTGTGCTATATATAGATATATATATATATATATATATATATATATATATATATATATATATATATATATATATATATATATATATAGAATCTATATATATATATATATATATATATATATATATCTATATATATATATATATATATATATATATATATATATAATGTTGTGCTCTATGGACAGAAGTTATGACATACTATTTCTCTGCTGTTAATCCCAATGACACTCTCCAAAAATGTACAAATGAGCATCAATCACCACATGGAAATCCCTGTCTACTTCGTTCCTATAGAAATAATGATTAGAACAAGAGTGTTCATACAAATCTTGCAGCTGGAACGTTTGTTCAAAGCTGCTGCTCTTACATGACAGGTCAAAGGCTGTCCCTAGATCTCCTAACTGAAGTGTCTTGTGTTTTACTATACTTGCATCAGGAGGTGGAAAGTAGAACATAAATCCTAGAACTGTGAAATTGACTCAGACATCTCGATCACACCGAAATTCCCAACCCTCATACATATAGATGTATATTATTTAAACATGAAACATAAAGAATAAGGTATTTCCTTTTATATCCACCTACAGGTATGTTAACATGAAATGTGATTGCTCAAAAAAAAAAAAGACATCAAATTAACTAAAATACATTGACAACTGCTGGGGGCACGGTGGCTTAGTGGTTAGCATGTTCGCCTCACACCGCCAGGGTCTGGGTTGGATTCCCGTCTCGGCCATGTGTGTGTGGAGTTTGCATGTTCTCCCCGTGCCTCAGGGTTTTTTTTTTTCTCCTGGTTCTCCGGTTTCCTCCCAGTCCAAAAACATGCACGGTAGGTTGATTGGCACCTTGGAAAATTGTCCCTAGTCTATGAATGTGTGTGTGAGACTGTGTGTGTCCTGCGATGGGTTGGCATTCCATCCAGGGTGTATCCTACCTTAATGCCCATAGACGCCTGAGATAGGCACAGGCCCCCCCGTGACCCGAGGGAAGATCGGATATATATATATATATATCCGATCTTCCCTCGGGTCACGGGGAGCCTGTGCCTATCTCAGGCGTCTATGGGCATTAAGGTAGGATACACCCTGGATGGAATGCCAACCCATCGCAGGACACACACAGTCTCACAAACATTCATAGATTGTAGGATGCTTATGTAGGCAGGAGGATTTTTATTTTTTTTTTAATCCTTCAGAGACTGTCCGCTAACGTTCCTGATCACGGGCCTTTGAAGAAAGCAGTTTTTTTTTATTAATAATAGCACAAAATGCACTTTATTCCACTTGTACTACAGTGACTACAATTAATTTAAATTAAAAATGTAATTAGATGTTAATTAAAAACCTAAACTACCCCACCACACCTGTTTTCTGCTTTGTCAGACGTGGACAAAATTGTTGGTACCCTTTGGTCAATGAAAGAAAAAGTCACAATGGTCACAGAAATAACTTTAATCTGACAAAAGTAATAATAAATAAAAATTCTATAAATGTTAACCAATGAAAGTCAGACATTGTTTTTCAACCATGCTTCAACAGAATTATGTAAAAAAATAAACTCATGAAACAGGCATGGACAAAAATGATGGTACCCCTAACTTAATATTTTGTTGCGCAACCTTTTGAGGCAATCACTGCAATCAAACGCTTCCTGTAACTGTCAATGAGACATCTGCACCTCTCAGCAGGTATTTTGGCCCACTCCTCATGAGCAAACTGCTCCAGTTGTGTCCGGTTTGAAGGGTGCCTTTTCCAGACTGCATGTTTCAGCTCCTTCCAAAGATGCTCAATAGGATTGAGGTCAGGGCTCATAGACGGCCACTTTAGAATAGTCCAATTTTTTCCTCTTAGCCATTCTTGGGTGTTTTTAGCTGTGTGTTTTGGGTCATTGTCCTGTTGCAAGACCCATGACCTGCGACTGAGACCAAGCTTTCTGACACTGGCTAGTACATTTCTCTCTAGAATTCCTTGATAGTCTTGAGATTTCATTGTACCCTGCACAGATTCAAGACACCCTGTGCCAGACGCAGCAAAGCAGCCCCAGAACATAACAGAGCCTCCTCCATGTTTCACAGTAGGGACAGTGTTCTTTTCTTGATATGCTTCATTTTTTCGTCTGTGAACATACAGCTGATGTGCCTTGGCAAAAACTTCGATTTTTGTCTCATCTGTCCACAGGACATTCTCCCAGAAGCTTTGTGGCTTGTCAACATGTAGTTTGGCATATTCCAGTCTTGCTTTTTTATGATTCGTTTTCAACAATGGTGTCCTCCTTGGTCGTCTCCCATGTAGTCCACTTTGGCTCAAACAACGACGGATGGTGCGATCTGACACTGATGTTCCTTGAGCATGAAGTTCACCTTGAATCTCTTTAGAAGTCTTTCTAGGCTCTTTTGTTACCATTCGGATTATCCGTCTCTTAGATTTGTCATCAATTTTCCTCCTGCGGCCACGTCCAGGGAGGTTGGCTACAGTCCCATGGATCTTAAACTTCTGAATAATATGTGCAACTGTACTCACAGGAACATCTAGTTGCTTGGAGATGGTCTTATAGCCTTTACCTTTAACATGCTTGTCTATAATTTTCTTTCTGATCTCTTGAGACAGCTCTTTCCTTTGCTTCCTCTGGTCCATGTCGAGTGTGGTACACACCATATCACCAAACAACACAGTGATTACCTGGAGCCATATATATAGGCCCAATGGCTGATTACAAGGTTGTAGACACCTGTGATGCTAATTAGTGGACACACCTTCAATTAACATGTCCCTTTGGTCACATTATTTTCTGTGTTTTCTAGGGGTACCATCATTTTTGTCCATGCCTGTTTCATGAGTTTATTTTTTTACATAATTCTGTTGAAGCATGGTTGAAAAACAATGTCTGACTTTCATTGGTTAACATTTATAGAATTTTTATTTATTATTACTTTTGTCAGATTAAAGTTATTTCTGTGACCATTGTGACTTTTTTTCTTTCATTGACCAAAGGGTACCAACAATTTTGTCCACGTTCTGTATATATATATATATATATATATATAATATATATATATATATATAAAAATACAGTATTAAATGTATATATAAAAGTATGATAGAAAAGAAAATTCTGTGATAAATATTTTAGCAAAATGCAAAATACTTTGGAAAAGATTGTGGGGACAATTAGGAACACATTTGATATCCAAACATGTTTCAGCATTCAGAATGGCTTTGGCATTCAAGTTTTTCCCGTCCCCATGAGTGCTCCCATAATAAATCAGACAGCAGATGATTTGATCGGCTCGGTTTCAATTGCAAAAACAAAACACACATCGAACCCAACCTGCTCTCTAATTACATTCTCTGCATTCCAGGTCCGCATCGAAGTGCACGTGATTACGTCCTTAACAGTGAGAATTATAAAGCGACAACCCACTTGTGTCTCAAAGCTGCGCTATGGTTCGGAACTATTCTTCAAATAGCTTCCGTGGGTGGTCTCCATTTGATGCATCTATTTCCAACAGGAGCGGTGAAAAAAATGCCCGTGCCATGGAGTGCTTCTCATTTCTTAAATTGCACCTCCTTCATTCCTCATTTCCTTTCCTTGTTTCTCTTCCTCGCTCGCCTCGCTGGTAAATAGGCGAACGAGGCCAGGAAACAATTCGACAAACAAATGAGATATCCATGCTCACAGATGTGCCACTTGCTACAATGTTAACGCTGACTCATAATCTGACTTTGCTTGTTTTACAGCGAGGCAATTTGACCTGAATTCCGTTCCATCCGAGGACTTCATTTGTACCCTTTTTTTCCCTAAGCCTTTTTATTTTTAAGAATACTAAAAGGGAAAAGGAAATTTCCCAAAGGGAATTTCTTTGCATATCCCAGCGATGTAGAAAGCTCAGGTGCACGGTCAGAGTGCACAGTCAGCCATGTTACAGCACCCCTGGAGTATCCTTGAAGAGACTTCCATTACATGGAATAAAAATGCTAGGAGGCACCCGTGCATCCCCGATTCCTCTGATCATATTAATCATATTATATCGTCATGGACTACATCAGGGGTCCGCAAACCTTTTTGTGAGAGGACCACATCATTTTTCCTTTCTTTAATGGGGGGCCGGGTCAGTTTAGAAAAGAAAATTGCGTGGGCCGGAGTGACTACTTGTAGCATGCTTTTAACTGTATGTATGCTCAAATGCTAATAGTGTATTATTTTCTTATGAACTTTATTAGCATAATAATATCATAACTTTTTTTTCATATTCGGTGCTATTCAAAATCAAAACATTTACTTGCATATTAATTAGGGTGAACTGAGAACTTGCTTCAGATTGGTGCGAAGTCAGGCCAATGTCAGGCTCCATTCGTGTCACAGCCTGTCCAGTCTCAAAGACTGATGCAAATGTTCGTCAGTGAGTCTTGATCTTCAGTTTTCATCAGTTTCATGCGTTAAAAGGTTTGCTCACAGATATACGTTATACGGGAGTGGAGGGCGGAGTCAGACAGACCGAGCGTTAAGTCACACTTGTACCTGATGAGCAATCAGCGCGCTTGCTTCCAGTCCAGCATGGACAATAAAGAGGCGAGAGACATCAGCCTCGAGGAGAGAGACACCGAGTGGAGCAAGACAGTTGGCGTAAGGCGTCAAGTGTGGCAGTACACGAAAGCGGATATGCCGGTCGGATAGAGACTCGGGCAGATGCAGAGGAAATGGCGTGAAACTGGAGGGGACACGAGGGAAGCGTGCCGATCTAGGGGCGAGAAGACGGGCAGACGGTGACAGGAAAGCGTGCCGATCCATAAATGGGTGTCAATGGATGTCAGGAGAAGGCTTCCTGAACCGTGTGACTGTGGGTGTGTCCTGGTGTGAGAACGAGGGAAGGAAAGCGCCGGAGCAAATATCGAAAGAAATAAAGACGGCTCTGCTTGGTGATCTGTTTTTTGTCTCTATTCCTTCCAGCTCGGACCAGGGAATCCTTGACACATATATTAAAATTCAATATCCCTGGGCCGGACCAAATGTGGGGGCGGGCTGCATTCGGGCCGTAGTTTCGGGGACCCTTGGACTAGATGGAAGATAAGTCTTGATCTTGCCTGGATTTCCCTAGGCACATCCCCAAGTAAAGTAGGCAAAATGGAAATTCCAAAAAAAGGCTTGTGATGTCATTGTGAAAGCTATTCTTCGAGCACGTTTATTTATTTCCTTTTCACACAGGAAGACCATGACGACGACAACAGCAGCACTGAAAATAAATACGACCCCCTGCCGAAGGATTTCCCACCGCCGACATGCCAACTACAACGTCGGTATCCTAGAGCAGAGGTTACCAACCATGTTTGGTAGTCGGAGTGTTTTCCTTCTCATGCAACAGTGAGGACATTCCATGCTGCCCTCAAGGGAGAGACTGACTGGGAGATTAAACACGAGCAATATGTAACTGTATGCAAAAATTAGCTTTCTGTTTAGCACACACACACACATTCATACACACTCACACACACTCTGCCATACATATATTTTTAGATATGAAAGTTATCTATTTTTCCTAATATTTGATTCATTCCTTGAAATATTTTTTTTTATATAATTTATCTCAGTATAAAAAATATATGTGAAATAGATCAAATATGCTGAAGCACTGTATTCCTCCTTTCCCTAGACATTTTTGGACACCATGCACATACTGTCATGAACACACACACACACACACACACACACACACACACACACACACACACACACACACACACTTGAGGGCAATTTTGAGACATCAAACCGCTAAACATTTTGGAATCCAGGAGAAAACCCAGATAAAACCCAGAATGGATTCACACAGAGATCACATGACATATTTCTCCGTAAAGGAAAATACTGTGATGAATGTATTCTAATTGATAAAATATTATCATTGCCAAATGATATTTGTACCATATTGCAGCACATCCCTAATGCACATGTATATACAGATTGACACACACACACACACACACACACACACACACACACGTTTGCTACAGGATTGTGAGTGAATTATGAAGCTTCACTCCCAAGCATATGTTCCCCCTCTTGAGGCTTTGCGTGTGCTCTGAATAAATCAGCCAAACCCCCGGCCACGAACACACTGATAGAGACATGCAACTCAACGCAACATTAAACCTGACTCGGTGTTTTCTGATTACGTTCCAATCGTGCAACTTTGCCACGGATCTCAAACAACAGCAAGGTGCAGGCATCACGAAAGCCTGACAACTAGCGAGACCTCGTCTCATCCTCTGTTCTAGCAGGGGAGCGCCTGATTTAGAAACACTCCGAAAACAAACATCTTCCTTCTGTTCTTGGTTATTTTATCATTAGCGAGGCAAAATGCACGCCTTGAGGGACCCATTAATCCCAAATGGTGCCAAACAGTGAAGTTACAAAGCATGTCCTGTATATATTTGGAACTTTTCTGCAATCGGAATATTTGGGCGAATGTTATTTATTTATTTATTTATTTTACATCATAGATACTCTTGTTAGTACACAATTATTGTCTAGCTTCCAGTTTTGGACTAATTGTTTAATTTGTTCTCCCTCCGATTCTGGTTTCTAAAGCTTTTTTAAAAGAGGAGAATATTGCAAATGATAAATATAATGAGGAAAAGGAAAACTGGAATACACTGCCTGTATATGCCTGTACATGCGCAAAGACCAAAGAGTTTTGATTAGAAATTTGATTAGTGCAGGATTTTATTACTAAAACAATGATTCATTCTCAATCATTTACATTTATGGTATTTGCAAGACACCCTTATACAAAGTACTTGGCTGGCAATGAATACACAGAACTGTACACACACACGTTTATATTCATTCATTCAATCATTCATCTTCTACCGCTTTATCCGATCTTCCCTCGGGTCACGGGGAGTCTGTGCCTATCTCAGGCGTCTATGGGCATTAAGGCAGGATACACCCTGGATGGAATGCCAACCCATCGCAGGGAGCAGGGAACACACACACACACATTCATACACTAGGGACAATTTTCCAAGGTGCCAATCAACCTACTGTGCATGTTCTGGACCGGAGGGAAACCGGAGACCCCGGAGAAAAACCCCCTGAGGCACGGGGAGAACATGCAAACTCCACACACACATGGCCGAGACGGGAACGAACCCTGACCCTGGCGGTTTGAGGCGATCGTGCTAACCTCTAAGCCACCGTATATATATATATATATATATATATATATATATATATATATATATATATATATATATTCATATCATTCATTCTTCATCTTTCTACCGCTTTATCCGATCTTTCCTCGGGTCACGGGGAGCCTGTGCCTATCTCAGGCGTCTATGGGCATTAAGGCAGGATACACCCTGGATGGAATGCCAACCCATCGCAGGGCACACACACACATTCACACACATTCATTCATACACTAGGGACAATTTTCCAAGGTGCCAATCAACCTACCGTGCATGTTTTTGGACCCGGGGGGGGAAACCGGAGAACCCGGAGAAAAACCCCCCGAGGCACGGGGAGAACATGCAAACTCCACACACACATGAATGCTGAGACGGGAATCGAACCCGGATCCTGGCGGTGTGAGGTGCAACGTGCTAACCACTACGCCACCGTGCCCCCTATATATATATATATATATATATATATATATATATATATATATATATATATATATATATATATATATATATATATATATATATATATATATATATATATATATATATATATGTTTTATATGTATGTATACACACACACACACACACACATACACGCAACATATAAGCAGTGTTACATAATGGCATTATGTATAATAAGCATAATGGCGTTATGTAATTTAATTACAAAATTAATGTAACAGTAATTCGTTACAGTTACTGAGGAAAAAAATGTGTAATTAAATTACTTATGAAAAGGTTAAAGATAACAAATAGGGGTACATCTGAACACTTTCTTTAAAAACCTAGGACATGTAGAGTAATAATAATAATAATAATAATAATCATTTGTTGTGCTCCCAACAGTGGTGTAATGGGTATATATACATATATACATACGTATATAATGTGTACAGTTCAACATATATTGTTGATGTGAAGTATTCTGATATACACACATGCCATCCAACTCCAAACGTTTCCAGAAGCTCCACAAGTAACCCAAAGGTCTCTTTGCTTGCCTGAAGGCAGGTGTATGTGGAGGATTTTACAGCTCGGTTTTGTTTGGTTAGTGTTTTTGGTACTGGCATGAAGTACCTCTTCCTCCCACTAACTGAAACTCTAACACGCCAACACAACATATTACACTAACCCACATCCAAAAACTAGTTGTTTTTCAAAGAGGATTACACATACCCCAGTCCTTTTTATTCGCTGTGCTACTTTATGTTCTTGTGAAAACGAACATAACTGCTGCTTTCGCCAACTTTGTCTAATACTGATTCACTGAGCAGACGCATTAATCAAATGTTGTTCACACCAATCAGAAGGAATCGATCCCTTATGTTTTTTTACTTATGTGTGGAGGTGGTGCAGTAATGGACAAGGCGTTTGACTTTGTGATCAAGAAATTTATGTGTTTAAATCCCAGAAACAACAAGTTGGGTAACTCGGGCCCTTGAGCAAGGCCCTTAACCCCCTAGCTGCTCAGTTGCATGAATGAGATAAATAGAAGTCGCTCAGGGTGAGCATGTCTGCCAAAATACCATATAAATGCCTGACGTACACTAAAACCAACAACACCGAGAAATGTAACAGGTTTTTTTAAATGTATTTCATATTCACATCACATCTGTCTTTTTAAAAGGTAGACTAGTCTTTCAGGTTGTATATCACTCTAATGAAACAAAACACTGCTTCCCAGCCCCTGGTCCCTGTTGTCTATCCACTACATGATCCATATTGTAAGATTAAGATTGTAATGTAAGATTACATGCCATGCGAGTGGTAAAGAGTTTGTCATACTACATGCAATGCCAATGTATGACCATATGCAATATCATGTTAAAGAATTTCAGAGCCCCCTTGAAACAATTCTAGAATAATTTGTCTTACTATTTGTTTCTGTATTCAGTCATATCGAATGGTGAACATTCATATCGCCCTGTAGCCCAGGACTGGTTGCCCACTGAAGCTAAGCATGTTTGAGCCCAGTTAGTACCAGGATGGATGACCTCCTGGGAAAACAATGTTGCTGCTGGAAGAGGTGTTAGTGAAGCCAGCAGGGGGCGCTTACCCTGTATACTGTCAAAAAAAATAAATTAAAAATTAAAAAAAGCACAGTTTTTTGGGAGGGACGTTAAACTCACTGAGGTCATTACAAATCCCAGGATGTCCTTTGAAAAAAAGGCCAAATTCACTCATTGGCTTCTGACCATCACGGCCTCCTAACCATCCACCATATCTACTGATTGGCTTCATCGTATGTCTCCTCTCCACCAGTAAGCTAGTGTTTGGTGGGAGTTCTGGCGCACTATGGCTGCCGTCGCATCGTCCAAGTGGATCCTGCACACATCTCATAATGTGAAAAGCGCTATATAAATGTAATGATAATTTTAATGTGATGATAATTTACAATTAGTAAGCACTAATAGGGTGATACTGCTGTAAAGAAGGCTTCCTCCAGCTTGGATTTGCTCTCAAAGCAAATCCCATGATCTCATCCCTTGTGTTTAACTGAAGTCTTTAGCCTTAGTTTTATTGTGCTGCAATAAGTACTTTGTTATTGTGGCTTCTGTATTTATTACTGTATTTATGTCCTAAATATACTTGCAATGCCTGAAAGTTGTTATAATTACTGTTGTGCTTATCTAGGGCTCAATGGTTAAAAAGACTGTTTGGTCTCATTGTGGCTTCCCTTGTTGAATGGCTCAGTTTTGAGCTTTTAAACTAGATTTTATATGTTTATTTGAGAATTCAATTATTATATATTTTTATATATAGTATATATTTTATATTTTTTTTATATATTTTTGCTGACTCATGTCTGCACCTACAAACCGGATTCCAAAAAAGTTGGGACACTATACAAATCGTGAATAAAAACTGAATGCAATGATGTGTAGGTGCCAACTTCTAATATTTTATTCAGAATAGAACATAACACACGAAACAAAAGTTTAAACTGAGAAAATGTACCATTTTAAGGGAAAAATATGTTGATTCAGAATTTCATGGTGTCAACAAATCCCAAAAAAGTTGGGACAAGGACATTTTCACCACTGTGTGGCATCTCCCCTTCTTTTTACAACACTCAACAGACGTCTGGGGACAGAGGAGACCAGTTTCTCCAGTTTAGAAATAGGAATGCTCTCCCATTCTTGTCTAATACAGGCCTCTAACTGTTCAATCGTCTTGGGCCTTCTTTGTCGCACCTTTCCTCTTTATGATGCGCCAAATGTTCTCTATAGGTGAAAGATCTGGACTGCAGACTGGCCATTTCAGTACCCGGATCCTTCTCCTACGCAGCCATGATGCTGTGATTGATGCAGAATGTGGTCTGGCATTATCTTGTTGGAAAATGCAGGGTCTTCCCTGAAAAAGATGACGTCTGGATGGGAGCATATGTTGTTCTAGAACCTGAATATATTTTTCTGCATTGATGGTGCCTTTCCAGACATGCAAGCTGCTCATGCCACACGCACTCATGCAACCCCATACCATCAGAGATGCATGCTTCTGAACCGAGCGTTGATAACAACTTGGGTTGTCCTTGTCCTCTTTGGTCCGGATGACATGGCGTCCCAGATTTCCAAAAAGAACTTCAAATCGTGACTCGTCTGACCACAGAACAGTCTTCCATTTCGCCACACTCCATTTTAAATGATCCCTGGCCCAGTGTAAACGCCTAAGCTTGTGGATCTTGCTTAGAAATGGCTTCTTCTTTGCACTGTAGAGTTTCAGCTGGCAACGGCGGATGGCACGGTGGATTGTGTTCACTGACAGTGGTTTCTGAAAGTATTCCTGAGCCCATTCTGTGATTTCCTTTACAGTAGCATTCCTGTTTGTGGTGCAGTGTCGTTTAAGGGCCCGGAGATCACGGGCATCCAGTATGGTTTTACGGCCTTGACCCTTTCTCACAGAGATTGTTCCAGATTCTCTGAATCTTTGGATGATGTTATGCACAGTTGATGATGATAGATGCAAAGTCTTTGCAATTTTTCGCTGGGTAACACCTTTCTGATATTGCTCCACTATCTTTCTGCGCAACATTGTGGGAATTGGTGATCCTCTACCCATCTTGGCTTCTGAGAGACACTGCCACTCTGAGAAGCTCTTTTTATACCCAATCATGTTGCCAATTGACCTAATTTGTGTTAATTGGTCTTCCAGCTCCTCGTTATGCTTAAATTTACTTTTTCCAGCCTCTTACTGCTACTTGTCCCAACTTTTTTGGGATTTGTTGACACCATGAAATTCTGAATCAACATATTTTTCCCTTAAAATGGTACATTTTCTCAGTTTAAACTTTTGTTTCGTGTGTTATGTTCTATTCTGAATAAAATATTAGAAGTTGGCACCTAAACATCATTGCATTCAGTTTTTATTCACGATTTGTATAGTGTCCCAACTTTTTTGGAATCCGGTTTGTATGATTATTGCTCATTATTGAACTATGTTTTAATAAATAAGGCTGCTGTGTATATATATATATATATATATATATATATATATATATATATATATATATATATATATATATATATATATATATTTTACGTCGTAGGACAATATATTGAGAATACTTTTTTTCTAATGATTTCTCTATTGTCTATCATATTATTAAATAACATTTAAAACTTTAAGTCAAGTCACCCTGAAAAGTACACCATGCTTACACCTGTACTGTGCTTCAGTTATAAGCATCATTTTTTAAAGCTTAATAGTGTTTTAAGATACAGGTTAAGAATCAATACAGGCTGATACACAATGTTTACGTTTTACAATGGGAATAGAAAAGAAAACGTGGTATCATGGTTAACAGTGTCCCTTAAATACATTCAAATTCAAATTTTTCTTATTGCACTTTTTAAAGGTTTTTGCCATTTATACTCCCAGGGCAATGTACTGTATTATGCAGAATGGGCTGCATATATATATATATATATATATATATATATATATATTAGATATATATATATATATATATATATATATATATATATATATATATATATATATATATATATATATATATATAGATTTAGATTTAATATGGCTTCACTCCTAATATACTTTACTACACAGAAACAGCGTGGTTAAAAGTGAGCGTAATATAAGTAAAAAGGTGAGAAGCACACCTCCCTGTCATCTCTTCCACAATGGTGCCAGCGGGCCCTGCAGGAGAGCCAGACTATCAGTGCCAAGGCCAGGACAGCACTGCCCAGTTCATGCCAACCTCGGGCATCACCGTGATGAAAGTCTTGGCAGCGTTTCAGCCTTTTTCCCCGTGTCATTTCTAGGCATTTTCAAGGCAGGAATTAAACCATTAATCTGCCATATGTGTCAGTGCAGCTGAAAGATGATGTGATGTTTTGTCGGAAATAATAAAAGCATATGCTTGCCCTCGTTCTAGAAATACGGCGTGCAAATTAATAAGCTGCTCGCTTTGTAGACGTGCAAATGCTTAATTAATGCCTAGTTGGTTTGAAGAATTTATGGGCAATTATTATTTAGGCGGTTAAATCCACAGTTAAAATGATTATTTTTTTTTCAAATATAATATTTGCTAGCACTGTGGTATTTGGCACCAGAAATGATTGTAAAATGTGGAATGTAAGCTTTTTAATAACATATACTACATTTTTCCAATACTGAACCTTATAAACTCAAAATGAAGGCTGACTGAACAAAACAAGTTTTTTACTGAAACTGCTAATTTAAACTACAGATGGACAAAAAGGTTTTGTCCTCACTTGTAGATCAGGGCCATAACTGTCTTCACTGGACCAAAGCTTAAACATAGGTTGATTCTGGGCTTTGTGGGTTTATATTTCCACAACCAAACATATAGGTTCATAGGTACACAACTGAACTGGACTCGCTGGACACACACACACACACACACACACACACACACATTCAACTTCATACATTTGCACATGCAAGTTTACTTGTTCTCCTATTCACACACTATCCACATAGCATTCTACTGTTCTTTCTGGCTTTTTTTTATTACTGGTTTTTATATGTATATTGTGTATGCTGGTCTCCACCGGTCTCACCGACAGTGTCACTGTTTACATGCTCATTTTGCACATTCCACTTTTACCACTGCTGCTCTTTCGTTTGCACATCAAAGTCAACTCTAGTATCAGACTGCATACAGACAGACGAAAGGTTACGGGTCGTTGTTATTTTGTGTCCTGCCTTGTGTTTGTCTGTTCTACGCTGTTTTGTTTTTGCGCTGTTTGCACTAGGTTGCAAACGATGCACTTTATGTGGCTAGGATTTACTTAGTCTAGTCCTCAGCTATGTGTTTGGTGGCTCTATGTTGTGTGTTGTGAATATGTTGTTTTATGTAGCAACTGGTGAAATGCCGTCTCGTCTCATTTCACCGTGTACTGAGTCAGCTATATATATATATATATATATATATATATATATATATATATATATAATTAGATAGACAGACAGACAGACAGACAGACAGACAGACAGATAGATATAGAGTTGAAATGACAATAAAAAGTTCTTGGCTTGAGGTAAGAAAGAAGAGCCTGACGAACCGGATGCTGGCATTATAGACCAGCATGTTCCATATTTATCCATATCTATAATCATTCATTCATCCATTCATCTTCTACCACTATATCCGATCTTCCCTCAGGTCACGGGGAGTCTGTGCCTATCTCTATGGCGTCTATGGGCTTTAAGGCAGGATACACCCTGGACGGAATGCCAACCCATCGCCGGGCACACACACACACACAACACACACACACACACACACACACACATTCACACACACACACATTCATACAACCAATCTGGTGCCAATAAACCTACCGTGCATGTTTTTGGACCGCGGGGAAACCGGAGAACCCGGAGAAAAACCCCCTGAGGCCCGGGGAGAACATGCTGCAAACTCCACACACACATGGCTTAGACGGGAATTGAACCCGGACCCTGGCGGTGTGAGGCGAATGTGCTAACCACTAAACCACCGTACCCTATCTATAATCAATCCAACATATTTTTTTCCCCTCTGAAGTGTGAACAAATAAGCAATATGGAATATCCACCAACCCGACACTCATCAATATAAGAATACCCATGCAACCGCATCAGTGGCTGCATGGACATATGGATACATCCGTTCTTTTTTTTTTTTTTTTTTTTTTTACTGAAGCTTTTAAGATTTTTTATTCTCAAATGCCACTTCCAACATATCTTAACCAAGCATCCTAAAAAAAATAGCTCTAGAAACCTACACACACACACACACACACACACACACACACACACACACACACATGCATAGAGACACATGCAACCGCTTACCATTTTGTAGAGGTCAGAGACACTGATCTGGTCGGCATCCACCATTTCAAAGTCCTTCCTTGGTACGAGATCAAGGCCTAAGTGTCTGTTAAAACAAAGATGAGCAGAATAAAATGACAATTGTGGTATTGGAAAAGGGGCAGGAATAAAGAAATAGTTCAAAGAGTCGAGTTAAAAATAGCTGGTGCAAAACAACTCAATTCGGACACGTTTTTTTGACACCTGTTGTGTTGCTTTTAATGCGTGCCAAGCAATGCTGGTCTTACCCACCGACCATCTGTCACACATTGTACAGTACGCAATGTGACAGTGCATTTCGTGCAACTATACAATATAGATAAAACAGTGTGCATTATGGGATGCTCTATGTCTCAAAGTTTTCTATGTGAATATAGCTGTACATCTATATTAAGGGCAGTGACATTAACAGATCCCACATTCTTACTTTCTTTATGAATTCACTGACAAATAAAAGGCATACAAAGGAGATACAAAGAACAAAATCCTTTTATGCCAAGGATGCCAACATGTGTGTGTTTACACACGTTCTAAAATGAAATAAAATAATGCCATTTTTGGATTTTTCTTTTTCTTGCTTTTTTTCCCTGAAACAAACTGTGCAGACCAATCTGTAAGTCAGATGGACATGAATCCTGGAGAACAGGCAGAACCTTGTGCCTTTTCCTTGGCAAGCAAAATGGGCCCAATCACACTTATCATGAGGCGTTTACATCAATACAACAACAACAACATCTCTTCCTTAACATTTTTGTCTTAAGACAAAAAAACAAATATTTGTTATTGATTTTTTGCTACTGTTAACTATCGGTTAACTAACCTAACTAAATAAGAATGAACCCATATTAATATCTGATTTGGTCTAGATCAGGATGATGTTAATATTGAGTACAGTTCCTATAAAGATTTCGTCCTCATATTGTTGTAGGTTTTCCTTGCTACCTTACACTGCTTTGCTCATTATGGAAAATATTAAAGGTATCATGTGTTCTAGGGCTGTCAATTCATTAAAATAATGAATTGTCATGAATCTCATAATCTCATGATTAATCTCAAGAGTTAACTTGTGATCAATGCCTTAATCTTAATCGCTCATCATTTGTTCTAAATGTACCTAAAATGAAGGCCATTAAAGCTTTTAAATTATATGGAAATGGACATATAATGTAAACCATTATTGGTGCATTCAATTACGTAAATCATCAGGACACCGAACTTTTCTACATGAACGGTTTTAAATGGAAGACCACAGTAAATTTTGGTGCTTTTTTTTTTTTAAATAATTATCTAAATAAGGAAAGGGCATCATGAGTAAATATGTGTTACATCGTAATCAACATAGTAAAAAGGAGATGTGCTGTTACGTGTTAATAAAATTTGCATTTGTATTTTATTCGGGTATTTTATTTATTTTCAAATTTCTGCGTCATGCCAATTTCCACTGGTAACATGGTATACTACAGGTACGATGGCTATATCCGGGACTACTAATCTCCCAATATTTTCACACCTAACAATCTCTAGAGCAGGGGTCACCAAAGCGGGAACCAGGTCGCCAAAAAGGACCAAATGAGTAGCTCTCGGGCCTGTTCTAAAAACTGCACAAAAAGTCATCAGTGAGATGGATCTAAAATGTAAAATGTAGTTAAGTCATTGTTGATAATTATATTGAGAACTCATCAGTGTCTTCACATAGATAAACGAGTATCATTAATCATTAATAATAATATATAACTAAAGGAAAATTTCTTCTTCCGGAGGCGTATGTCAAACTGGTAGACTTTTGTATAACTCCATGAAGTGGATCTCAGGTTCAAAAAGGTTGGTGACCCCTGCGCTAGAGGCAAAATGGTGCTAAAAATAAATAAATAAATAAATCCGTCAGTGAGAGACCTTTCTGTGGGTTGAAATACTTCATGATAAGAGAAAGCCGAGTAAAAACTCAAACCTTGAAGTGGGTGGGCAACAACTTTCCATGCTAGCCGATAACAGGAACCTGAGACTATAATAGATAGACTGCTGAAGATAAAAGATAAAAGTCGTGACCTGTCCAGTGTCTGTTCCTACCAGTGTTGGGAAGAGTACTTTGCAAATGTAATAGATTACATATACACTATTCAAAATGTAATTAGTAGTGTAACCTTTCAATTACTTTATAAAAGTAAAGCAAATGATTACATTTGATTCTTTTCGTTTGTCCACTAGGTGGCACTTTAAGTTAACTTCGAAGAAAAATGTTTCAAACCCACCAAAAAAAGAAAATAGGTTCTATTTTTCGAAATGAAACTGCAGCAGATTGTCATCATTCGCATCAAAATTGCGTATTTGTAATCCTGAACGTTTTATAAGGAAACTTACCGTAAATTCTGGACTATAAGCCGCTACTTTTTTCATAGGTTTTGAACCATGCGGCTAATAATAAGGTGCGGCTATTCTGCAGATTTTTTCCCGACCGCTAGGGGCTCTAACCGGAATTAGAATCAAAACTAACACAAAATAAATGCAAAGAAGAAGAATGCGCTAGTTCCTCTTTAGCAGATATAAGTGGGTAGAAGCGGATAGAAGGAGGACAAACTCTATCTTTACAAGGTTAAGGTGACGTGATTTCACACACAGGAGAAATGAAGATAAATACTGTAAATAGCGCTTATTTTCTCTTGGTTCTGTCCCGTTTTAATCAGCAAAGTTGCTGCTAGGTGCTCTCTCTCTCTCTAACCCTAACCTTTGTCTGTTCCCGATTCCCGGACTTCCAAGTCCGCCACCGCTCCTGCTCTCCGGTACTCCCGGTACCACGGCGCGCAGAGCGCAAGGCTCCCTAGCCTGTCTGGCCGCTCCGTATGAGCGGCGTCTCCTGAGTTCTTTATTCTAATAAATCCTGTTTTGTATGAATTCCGGATCTCCGCGTCTCTGTGCAGCGTCCACCGTTACACCGTGTTAAAATACAGGTTAGGAAAGGATCTATTTAGGTACATACATGTACATTTACAATTCAAAAGCGGATGCGGCTTGTATGCAGGTGCGGCTTATTTATGATTTTTTTTTGTTTTTTTTTTTAAATAGAGCGGATGCGGCTTATATGCAGGTGCGCTTTATAGTCCAGAATTTACGGTAATTGCACATTTTTACCTCAGTAACTGTAACAAACTACTGTTACATTAATTTTGTAATCATGTAACGCTCTTACATCTAACCAGTTACTCCCCAACCCTGGTTCCTATAATAGCAAAAGATAATTGTTCTTGATTGATATTAGTGGAACATTTACAGCTCTTTTACCTGATCCACCACAATGAATGTGTTGTGCATTCTGGGATACCTTCCACGCTTACTCGCTGTGTTTAAAGATGTTTATTTGAGTTACTATAGACTGCTTGTCATCTTACACCAATCTACTCTGATCTCCTCTATGAACACGTCAGTGGAAGAGTTAGTGGTTTTTGGTCATTCGCACCATTGTGTACCATCACTAGAGAATTTATCTGAAATACTATGACCAGCCAACGATCATGTCGCGGTTAAAGTCACAGAGATCCCACGTTCCCCATCCTGGTGTGTGACGTGAACAACACTTGACCTGTATCTGGACGACTGTTGTGCTGCTCTCCCCTGATCTCGGCCTGGATAAATGCATGAATAAGTTGCCGTGCAAACACAAACTTTGATCAAATGGCAATTAATATGAAGAAAATAAATATATATTTTTGGGGGGTGTGAAATGGCTGATTAACTAGATACAATTACTAAACAGGGTGATGAGCCAGACGAAAGCTTCTCATTTAGCACTTTAAGGTGCTCCAAAACAACATTATGATTACAGGGAAATTGGGGCACATTGACACTTGGCAGAACAACATTCTAAAGCGGAGAAAATATTTACTAAACCTACATCTCTCCTCAAAATAAGGAGGCTGGTTTTAGCACTTACAAACAAGTGTGTATTTCTATACTGCTACTAGTGCAGTCAGTGAGCCCTTTGTGAAAAAGAGCATAAATCATTAAGTAGTGCGAAACTGTGCGATTAATCAGAATTGTTGTCATTTTAC
The DNA here is from genome assembly GCA_030449085.1 of Kryptopterus vitreolus. Lineage (NCBI taxonomy): Eukaryota > Metazoa > Chordata > Actinopteri > Siluriformes > Siluridae > Kryptopterus > Kryptopterus vitreolus. Next base: position 16,215,684 of record JACRUU010000013.1, read on the forward strand.
CATCTCCTTAAGGAATCACTGAACATCTCCGTGTCTTTCTGCCACCAATTCCTTTAACAACCCTGGTTACACAATGCTATTCGTTGCATCATACCAGAAACGATAATACACTCTATAGTCTGGCACAAAAAAGGCCAAAATTGCCAAAAATATTCAGTATTTAATGGTCTTAAACCATTGTTCAGGAAATTAGAAAGCAGTGAGACCTCCTGTGTCACCATTTGATCCTTACTATTTTGAGAGTTTGCGAAATCTAGCAACAAGTTAGTTCATTAATACAGTCTTCTGTGCATAGGGGAAGTCATGATAGCGATTCAAATGTCTGAAGTCAAATTCAACAAGACAACAACTTCCAACTGCTTGTCATACTTACAGTATGACTGGAACTAGAGACCTGCTCCCGGCCGCATTATTTAGGTTCGGTCCCGCTCGTGCAAAAATGTTATTTTGTCCCCTCACCTCTTATGTGCATAAATATGTTATTTTCTCTAGTAGGCAATATTTAAGTCACTTGTTCTTGGATATAGTTACATTTCATATATGTATATATATATATATATATATATATATATATAGGGGGCACGGTGGCTTAGTGATTAGCACGTTCGCCTCACACCGCCAGGATCCGGGTTCGATTCCCGTCTCGGCCATGTGTGTGTGGAGTTTGCATGTTCTCCCCCTGCCTCAGGAGGTTTTTCTCCGGGTTCTCCGGTTTCCTCCCGGTCCAAAAACATGCACGGTAGGTTGATTGGCACCTTGGAAAATTGTCCCTAGTGTATGAATGTGTGTATGTGTGAATGTGTGTGTGTGTGTGTGTCCTGTGTGATGGGTTGGCATTCCGTCCAGGGTGTATAGTGGTGCCATGTTTGTATGTCCTTAATGCCTTAATGCCCATAGACGCCTGAGATAGGCACAGGCTCCCCGTGACCCGAGAAGATCGGATTTATAGCGGTTCGGTTTAGAAGATTTTTTTAATGGTAGAAGATGAATGAATGAATATATATATATATATATATAGTATATATGTTACTATGTATATATAGTATATTAGAGACCCTCTAATTAGGTCTCTAAATGGAATAACTAATTTTTGTAAAAAGAAAAAAAATATATCGGTAGAAGAATGCTGAGGATAGACCAAGCAGAAGCTTTATGGATTTTGTGAGGGAACACATGCAGGTGGTTGGTCTGAAAGTCAGACGATATAGAGGACCGGGTGGTATGGAGAGGCATGGTCCACTGTGGTGACCTCTATCGGGAAAGTTATGCCTTACTATGTCATTTTATCGGTTTATTTAATTCATGCTTTGTTTAGTTGTTTACATCATTAAACAATTACACATTATTTTATGCATTTTGCACTTTTTTACCAAAGGAGTGTATACCGCTAGCTACATTTCGCATCAACTGCGTAACAATAGAAATGTGTATTTTTAATAATAGCCACTGTTCTAGTAAATCAGTCACTGACAGGTTCTGATTTATAAGATATAGGTAATATATGCTATATATTATTCGTTAGTTATATATATATATTATATATATTAGTTATATATGCGAAATGCATTCTACGTGTAATGTTACTTAGCACAATCTGCTTAAGCATTTGCAAATGTCTGTAAATAACTTATGAACACATTTTGACATCCTTTTAACACCTTAAGTGACCAATAACATCTACTTGTGCGTGTGATATATTTGTTAGACCTTTAGTGTTTCTTTCAAACAGTAATTTTGCAATAGCAGAGGAAAGGCCAGTGAATGTTTTGATGCATAATTGCGAGCCCACCAACACTTATTTTGATCTGGTTTATTGTAACTTGCTGAGGAAGAGCTTTCACTTTTGTCCTTCAGGTGTCTGAATAAATGTCAGCTAAGCAAATGCCACTGACTCTTTCCCATTTTATCCTATTTACTCAATTATATGCTAGCACAGCCAGCACTGGAAGTCGGGGCAATATTCTGCTGATGGTGTAGTGGCTTGAAAGGGCCTTTTTGAGAACAACCTTGAAAGACTTCATAATTGCTGACACAGTTGTTGACACATTTCAACTTTCGATAGCATAGTGCTAAGGGAATACTGATCGATCATGTCATGAAGGTGGCCACTGCCTGCATACACAACACAAGAAACGATGAGTGTGTTTTAAACAACCTGCTAGGTTAGTATTCACAAGGGACTGATCAGAGAGTCATCCAGATTAAACATTGCTGATTGTTTTACTTGAATTTTAAACATTAGGACAGCAGTAAAGTAAAAAAAAATTAAATCCCACAAGGCATCATAAAACAATGAACATCAATACTCAAAATCTTACATCATACTGTCATCCTTTAACTTTAAAAATAACCAATACACAAAAACATACTTTTTGTTGGTGCTGCTCTCAACTGACTTACATTAGTGATATTTAACTTACATTTACATTTATGGTATTTGGCAGATGCCCTTATCCAGAACGACTTATAACTGAGCAATTGAGGGGTAAGTGCCTTGCACAAGGGCACAATAGCCACAAGGGCACAATAGGCACACCTTAACCACTAAGCCACCACCTCGCTACACTAAGCCACCACCTCCCTACTAACTTCTACTAAAGTACCATGACCATGTACCAATACCATGACAAATTTCTATAAAATAAACAAAAATGTATATGTTATGTGTCATATTACCATATATAATTAACATACATATTTACATTACATGCTAATACAAAAGATATCAAAGTTAACGTCACTAATTGTATTAACACAGCACACATTACTATGTGAACGATCTGCTCCTTCACTCCGCGTTGTGTTGGCGAATAAACGAGACACTGGCCACTTTTCGTACTGAACAATAAAAAGAACAAATAATAAAGACACTTTAGTCCATAAACTGGTGGGCATAATGATATGCCAGTTTCATCTATCTATCTATCTATCTATCTATCTATCTATCTATCTATCTGTCTGTCTGTCTGTCTGTCTGTCTGTCTGTCTGTCTGTCTATATGTATATATATATATATATATATATATATATATATATATATATATATATATATATATATATATATATATATATATAAAGGATGTCAATAGATTTAAACATTTAATCACAATTAATACTATATGTAATAAGCATATAAAGTTCATTCAAAATCTCTCTTCAAAATAAAGTTATTAATTATGTTGTATTTATTTCACTCTGGAAATACTTTGCATACTAATTTTTTCTTCGTGGTTGTTTTAACTGTTAAATATAATACGTGGCTCCTTTAAGAATTATGTTCCGGTTTTTTGATTGCTTTTGTCACACACACACACACACACACACACACACACACACACACACACACACACACACACACACACACACACACACACACACACACACACACACACACCTATATACATACATACATACATACATACAGTGGCATTACGGCTCTGATAAGCCTGGGATTTGAGCTCAAAACTTTAATCCATTTAGAGACCGTTTAATTTGGCTGGTCTAATTACTAGCATATTACTATTTAATTTCTCCAACCCGTGGCTTACTCATTTATTCATTTGAATACACATTATTCAGTAACTACTATAAATTATTCAGGAAGTTCCAAAACTTAAAAGGAAGTGTGTGCCATTATGAACGTGAGCTATGCTAATCTGGACCCGTTAATGGGTTTTGGGGACTTTAGGAGCTTAATAGTGTTTTGTCCAAATGATAATCAGTGATGAACGAGAGAACAGACATTTTACGAATGACAGAAGCTAAAATGACACAAGTCAGGAGGTGAAAGACTTGGAAGCAAGAAGGTTGACAGTGAATGAGAGATATTAACATTTATACAAATTTCAATGAGGGAAAAAAAGACACATGTGGGGCACGGTGGCGTAGTGGTTAGCACGTTCGCCTCACACCGCCAGGGTCCGGGTTCGATTCCCGTCTCGGCCATGTGTGTGTGGAGTTTGTGCATGTTCTCCCCGTGCCTCAGGGGGTTTTTTTCTCCGGGTTCTCCGGTTTCCTCCCCCCCGGTCCAAAAAACATGCACGGTAGGTTGATTGGCACCTTGGAAAATTGTCACTAGTGTGTGAATGTGTGTGTGTCTGTGTGTGTGTGTGTGTGCCCTGCGATGGGTTGGCATTCCATCCAGGGTGTATCCTGCCTTAATGCCCATAGACGCCTGAGATAGGCACAGGCTCCCCGTGACCTGAGGGAAGATCGGATAAAGCGGTAGAAAATGAATGAATGAATGAATGAATGAAAAAAAGACACCCGGAATAAATCTAGCTCTCAATCTCCATATATATATATATATATATCTATATATATATATATATATATATATATATATATATATATATATATATATATATATATATATATATATATATATATCCACACATAGTGGATGAATTAAGTAGTTTTAGGTTTGTATTGAAGATAAAAAGAAAAGAAAAGAAAGGAAAAGGAAAAATGCTTAATGTACATGTGTGAAATCCCTGGGTCCACTGTAAAGCTGTGTGATATGGCCGAAATATCATATCACAATATTATGAAACATTCATAATACTATAAGCATCACTGATGATTTGCTAGCAATCCACCAACAAGTGCTACAACAGAAATAGTACAGTATTATTGTTCCGTACATTACATGTAATGAAAAATATATAATCCTACCTGAACATTTAACTGAAGAGACTAATTTATTAAGTGTACCATAATGTTATAGAGTAATATTAAATAAAATGTATCAAACAGACTCCTTATCCGATTTTTACATATAACCGTATAACATACATTACATAAAACAAGTATACCAATATATCAATATAATAAACCGTTACCAATATAATAAACGCATTACAACTGCATTGGAAATAGACATTATTTCATTCTTTATAGGGGCATAATACAGTAACACCATACTCAGCTCACGGTTCGATCATATCTCAATATTATGTTCACGATACCATATTATATTATGATTATTTTGAACAAAAGTAAAAAATAAAAGACTCATTTCTAAAACATTTTCAATAACAGTTGTACATGCAGCATAAAAAATTGAAAACTCTCGAGCGAACCACAAATCTCAAAAGACTCAGAAAGTCTGTTTTAATAATCTAATTAATGTAGATACCTCTTATTCAGATCTTACTGAACACACAGCCTCCACCTCTGTTCTGAAGTTAGGTTTATTAAATATCAGATATCTTACATCTAAAGCAATCTTAGTTAATGAAATGATCTCAGATCAGGCGTTTGATATCCTGTGTCTAACAGAAACATGGGTTAAACAAAACGAGTATGTAGCATTAAATGAAGCTAGTCCTCCAGCATACAGCTACATACAGCAGCCTCGCCTAACTGGTAGAGGAGGAGGAGTCGCACTTATCTATAAGGATAATTTAACTATTGTACACAAGCATGGACACAAGTTCACTGCCTTTGAAGTTCTCCATACTAACATTAGTATAGCCATCAATAATAAGGTGAGACAGTCGCTTCCATTAATTATCATTTACAGACCCCCAGGACCGTATTCTGAATTTCTTAGTGAATTTGCAGATTTACTATCAAATCTGGTCGTTTCTGTTGATAGAGCGTTAATCGTCGGAGATTTTAATATTCATTTTGAGAACACAGACGACCCGCTGAGGACAGCATTTATGTCCATACTCGACTCAATGGGAGTCAATCAGTGTGTGATAGGACCCACTCATAAAGCAGGTCACACCTTAGATTTGATATTATCGTTCGGGCTAAGTGTTACTAGCATAGTGACTGTCCCGCAGAACGAAGTTATATCAGACCACGATCTAATTTTATTTAAAGTGTGTTACGGTAATGATGTACACACAACACCACGCTATCAAACTAAGCGTACTTTCACATCTTTAACTGCTCAGAGTTTCGTTAGCGATCTCCCAAAATTATCCATGATCATTGGATCCCCCTCTGACCATGTAGAACTCGACCAGGCGACCGAATATCTAGAGTCAACCTTCCGTGGCACCTTAGATAATGTTGCACCAGTTAGAAGAAAAAAAATGGTTAAAGATAAGAAACTTGCCCCCTGGTATAATGACCAAACGCGCTCCTTTAAAACAGACTGTTAGAAAATTAGAACGAAAATGGCGTCAGTCTAAACTGTTAACATTTAAAACAGCATGGAAAGAGAGCACCAGAAAATATAAAAAAGCCCTGAGTGAAGCTAGATCAGCTTACTTTCTCCACCCTTATAGAAACTAATAAAAACAATCCTAGATTTCTATTTAACACTATAGCAGAGTTAACTAGGAATAGGAACACGATAGAAATCTCCACAGTAACAACATGTAGTAGCGACGACTTCATGAATTTTTTCAATAACAAAATAACAAATATTAGGGAAAATATTCAGGCCTTAAATCCCGATTTTTTCATTGATTCTGGTGATAAACTAAATACACCAGACCAGATCCTAGATCATTTTACTCTTGTTGAAGAGAATGAATTAATTTCACTCATCTCTTCTGCTAAATCGACAACGTGTGTATTAGATCCCGTACCGACACACTTTCTGAAACAGGTAGTAGCAGCAGTTATCAGAACCCCTGCTGACAATAGTAAACTCTTCACTCAGCAGTGGGTATGTCCCAAAATCCTTTAAATTAGCAGTCATTAAGCCACTAATTAAAAAACCTGACCTCGACCCCAGTGAACTAGCAAACTATAGGCCGATATCAAACCTCCCCTTCATTTCAAAAATCTTAGAAAAGGTAGTTGCACAGCAGTTAAGTTCGTACTTACTTAAGAATAACATACACGAAGTTTACCAATCAGGATTTAGACCTCATCACAGCACAGAGACAGCACTCGTCAAAGTAGTGAATGATCTCTTACTGGCCTCTGATCAAGGCTGTGTCTCTCTGCTGGTATTACTCGACCTCAGTGCAGCCTTTGACACCATTGACCATAAAATTCTCCTTCACAGATTAGAAAAGGTAGTAGGAATTCAAGGGAACAGTCCTTGCCTGGTTCAGGTCTTATTTAACTGACCGCTACCAGTTTGTAGATTTAAATGGTGACTATTCTGTGCATTCCCAGGTACAGTATGGTGTGCCACAGGGTTCGGTATTAGGCCCATTGCTCTTTTCTATTTACATGCTTCCTCTGGGCAACTTAATTCGTAAATACGATATTAGTTTCCATTGTTACGCTGATGACACACAGTTATATGTCTCAGCTAGACCAAATGAAAAAAATCAGTTAAGTAAAGTTGAGCAGTGTGTGAAAGCCATAAGAGAATGGATGTTAAGTAACTTCCTCCTGCTTAATCCGGGTAAAACAGAGGTTCTAGTACTCGGACCACATGCAGCTAGGAGTGAAATATCAGACCAAACAGTTAACTCTAGATGGTCTTTCTATCACACCCAGTACAACTGTAAAAGATCTGGGTGTGATTATAGATTCCAATCTCTCATTCGAAGCTCATGTAGATAATATTACCAAGATAGCATTTTTCCATCTCAGAAATATCGCCAAGATTAGGAATATATTGTCAATTAATGATGCAGAAAAACTAGTCCATGCTTTTATCACATCCAGGCTGGATTACTGTAATGCTTTACTGTCTGGATGTTCAGCACGGTGTATAAATAAACTTCAGTTAGTTCAGAACGCGGCAGCGAGAGTGCTCACTAGAACTAGGAGATATGAGCACATCACCCCTGTCCTATCCACACTGCACTGGCTCCCAGTGAAATTCCGTATAGAATTTAAAATATTACTTTTAACTTATAAAGCACTGAATGGTCTCGCCCCACAGTACCTGACAGAACTATTAGAGCCTTATGTTCCACCACGCCTGCTTCGATCAAAGGATGCAGGCTGTCTGTCAGTACCACGTATTAGGAAAATTACAGCGGGGGGCAGAGCTTTCTCTTACAAAGCCCCAAAGTTATGGAACTCCCTCCCTATTAATGTTCGAGAATCAGACACAGTCTCAGTGTTTAAGTCCAGGGTGAAAACTTTCTTATTTAATCAAGCTTTTAGTGAATAGTCCTACCTTAGATAAAGGAGTAGATCTGGGGGACACATGGATGTTGAGTATTATAGTGATCTGGTGTGTTTAGTTGCTGTCTGCCTCACTCTCATTAATCACTCAGGTTTGTGGTGGTGAGAGTGACTGTTTATTTACACATCAGGAAGCTCTCATGTCCGTGTTTCCCTCTGATCTCTCCTTTTAGTTATGCTGTTATAGTTTATCCTGCCGGAGTCCACGTCTGCACTCGACACTAAATATATCACCACTCCTATACTGCAACCATGACCTTTACTAACCACTCATTTCATTTCTCTCCTTTTCTCTTTCTGTCTCCCTCTCTCTCTTTCTCTCTCTCTCTCTCTCTCTCTCTCCGTTGAGCTTACATGTCCCACTGCTGAGCTGTCAGTGATCCAGACCCCCTCTCCACTCTGTTCCTGTCAGAACCTCCTGGTGACTCCGCCCCCGGCTGAATACACTCCACACTACACAATATACATCCTCAACCACACACACAACACTAACAACCCAAATGAGGATGGGGTTCTCTGTTGAGTCTGGGTTCCTCTCAAGGTTTCTTCCTGTTCCCAGGGAGTTTTTCCTTGCCACCGTCGCTTCGGCTTTGCTCAACAAGAAACAATTAGTGCTAAACTGATTTTCACTTTTCACAACATTAGTATTATGTAAAGCTGCTTTGGGACGATGACACATTGTAAAAAGCGCTTTATAAATAAAAATTGAATTGAATTGAATTGAAAACATTGTAAGGTTTAAACTAAACATTCTTCCCCCCATCACTTTCCTTTGTTAGTTTGAACTACAAGTGTATTTTATATATATATATATATATATATATATATATATATATATATATATATATATATATATATATATATATATACATATATACTTATAATAGAAAATACATGTTGTATGTATGTGGCTCACACACACGATCACGGTTCGGGAAGCATTTCCTTTTCTACATCTCACTCGTCGATTGGCACGCCTTCCCTTGGCATACGACCATCTCACATTTTTTCTTTCCGATATATATCGTACCACAATAAATAAATTATTTATTTATTTATTTATTTATTTATTTTTTAAATAAAATTACTCTAACGGGGCATCTTCCATCCTTTCATCACTTAACTTCAGTCAAGTAACGACACCTGCTTATGTGAAGGCCTCACTCTTCTTTTAATTTATGATTAGCCCTAATTAGGTACCTAATAACAAGGGAAATTAACCCTCCATTTAAAAACGTTCCATGATTAAAAAAAAAAAAAAAAAAAAAAAGATATTCCTGTTTTACATGCGGCTCAGCCAGCAGGGTGAACATCTAGGGTCAGACCGCCATGTGCTTGTACATGCATGGACGGGAACTAGTAATTACTATAACAAATCAAGCTGCAATTACACTCCATAACCCAGAGAGGAGAACACATATTCCCATAAAACAGATCCAGTGCTTTACTGGGAATCATAATAACTCTAATCACTAATGCATTGCTAGACAAGTGTACTGGGTGATTCTTATCCCTGTTTTCCCTATTGTTAGATAGTATATATGCATATATAGTATATATGTATACATTATGTATATTATAGGTTTAAGACTCTGGGTTTCAACACTGAGATTCATGAAGTTATTTCATAAAAGATCAAGCATGGTGAACACAAAAAGAGAAATAAACAAAGGTCCTTTGATTAGACAGAATTAGTTTCTCCTGTGTAATCCTACAAAGGCATCACTGAAGCCTCCGTTTTTGTGGTTATTACACATATTATTATATTTCCCTTGGCTTTCTTAAACATGGGTGTAAATACATGAATTCGAGCATTTCCCTAAGTGTAGTCACCCAACATGACAGATGAGTAGAAAGTGTGTACCTATTATTAAAAATGCGGAAACAGAGCACATTAGCTGTGCAGCAGTGGTGGACAAAAACCATGTACTTAAATTATAATAGATATTCATTTATCTTCCCATGGATCCCCTGTGGTTCTTGTTTTATCCGACGTCTCTCTTGGGGATCTCAGGCATCTACAAGCATCAAAAAAGGACACACCCTGTATGGAATGCCAACCTATCATAAAGCGAGCACACACACACACACACACACACACACACACACACACACACACACATACACACACACACACACACACACACACACACACACACACACACACACACACACACACACACACACACACACACACACACACACACATTCACACACTAGGGACAATTTTGGACCGGGGGAAACCGGAGAACCCGGAGAAAAACCCCGAGGCACAGGGGAGAACCCACAAACTCCACACACACACACACACACACACCCACACACACACACACATGGCGGAGGTGGGAATCAAACCCTGAAGGTGGGAGGCGAACATGCTAACCACTAAGCCACCATGCCCCCTAGGTATACAAGGTCAAATATTACTCCAGGTAATATAAAAGTGGTCCCTTTAAACTTTCACTAGAGTACAAAAGTACTTGGAGATAACATTCCTTTAACATTATCAATTTTCAAGTGTTGTGGTAAGTTAGTTTGTTCCATCATTTATTTCAAAACAGAGTGTGCGCTTCACACTGACGGTGGCTTGCTGAGTGCTTGACCAGTCATTTTGATACACCCGTAAATAAAAACGAGAACGCCTGAATTCGCCAAAAAAAAGATGATTATTACAGAAAAGTCCTACATACAGTATCAGTACTGTAGTTCCGTTTAATGATTTTTATAATTATATCCCCCTCAGGACTAATGATCATTTGCTAATGATCTTTTCCTATAAAATATGCTGAATAAGCTGTATTTCATATTCACTCTGTAACATATGGCGGATTGCAGAACTCACATAGGTCTGTGATGGCAGCACTCCATGCTCCAGTCTCTTTTTGTTATGCTTTTCTTTTTTTTCCCCCTCATTCAACCTCCTTTTCTACTATGACATACTGTAAGATGGCCTCTGAATCTTGGGGTAAGCCGGTGTCAGTATTCTATCCTGAACCTATCCTAACTGCTCGTTTAATCAGACAAGAAAACATTCATATTCAATCATAATTAGTATTATCACTATAATGATTTATTGAATTTATTGAAATTACTACTACATTTGTTTATCGATTTACATACAAAGAATAGACAGTTCATATACACTTTGCATTATGTACTTGTTATATGATATAATATAATATACTACTTGTAATATAATCTACTCTAGGAGCAGGGTGGATTAGCGTTTAGCGCTTAGCGATTAGCACGTTCGCCTCACACCTCCAGGATCCAGGAGTTGGTCAATAGGTGTGTGGTCAATATGTGTGTGGAGTTTGCATGTTCTCCCCGTGCCTCAGGGGGTTTTTCTCCGGGTTCTCCGGTTTCGCCCAGTTCAAAAACATGCACAGTATGGTTGATTGGCACCTTGGAAAAATTGTCCCATACTGTTTGAATATAAGTGTGTGTGCGATGAGTTGGCATTCCATACAGGGTGTGTCCTGCCTTGATGCCCAAAAACGCCTGAGATAGGCACAGACTCTCTGTGACCCAAGGGAAGATCGTATATATATATATATATAGAATATCGGATATGGGATATATATTTATAATAAATTAATCTATTATAATTACTTTAGAAATTTACCCTGTAAAAAAAAAAGAGAAATAAAAATTGACAATATTAATTCTCAGTCGAACCTGATGGATGATTGAATATGAATACCGTGGTGACATACAGTAGCTGTCTAAAGCTTTCTAAAACTCAAAATCAGGGACAGTTAAAAAAAAAAAAAAAAAAAATATATAATATATATATATATATATATATATATATATAATATATATATATATATATATAAATATATATTTATATATATATATATATATATATATATATATATATATATATATATATATATATATAAACTTAGCAATATACTGTCTATAACGTTCAAAGCAATATATTTCAAAGCTGTGAATATTTATTCAGAATAAGATTCTTTATGCTTCTTTTACATTCTTTTGTGTTCTTCCAGAGGCACGGTGGCTTAGTGGTTACCACATTCCCCACACACCTCCAGGGTCGGGTGTTCAATTCGCGCCATGTGTGTGTGGAGTTTGCATGTTCTCCCTATGCGTCAGGGGGTTTTTCTCCGGGTTCTCCGGTTTCCCCCGTTCCAAAAACATGCACGGTAGGTTGATTGGCACCTTGGAAAATTGCCTTTAATATATGAATATGTGTGTGTGTGTGTGTACTCTGTGATGGGCTGGCACCCCATACAGGGTGTATCCTGCCTTGATGCCCCAAGACGCCTGAGACAGGCTCCACGCGGATAAAGCGGTAGAAGATGAATGAATGTATTCTTCCGTATTCACATACATTACATGCAATCCAATACTGGATATTATTATTATTATATTACTGGAAATTATTATCGTATTTTTAAAGGCACACTAAAACACTTAAACGTTGTACTGTAAATGCTTTTTCAGTGGGTTTATTTCAGCTCTTTTTCAACCCTCTCCCTGATGATGTCTGATGAAGTAGCTTGTTGCTGCTACCGACTGAACGATAAGTGAAGCCAAATGTCCGACACAGTTGGCCTCTAAATAAAGCAGATAGGCGCCATTGTTTGCTCAGGATATATGAGCCAATAACTCTGCTGAGTGCAGCTGTGAATTGTTGTTCTTCCCTACAAAAGCAAATTGTTTTCTCTTTCATTAGCCGTGTACAACATATCGCAATGACTAATGCGCACAAAGCTTCGATACTTAATTAACATCTCAGCTAGTAGAACAAACGGTCTCGGAGAAGTGCAAATAAAACCTTAGAAAGAGACCAGGTGGATCATAAATCGTTCGGCCATTAACGAAATAAACATCAGCGTGAACTATGAATTCGAAAAACACGTAAGATTATTCTTTAGATACCTTTTTTTTTTTAGCATACGGAAACTTACTCATTGCCCCAGTCAAGGCGTATGGTGACGTGGCGTTTGACCTCGCGAATCTGATCGTGAGTCAGGTGACCAGATAGCATCTGCCGCCGCAGGTCGATCAGCTCGTTCATCACGTGGCGCAGCTTATAGAAGAGGTCCACTTTATGCTTCTGGAGACGAAAGAAGGAGAATAAGGAGAATTTAGGAAATATGTCTATATTTGTTTTTTAAATACTGTAGTCAATCCAGGTCAGTTTATACCAGGGGTGTCAAACTCGGTTCCTGGAGGGCCACAGCCCTGCAGTGTTTTGTTCCAACCCTGCTCCAATATACATACCATGTAGTTTTCAAATAAGCCTTAATGACTTGATTAGTTGGATCAGGTGTGTTTTAATTATGGTTGAAGCTAAAACTCTGCCCTTCTAGAACTTAATATTTGAGAGCTTCCTCAAAGTGTGCTAAGAATTTATCCTACCTTCCCTTCATCTTCTGCTAATAAATATCATTTTGTGGGAAAATATTTTTACTAGCCTTTTTTGTTGTTGTTGTAATTGGCTCCAAACCAGGGGTGTCAAACTAACTTACCTAAACTCATATAATAATTATAAATTATAATTAAAAACACCTGATCCAAATAATCAAGTCATTAAGGCCTATTTGAAAACTACATGGTATGTATATTGGAGCAGGGTTGGAACAAAACACCGCAGGGCTGCGACCCTCCAGGAATGGAGTTTGACACCCCTGCTTTATACAAAGGCACACTGTTAAATGTAACAATTCATTAATTAATGAATTAATTAATCTGGGTGGCTTTGGATTCAGAGGCTATCCTGGGTGGGAACTTCTGCCACCACACACATACACACACACACACACACACACACACACACACACACACACACACACACATTAACATTAACTGAAAAACTTTATTTATATTAGCTCTTTCAATAGATATTTTATTTAATAGATATTTTATTCAATAGATATTTTTCAAAAAAAAAATTTGGAAGGGAACAAAGCCACACGAAACACATGCCAACAAAAAGATAAAATTGCAACTGATCCAATTTGAAATGTGTCAAAATAGATTATAAGTAATAAAAGCGTCCACAGCGCTTTTGTCAATAGTTAGGACGCATTCGCTCTCAAGGATCGACTGCCCGATGGTTAACACTGTTGCACAAGGAATTTCATGTCGACGGGAGGCAGCATGGCATCCAAATTGGCAAAAAAAAAAAAAAAAAAAAACCAGCAGTCCTCTGACATGCTATAACAGTGACAGCAGAGCAGAAAATACACAACTCTATCCAGGCCTCTGCTGAGGATCAGAATGAACAAATTCCCAGTTCTGTCAGAATGACAGGACTTATTACTTCGTGGAGAGGATCCATGGTGAGATAAGCGCCTCAAGAATTTTACCTCACAGAAGCACCCGTGACATGGCAGAACACATGGCAGGTGAATCGGAGCACAAAAAATGCTATAACAAAGTAATCATTTAATAGGAAATTGACATCATATTTGTGTTTCTGATCCCCTTTATCAAGCTATCAAAGTCAATCAAACAAAATGATTTGAATCTTGGTGGGACAGGAAAAAGATAGCGTTTTATCCATGCGCATGGTATTTTTTTTTTACGGTTTAAACTGCAACCATTAAATATTCATTTCATTCTAATTTATATTTGCTTATTTTATTATAGGTCTAGTGCTTATTGTTTGAAAAAAGGGAGTAAAAAATAGTGCTATCTATGTTGTCTGGCACTTTATGTACCAACCCTTTTTTTTTGTGTGTGTGTAGCACTTTTAAGCAATGGATATAATTTTAAGGCAGCTTCACTGAGATTAAGACGTCTGTATATAAAAATGTAAACACTACACAGCTGCAGGATAACACATCTGTTACACACTATCTGTTCATCCGACTCACCTTAAACCTGTGAACTCGGCACGAAACAAAAGTTAGATGGATATGCGGCACTGGCTTGATGCTAATTAGAGATGACTGAAGTAATTTAAAACCAATACGCGACCAGTGGGTATTCCGGAGTGCCTGTAATTGAGTTATGCCGATGGAAATGTGATGTAAGAGAAATATAGATTTCCTTATGCCGAGGTGATTAAACCGAACCCGGAGCACTACGGTGTAACGCGAGCTTTCTATAGGAGTAAATGTACACGCTAAATGTACAAGCTGCAGGGTCGCGATTCGAATGCAACAAATGAACAGTTACTTATGTGGACAGTTATTAGATGCAGGGCTTCGAAAATGTATATTTGAATAGTCTATTATGGAATGTACTTGTTATATGTTAATATTTAAGAGCGAATTTAATCATTATTGCCTATTACAATAAGACATGTCATGAGGATTACATAGAGATATTTAAAATATGTAGAATGAAGTTGACCGTTCCTCTCCACCTCTTTATCCAAATCGTCTCATGTGGTGTATATGGAGAGTGTGCTGAGGAAAGCAAGTTTTTAAAAAAAAAACGAATATGACCAAAGTAAGAATAAGGATAATGAAAAATATGATGGATAAAGGATGCTATGTGGCAATGTTAGAGTTTCAGCATGTGCAAATGTGCACTATATGTCCTTGTTTTAAAGTGTCATTGTGCACGTGTTTGCAGGTGATATGAGAAAGTCAGAGAGAAGAGAAAGTCTACAGCCTGGATGGAATGCCAACCCATCACAGGAAACACACACTCACAATCACACACAGACATTCATACAATAGAGACAATTTTTCCAAGGTGCCAATCAACCTATCGTGCATGTTTTTGTACCGGGGAAAGCAGAGAACCCGGAGAAAAACCCCCTGAGGCACGGGGAGAACATGCAAACTCCACACACACATGGCCGAGAAGGGAATCGAACCCGGACCCTGGTGGTGTGAGGCGAACGTGCTAACCACTAAGCCACCGTGCCCCTACTATATGATGTACGGTGGCTTTGTGTGATATTTGTGTGATTGTGAGTGTGTGTGTCCTGCGATGGGTTGGCATTCCATCCAGGGTGTATCCTGCCTTAATGCCCAAAAACCTGAGATAGGCACAGGCTCCCGTGACCCGAGGGAAGATCATATATAGCGATAGAAGATGAATGAATGAAAGAATGAATATATATATATATATATATATATATATATATATATAAATGTTTGAGAAAGCATCATTATAGAGTATCACCTAATCATTGCAATTCCAATTACATCTTGTATTTAAGAAAATTGAGCAAGTCTGCCATAAAGAATATAGTGCCATTCTACAGTAAGTGTCGCTAATATTAAAGACCATTTTTTTCTGTGAAAATGCTTGTCGCAAATACTGTACTAATAACCTATTTTCCGTATCTGTGGGAATACAGTTTAAGAGCAAATTCGGCATTTACTTGTAGCTTATATTAACACACAGATTTAAACGAGTGTTCCACGAAGCACTTTGCGGGAAGCTTTAATCAAAAGAGGCCAGCCTCGGCCTGACTGCTTTTAGTCACGCATCAGTGCGCATAATGGAATTGGGAACAAAGCTGATGTGCAGGATGTGTGCCAAGTGCTTTAAAAAAATAAAAAATAAAAAAAATACATTTGCGTTAGAAAAATAAATGCTGACTGCCACAGAAGGCCACACACGAGTTTGCGTTTATTTACTTTAAATTCGCAGATCGGCAGGAGAAGGAGGGTGAAAATTACGCTCAGGCTTGCCTGCGATGCTACTAACTATGATTGCTGCGTTTCTCTATGTGTTTTTCTATTATGATGTTTGTCATATCCTCTAACGTCTCTCTGGAAAACATATGCATGCAACATTTTTACAGTCTCAATTTACATATGCATAAATAAACAGCCAACAAGAACGCTAAGTGTTCTCCAGTCATCATCTTTTTACTGGTTATGTTCTATATGGTTGGATGTTTAGCAGTATTATATGACAGTATTAATAAGATGTGAGGTCCACTTAGAAGCATGTTAAAGGGAATAATAATGGCTACGTTTCATTCTGAGCCCGAATTTCTTCACGTTAACTAAACCTTAAGTAAAAAAGTGTAATTTTACCTTTTAAAACAAGCAAACTCTTTTAAAACATTAGTTATCCTATTTAAGTGAAGGACGGCTGGACTTCCGTCACCGCTGGTACTGTGAGTCTAGATACTACACCATGGATTGCTCCATTCATTCATTCATTCATTCATTCATTCATCTTCTACCGCTTTATCCGATCTTCCATCGGGTCACGGGGAGCCTGTGCCTATCTCAGGCGTCTATGGGCATTAAGGCAGGATACACCCTGGATGGAATGCCAACCCATCGCAGGGCACACACACACACATTCACACACACATTACACTAGGGACAATTTTCCAATGTGCCAATCAACTTATCATGCATGTTTTTGGACCGGGAGAAACCCCCTGAGGCACGGGGAGAACATGCAACTCCACACACACATGACCGAGACGGGAATCGAACCCGGATCCTGGCGGTGTGAGGCGAGCGTGCTAACCACTACGCCACCGTGCCCCTGCTCCATTCAATTCTATATAAAAAAAAAAAACAATAATATTATGCAAATAAATTACAGCTTGTTGACTGGAAAGTGTGAAATACTTTCACATTATCGTAAAAAGTGCATACATTCGAAAAAATGCGTCAGTGATAAATAGCTAGCTGCATAGCTAGAAGCTGTAAGTCATTTCACTCCCTTTTTCTCATTGCTTCTGCTGCCCCAATTTAACAAAGCATTCCTTTGGTCATATCCCAAAGGATTTTTCTTTACATTTTGGTATTTTCTACTATTCTATCCCTAGCTCCGTTGTGTAATCCCAGGATGTTCCCTAACGGTACACTTTAAATTTGCATAGCAACGGTGACCAACATAATGTTAGGTTTGTCTTTGTGCCGGCAATGACATCACAAGTCTCATCCCACTTTTTCTCCTTCAGTCTGTCCCGATATGACCCATGGGAATATCAGTCACACAGACACCAGGACGTGTATTAAAAAACTTTATGGACAGATGGAATGCTCAATGCTCAGTAAAGCTGCCAGAGCTAAGCCATCCGAAGAGACACCATGGTTAGAGGTGGTAGCTCAGTGGTGAAGGCATTGGCCTCTGGACCGGAGGGTCAAATCCCAACCCCCACCAAGCTGCCTCTAGTAGGCCCTTGAGTAAGGCCCTTAACTCTCAATTGCTGGGTTGTAAGTCAAACTGGATAAGGGCGTCTACCAAATGCTGTTTGTGTGTTGATACATTTTTAACCCCTTTTCGGTGGAACTTCTTTGAATACTACGTCTTTGTTAGCGTGTTCTTTGACAGAAGGGTTTTTTTATCCTTTTCGTAAAAAAAAAAAAAAAAAAAAAAAAAAGAAAGTCGACAGTGTTTTAAAGAGTCTGCGTGTTTCAGACTTTCCGCGTGTTTTGAAGACTGTGTACCGGCACCTCACTACGTTTGCTATGCAGTCTAAACACGCACATGAACCACACGTTGATTTTTCCGAATGTTATTTTCCTTAAGTTTTAAGAGCATCTAAAAATCAGTACACGATGAAGGTTATACAGTTCTTGGTACATATCTAAAAAATCTTATCAGGCAAACATAAGGCAGTCGCAGAACGACAATATTCAATGAAAGCTACTATGTAGAAGTGGCACAAAATAGGTCAATCACTCCTGGTCAAATCACCGAAGAAGTGCTTTGGAATATTACCCTACATCGTTTTCTGCAACTGGTAATATTTACTGTCACATGTCTTTCGGTTCCAGGAGCAAAGAAATCCGTCGTCAGTGAACACGTCTCATTACGCGTATAAAGCCGGCAGATCTTTACTAAAGATTTCCCTTAATGATCTGCTATTGTCCCTGTGACAGCAAAATCCAGGCGGAAATTCGTGCAGAGTAAATCCAGTTTATGCTCCGATTGCATTCTGTCTCACATCTCAAGTCGCACTGGATGAAGAGTCTGCCAAATGAATAAAAATGTAAATCCAGTGTGTATTAGTATCCTCCAAAAACTGCACTGATTTAATGCCATAGTGGGCAGCGTGTTAAATAGAATAAGGGACAACGATAAAAAAAAAAAAAAAAAAAAAAAAAGGACTCAACGAGACATTAAGGGCAGCCCGGTGACACAAGCACACCCTTTCATCTTTCAGACAAATTCTGAAGCCTCGTGCTGCAGGCATTGTCGCTCGTCCTCTGCAGGCCATCTCCCCTGCTGTTAAAGCTCACTGCACTCGCATAAACCGATTTTAGATCGCGTTTGCCTCTAAGCTCGCTTTTTATTTATTTATTTATTTTATGATAAGATCAGTGGTCAAATAGCTTAAGGGCCCGGGATCAGCATCGCCGAAGCGACATCAAAACCACCGATGCGCACAGATGCTACATGAGCAAGAGCAAAGGAGTGATCACGCCAAACATGTTCTCATTAGGATCACCATCTTAAATCATATTAATGGCATATTAGGCCGAAATAATCACTTCATTCCAGTAGCACATGTGAAAAGGTTGCACGTGCGCATAGTAAACAGAGGACATTATTAAACAATATATAGTTGTATTCAGTGACAGAATATAATAATAACAAGAAGAAGAATTAGATTAGATTAGATTTAACTTTATTGCATGTGTATGAGCCAATGAAACGCAGTTCGTATCTATCCAGAAGTGCATAAGTGGCTTATTTTATGTAATAATAATAATAATAATAATAATAATAATAATAATAATAATATAACTTGGTATTTTTTTGTTATTCATAATAATGGAAAAAAAGAAAATAATCATTTAATAAATACATAGAAAATATGTTTATCATGATGGACATGATATGGTAATGGTCATTTTTTTTAATGCATAAAAAAATGTTTGACCAATTTCACAGGTTGAATGTGACGATGCCTAGTGACTAGATGATTTAATAATCAGAATTTGCGAAATGACGTTTCTCAACTGCTAAAATATTCAAAACAAACAGTAATGCAGTTTGATAGTCAGCTCGAAGTAAACAGCCAGTGATGCCAAAAAATGACCATTTAATCTTTTGTCTACTGAGAATGTCTCATTTTCAATGAACTCATTAGAAGCTTCAGTCAGTTAATGAATATTACAATGACAGGAAAAGTACTATTTGAACTATGTAAATCTAAATCATCATAAGTCATCTATATCTATAATCCTTAACCTAAGAACATTTATTTATTAATTCCATATTCCATATTGTATTTGAAATAAACCACTCGCAAGAATGAATCCAAATAGCACAAAAAACAATTAGACATAAGCCTTTTCATCTGTAAAAAATAAAAAATGACTGCATTTATTTTTTAGAACAGAAATATACTTCTAAAGTCGAACACTTACACAAACATAAACTCAAGCTAAACACGAGCTGTACATTAGTTCAACCTACAGTATGAGGTGGAAAATATCGCAGATGGAAGATCACATGTAGAGAAGGACTATAGTGAGTCATGGCATATCCCGTGTTTTATTCTTAGAGAGACAACTTATGTGAGGGTGTTTGGTTGGCCGGCATGATGGCTAATTTTTTTTTAATATGTAAAATAGTCACCATTAACAAATGCAATATATATATTTAGGATCTAGGATCTTTCTTATTGTATAGTAGAAGAAACAACCCCTTCTGAACTACAACATACATATGGAGCTCAGTTTTAATAAATCACTTATGCCTGTTGAGTTTTTTGAGCTAAACCTTTTCCTCTAGGATCGTGCATGAAATATTCTTTAAAATGTATCTAGAAATGAAAAAAAAAAAAATAGTCTACGCTTCTGATAATCTGGGACAGAATTTATCTTGGGAGCACAAACACTGTCCAAAATGATTGCCTACATAATGCACAGGGAGACAATAACAATATTGCGTAAGACTTTCTGACTCAGAGGCTGACATAACATACAGAAAATAACTTTCAGAGATACAAAAATAAATAAATAAATAAATAATAAAGGACCAAAAAAAAAAACTTTAGGGGATCACATAGACAAAACAGGAACACTAATTGAAAATGTGACTGAATCGCAATGAATAATGGGCTTTCGACAATGAAAGGCATATTGATATGTAAATTTCCAAAGCAATGGTAAATGCCTAACAAAGTTTCCAGGTGTAGGCGTCCTAATTGCAGACATGCCTTTCAAAGAGAGAGAGAGAGAGAGGGGGGGGGGGGGGGGGGGGGGGGGGGGGGGGGGGGGGGGGGGGGGGGGTGGGGGGGGGGGGGGGGGGGGGGGGGGGGAGGAGGAGGGGGGGGGGGGGGTGGGGGGGGGGGGGGTGGTGGGGGTGGTTTGACGACACACGATCGGAACAGGGCAAATAGATTATAAATGCGTTTACGTTCTAAATAAAGCCACTGCTTTTTACTCAAGTACCATGGGTTGGTTTTCCTACAATGAACAAACTGTTTTCATCTGTTATTGACTTCATCTGTAAGCCTGCAGTGATCACTACTGATCTGAACAGACCTGATATGCCCAGATGATCAGGTCAGAGTGGCACAGCAGGTAATGCTTAGAAACAATGACACAATAACTCCTAGAGTAATGCCACTTATACTGGGATGCTTATTATGGGCAAACCAAATGCCTATGAGGGAGGGTACACTAGCTACAGTAGGATCTAGTTTGGAGTTTTAGTAGCCTCACCAAATAGACCAAGTAGGGTCTATATACTATGGACAAATCCTTAAAAACAATTTGTACACTTTATACGGATTACCATACGAACCTATGGATAAGTAATACTCAGGATCGCTGTCGACTAAAAGCCGGCCTTCAAAATGCTCGTAAATAGAAGAGTATTTAGCACTCGCTTGTTCCCTATGACATTAAGATGGCGCAATCAACAGAAATCTACCTAAAGATTCGCAAGTTATCCCTGACTCACCACAACGGGTAATTGCTGTGCAGTAGGGGAGATTCAGCAAGCAGTTGATAATTGCTTATGGCCAAGGTGGGAATACAATGGTGTAAAATAAAAGAAAGTAATCTAAAATGTTGTCTTTCTTTAAAACGTTACATTTTTACATACTCCACCTACAAGTAATGAATGTGTGGCCCCGTTATCCCATGTCCCTATATCTAATGGTGCAACACTCTCATCATCCCATTGTATACTATCTTATCATTGTATATGTATTATATGATTCAAGCCCTGGTATCGCCAAGCTGCCACGCTTAGCTCTATAGTGACGCTGTATCATTCTGACCCCAGCTTCCTATACGTTTTCTTCACTCTCTCTCTCTCTTTAGACCCCGTTAGACGTCACCACAGAGGTTTATCAGCATATTAGATTTGGCGCATGTTTTTACACTGGATGCCCTTCCTAATGCAACCATCCCCGTTAATCTGGACTTGGGACCGGCACCAGGAATGCACTGGATTGTGTAACCCTAATGGCTTACAAAATGGGGTTAAAGACGATGCGCAAGGGGCCCTGGCTGGACTCAAACATGAACCCATACATATATATATATATATATATATATATATTAGATAGATATATATATATATATATATATATATATATATATATATATATATATATATATATATATATATATATATATATATATACTATATACATATATATATATATATATATATATATATATATATATATATATATATCATATCATCACACACACACAACATTTATTAACCATATTAAATAGTTAGGCTTTTTTCTTAATAATCCTGGAGTAACTATTTTAATATGGTTAATAAATGTGTGTGTGTGTATATATATACTATATATATATATAGAGAGAGAGAGAGAGAGAGAGAGAGAGAGAGAGAGAGAGAGGGAGAGAGAGAGACGTTCCTGCTAATTGTTCTACTCCTGTCCAGTTTCCAAATGCCAAAATAGATTGGATCCTTTCTCTCATATCGGCTCTCAGATCACTCTAAAACAACACAAAGGGTACCGATACAGTTCTGTTATTCCAATACACAATACAAATGCCATGCTTTTCATTCGTTCAGCCTGCCCAACACGGCACATAACCACTGTTGCAACCATTTCCTGGAAACCCGACCCTGGAGAAGACATACGACTCGCGCCTTGCCAGTGCACCACCGAGATCGATACCCCTTTAATGACATCTATACATCTAGCCTTCTTTAGATAAAGGACAACACAGGCGGATCATAACCTTTACGCTGTACCACTATTCGTTTTTTTGTAAATTTTTCTGGTGAGATAGAACTTTATAAAACTACATTTTTCACTTCTATTGAACAGTATGAGTTGAATAAACTAATCAAAAGTGCCCTGTTGTGAGGAAGATAGTCAACAGATGCAGGCTCTCGGTCAAAGAGGTTAACTAAATGCACTAAATGAAATAAAGTCTTTTCAACAGTCAAGTGCACGAAATGCCTCTTTTATCATTTTTGTCATTTCTGTGCGACAATAAAAGAGGTAGAAGAATATTTATGATCTTCATGCTTCATGTTGAGTTTGGTTTCACTAATTATAAACATACATGAGCATGACGCATAGCCATTTGTCCGTGCCACAGTATTAAAAACTTGAAACGTGTTCATTTAAGGTGCATTCGGAACAGATACTTTTTACTGAGTCCATACGTCATTACTTTAACATGAGTAAAAAAAAGTGTAGTCAATACTTTTACCATAGTACTTTTTGCCACCTGTTCAGGGGATCAATCACAGAGTGTAAAGTGAGGATGGTGTGGCCTCTGTAAGATGGGCACCTCAGCCAATGAGACCTGACTTTGCACGGGCCTGTTTTGCAATACATTATACTGCACTGTGCCATGAACCCGACAGTGGCATGAAATCTATTTTGACCAGTTCTGTGTAAATCAACAATTTCAAACCGACTGCACGTTATTATTTAATCCCACTTAGCTTTCGGCGCTTAACAGCTATAAGATTGTCATCTAGAACAAATTCTGCCAGATGTTGCTCTCGTCATTGTATTCTCCATGCATCATTGCAGCTTTAATTCACTTCAGAATCAACTGTTCTCTTTATGTCATTTAAGGAATGGAAAATCATACCCATGTTTATTATATTGCATGATTAATCAGCACTGAAAATGGAGTCTATGGCTTTTCAAAAGGACAATCCTTGCTGCACAAATAAAAAGATCTCCTCCGTTTAACTCGTTTTTTCCTCGGAGAGCATAAGATACTTTCATCCAGTGAGCTAATGCTTTGAAAATATTCATTCTACCTGACAATATAAAACAATCTATCTTATTGTACATTTCTTACTGCAATGCATTTAAGCGAGGGTATTGCTAATAAACCTGGCTTCCAAAATGTTTTTTTTTTTTTTTTAACCACCCACTGTCCTGGCTTATTCAAACATGTGTGGGATGTGGAGAAAACTGGCTACGGCAGGTGAGTGTGAGCACTAGTGAAGGCGGCCATGATGCCGCTACGCTGGCGCAGTGAGTGGGTGGTAAGGAGCGAAAGGGAGTGAGTCAGCCCACGGTGAGGACACAAAGGACGGATGGGAGAACAAGGAACGTGGGTCACTAGCATGCTAGCAAGCTAATATCCCAGCAGCTTGTGCAGCACTCAGAAATTTTGCTGCTAGCATGATGTTTCTAGCATGCAGCTGTTAGCACAGTGAGTGGGTGGAAAGGTGTGAGTCAGCTTCCATTTAGGGAAGAATTGGAGTAAAGACGTAAGGTCTCCCCGACCTTAATCTCCTCAATTGTCTCGGTGTACTGTAACGTGTATTCAAATCATTAAATACAATACACAAATATATATAATATATTTTTTTACATTATTTTTGCTGATATTTACTCAAAGGACCACTCCAGATATGATTTCCAGCTGCCAGGGAAAGCACACGAGTCATTTCCTGTACTGAAAGCTTCATTTGTCAAAAACATTAGCTCTAGCACTTGTCCCCTAGCCAAGCTTAAAAGGTACTGCTAATGACAGGGTCAAAGGTCTCAATTAATCTCACTTTTAAAAGCTCATATTAACTTATTTGCACTTTTTTGGTGCAAATCAAATATTTTATTCAAATGCGAGTCTGAAAGCAAGAATATTAGAAAGTCTTTGCATATACAACCAAGTTATTTTAAATAAATACATTTAGATAAATTCAGTATGATTCAGGTGGCTAATTGTGGCTGCTTAATGCTTGGATTTTGCAATCCCATCTTTCCATGTCTCAAAGCCTTAACCTAATCACAATGCCTAATCCAAATATATACACCCACTGCTTATTTTAATAGCTATATCCTGTTCATTCCTGCAATTAGAGTTTTTTAAAAAACAATGTTATTTGCTGTTCACCAAGGCACGTTTTGTGATTCAGTGTATTTCTAACAGAGTTCTTTACCTTTTGTATTTTTAAATATACACACGCTAATACACACAGTGTCCATGTTAACAAGGACATCAGATTTAGTGTTCATTTCCTATCGCCCAACAATATTGCTGCGTAATCAATGCACAGAATCATGAAATAGTCGTGCAATTTCAGAGAAAATTCACCAACACCATGCCAATATCACTTAAAATGAAATTAATATATATATATATATATATATATATATATATATATATATATATATATATATATATTTATACCCACATGATTGTATGTATGCATTGCTCTTCTATGACATGACAGCCTAATAATTGGATAATGCCCAGAGGAAAACTACCAGCTAATGATAGCACGTGTTTAATATCATCATATTGTATTACATTTCGATGACTAGGTTAATTTATTTATAGTAATAGGCTGCTGACAATTAATGAACAATAAATTAAGAAACAGAGTGAATCAGAACAACTAAACACCCGGCAAGCTGAACAAGTATATAATATTTTGCGCAAAACCAAGAGCTACACCTGGAGGAAACTACAAAAGAAGAAGAAGAAGAAGAAGAAGAAGAAGATGATGACTCTGAAAAACACCTGTATTTGTACAGTGAATTTTATTTTCTTTGCACAACCCAGCTGGATAGGAATTTGGGGTCAGAGCACAGTTCAGCAATGACACTGCATCCCTTGAGCAAAAAGAGTTAAGGGCCTTGCTCAAATGCCCAACAGTGGCAGCTTGGTGCTGATGGAGCTTGAACCCTTGACCTCTAAGCTGCCACGGTTGGGGTAAGAAGCAGAAAAAAAAAACCTTGTAAGATACCAAGACTCTTATCAGCACAAGACGTCATAGCAGAATCACTCTTGGACATTTGCAATATACATACAGTGTGAATTGGATACTGTGATTACCTGTTTCTTTACCATTTGTAACGGAGTAATTTTATTTGTCAAAGTTTTGCATGTTCTACAATTTTGTTTCTTTTTATCATCATAAACAATGAATCAAGAATGATTAAAATTTGACAGAGCTTATATATATATATATATATATATATATATATATATATATATGATATATATATATATATATACGTGGACGAAATCCAAAATCTACACACGCACACACACTAAAATGTACCCATATATTTCACATAAACTTGCATCATAATAAAACAAAGCAGTGAATTACTGTCTGCTGTAAAATCTGTATTCACTTGCGGACCTGGACCTTAAGTTTGTATTGCTCAAACATCATCATCATCACATCCTCCAAAAAGGCGAAAATCGTACTATATTAATGTCTTCAGGGTGCTTCCATATATGACTTTACTTGTTCGAATGATCCCCTTGCTGCATTTCTTTGGGGTAAAGCGTGAGCGAAAACACAATTCGGCTCCGAATTTCCCCCCAGAGTGCAGGAGGAGACGGATGTAACATTAATTATCAGATATTCAATTACCTACATGGAATAATAGGGCGGAAAGCTCCCTTACAAGCACTTAGATGTGCCTCGGCTAATTATAACGGCGACTACAAAGCAATCACGATCGCTTCACACAGCTCCACAGAGAGTTGACAAGTGGCACTCTCTCGGTCTAAATGCAGCCCTCCAAGGACAACTGTTATTTCCCCCGTATACATTACTTACAGAACATCCTCTTCACAAATATAGGCTTTACAGTGTCATATTAAAGAACGATGATCTCTCTACAGAGATCTTGCCAAGACACTGGCATCCGATTCTGCAGCGAGCGGCTTTCCGCCAGGTCAGCTCCGGGACCTCTGGATTTTGTTCAGTAAACAAAATGTTTTGGGGGGAAAAAAAAAAAAAAAAAAACAGATGGTGATAAAAGTGCTAAAGAAGTTTACAGCAGCTCTAGAAACACTTTCGCTACTGTCCTAAACAGGGAAAGAAAGTTTCCACTGAGAAATGAAATGCAGGAAAGGGGCGTGCCATATTTTCACTAAGGAAACACCAAAATAACGTACAGTACATGTGTGTCAGTGGCTCATACAGAGGTCATAACCCGGACATAACAGAAGGCCCTGAACAATCGTTTTATTAATGCAAACTGAGCACCAGGCCTTTCGGAATCACCTAGAAAAGAATGCACAAATCTTTATCGGATTTAAGGAAAGAACACTTACCTTTACCGAAGCAAGCGTCTCTTCTCGTTCTCTCCCTCAGCTCCAGATAGTAAGACGTAAACATGAGTGTGACGTCTGAAGCAAATAATAGCCTGTCAAATAGCCCCCTTCTCTCTCTCTCTCTCTCTCTCTCTCTCTCTCTCTCTGAGCTCCTGGACTCGGGCTCGCTTTGAATGCTCGTGATCTCTCTTTCGTTCTCACACTCACACAAAGCCACCCACGGTAAAAAAAAAAAAAAAAGGATGCAAAAAAAAAGGATTCCTAAGCGGCGGGATCAAGGTGCGTAGCATAAATTGATAACCTGGCACTTTCGTTTTACCCTAAACACTTTACAAACAATGCATACGGTACACTGCTGATTCCGGTCCTGTGCTCTCATGGCTCCCTTTCTCTCGCTCCGTATCCCTCTTTTTCTTTCTCTGTCTGTTCACAGAACTCTTCTTTTTATCACTCCCTCCCCACGTTCTCTGTGCTATAGTTACCTAACTAACATTGTGTGAAGCTGCTCAGCAGCCCACACACACGCGCACCCTCCCGCGCCGTCTCGCTAAAAGCACCGAGGATGCCATTGGTCCAAGTGGATACCAGGCACATAGCGCCAGCTGTGCCATGTCTTGCTCGCCCTTCCAGTAATTAGGGAAAGGATATTGCAGGTGTAAACACAGAAAGCATTAGCCCTCGTCATGAGACACGGGCTTAGAATATCAAGGTAACACAGAATCGTATTTTTCATAACTGTTATTGCAATGTTTGGCTGATGCTTGGAGTTCCAAAAAATGGATCAAATGTCCTGGGGGAAAAAAACCCCAAAGAAATATCAATCCTCCATGTGCCACGTTAATATGTATTATTATTTCAATAACTTTACAGCAAACATCACAGAAAAGTGTGATCTAAGTGAATGTGGCATTAATGCTGGTACCTTTAAGGATCTGCCCAGAACTTCCACACTGAACAAACACAGAAGAGCACAACAATAGTGGAAACAAGGTCAGAGGAAAAGGACCAGATTCGTTTGAAGAAACAGTAACTCGAATACATACGTGTTTATTGGATGCACAAGCGATCGAAGCTTGAAGTAAACAGGCTACAACAGTAAAACTGCTTTTTTTGGAGCTGCTCAGCACAGACACACGCAATGTGTGAACCTATAGTATGGTTTGGATGCGCCCATGTTCACTGCTCACTTGTGATTTTTATAATAACAGCTTGCACAATGATGTGTAGCAAGCATTTTTTGCTTGCTGCACACAAGCAAAACTAATAAGCAATAAGCCTATAGGCTGTAAACATAAATGTTAAAATTTTATAAGCTTTGTATCATTGTAAAGCTGCTTTGGGACAAGGTCCATTGTTAAAAGTGCTGTACAAATAAATCTGAATTGAATTGAAGACAAGGAAATTCTTACTGATTCAATATAGTAATAAAACATGAACTCGGGCAAATCCTGAATATTCCGCGCACTCACAAATAGGTGGTGCATAGTAATAGATTTTAATAAGTTAATACGTTTAATAAGTGTGTATGTATGTGCGCTTTAGATTCATGTGTCACTCATATACCTTGTCCATTTGGGCCTCCTAAAAATATGCTGGAGGAGCTCTATTCACTTTAACGTCTACATAACTATGTGGTTAGTGCCCTACGCCCACTATTTCCAGAATCATTACTTTTTACGCCACCTTTTTTAGAAGAATAAAACTGAAAATGTTGTAAATCAGCTTAATTGCGGAGGTAAAACTGGTAATAATATCATATAATGACCCACTGTACCCACAATCTTGTATTATTTAATAAATTCTACTTTAAATAAGTATTGAGAAAATGAGAGCAGCCAGATGAAACTATAAACATAAGAGACAAATCTCACATGGATGCTCTAGAGCAGCCTCGAAAAAAAACAAAAAAAAAAAAAAAAAAAAAAAAACATCAATGTATATGTATGTAAACCAGGTTCCCTAAAGGAACGAGACACTGGGTCGCGACACTATTGGAACGCCCCTTGGTCCTTCCGGCTTGAACCACATGTGTAATATCGTCCAATGGGACAGGAGTGATGCCACTGTGGTATCCCAGAGGTAGTGTGTATGTAACTACAAGGCATAGAGCTGGCTTCAGCTTCAAAGTGAAGTAAAAAGGATGCTAGCCGGGGGGCACGGTGACGCATATTACCTGGGTTACATATGTAAGCTATTAATGCTCACTTTCAGAAACTCAATGCTGCATGGACGACACTATGTTTGCAGTCAAACCAAGTCGCAGTGACCAGTCTTGCCTTGTGTGAACACAGCTAGGGATGACGGACAGAGGCGCCAGAAGTACAAGATCAAGATCATAGACTTCCTCTATGGGGATGTCCAATGTATGTAGGAGTCCAGAGCTCGGATTGGACACACCGAATTTGGGGGACCTGAACAGAGGAGTATGTCTTACAGGACGAGGGGTGACATAAGGACAGACAGGCACTCAAGGTTGAACCGGGGGCCTCAGCCACAGGGCGACATAAAGAAATTGTTCCACTAAGGGATTTTTACCCCAAGATTGTTCCACAAGGGGGGCATGATAGGTCGATAAGGCTTACACATGAACCTTCAAAGAAAAGACCCTTTGGTTAGAGTAGAGGGACATAATTCCAGTACTGCACCAACCGAGCAGTTAGTAACTGTATTCAAATTGTGCTCATTGCACCAGGCAGTGGGCAGGCAACATTTTGTGGCTTCTAACCTCCTTGTAGCTGGGGTTCATGAGTCAAATACAGTCTGAACGACCTTGGCCGAGAGACAGGATTCTAGGAGTTGTGCCCCCTCAGGGGACAACTCTGGTCAGGGGTGAAGTATGGCACCTTCCGCCCAAGAGAGAAGATCCCTCTTCAAAAGGATTTCTCAGAGAGAAACTCTACTCTACGAGGGCTTCTAAGTCCACAAACAATGGCCAAAAGGCCACTAGGAGGAAAGACTCCTTCCTGCCAAACTTGGGCCAGCAGAACGATCGTTGATGTGCCAAGATGGGGCCGACTCCACAAACCACAGTGGGATGCTCACTCAAGATCACTCCCCAGCCCATGCGGGATGCATCTGTCGTTTGCGAGATGTGACCGTGAAGAGCTCCAAACACCAGGAGAGGAACCTGAGGTGTTTCCAAATAAGGCTATGTCGCGTGACCTTGATAGTATGAAAGGGATTGCCCCCTTCTTCCTCAGCCACCATTGTATGGGTCTCACAGTGAGAAGACCGAGCAGCAGTAAGTTGGCGGCCAACTGTTGCACAGATAATGGCTGGTCTAAAGTCACTCTCTCAACCTGGGATCGGATCGTATTGATCCATGTGGGCGACAAGATGGCCTCATCAACTTCCTGAGAGGATGACAAAGGCAGCTCAGAATCCTAATCAAGGGGGAAGAAACCACCAAACGCAGGACAGGAGATAATGAGTGAAGGAGAAAGGGATAAACCCCATCCCCCTTCTCTCTTTGGAGGAGCACGTGGACATAACACAGACAAGACATGCGCTTACTAAAACACAGAAGCTAAATCTACTTATATATACACTTTTTCTGGGTAGTGGGATCACCACGGTGACGTCACTCCTGTCCCTTTGGATGAGATTACATGCGTGGTTCAGAGCCGGAAACAACAAGGGGAGACCTCATACCATCATCGACGCACCGGTGAGTTCCTGAAAGGGAACCAAAATCGTGCATGCATGGGGCAGGTCAGTGTAGTGTGGTGTGGGAGCTCTTTATGGGCTATGGAAACCTAATTCATATTTTTCTAGGGGGAAAAAAAAGCTGCTGACACTGATCCCGAAACATTTATATTCCAATAATTGATCTTAAATCCATTGTCCTGGGCTGGGTCATGGTGAATACATAGAATCTCCCAGGATTACCGAGGGAAAATGTGAGAAATTGTGGCTGCCTGTCATTTGTTGTAAGAGGTAAAGTGTACATTATATAACATCCAACTAACCCTATATGTTATCATGAAATTATGGTTGCTAGTTCCCATTAGCCAACTTGGAATATCAGAGTAAAACACCCTTTTATCCATAGAAGCCCAGACACACACTCCTGAGCTTCCAAAGAGACTGCAGTACTCAACACATTACAAGGGCTAGATCAATGGAAGTCAATAGATGTCAGCAGGGAGAAATGGGACCATGACCCTTCATTAAGCATATCAGCTGAAAATCTATAGCAAGAGACATTTATTGGTATGGGCTCAAAGATAATATGAAGGTTACAGCTAACACTTTATTATTATTGCATGTTATATTTGGTTGTAGAGTATGACTGTGGTCAGTGTGTTGATGTACTGTAAATCTTCCTTTTGAATGGTAAAAAAAAAAAAAGTATTGGTTGGTGTCTGAAGCGTAATATATAATGTATTATATATTATAATGTATTATAATATAATGTATTAAGATGTATAGAGTTCACGTTATACAATTGTTTGAATTATATGCAATATATATTATACATGTATGAGCGATTTGATATTACTGTACATAATATTGAGTATTAACCTCAGGAGAAGGGGCACGGTGGCTTAGTGGTTAGTATGTTCGCCTCACACCGCCAGGGTCCGGGTTCGATTCCCGTCTCGGCCATGTGTGTGTTGGAGTTTGCATGTTCTCCCCGTGTTCTCAGAGGGTTTTTCTCCGGGTTCTCCGGTTTCCTCCCCGGTGCAAAAATATGCACGGTAGGTTGATTGGCACCTTGGAAAATTGTCCCTAGTGTATGAATGTGTGTGTTTGAATGTGTGTGCCCTGCGATGGGTTGGCATTCCATCCATGTTGTATCCTGCCTTAATGCCCATAGACGCCTTAGATACGCACAGGCTCCCCGTGACCCGAGGGAAGATCGGATATAGCGGTAGAAGATGAATGAATGAACCTCAGGAGAAGTTGTTCAGTGAAAAACCTCCAGAGCAAAATCTAAAATAAAGAATATACATAATATACATTTACGACTACAGATTTTTTTAGCCGCCATGTCTCAACAAATTCTCTTTCAATCTTGGAATGAGGACAGCGATTCGACAAAATACAAAATATTTAAAATTCAACATGGAATACAAATGTAACAGAGGAATAAGTGGTACAAGTGGAACCATTTATAAGTGTTTGGAATGTAGAGTCCCGGGACACTGAAACAGAGTGCACAAACCTGCCACAACCTGCAACCTGAACATATGTATTAATTATATTATTATTAATATATTATTAATTACTAATAAACATTACTAATTAGTAATCCCCTGAATTATGTCCATTGTTCAGTTTCTATTGACATTAGGATGTCATACGTTGTTAGAAATAAGATTTCTTTGAAATACTTGGTCATGGGAGAACCTGTACATCACTACCTATGTCTCTAACCACTCTCATTATACTGTATCTCATCAGCACCACTACTTTATCTCTAACATCAGTTTTCAAAGTCTCATAGTGGAGCATTGTTGTTCTCATTGTTCTGTAATTGTTGTTGTGTGACACGGTATCGCTCCTAGCCTGTATGTTTCTTCCAGCATAAAGGACACTATTCCTGTAAAGATAAAGGTGCTTTATAGTTACTACATATACATTAAAGTGAAATTCCTTCTTCCAAATTCTGCCCAATGAAACAGAGAGGGTTAAGGGCCTTGCTCAAGGGCCCAAGAGTGTCATCTTGGACATACAGTAATGGGGTTTGAACCTCCGACCTGCCAATTAGGAACTATGAAAATACCCCTTACTCCTCACAGAAGCTGTG
>JACRUU010000013.1:16251405-16263905 GCA_030449085.1 Kryptopterus vitreolus
GAAGATCATTCACTGCACCGTGCCGACAATAAAGGGTCAATAGAACGCAAGACCCTGTTTATTTTGCGTAAATCATATTATAAATTGCAAAATTAGTGTTTGCCTCGGTTATGATCATTTCTGCCTGTTTGTTTGGCTGGCTGTATTAGAGTATGTTGCAAAACCTGGGGTTCATGTATTTAAGAAGCCTAACTTTCATACACACACACACACACACACACACACGCACACGTCTCTCCCGGCTATGATGTAGTCTAACAAGTCATCACTGGGCATCTCCTTTTGGCTGGACAGCCATATTTTACCACTGACTATAGTGCAACTAGTTGCTTAGCAACCTTTCCAAGCACTGCAGAGTGATGCAGGAGAATATTCGGATGCCGCACGGATTCGAACAAAACTCCGGACTGCAGACAGGATTTTCTAACAACGTGTACCGTGTCAAAATAAGCACTCTGAAATAATGGCTGCGCATACCTACACGAGAAGCGCAGTTCCATAACTCAAGCACCTTTATATGCTGTGTGTGTGTGTGTGAGAGAAAGAGAGAGAGAGAGAGCAACAGGAACCGTTCATTCTATTATATTGTACATATTGTACATCTATCTATCTATCTATCTATCTATCTATCTATCTATCTATCTATCTATCTATCTATCTATCTATCTATCTATCTATCTATCTATCTATCTATCTATCTATCTATCTATCTATCTATCTATCTATCTATCTATCTATCTATCTATCTATCTATCTATCTATCTATCTATCTGGATGTCCATCTGTTTATACATTAATTTCCTTATCTACACCTTATTAGTCTGTTTGTCTATGAATCAGATTATCCTTGCACTTACCTGTCTGTCTGTCTGACTGTGTCTGTCTGTCTGTCTGTGATACTATCTGTGTCCCTATATTTTCTTTTATTTATATTTTACCTTTTGTCTTTCTCTATAAAAGCGTGCACGTCTACCTTTCTCAGTCTCTGTCCTTCAGTCAACGAACCTCTGTGTCTGTCTGCCTGTCGATCCGCTAATTAGTCAGAAGCATTTATATTTTCTGCAATCACGCGCTGCGGTAGAAGAAGAAAAGCCACTCTGAGGGGAAAATAGCAGGGTATTGATGTTGTACATAAAGCAAGCTGCTTGACCAAAAGCCTCGTCACTGAGTTCAACAGCTCTCTACCCAAGCACTAAAGACGAACTCGCTTGTCACGGAAACGACATCGTGCCTGGGGGAAAGGGACAGCGTGCCGAGTCAGAGGGACGTGCTGCGCCACGTCAGTGTACGCTCGTCAGCTTGGAACAGTAGGAAATACAACTCGCTCCTTTTTACCAGGCGCTCCCCACTGTGGCTGCTTCAGGAATTTTGTTTAAGCTATGTGGTAAAGAAAGAGAGAGAGGGGGGGGGATGTGAGGAGGAGCGTGGAGGAGGAGCGGAGGAAGAGGACGGGAGGAAACGGCGGCAGAACCGATGTAACTATACACGCAGCGGATTGATTTTCGGCTTTATCTTTCACTTCCTCTCAGTATCGGGTTTCAGTTGACTGTGTTGAAAAGGGGGGGGGGCATCTGTTACATCGGCTTTAGTGTTCAGAGAGACTGCTGAGGAGAAATTCTAAATCGGAGATTGTACGCATATAAATCCATTCATTATCCGGCACTGAGCAAATATGATCAGCATTTACGCGGTGTCAGGACGTACACAGTGTCAATGTAACACTATAGTATCTATAATGTGGTAACGGATTCTAATTGTGACATGTAAACTCAATGTTCGTCATGTGGAGGACACATCCTTCACATTGAATGTCCTTAGTCTTGCCTTGGCACATTTAGTGCCGTCTGCTGTCTGTGAATATAGACAACTTGGTGTGCTCTGAGCACATTAATAATCAAATTAAGTGTATGATAGGTTAATAATGTAATAGGTTACAGATTACAAATGACCCTATTCAAAATGTAATAAGTAGTGTAACTCTTCAATGAAGTAACCGATTACATGTGATTGCTTTCATTTGTCCACTAGGTGGCACTTTAAGTTAACATTCTAAGAAAGAAAAAAAAAACGTTTCAAAACAGGTTCTATTTTTCCGAAATGAAACTGCAGCAGATAATCATCATTCAAATCACGTTTCAGATGAAAATCATGCCGTAGCCTAAAGCACTGACGTTACATGAAATTGTCCAGATGTAACACTATTTGCAATCTTCAACATGTAATTGCACATTTTTTCCCTCAATGAATGTAACTGTAACATTTATTTTGCAATTAAATTACATAAGGACGCTACATTGACCTATTTACTCCCCAACACTGACTATAATGGCCCGCTACACTGACTGAACAGAAACAACACTGAATGAAGTCTACACAAAATCCTACCCTACTAGTTTTTTCGGTACACAAGAGCATCATTGTAGATTCAGGCAGAGTTTTTTGGCTATAGGTGTCAATATATGTGGTCATGCTGTTATGGGAAAACTTTTATTAAAAGGGTGCAGTGGTGTAGATGTTAAACTGGAGAATTCACCAAGGGCAGTATGCCAGGCCTCACACACACATATTTACATGTACGGGTCAATGCAGGTCCATCTGCAGGTTTTTGGTAGGTAGGAGGAAATCAGAGGATTTGACGGGAAAAAAAAAACCTACACTGCCCCATATCTCTCAACAGACCGTAACCCAAGATCCTGATTGAAGACGTGCACGAATTTGAGAGGAGGCAACGCTACCCACTGTGCCACTTTGCAGCGCTGTAAACAATTGCACCCCCCCCTCTCTCTCTTTTTCTCTCTCAAGCAAATTGAACAGTATCTTGTTATGTTCCTGCCATAAAGCGCATTGGAGTAAATCTGGACGGAAGGAAAAACAAAAGTTACAGCTAGAACTCCTAGAAAGTGCTTACACAGGAGATTCCTTCTACAAAACATTTTTCTTTCCTACAAAAAACTTTATTGTATGAATAATTGCATGGGCTTTATTTTTTTTTGCTGAACAACAGCAAAGTGTTGCATTATGTAGAACATTATACTGCGATAAACGAAGTGACAGATGCACAAAATCCGAATCCAGAAACAGGCGAGTGCCAGACGAATGCCGGAGAGCGTGGGGTGTTCGGGGGAAAACGGAATTAACGTCAAATTTTCTTTATAGAAATCTAACACGGATTCCAATTTCGTTGTATTAGAATATCAGTTTCTAACATTTTTGGCGTCGTGAAAGACATACTGTAATGCGTAATGAGTGGATGGTGGCTACATGTGGGATCAGAAAGGTAAGCAACGCCTTGTGAAATATATCTGGATGGAAACTGTCTTCGCAAACTGATGCAATCGGGTTCTGGCGGAGTAAAAATATACAATAAGTGGCTTGTGGCAGACATTCGACCCCTTCAAGAGTTTCTGCTGAAATCGAGCTGCAATCGCAATTGATTCTGGTACATGACTTAATGTTCACCACATGGAAGGGAGGTATAAGTCAAGTAAAGTCATATACAAGGATACAAGGACTCACTGCATTAACTAACATTTGTGACAGGGATGATATTGTAAACAGAAATGGTATGATGTTATAAACACTATAATAACCCATGGTCTTAGTATGTGGAAGTTCAAGCAACGCTTTGTGAATGGAGCGCGGAGACGAATCGAACGATGAAGTGACCCACCAATCACAATCCGGCATTTGACCATTGCCCTATGGATTGATCTCAGAAAGGGCTTCAACCTATTTCCTTTACCATCTTGCATACCGTGACTAGAAACAATTAGCACCACTGCACAGGGGAAGAGCACTCGCAAACAGGTGTCATGGCCCCTTAAAGTTTCATTTAATACTTATTAAGAATAATTAAAATAAATGAAAAAATTTTATGTTTCATGGTTTTTACTGTAATAAAAATAAGAAACTACACTTGATGGGTGTTTCTTTATGTATATAGACATGTATTTATGTATATATGTGTGTGTGTGTGGGGGGGGGGGGGGGGGGGGGGGGGTGGGCGGTGGCTTGGTAGCTCAGTGGATTAAGGAGCTGGGATACTAATTGGAAGGTCGGGGGTTCAAGCCCTGGTCTTTGGTCCTTGAGCAAGGCCCTTAACACTCAGGGGCCATATCATGGTTGACCCTGTGCTCTGGCGCCAGCTTCCAAAAAAAACAAGTGTGTGCAATAAATAAATAAACAAACAAACAAACCTGTTTCTCTGATCGGTTGCGTTGCAGTGTCTATTGGGTCATTTGGGCTTTAACACATTGATGTATATGGAGTAAAGCCTTGACGCCAGCAACATTTCATGGTTTGGGTAAAATATGGATATTAGAAAATGAGCTGACAATTTGTACCAGTCTGAACTTGCACAATATTGGTTGTTTTCATGGCTTATTCTTTTTATCCCACCCCCCCCCCCCCCCCCCCATGTTAGAAGCCGCAGACCCTTGTAAGTTATGGTCCAGAGCCGGCTCTGGGTCCTCGCACAGCCTATGACAGGATTTTGTTATATTTTAAATGATGTACACAGAACTGTGATTTTTTTTTTTAATACTAACTATGTTTAGATGATTAGGACTTTACAAGGTTAGTGAATACATATTTGAAGCTTTATAAAGTTACCTTTCCAATTGTTAGTAAATGTTTCAGGAAAAAAAAAAGGTTTGCACCTCAGGAAAAAAAAAATAGTGTAATAGTCTACTTTTCAGAGAAAAAAAAATGGTTGTCAAGGACGACCTCCAAAGCAATTGAAGCAAGTGTGAACAAAGAAGCATTTTTTAATTTTTTTAATTATTGTATTTTTTTTTGCACAACAGTTTGTTCGTAGTATGAATTTGTTCACAAGTTTTTCATGGCGTTCGCTATCGACTATGCATTTCTCCTATGTTCGTAAGATATAAGCTATAAAAAACGGTAGCTTTACTGCATTCCTAAAAGCTGTGCAGTAAGTACTGTATGTTGTAGTTAATACGTGTGTTCAAGCAAGTGTGGATAGTGGGAGGAGGAGGAGATGGTAGGCATTACATGGGTATTACACTCGTTGTTCACGTTCGTGACTAGCTAGCTTTCGGAACAAATTTTACATTGTGAACAGGTTTGTTTGCATCGGAGAAAATGTGTTTGTAGAGTGGGGAGCGTCTGAATGTATATATTTTGAAATATATATATATATATATATATATATATCTTATATATATATATATATCTATATATATATATATATATATATATATATATATATATATAAGCTCTTCATTGCATTGACTTTCAAAATATATACATACCTATATATACATATACATATATACATACTTTAGCCAATATATATATAGCCATATATATATATATATATATATATATATATATATATATATATATATATATATATATATATATATATATATATATATATATATATATGTCTGTGTGTGTGTGTGTGTGTGTGTGTGTATACTTTTTTTGTAAATGACCAAAGTCTAAAAACTGCTAGCTCAGTTCATACAGATTTGTAAGTTTGGACTGAACTTTTCGACCCTTTTGGAACGCGTGGGTGTTCTGTAGCTAACTCCATCCTCATTGTCAGTCCTTCTCTCATCGAGAAAATAAATCTCTGTTAGGAGGCTGTGAAAAATGAAACATTTGTGGACAGTTGACCTTTCACCTTGGAAAGGGTCATCTTGATGAAAATGCCTAGAGGCGTTTTTTATTTATTTTTTTATTTTTTTAGACGCCCATGCACCTCCGGTAAACAGAACCGTTGAGGCCAGGCAGAGGTGGCTACATCAGTGCTCATCAGAGTGTGCGAATCTCAGTGGTGAACGATACAACCCGACAAATCTCCGGCTACGCTAATTACACACTTCAGGGAACTGTAGTCACACACCATGAGGCTGACTGACCATCAACATTAAGCACAGTACCAGATCCAGCATCAGACCCATTTGCATCATATTATAATTAATTGCAGCGAGACAATAAGGTCATCTTAAATAATTGAATAATATTACGAGTACAGTTGACTGGGTAAATCATAAACCTGTTAGATAAACCCAATAGCTTATGTGCTAACTTAATATAATAAAGCTTTGCATGCTGAATAGTTTGCTACTTGAGTGCAACAATACAGATACAGGATTTTTAAACCATTCCCAATGGTGCACTTGAGCAGATTGTGAATAAAGTAAATAAAATAAAGCTATAGACATGAAATTCATCTACCCCTGTCCTTAACAATACACCATAAACAGAATAATATACCAGATTATTTGGGGGGGGGTGCTAATGGCCAATGTTCTATCTAAAAAGTTACGATTATGGATATAATTATAATGAACTTTCCTCACAGAATCTTATTTTACAAAAAAACTGTCTTCAAGGTTGCCTTCACTATTAAGGTCACACACCAAGTCTGTTAATCACACTGACCTAAACTATGATCTGAGATAAAACAGGACACACAGGACAGGACTTAGCATGTGCACTGCTGATTGTGTTGATATTATTGCATCTTTAATACAAAGAAGCATTGAAAATTATATAAGGATATTAAGACTGTACATTTTTACTAGAAGCAATGACATGTTAAT
This sequence comes from Kryptopterus vitreolus, assembly GCA_030449085.1. Classification (NCBI taxonomy): domain Eukaryota; kingdom Metazoa; phylum Chordata; class Actinopteri; order Siluriformes; family Siluridae; genus Kryptopterus; species Kryptopterus vitreolus. The sequence continues at coordinate 16,257,981 of JACRUU010000013.1, forward strand.
ATATATTTTTGAGGAAAAAAAACTGTCAATGTAGTTTATTTATGATATAAATAAAGGAAATGGAGGGTTTTTCGCATTAGCCTTGCTCTGTCCGATTTCCATTTTGCAGTTTAGCCTATTTCCGCTGCTCGCTAAGACTTCTCACAACTCGACCCGTCTGACCTGAACATTCTCTGTAATAATCTGTGAGCGTTCGGCTTCCGTGTAAACGAAAGCTCCGATGCCGAGGACACGCGTTAGCGGGAAAATGTACTGATCCTGACAGGTAAAGCTAATACAAAGCTGTGCTCTAATGAAATGCGGACATGGAATAAAATACATTAGGATTCCTTGCTAATATGCGTCACATTTTACACAAGAAAGATTACCAAAAAAAGAAGAAAAAAAAAAGACAATGGCTTCGGTTTACAGATAATATATAAATATAAATAATATCGGATGGCTCTATGAAGCGGGCAGACACAAGTACAAGCCGCCATATTTCCTCGAGGTTTTCAGGCGTTACCTGAGAGACACATGATACCATGTGTCATGACATTGCCTGACATATAATAACCTAATAAGGTGCCTCCCCTTAAATGTCATTTACTACTAGACCGGTAAGATGGAAATTGCTCGTGTCTGAGCGAACGTCTGACTTCATTACGCAGGGAAATGACACATGTGCGATGGCCTGGAGCAAGCAAATAGTCCAATGCTTCATTCTGGCTCCCCAGAGGCTTATTAGATCATCAGATCATGTTTTGTTGTGTATGTGTGTGTGTGTGTGTGTGTGTATATATATATATATATATATATATATATATATATATATATATATATATATATATATATATATATATATAGAGAGAGAGAGAGAGAGAGAGAGGAGAGAGAGAGAGAGAGAGAGGAGAGAGAGAGAGAGAGAGAGAGAGAGAGAGAGCGGATGAGTAGTGTGTTCATGAGTCTTTTTCTGTCTTTCTGTCTGCAGGCCACTCATATGGACGTAAGCTCCAGTGACATCTTTTCATTTCTACTCTCATCAGCTCTGCGTGACTCAAGCTGCCATCTCCTTTTCGCCTCATTACACTGTCATTACACGTGCTTGTGTTGCCAGGACTCGAAATAAGCTTTAATTGGGCTTTAAGGAAAGAAGGCAAAGTTACTGATGCACTTTAATGCACTTTGGCGACCACCGATAATCTAACTCTCCATTCCTATTAAGAGAGATTAGTTTTCTAATGCGGGATGACGCATAGGAGTTTTGTAAGGTCTAAATCACATTAACAGTTGGACAATTTCAATCATTTTTATCACTGCAAAAAGCACTATATAGCTGCACATATGGACTACAGGTTTAATCCTCCAATAGAACAGAATAGAATATGATATGGGTATAATATGATATAACACTTATTTCCAGTCCACTGATTTGATTAGACGATCGATGTTTCACAAGTGCCTATATTTTCTTTAAATCCACTAGTTAAATGTGCAATTTCACATTTTTTCACTTTCTAGTTGGAAATAGTTACTACAGTGAATATAGAAACAACAGTAAATATTAACTTTCTGGAATATTTCTTTCTGGAATGTTTCAAACCAACCCAACGAATCAAACAATTCATAGATCAGCCAAACAATCGCTAAATTAATCACCCAGCACAACAGTAATACAACCAAGAAATCAAACTTCTCATATAATCAATCTCTGCCTTGCTACGATATGGTTAGCAGACTTCAGTACACATAAAATGGCTCATAAATAAAAGCTTCGAAAGTTGACAAATAATGTGTGAACCAATCAAAACGCAGCAGTTTCTTGAAAATGGCTACACCTTCAACACTGTCTACAACCATATGTGGGAAGTAATGAAGTGCAAAAACTTTGTTGTCACTGATTATTCTGGTATTAATATGTTACTCCATATTTACATTTTGGACAAGCATTTACTTTGGGTCGTTCCTTTTTTTGCACAAAGATCTATATATCTTTCTACTTCATATATGTTCAAACCAGACTCGTTTCAATAGTTTTAATCAATTTGGTATTTGTTGTTTTTTTTTTGGCTCATTCCTTTATCATTTTCAGCCCATCAACCTATTTACTGTCATTGAGATGCTTTTTAACTCTACCACTGGTGTATCAGTCCCTGGCTATCACGCACCACAGAGGTAGGCTAGCTTACAAAGCTAACAATGAAGCCCAAACGTCTTTACTTTAAGTAAAGAAAAAAGGTCTCTTTTACCACAGATTTTTACAACATGAGTATCTGAGGATCTCCTACTGAAGTTAAATATATATTTCTTTACTTTTATTTTTGCCACCTTGGTCTAAAAACCATTCTATGACCCATGTCAATCACACACACACACATATACAGCTGAGGAAACCGGTCACTCATCGTGAAAAACAACAGATGCAGCTGCTGCAAAGAAGAAGAAGGGATTGGCAATAATCTGGAATCTGCTAGCAGAAGTCAGTGCTGTTAGCAGCTATTATTTTTACAAGCGATAAGACAACCCTTATCGATATCAAAAAGCAGGTCAGTTATTAATAGTGCTGTCTATTAGGATCTCGTCATTTTGTACTACGAGTTCGCTGGAGATCTTTTAGCGAATAAAAAGGACTATGATATCGGTGAGAAATATCGCATCATTACTGGGCTCAAAATAATTAGTCCAATTTTTTCACACCATTAAAAGCCATTCATTTATCAGACCTCGAACGGAAGGAAGAGAAAAGTCATGCTGGCTTTTTCTCGATTCAATCTTACATTTAACTGCAGGCTAATTGGACATTTTGTAACATTAATTCGAACTATTCACTGCATAGCGTTGTTCATTAGCAAGTCCAAAATTGTAATCATTGGATGCACTCGCAGCTATGATCGGAAAAGAAATGTGTTGCTTTATATATGAGGGATCTTTCGTGTGTTATTCCTTTGCTGCCTTCGTAATCTTCAGTTGCAAAGAACAAATATATATATATATATATATATTAGTAAATGTTATGGTCAGAACATTTAAGGATATTTAACTGGTTTCATTCTTAAACAAAGGCAGCATTTCAAAACAGCTGAAAAGGAACGGCTTCCTTTCTGAAGAGCCGAGACCTAGCAGCCATGACCAGTAATGAAGGTGAGCCTGCTATTCCCAATAAAAAAATACTGAATACCATTAAGCACTTCAAGGGAATGATGGGTTCAGAGGCCACGTCTCCTTAAGTGGTCCGTATTGGCACAGAAACAAATTTCCTTACATGGCCTGACAGGCACACAGGAAACACCTCCTTCACTGGTTCTGACAGGCATAGAGGCAACAAAGACTGCCAGGCCCTGAGTTCACACCTTCATCATCTGTCCTGAGAGGCACCAATTCAATGCCTTTATGACTGTCCAAGGCAAAGAGGCCACATATGTCCTATCGGTACTAACAGGCATCTTTATTTTTAGATTTTTTTTCGTATCCAAAGTCACTACAATTAAAAAGGAATTTTGAAAAGTTAAGGAATCCATTGTATACTGGACAATATCACACACCACCATTCTGGAATAATTGTTTTGGTATATTTAAACTATTATATATAATTATATATGTTATGTTCATTATTGGTGGGGCACGGTGGCTTAGTGTTTGGCACGTGCCTCAGGGGTTTTTTCTCCGGGTTCTCCGGTTTCCTCCCGGTCCAAAAACATGCACGATAGGTTGATTGGCACCTTGGAAAATTGTCCCTAGTGTGTGAATGTGTGTGTGAATGAGTGTGTGTGCCCTGCGATGGGTTGGCATTCCATCCAGGGTGTATCCTGCCTTAATGCCAATAGACGCCTGAGATAGGCAGACTCCCCGTGACCCGAGGGAAGATCGGATAAAGCGGTAGAAGATGAATGAATGAATGTTCATTAATATTATATGTTAAAAAGCATCTATAAGAAATATTGTACAGTACCCTTAAAAGCCATGACCCACGGATATGGACTCTGTTTGTATCATATGCTTGATAAACGCTATATTGCCGTTACACACAAACGCATACAATTCATTTTAAGTGTCACCATTGTGTAAATGACACATTTGTAAAAAGGGATGCTTGTTAATTAACCGACACACTGTAAATGGTGCACTTGTTGGTAAGGTTAGACGGTGAAGTCGTATATTCATATTCAAAAAGGTGCTGTAAATGTGCAGGAAGTCATAACAGCAGTGAGGGCCCACTTCTTCTACACATGCCTTTCACACAGCTGTGGCTCAAGCTGAAGCCTTGAGGTGTTTTATTTACATGTTACTCGTCTTGATTTAGCTGTCCTTATTTGGCCCGGCTTTCAGAGCTTTTTTTGTTTGTTTTAGGTCTGTGTGTTAAGAGGAAGGTTATTTCAAGCCCTTACAAAGTCTGCAGATTCTGAGAACATGGTAGTAAATAAGGTACCGTAACGGAGTGGTTGTCTCTGCTGTGTTTGATCTCGGCAGGCGCTGATGAGATGTGGAGGTTTCTCAACTGTGTCTGATATGCACTGGCTTGATGAAGCATTTAAATAGTAGGCATTCATAACAAATAAGCGAAAAATGACAACCTGATGCGAAGCTGCTGCACGAATCGCTGAATTGCATGAACCTGAACACATTGCAGGGCACCTGAATAAGGAGTGCGCATCTCTCTCCATGTTATTTACGCAGGAGGGATTTCAAACCATCGGGCGTTTAAGGGTGTGTAGTTTTACAAATGATTCGTTTTTGCGGAACAATGAAATATTATTTCATATGCTTTTTTAAGACTGAGAAGTCAGGACTATTAAAGGAGGTGTAGCAATGAAACTTGTTGTTCCCAGTAAAGTAGACAGAAAGGACGTTAATCCTTCATTGGTCCTGAAAGGCACACACACAAAAAAAACATGCCTTCAATGATCCTGACAGGCACAGAGGAGACACTTTCTTCACTGGTGCATACAGGCGCAAAGGCCACTTCACTCGTCCTCGCAGGCACAAAGGCCCCTCCTCCTTCACTGGTCCTGACAGGCACAATAGCCACACTTCCGTCACTGGTCCTGACAGGCACAAAGGCCACACTTCCTTCACTGGTCCTGACAGGCACAAAGGCCACACTTCCTTCACTGGTCCTGACAGGCACAAAGGCCACACTTCCGTCACTGGTCCTGACAGGCACAAAGGCCACACTTCCGTCACTGGTCCTGACGGGCACAAAGGCCACACTTCCATCACTGGTCCTGACAGGCACAAAGGCCACACTTCCGTCACTGGTCCTGACAGGCACACACTTCCTGAGGCCACACTTCATTCTACTGGTCCTGACAGGCACAAAGGCCACACTTCCATCACTGGTCCTGACAGGCACAAAGGCCACACTTCCGTCACTGGTCCTGACGGGCACAAAGGCCACACTTCCTTCACTGGTCCTGACGGGCACAAAGGCCACACTTCCTTTACTGGTCCTGACATGCCACCTTTATTGGTTTAGCAGGCACAGAGGCCACACCTCTTTCACTGGTCCTGACAGGCACAAAGGGCACACTTCCTTTACTGGTTTAGCAGGCACAGAGACCATACCACTTTCACTGGACCTGACAGGAACAAAGGCCAAACTTCCTTTACTGGTTTAGCAGGCACAGAGGCCACACTTCCTTCACTGGTCCTGACGGGCACAAAGGCCACACATCATTTACTGGTTTAGCAGGCACAGAGGCCACACCTCCTTTAGTAGTCCTGACACGCACAAAGGCCACACTTCCTTTTCCTGGGTTGGCCTGCACAGAGGCCACACTTCCTTCACAGTTCCTGACAGGCACAAAGGTCACACTTCTTTTACTTGTTTAGCAGGCATAGAGGCCACACCTCCTTCACTGGTCCTGACAGGCACAAAGGCCACACATCTTTTACTGGTTTAGACACAAAAGCAATACCTCCTTCACTGGTCCTGGAAGGCACAGAAGG
>JACRUU010000013.1:16266405-16451405 GCA_030449085.1 Kryptopterus vitreolus
GGTCCAGTTGCAGCAACAATCCATCTGAATAAAAGTATGTGCCGTCAAAACTCACCACATACAGCTGCTTCCAGAGTACAGACCATTCCTGTAAAGTGGAGGTGACTTCGGTTACAATGGGATCTTCGAGAGGAAGCAGTGTCTCATACTGCCTGCACACACACACACACACACACACACACACACACAAAAAAACACAAAGGCAGAAAGGTTTGCACAGAGTACAGGATTTGCTTGTACTGTTCAGGAAATGTGATTGAGTAAATGAGTAATTTATAGTATATACAATAAAATATACAATCATGTATTATTTATATATATATATATATATATATATATATATATATATATATATATATATATATATATATATATATATAAGCAGGGGCACGGTGGCTAAGTGGGGCACGTTCGCCTCACACCGCCAGGGTCCGGGTTCGATTCCCGTCTCGGCCATGTGTGTGTGGAGTTTGCATGTTCTCCCCGTGCCTCAGGGGGTTTTTCTCCGGGTTCCCCCCCGGTCCAAAAACATGCACGGTAGGTTTGATTGGCACCTTGGAAAATTGTCCCTAGTGTGTGAATGTGTGTGATGTGTTGTGTGTGTGTGTGTGTGTGTGTGTGTGTGGTGTGTGCCCTGCGATGGGTTGGCATTCCATCCAGGGTGTATCCTGCCTTAATGCCCATAGACGACTGAGATAGGCACAGACTCCCCGTGACTCGAGAGATCGGATAAAGCGGTATAATTGTATATATATATATATATATAGTATAATTAATAGTATCTACAATACAATATACATATACAATATACAATCATTTATTATATACACACAGTATACGTTATAATATGAATTAGTATTAGGGATGTCAATAGATTCAGTTATTTAATTGCTATTAATAGCATAATTGTCATGAGTTTCTTATCTCCATACATTGTACTATACCTTAAATTTCGACTTTTCAAGTTCTGAACACACTAATCAATATGGGCATGGCATAATATGGATGCGTTAGGCAAATGCATGTTTATTATAAGTGAAAGCAATAAAGCAAGATATTCAATATAGAACATGCGGCCAAGGCATACATTGAATGTCTTAGACGATTTGTTTTAATATTTCTATTAGACACATGAAACAAAGAATATATCTCCATTATTCACTATCTTTGCACTGAGCCAGCTAAAACGCCTGTTCACATTATCACATGACACGGGAGCTTGCAGAAATCTTCTTGTAACTGTTTTAAAATCATTCTTGCCTTTGAAATCAGAATATTCATCATGTTTACACGGAGATGGTTTTACTTGTTGAATGTGGGCATCGTGGCAGATGTTAGTGCTTGATTTGAGACAATAAAACAAATATGAAAAATGATTGCTCATTTTTCCATATGTGAGTAAAGTAAAGAAGGATTGAATAAATATGGGTTGCTATAAAGCTTTTAAAATGTTGCCTCTTTTCATTCATCTTCTACCGCTTTATCCGATCTTCCCTCGGGTCACGGGGAGTCTGTGCCTATCTCAGGCGTCTATGGGCATTAAGGCAGGATACACCCTGGATGGAATGCCAACCCATCGCAGGGCACACACACACTCACACACACACACAAGCATTCACACACACAGTCTTACACTAGGGACAATTTTCCAAGGTGCCAATCAACCTACCGTGCATGTTTTTGGACCGGGGAGGAAACCGGAGAACCCGGAGAAAAACCCCCTGAGGCAAGGGAGAACATGCAAACTCCACACACACAAATGGCCAAGACGGGAATCGAACCCGGACCCTGGCGGTGTCAGACGACCGTGCTAACCACCAAGCCACCGTGCCCCTGTTGCCTCTTTTATACTTATTTATTTCTACTTTTAATAGGAATGGTCAAATTGTATTAATAAATGAAATAATAAAATGTGTGCTGCATTAATGAAATGTGTGCCATTTTTTTTGACAGCCCTAATTAACAGCAATTAATACATTTCATGATATTTTAGCCTAATTAATACTTTAAAAGCATTGGCGTATTGTCAGTGTCCAGAAAAAACTAATACTTAGTCTTAGGTCATGAAATGTCTTATCCACCGTAGAGTGCACCGTTTTGGGTATCTAATAGAAACGTCCACGGTTTTAATTAGCATATTTGAACGCTCTGGTAGAGATGTGTTACTTTAATGTCTCGTGATGGAACTGCAAGCCCCCCGATTACATCGATTTTAGATAGAGCTTAAGAAACACCACGGAGCAATGGCTTGTATTTGTTCTTATAAGTTCTATCCGTCAAAGCAGCCATTACCCTTAGGAGTGCAGCAAAAAGTCATTCCCTGCCTCCTGTCTTTGTTCCCGTGCCTTGTCTTTCCCCCCACTGTCTCTTTTGTTCTGTCTTACCATTTATCTCTCCATCCCATTTTCTCTCCATCAGCCCTGTCATGTCCTTCTTCATCTTTTCTTTTTTTATTTTTTTTTGTATTGTGCTATGCAAATGTGTCTTACCAAGCCCTCTTGTCAATTTTAAGAACATGCGTGTCTTTTTTACTCTATATGAAACAGCATAAAATGATCACGAAGGCACTGATCAAGTTAACAGGGCTGATGGAAGATGTATGAAATAAAGCAATAATACACAGCACAAGTAGACTTGTATTCAGAAACGTATCAATTTGTCAACAACTGTATAATTATCCCAATATATTCAAAAAAAATATGAAACTACAATATGACAACTGGGGGCACGGTGGTTTAGTGGTTAGCACGTTCGCCTCACACTGCCAGGGTCCGGGTTCGATTCCCGTCTCGGCCATGTGTGTGTGTGGAGTTTGCATGTTCTCCCCGTGCCTCAGGAGGTTTTTCTCCGGGTTCTCCGGTTTTCCCCGGTCCAAAAACATGCACGGTAGGTTGATTGGCACCTTGGAAAATTGTCCCTAGTGTATGAGTGTGTGAGTGCGTGTGTCTTGCGATGAGTTGGCATTGCATCCAGGCTCCCCGTGACCCGAGTAAAGATCGGATATAGTGGTAGAAGATGAATGAATGAATGAATATTACAACTGATCCTTTGTCCTGGGGTTTTAACTTTTAGAAGATTTGAGCATCCCCTCACTCTACATCCATACCTGAGTTTACTAATGCCCTTGTGGCTGAAAGAGCACAAATCTGCACAATTGAAAGTCTAGTGCTATGTCTTCTTAGACTTTATCTATACATATATAACATGAGGCAATGTACCATTTTGAAGAAGTAGAAAAAGCAGTTTAAAATGTGATGGCCCCAACACATGGGGCAACAAAAAGCTGGATAAGTTGGTGTTACTAAAAAGAAACATGCTTTATCGTTGTGTAGCAACATGAATTGTATATAATGGTATATGAGATTTAAATATCTCATCATCTACAGAACATTCAGAGAATTGCAAAAAAAAAATGGGATGCCGGAGATCTTCAGGCCCTCGGGGGTCAATGCAATAGATAACACATGTGATTCTGTAACTGGGAAATCACTGTGTGTAAACACAGTTCACTGTTCACTCCATCATGCAAAAGAAAATATCTTCTGTAGGCCAAAGCATATTTACAATTACATTTATTCTATTCGGCAGATGGCCTTATACAGCACAAATGGCAGGTGAACACTTAAGGGGTAAAAAGCCTTGAAATGGTTGGGGCTGGGAATTTGAACTCACGGCCTACAAAATGTTTCAAATGCCAATTCCATAATCAGTTATTATGCCACCTCCAAGTTCATTTGAAATGAGGCATAGTGGGAAAATGTCCCGTGTCAGAAACAGAAATTCTTTTTGGAATGCCACATTTACTGTATTCCGCAGACGTCCTTATCCATGCCAACTTACAATTGAGGGTTAAGAACTTTGCACAAGGACCCAGTAGTGGTAGCTTGGTGGTGTTGGGATTTGAACCTGTGACTTTCTGGTCCAGAGCCCAATCCCAATCCCAGAGATATCACCTCGCTTAAGGGAAGAGGGCTTATCGTATTTGGCTTATCATAAGCGATCATTTCAAAAGTCTTCATCTCGTATGGAAAGAATGTGTATTGGTTCCTATAGAATAAGTAGCTTGCACATCTGGAAAAGCACCATCAATGCTAAATGGTATATAAAGGATATATTTCCTGTGCATATTTCACAATGCCAAATTGCACTCTGCATTTATTACATAAGCATGGCCACTGAACTGCCTGCTGGTAGTCCAGACCCTTTACCAAGGGTGCCACAAGAAATGCACTATTTTAGTGCAATATTGCTTCTAGAACAAATTTGAAGTGTGTGTGTGTGTGTGTGTTACATCTCAGATACTGTAGTCAGTCTCAATATACCACCTCAAGACTTATATACATACTTAAAAAACTCGGATCAAATAGACAGATCCAGTATTTTAATAATCCAGATATATATTAGAATAATTTGCATACTAACTCAATATGTAAAATAAACACCCGAGTCATTACTTAATTCCTAAATATAATTTAAAAAAAAAATCACTCACTGAATCTCAGACTAAATACAATACACCACATCAAGTGCAATATCGCAGCAAACTCTTTACTTAATTTCATCTCCAGATCTAACCCTCTGTTTTGAATACGCATCCAAGACACAGTACACCTTAGTATTAATCTCCACCTGCGGACTAAATACTCAAACCCAGTAATACCAAGGCTCAGTAATATTCTGCAGATTAATTAACTACATAGAAAGACTTTGCTCTATAAGAGGGAAACAGATTAAAACGTATGTAAAGTTGATCATCATAGCTCAGGAATGAAAGGAGGTGGACACTCTAGCTAAGAAACATCCCAACAGCACTTTATTTTTCATGAGGACAATTTCCTCTAGGTTTTGGTGTGTGACTATTGTGCCTATCCAGCTAGTAAAGCTCAGGACAGTTGGTGCTAATGTCCAGGGGCAAGGCTTAATGAAGTAGCACAAATAGCAAAGGGGGGGCACGGTGGCTTAGTGGTTAGCACGTTCGCCTCACACCGCCAGGATCCGGGTTCGATTCCCGTCTCGGGAATGTGTGTGTGGAGTTTGCATGCATGTTCTCCCCGTGCCTCAGGGGGTTTTTCTCCCCGGGTTCTCCGGTTTCCCCCCCGGTCCAAAAACATGCACGGTAGGTTGATTGGCACCTTGGAAAATTGTCCCTAGTGTATGAATATGTGTGTGAATGTGTGTGTGTGTGTGCCCTGTGATGGGTTGGCATTCCATCCAGGGTGTATCCTGCCTTAATGCCCATAGACGCCTGAGATAGGCACAGGCTCCCCGTGACCCGAGGAAGATCGGATATAGCGGTAGAAGATGAATAAATGAATGAAAATAGCAAAGGCATTTTAATCGGATCCTTTGCCACATGTGTATATGTGTATATGTGTCATGTGTTGAATGATTTCCATCATGGTACTATAATAGAATGCCATTAAGTCTGTATATGAAATTTCACCCGATAGATATTCAACTTAAAGCGCCATTACTGGAAAACGGAAGCATTGAGGAACTGGAGCATTTCAATTACAAGAACTAAGAGTAGGATAAGGGGGGCATAGACTGCTGAGGCACATGAGGGTGTACTAGGTACCAATGCTCTAATAGTTCTGAACTGGAGCGTTTCAAACATTCAGCACACAAAAATACGACATGGGACTTGCATGAATGCTTGGCATCTCGGAATTAAGTGTCAAGCATCAGAAGGAATGTTACTCGAGCAGTGGAAATGTATTCTGGGTAGTGACAGGTCACACATATCTGCTTAGCAGTCTCTGCTTACTGTTTTTTCTCCGGGGTTGGGTGAGGACACATGCCTCCAGGGAAGAGGAATTGTAATTCTTGAAGTTACCAAGTTTGGACAATGCTATGCTATGCAATGTTATATGCAATGCAATGCTATAACGTTTTGCAGCATGACTGTGCTTTATACTTCAGACAATCTTATACAGTATAAGTGCCTAACTTCATAAATCCAATGATATTTTGTTTCTGAGAATGCTAATATTAATGGTCCATATGGTGTATATTATAAAAATGCTCATTTTACATTTTCCTTTTCATAATGCAAATTTGACCTTAGACATAATGCACCTACTATTGGAATATCATTTTATTTTTGAGACAGAAACAGATCAAAACGTATGTAAAGAAGCTAATCTGTGAACATTGACTATGTAGTAAATAAACAGCCCAGAAAAAAATGCAAAAAAAAAAAATGTGTGGACATTCTATCTAAGAAACATCCCAATCCAAACCCATGGGCACCAGCAATGAGTTATTTTTAAGTCTAAACTGTGTTTATTTATTTAAGACTATCGATGAGAATATTAAAACCATAAACACAAATAATGTAGAATTGCTGTTTACTCTGATGTCCTGTAAGTAAAAGTTAAAAGTAGAAAAGGGACACTTGAAGGAATAGTCCAACATAGTCCAATAGTACTCAACTAAGAGATATTTCCTCTATCATGCTATTATAGCTAACTTATAATATACTTTACACTGGATACTTTACACTTTACACACACTATTTTATATATATATATATATATATATATATATATATATATATATATATATATATTTTATATACGATATATATATTGTATTTTATATCGATATATATATATATATATATATATATATTATTCTTATATTTTCTATAACGATATCTTATTTGTATTCTGTCAATCTATTTATCTATAATGTCTACATTTATCTATAATATCTATATGTATAATGTTATGTTTTTCTTTTTTTCCTTCCGTTACATGTTGAAGGGCCATAAAAGCATTTCACCATGTATATATATATATATATATATATATATATATATATATATATATATATATATATATATATATATATATATATATATATATATATATATATATATATATATACAGTCCCTGACAAAAGTCTTGTCGCTTATCTATTTTGTAGAAACACCTGCTATTAACCTTGCTATTATTGACTTTTAATTAATCAATTGGTGTTAGAAATAGCTCGTATGAACAGCTAAAACCCTCCCAAAACCCTCCCAAATGATGTTTAATGCACTGAAATAAATTAGTTTCACTGAAAAAAGATTTATCATTTAATCAAAACAGAAAGGTCAAATTTTGGCAAGACAAAAGTTTTGTCGCCTATACAGAAATTGAACAAATTTACTGCAAATACAAAAATATGTCAGCAAATTAAGTAGTGGTGCTGTGAGATCCAAATTTAATATCTTGTATGACTTCCATGAGCTTGAAGGACTGCATCCATGCGGTTTGGCAAGGATTCATACAACTTATTGATGAAGTCATCAGGAATAGCAAAGAAAGCAGTCTTGCAAGCCTCCCAGAGTTCATCAATATTTTTTGGTTTAGTCTTCCATGCTTCCTCTTTCATCCTACCCCACATATGCTCAATGATGTTCAAGTCTGGTGACTGGGCTGGCCAATCCTGGAGCATCTTGATCTTCTTCGCCCTGAGGAACTTTGATATGATTTGGTCTCTTTTATGGTTGGGAATATAAGAGGTAGCTAAGATTTCATGGTATTTTAGACTATTGATGTTGCCTTCCACCCTGCAGATCCCTTGTACACCCCCATACTGGATGTAACCCCAGACCATGATTTTTCCACCACCAAACTTCACTGTTTTCTGGGTGAATCTCGGATCCATGCGGGCTCCAGTAGGTCTCCTGCAATATTTGCGACGACTGTGGTGTAATTCAACAGAAGATTCATCTGAAAAATCCACCTTCTGCCACCTTCTGCCACTTTTCCAGCGTCCAGCGTCCATCCTTTTAGCAGGCTGTGGGCCTTGGCAAATGCCACACGGTTTTTCACTCCAATCGTTTTTGTTTTTCAATCGTCTTTTGTTTAGTGCTGGCTTCTGGGCACTGATTCGACCATGGAGGCCATTTCGAGATAGAATCCGACAAACTGTTCTGGTTGACACGGGGACTTCAGGTGACCAGGTCTCGTGGAGCTCTGCTGCAGTGGAAAATGGGCTGGCCTTGGATTTTCGAGCCAACAAACGGTCCTCTCGAGCAGTTGTCTTGCGGGGTCTGCCTGACCTGGGCTTGTCAAAAACGTCTCCAGTCTCTTCAAATCTTTTTTTTATCCTCTGTACTTGACGCTGAGACACATTGAAGGTGTCTGCCACATCAGCAGTGGATCTGGTCTTCAGCCTCTTGATAATCAACACTTTAGTCTCAGGGTGAATCTTAGGCATGTTTGCAGAGGTCTAGTTGCAGTTGAGGTGAAGGTCTAGTGTACTGGGGTTCTTTTTATACACACCTGAGACCTAATTGATCCATTATTAGTCACAGGTGAAGCTCATATGACAAGGCGACAACAAATGGACTCAATGGGCTTTACCAAGCTGTGAATATTAGAATACTTTTTGACAGTTTCGTTTTGCACTGAAACATTATTACAAAAGCTGTTGGGATTAAAATGAGCCATTTCTTGTAAAAAAATCTTGATTAGAAATATATTTCAGCGGCACTTCAGGTCAATTTGTACACAAGCGACAAGACTTTTGTCAGGGACTGTATGTGTATGTGTGTGTGTGTGTGTGTGTGTGTGTGTGTGTGTGTGTGTGTGTGTATGTGTATGTGTGTGTGTGTATGTTACAAATACAATTCGAATACGAATACGAATTTGAATTCACTATTCAATGTCAGCAGAAAGATACTTACCCTGGGTTGATGACAACAGCTGTCCGCAGATACACATAACTGGCTGGGAAGATGCCCTGTAAAAATAAAAAAAAAAAAAAAAAAAAAAAAAAAAAATAAAAAATACAAATAAAAAAAGAATCTAGATCTCAATTTCTTCGTTTATTCTATTTCATATAAACACAACACATTTACTATACTACAGGATTTGAGAAAAAAAAAGTATGTGGGCACCCTATCAATAAACAACCTAATCCAAAGACCAATACTGATACCCCCCCCCCTCCATGTCTGTATTGTATGTTCGACCCTGCTACGAACGATTTCCTCTAGACTTTGGACCGGGACTATCAGGATTTGCACCTATTCTGCTTTTAAAGCTCAAGAGGTTTGGTGCTGATGTCCAGAAGAAAGACTTGATTAAGTTAGTATGCAGGCCACTCTCTTCCACAAGAATCTTAGCAAACCATGTCCCTATGGGTTCCACTTTTTAGACAGAGGCATTGCCGTGCTGAAAAAGAAAAGGGTTTGGGCAAGGTCACTTAATTCCAGTGAAAATCGTGAGGTAACGGTTTAGAAAAGAATTTCATACGAGTACCCTAGCCAAGGGTATACATTGTGCTTTTGGCCATGTAGAATATACACTAAACAGTAAACCAATATACACTAAATGGAATAACTCTGGGCGGAAAACTGTAAATAATATTGAGCCCAATCTCCATATCACCATGCTTTTTCTTCCAAATAAACATCGTATCAATCAGGAAGAGGTGAAAAAGGTATTAAAATATAATGTGTTCAAGTAAAAGTGCTATATCTTTAGGAGCTTAAGTGCAAGTAAAATGGTCTGTCTAAAAAGCAACGTAAAAAAAGGAAAATGTAGTTCTTAAAAATGGAGTTTTATGAGGTAGTTGTGCCTAGGTTATGGTATTCTCGGCACTAATATGGTGCTCGGTATTTTCCCTGTTTGGAGGAACAGAGGGAAACACTGCTAAACAATGGGACAGAAGCCTAGCAATGCTAAAAAACGTGGTCTTCCTGAATGAATTTTCACTTCTTTTACTCTGCCCCTGAAACCTGGAAACGTGCTAACAGCTAACACAGTTAATACACGGGTGTATGATCAGTGGTTTAAGGCGCTGGGTTACTGATCATAAGGTTGGCGGTCCAAGCCCTGCTAGCACCAAGCTGGCACCGATGGTCCTTGAGCAAGGCCCTTAAACCCACTGTGCTCCAGGGGCACCATTATCATGGCTGACCCTGCATTCTGACCTCAGCTTCCAAACAAGCTGGGATACGTGAAGAAACAATTTCACTGTGCTGTAATGTGACATATAAAGGCTATTCTATAATAAAACTACAGTACCTCATACCTTTTAAAAGAACTAATTAAGTTAGTTATTAATTAACTTAAAATTAAAAGTTATTAATTAACTTATTAAGTCGTGTCTCTATTTCGTTTCAAACAGGTGGTAAAAAAAAGGACAATTACGGATTTTAAAAACTACATACTATATACATTCATTCATTCATTCATTGATCTACCGCTTTATCCAATCTTCACTCGGGTCACGGGGAGCCTGTGCCTATCTCAGGGGTCTATGGGCATTAAGGCAGGATACACTCCGGATGGAATGCCATCCCATCGCAGAGTACACACATTAAACACACACATCACACACACACCATCACACACACACACACACAATCACACACACACACACACACACACACTAGGGACAATTTTCCAAGGTGCCAATCAACCTACCGTGCATGTTTTTGGACTGGGGAGGAAACCGGAGAACCCGGAGAAAAAACCCCTGAAGCACGGGGAGAACATGCAAACTCCACACACACATGGCCGAGATGGGAATCGAATGCCTTCTGTAGGTCCATCATGTAACACATTGTTGTTCGTCTGTGTGCATTTGTGAATCCATGGCTTTCTCTTCAGTGCAGTGAAGAGCACGCCCTGTTCCTGTGTGACTTTTGGGAGATACAGTTTCCATTATTTTCTTCTTTTCTTCTTTTTCTTCACCGTGCCCCATACTGTATACAGTATGTGAATAAATTCTAGCAAAACTTGGATCTAGGACTAGTAAACGTGTAATGAATTACCACATCAATATTATCCCTATAACTACTGAGAGAATCAGCAGCTCTGGAACACGCCAGGACAATAACGGATGTCCAAGTTTCAAACATTGGGCTATGTGGCGATCTTCCCATTTTCATTGTCACCTTGCATGAGGTGAACACAGAAGAGCAAACCAAGGTTGCCAGGTTTCAGAAAAAATCTCAAAAGCAACACAGAAGACTTATTATAAATAAATGCTGTATAGGAAGACAAAAAAAAAATTAATGTATTCGACAAAAGATCATTATTGTGACTCCGTAATCCACAAATAAAAAAATGTGAAACGTCGACCAACCCCTGTGGCAGATTTTAGTTACATCTTGGCATCTTAAATATTTAACAAAGTCTGAGATATTATGTAAGGGTATATGCTGAGCAAATGTAATTATTGGTTGCCAGGTTGCAAAAAAAAAGACATTCAAAGGCAAAGAACACACAAAAAAAATGAAAATATACAATCCTTTTTCATTAGCCTTTGTAATAGACATAGAATCTTTATGGTGCTCAGCCCCAAACCCATATCTCATTCATTCATCTTCTACCGCTTTATCCAATCTTCCTTCGGGTCACGGGGAGCCTGTGCCTATCTCAGGCGTCTATGGGCATTAATGCAGGATACACCCTGGATGGAATGCCAACCCATCGCAGGACACACACACACACACACACACACACATTTCATATCATACACACTAGGGACAATTTTCCAAGGTGCCAATCAACCTACCGTGCATGTTTTTGGATCCGGGAGGAAACCGGAGAACCCGGAGAAAAACCCCTGAGGCACGGGAGAACAAAACACTCCATCACATGGGCACCGAACATGCAAAATCCACACACACACATGGCCGAGACGGGAATCGCGACCCGGACCCAATGGTGGTGTGAGGCCCGGAACCCTGGACCCTGGTGGTGTGAGGCGAACGTCCTAGCCACTAAGCCACCGTGCCCCCTGACCCCATATCTCATACATCACAAAATATAAATAGGTTATTATATCATAGACGCACACTCAGGACTTACATTTTGCATTTTATTTCAGATATTAGTCCAATAATCAATATGGAAATGATGGATAGACATGTTGCTATAGAAATGCTGCGTACCGTAAGAAAAGAATCTTATCCGCCTTTGTTTTCTCATATTAAACACCTCTGTATTCACATTGCCCCTGTGTAAAATAGATGCACCATGAAACTCTCACAGAAGTAACAAAAATACAGCCCATAGTAAATATTCACATCACAAATATACTGTAAACCAATGTAATATGTTTAATGGTGATCTCTGTTGCGCGGAGAAGCCGGAAATATTTTTTTAAATAAAGCGTATTTGTCACAGCAGCATTGTCACTCTATTTACTCAAATATTTACTCTCATGGGCTTATTTTTCGAAAATGTTGCACACTTTATTTAGTGTCCCCTAGTTTGTTTGGTGTTATTTCATGTTAATTTACATTGATCTGTGTAGAACCATGGTCCAGGAACATGTAATCATATAATACCTACATTTGAACGGCCAAGTTGGATTATAGAAAAAGAAAACAAAGATGATGAAGAAAAAAATTATGTTGAATAGAAAAGAAATTTAAGAAAAAGGAAAGACAAAGTAAATGATGGTGAAGAGGAAGAACAGAAGAACAATGAAGAAGTAAAATAAAGAAAAAGGGAAAAAATGAAGAAAAAGGTAGAAAATGAAGGATTAAAAAGAAGAAGAAAATAAAGCAGAAGATGAAGAAGAGGAACAGAAGAAGAATAATGAAGAAGTAAAATAACAAAAAAGGAAAAATGAATAAAAAGGTAGAAAATAAGGAATTTAAAAGAAAAAGAAGATGAAGGAGAACAGGGAAAATAATGAAAAAAAAAATGAAGAAAAAGGTAGAAAATGAAGAATTAAAAAGAAGAAAATAAATCAGAAGAACAGAAGAATAATAAAGAAGTAAAATAACGAAAAGGGGAAAAATTAAGAAAAAGGTAGAACATGAGGAATTTAAAAGAAGAAGAAGAAGAGGAAGAAGAGGAAGAAGGACAGGGAAAATAATGAAAAAGAAATAAAATGAAGAAAAAGGTAGAAAATGAGGAATTAAAAAGAAGAAGAAAATAAAGGGAAGAAGAAGAAGAATGAAGAAAAATAACGAAAGAGGAAAACAGGCAGAAAAATGTAGAAAATGAAGAATTAAAAAGAAGAAAATAAAGCAGAAGATTAAGAGGAACAGGTGAAGAATAATGAAGAAGTAAAATAACGAAAAAGGAAAAATGAATAAAAAATAAGAAAAATAAAAAGAAAAGAAAAATAACAAAAGAGGAAAACAGGCAGAAAAAGGTAGAAAATGAGGAATTTAAAAGAAGAAGAAGAAGAAGAAGAACAGGGAAAATAATGAAAAAGAACTAAAAATGAAGAAAAAGGTATAAAATGAGAAATTTGAAAGAAGAAGAAAATAAAGAGAAGAAGAAGAAGAATGAAGAAAAAGAATGAAAGAGGAAAACAGGCAGATAATGAAAAATGAAAAAGAAGCAGAAGAAGAGGAAGAAAGATTTACAGGACAAAGAAGAAAATAATGGAAACTGTATCTCCCAAAAGTCACACAGGAACAGGGCGTGCTCTTCACTGCACTGAAGAGAAAGCCATGGATTCACAAATGCACACAGACGCACAACAATGTGTTACATGATGGACCTACAGAAGGCATCAACAATGGTACAATGGATCCAGGCGGCACAAAGAGAGGATTAAATTATTACAGCAAAATTCCATCAGACACTACACTGCCACATGTATATAGACTCACCAAACAATCCAATATGTGCATGCTGGATAACTCTGAGACAAAATAAATTTTGTCCCACTTTACTGTTATTATAACCTCCTGGAAAATCTTTCTATATAATATTTTGGAGCATAGACCTGTCTAATGTTGTAAACAGTTGGTTGACCAGATTCCGAGTCATCTAGACCCAGATCTAAGCACATCCTAATTATCCCAACCTTATGCTCACAATCCCGGTGTGTACTAAATTCTGGGCCGCACTGACAGGACATTTTCTCTTCAGTTTGTGCACCTCGGTGAGTCAACTGAGGTAAATGAAGAAGGAAGAAAAGGAGCTGATGGATATATGGGTCATGAACATCCTGCAAGCTTTCACATCTGTGTAATGCCACGACAGCTCAGAGACGCTTCAACCAGACGAACACACCGCCCCAAGCCTTCTTATATATGCAAACTCCTGAATCATAGATGGCAATGCCAATGGCTTCGTTTGGCGCGCCTTAATTTACACAAGCTCAAAAATCCATCTGGGTTTAGAGCTTCTGTAGAGCGGACACAATGAATGACCAACCTTTTCGCATTGACTAGATTCACTGGATATAGATTATATTAATATTAAATACGTTCCACACGGAGGGCAATACTGTACAGAAATACCGGTCCATACTGGACATGGGATTTATATTATACTAGTAAGCATACTATAAGGTATTCCAAGTCACATGTCATATATACATTGTCATATATATGTATATATAGGATATATATAGATATATATATATATATATAGATATATATATATATATATATATATACATAGATATATATATATATATATATATATATATATATATATATATATATATATATATATATATATATATATATATATATATATATATAGTATATATATATCTATGTGTCATATGTGTGTGTGTGTGTGTGTGTGTGTGTGTGTGTGTTTTCACAGTGAAATGGATTTCTCCAGAACCTTGGAGGCTACATAAAACAACGTATTCACATCACACAACACAGAGCTACAAAACACAGATGTGGACTATATATGTATATGTATATATATATATATATAATATAGTATGTATATGTGTATATATATATATATATATATATATATATTTGAATATAATATATAGATATATATATATATATATATATATATATATATATATATATATATATCGTCAAGGTGCTCTCTCTCTTTCCTCGCTCCTCCCTGCTCTTTCCCACACACACACACACACACACACACACACACACACACACTAATTGGCCCCAGCTGTTCGCAATTCTCCCTCTCCCTTTATATAAGCCCGGCTCTCCCTACATTCCTGGTCCGGGCTCGTAGCATATACGCAGTGTGTCGCGGACCCGCTATATAACTATATGCCTAACCTTTTGTCTGTTCCAGTTCCCCATTCCAGTCTGCTCCAGATTCCGGACTTCCAAGTCCGCACCCGCTCCTGCTCTAGATTCCCCGGACTTCCAAGTCCGCTTCAGCTCTCCGGTACTGCCCTGGTACCACGGCGCGCAGCGCGCAAGGCTCCCTAGCCTGTCTGGTCCGCTCCTCTTTTGAGCGGCGTCTCCTCAGTTGTTTGATTGTTTAAATAAATCCTTTGTTTTGTATTCTCGATCTCCGTGTGTCTGTGCAGCGCACTCGACCATTACAATATATATATATATATATAATATATATATATATATATATATATATATATATATATATATATATATATATATAAAAACCATTATAGCTTTTGTCTAAGTAGTAATTATCCTCCAGGTTTTTCCATTTCACTCAAGCTTCCCAAAAAACTTGCCAGTAGGTAGACTGAAGGTGCTAAATTGCCACTAGATGTGTGAATGTGTGAATGTGTATGTGTGTGTGTGTGTGTGTGTGTGTGTGTGTGTGTGGTGTGTGTGTGTGGGGGCACAATGACTGGTATCCCATCCAAAATGTGTCAAATACCAAGGTAGGCCCCAGATCCACTGAAAGCCCTGACCAGGATAAAACAGCTCATTGTAATGAACAAAGGACTCAAATTTAGCATGTTGCCTGATATGTATAGTATATATGTAAAACAACAACAACAACAAAAAACCCTCTAAACAACCATGGCTGCTATTTTCTTCAACATCAATCATGCCACGTGGTATGCTATTAATCATATCTGAAAAATATTACCTCTATCATCACTTTGTATATGATTACATATGATCTATAGTTTTTGTTTGTCATAATATTATAAATATTGCATATGTAAACATACATGTTTAGTAGCATCTTTTGTGTGCTTAATTTGTTCTTCACGGGGAGAACATGCAAACTCCACACACACATGGCCGAGACAGGAATAGAACCAGGAACCCTGGCGGTGTGAAGGCGAACGTGCTTAACCACTAAGCCACCGTGCCCCTTGAATAGGTTATAAAACATGAATTTATATGTTTGCTCCTAAAAATCGAGTGGCTATAAATGTATTCCTTATAAGTGTGGAAAATGGAAGTGGGAAGAAACCTTGAGTGAAAAGAGATTCGAAAGAGAACCCATCCGTCAAATGTCCATTTATTATAGTAACATCCTGGTGAGGTATGCTGTTCAGAAACGGGTACTTACATGCAGGGCTGTTTATGTAAATTGCCATTTACAGTACTGGTAGAATTAGTTTGCAGAATCACTATTTTCATGAATCACCATTTTCCAAACCTACCTGTGCTTTTATATACAAACCTTGTGAAGTCCATTGATTTTAAAATATATATTGTGTATATTTGGAGCAACTCAAGACGTTTGAGGGTGGACTTGGAATGTATATAATATTAATATAATATATATATATTAATATTACATATAGTAATTAATATCTACATCGTCTCAGGACACCAGGTTGCATGAGGTTTTTAATTTAGGCACCTACAGTATCACTGAACCACAACAATAATGGAGATTCGGCGTTATAGACAGATCTGAATGGGTTACCATTGCGATACTTCTCAAGGTTTCTTCCTCATGCCATCTCAGGTCGTTTCCAACATCACTACTGGCTTGCTCATTAGGCATACAATTACAATTATAAGGAACAACTTTATACGGGGGCACGGTGGTTTAGTGGTTAGCACGTTCGCCTCACACCGCCAGGGTCCGGGTTCGATTCCCGTCTCGGTCATGTGTGTGTGGAGTTTGCATGTTCTCCCCGTGCCTCAGGGGGTTTTTCTCCGGGTTCTCCGGTTTCCTCCCTGTCCAAAAACATGCACGGTACTTTGATTGGCACCTTGGAAAATTGTCCCTGGTGTATGAATGTGTGAGTGTGTGTGTGAGTTTGTGTGCCCTGCGATGGGTTGGCATTCCATCCAGGGTGTATCCTGCCTTAATGCCCCGAGGGAAGATCGGATAAAGCGGTAGAAGATGAATGAATGAATGAATGAATTTTATACGGACCAAACTCGTAGACAACCTCTATAAAGCCTCTCTGGTCAAAGAACTCTACAATTGAATTCAAGTGAGTTGAAATGAATTGAATTGTTCCTTTCCATCAAGGCTACCGGGATGCACACCTTCCCACTACATCCACTAGAAACAGGTAGTACACAGAGAAGTCATCGGGGGGGGAACATGCTGAGCTGTTAGTAATGGCCTTTGCTCCTAGCTAGAGTGCATTCAAACTGTTTAGGAACAAGGAATCGGGGAAGCAAAGTGGAGATAGTGCAGCCTCCACCTGAACGCTCACTTAGCCGGAAAGGTCAGCGCTGAGGCGAACAATAATAGCGTTCCCCGCTTCAAGCAAAAGAAACGCAAACGAGAAAAGCAGCCTCTGCATGTCAGAATCATCTCCGGCAGTCTTCTATTCTCTCTTTCGTTATGTGGGAAGAAGCATGACTGGTGTTTGCTTAATAATTCGATAGCACATAAACAAAGGCCTCGTTGATATCCCGGGATACAATTCTTCTACTTTAAAATTCAGGGAACACAATTACTGTTACTGTACATAGGCAACATCCTACGCAGCGGTTTCCTTTGATGTTATATTACAGAGTTTATAAAGAAGGTGAAGGAACTACAAAATACAGTTAACATTATAAATGTCATTTTCGTGGTGCACGGAATGTAGTGTTCCCGTCTCCAGGTTTCACACCAAAATGTTGTGTAGTTCTTTTTGATCTCTCCTACAGTACAATATCCTGCATTGGGATCCTGGATCGCCTTCTCAGGTATACATCCATATAATAAGCCTATTTAGCAGATTATACATCCAATGTTACGAGGAATGAAAAAGAATCATAATAACTAGTGGACCAGTAGGTTAAAGAGTTAAAAGATAGACCACCACTACTCACTCTGTTTACTCCTCTATGCACCACGAAATGCTGAAAAACACTGGAAATTCTGGAAGCGACAATTCTTTAACTTCAGAATACATTAATCCAGTTTATGATTCCTTTTAAATAGATATTGACATAGGACACTGTTTTATATGTGGCAAAGGACACTGTTTTATATATGATAAAGGACCACACACATCTGCAACACTATTCATTCACAATCCTGTCACCTGGAAAACAATACAGATGTGTAAAGTCACGTTCAAAAAAGACTTGCAAATATATATATATATATATATATATATATATATATATATATATATATATATATATATATATATACACAGTACTGTGCATAAGTTTTAGACAGATGTTAAAAAATGCTGTAAACAAAGAATGCTTTCAGAAATATAAAGATTCTTTATGTTTGTCAATGTATCATTGCAATTTGAGCGAACAAAAGAAAAATCGAAATCAGATCAATATTTGGTGTGAGTACGTTTAGAAGAAGTAGAAGTAGTAGAAGTGATGGCACGACCCCCACAGAGCCCTGATCTCAACATCATGGAGTGTGTGTGGGATTCCATGAAGAGACAGAAGGATGTGAGAACGTCTCCATCCACAGAAGATCTGTGTTTACTTCTCCAAGATGGAACAACCGACCAGCCGAGTTCCTTCATAAACACTGTGTGTAAGTGTACCTAGAAGTATTACTGCTGTTTTGAAGGTAAAGTGTGTTCACACCAAATATTGACTTCATTTCCATTTCTCTTTTCTTCATTCACTGCATTTCCTTCATTGATGAAAGATAATAATTAACACTTCCATTTTTGAAAGCATTCTTTGTTTACAGCGTTTTTTTCCCTACACCTGCCTAAAAACTTTTGCATTCTTTATGTATGTTTTTGCATGTCTTATTGGTGGTCCCGGGCAAAGAAAGAATTTCATTGTACAATATAAACTGTTGTGTTTATTGTGTACGTGACAATCAATCAGTTTTGTTTTTTAATCACTTGTTATATACTTTCACATACAGAATTTCTAAGGGGAAAAAACAACAACACACAAACATACAAATGACTGAATGAATGAATGGAGCCTAACCCGGATGTCCAGACCAGGAAGCCAATCAATAGGTATGAATGACCTCCGAGGATGCATATACTAAAGATCAACCCTGACCAGAAAGTTATTACAGATGAATAAGTGAACTCTACTAATTATGAATAAATAAAAAAAGTTCTCAAACACGAGCTTCGCACCTTCTGTATCTTGTTTACAACGCTTTCTATTCGTCCCTAGTAACTCCTTAGGTACTAAAATCAAATACGATGCAAATGGTATCATGTCTCCCTGCCAAGTAAAAGTCGCACTTCAAAAAACACAGCATGTGATTAATTAAGCAATAAAAGAGCAGAAGAATCCATCTAACCTTATCTCAGTGAGCAGTTAAACACTCGAAAGCAATCAGAAAAACATCATGAATACATTTTGTCTCGATTGCAAAACCAACAAGGTGCTGTGTCTAATCAGGGGAATGAATTCAGAGCTTTTTACCATAATCAAACCAATTATATAAAGACACATTTGTTTTTAATTGCACTTTCTTTTTCAATTACTTTTAAGTGTTGCTATAAAAAAAAAACAGGTTTGCTCATGTAACCATTTAGAAATCTGTATATAGTAGAAAATCTGTCTGCAGGACAAATCATAACAACATGGTAATGACATAATAAATAGCACTATTCCTTTATAGTGAACAGGAGCTGGACATTGAAGTGCTGTTTCATATTTTACAAATCTAAGATTTTTTTTATCTTTATCTTTAACTCCTGCTGACGTTGATTAATAGACGAGCCACGTGTGACTAACAACCTGCCAGGTTTCTCACTACCTCTCTGACCCCCCACTTGATCCCTCTCCATGTGTGGTAGAGGGTTGCATTTCTGCTACAGTAAAGAGTAATGATCTGCTCTAATAGGCTGGAATTCATCTCTAGAGGCTCTACAGACTGATGGAGCTTGGTTGAAACCAGAAACCAGAATAGAAACCTTCAGCAAAAAACAAATGACTTGCGTGGGTAAAAAAGAAAAAAAAAAAAGTCATCTCTTTTTTAGATAAAATATCGCATCGGATAGGTGATTAATCAATCTAGGGTTCTTCGTTTTGTAATGGAGAGTGCCGAGCTCATCTTTCTTGTTTGCTTTGCCTGAATGGAGTCCAGCTTCTGAAAAATAGACTGGAAAAAAGCGGGACTTTATTGTTTTTTTTGTTTTTGTTTTTTTTTGTTTGTTTATATGTGATCTCGGCTCATTTTAAGTATATTATGACAACGCCGTGAGTTTGGCATTAGACCCTGTCAAGACTCATCTAATCTAACGGAGCCGAATCATGATGGCATCTCAGGAAGGTTTAATAACTTTTGATTATAATAGATTAAAGCAGGGGAAATTTAATTAAAATGTATTTAGGTCCAGTTACAATCAAATTCCCTGCTCGTTACTGAATGAATAAGCAGCTATTACGCGCTATTAGCATTACTGACCACATACACTGTATAAAACATGATTTATGATGGATTTATTCATGATTTCGTTTTTTTAATACAAGGTGAAAAAAATTCGTATCTTTAGCATAAACAAAAAACAAAGGAACAAAAACCTATATCAATAGTTATATATATATATATATATATATGTATTCATTCATTCATTCATTCATTCATCTTCTACCGCTTTATCCGATCTTCCCTCGGGTCACGGGGAGTCTGTGCCTATCTCAGGCGTCTATGGGCATTAAGGCAGGATACACCCTGGATGGAATGCCAACCCATCACAGGACACACACACACACACACATTCATACACTAGGGACAATTTTCCAAGGTGCCAATCAACCTACTGTGCATGTTTTTTTTTGGACCGGGGAGGAAACCGGAGAACCCGGAGAAAAACTCCCCCCTGAGGCACGGGGAGAACATGCAAACTCCACACACACATGGCTGAGACGGGAATCGAACCCGGACCCTGGCGGTGTGAGGCGAACGTGCTAACCACTAAGCCACCGTGCCTGATATCTCTGTATATATGTATATATATGTATATATATGTGTTATATATATGTGTATATATATATATATATATATATATATATATATATATATATATATATATATATATATATATATATATATAGTTACATCAAGGACTCATTTTTGAAAACGCATTAGCAAATCTATTTTATTTTACTTCAGTAAAGACAAACAAAACAACCAATACACTTACACGGTTCACATAAGCAGCACTCGGGACTGCCGCGTAGGAAGGCCAGGGTTCGATCCCTGGCCAATGCAAAGCCAATTTCAACATGCTCCGCTGGTTGTAGTGAGTGTTATTATCATGCAACGATTCCCATCCCGGGTTGCGCATATATCTATGGGAGTGGTGCCCAGGCGCCCGAGCTGCCACTCTTGGATCCTTGAGCTAGCCCCTTAACCCTCTGTGCTCCAGGGGTGCTGTATCATGGCTGACCCTGAGCTCTGATATGTAAAAAAAAATTTAATTTCACTGTACTGTAATGTATATATGACAAATACAGGCTATTCTATATATATATATATATATATATATATATATATATATTTTTTTTTTTTTAATCACCTTCACCTATGATTTATGATTTAAGTCATCAATCACTTCTAACACAAAAATGCCCTCTTTTTATTTTTTTCCATATTGTATGACTATATTTGAGATCTGACACTTTTGCTGTATTATACGGAGTCTTTTTTCTTTTCAATTAACAAATTCAAAAGAGTTATTTTAACCCTTATTGTTTATTGTTCCCATTGATACAGTTCACAGACAGTTCACAGCTTCTTTTGAACAGCTAGATTCATATTTCTTTTTGGGATCTGTGGATCTTGGATCATTCTTGGCAAGAAGAAAAATGATTATGTTACTTCTCGTTATATGTCATTATATGTGATTTTTTTTCTTTTATTATTATAATTTTTTTTTGTCATTTTTGCCAGCCATTTCATCATCAGACCAACTGTGCCTAACATGCATTGTTCAGACTGCTGACAGGAAGCATTGCTCACTTGTCAATCAAACCCAAGCCTATTGTTTACGTTATTATATAGCATCTACGCTAATCGGAGAGATGCTTATTTCACTGTCAGCCTGTAATTTCTTGTCATTCTGTCTGAAAATAGGACAATAGCGATTAGATAAAACAAGAAAGTTAACTTCAGTCTCCAACGGTGTTATGAGCTTCTCTTGATAAACTTATTTTGATAAGCTCTCCTCAACAAGTCCATATTTTTATATATATATATATATATATATATATATATATATATATAAATAATTGGATTGCTGCTTTTGGTTAGAGAGCAATCCTACTCATGTATACGTTGGCGTAGCAAACCCACCATGGATAAAGTCATATATACATACATATTTACACATATACAAGTAGTATACAAGGATGTTTAGCATGTTTACTGCAAAAGAGGCTAGATGCAGTTGAATTAGAAGACTTTTACGGTCTCCTAATTCAACCTGATGAGGTAAAAAGTCGTATGAAGTGTATGCAAAGTGTATGTAATGTAACAAATGTATATTGTTTTTTTTTATCAGCAGTGAAGTTAAATATACACATAATTTTATTAGGAACATGTAACATGCAATTACATGTAACATGAGCATGTAATTTATTAGGAACATGTAACACATTCATGCAAAAAAACATGGCATGGTTAAGCAATGATTCAGTACACATGGTGTAGCTCAGTGGTTTAAGGCGCTGGGCTACTGATCGGAAGGTCGGGGGTTCGAGCCCTGGTATCCCCAAGCTTCCACCCTTGAGTCCTTGAGCAAGGCCCTTAACCCACTGTGCTCCAGGGGCGCCGTATCATGGCTGACACTTCCAAACAAGCTGGGATATGTGAGAAACAATTTCACTGTGCTGTAATGTATATGTGACAAATAAAGGCTATTCTATTCTATTCTAAATATGTTAAGGTCCTATCCAATGATCCCAAATGTGGAACTTCTGAGAGCCTTAACTATTGAGCTACTACTCATTTGCTCCAAATATTTTAAGTATTTGTAATGTTGACTTTTTACTTTAATGCTTGATGAGATCTTATGTTAGGGGCACGGTGGCTTAGTGGTTAGCACGTTCGCCCCTCAAACCTCCAGGGTCCGGGTTCAATTCCCGTCTCGGCCATGTGTGTGTGGAGTTTGCATGTTCTCCCCGTGCCTCAGGGGGTTTTTCTCCGGTTTCCTCCCCGGTCCAAAAACATGCACGGTAGGTTGATTGGCACCTTGGAAAATTGTCCCTAATGTATGAATGTGAGTGTGTGTGTGTGTGTGCCCTGCGATGGTTTGGCATTCCATCCAAGGTGTATCCTGCCTTAATGCCCATAGACGCCTAAGATAGGCACAGGGGGGGAAGAGGGAAGATCGGATAAAGCGGTAGAAGATGAATGAATGAATGAATGAATGTGATCTTATATTCAAATTCACTGAACAGCTGGTTCAGAAGTAGAAATAGGGAAACAAATCCTAATTTAACAATTGGTTAACATTTATATAGTGGACTAGATATTGTCCAGCACATTTCCTATTATGTCAAAAATAGCTAAAATAAGGGACTCGGACACGTTATTTTTTAATGCCTTCCGAAAGCTGTTAATAGCAGAGTACAGAGAAAGTTCTTTCTAACCTGTCCTTGCCTTTTACCTAAAATAAACATGCTGTATAAGAAGCCATTAAAACAACACGGTCAGCCTTAAAATGTGATCGTATAACTTGATTGAGTGCCTGAACGCTGAAATGGACAGAAAACCTAATCAGTTTAGTTTGTATTCAGATAATGACTTACATAAAAAGTCATTACATCATTATAAAAACAGAAAAGGGCACTTGGAAACTCTGGACAAACGACAGCAGGCAGTGTTGAAATGAACCAAACAAAAACATATTAAAGCAAAGGAGTCAACAGAACTGAATTAATCAGCTATCTTTTTCCCCAACTGTGCAAACTTTACTAATGAGTGGAGTAAAGACAACACTAAGGCTTGTGTTTAACCCTTAAACACAACGATTGTTGTTTCAAACTGCCTCCAGCCCTAAACACGGGCTCCTCCAATGCCACTTTATGCATATTTGACACCATACCATAGATCACACAATTTGCTCCATATAGCACAAATATAGTATTTGCTTGAAAGCAAAAAGTACAATTTTTTAAAAAAAGGACGAGTATAAATCAATTGAGGCAATAATGGTTTAAATAGCGCATATGACTTATACCAACTCAGGTGTTGAGACTAAGTCTTATGTGGGTGATGTTCATACTTAATTGTATGTTAAGATTATGTACAATTTCAATTGGCACTATTTATAATGTCGGATTTTCAGTGTACATACATGTAGTGTAAAAATTATACCATCATCATTCTCATCATTATTATGATGATTATTATTAGTAGTAGTGGTAGGTTTAATAGTTCTTCAAAGCCTTCCAATTCCACAAACACACACACACACACACACACACACACACACACACACACACACACACACACACACAAACACACACACAGATCTGTCATAGATTGGTGTTGTCTTTTAATACACTTCCCAAAACCATGACGAAACGATCTTGCTTGCCTTCATGCTTCTCCACATTCCACTACACACTTCAGATGATTTTGCTCCTGGGAACAACTCGAGTCATCAATCATGGTGATGGAGCAGGAGACGATGCATTTTCCCCTACAGACCGCCGTTTCTTTCTAATCCCTTACGCTAAAGCTTCGGCCTGCTGTCCTTGCTTGATTTGCATTGAGGGGTCCAGCCTGATCACGTTGTGTTAACCCGATGATTTAAGATGATTTGCTAAACTGCTTTAAGACCTTGCCTTGCCGCTGTTGCATACTGTACAGCTATATGACAAATATACGTATCTAACCAAAAGTAAACTTTTTGTGCAATTTGTGCAACATCGCAAGGCACACACACACACACACACACACACACACACACACACACACACACACACATTCACTACACATTCACACACATTCATACACTAGGGACAATTTTACAAGGTGCCAATCAACCTACCGTGCATGTTTTTGGACCGGGGGGGAAACCAGAGAACCCGGAGAAAAAAAAAACCCTGAGGCACGGGGAGAACTCCAAGAACAAACTCACACACACACACATGGCCGAGACGGGAATCGAACCCGGACCCTGGCGGTTTTTTGTGATGATTGCGAACGTGCCAACCACTAAGCCACCGTGCCCCTTCAAAAGCGTTTCAAATATCTCAAACAGTGAACTATTACAGACTTCTGAACAGTGTTGGGGAGTTATATGTAACGGCGTTACGTAATTTAATTGCAAAATAAAAGTAGTATTAATTCGTTACAGATACTGAGGAAAAAAATATGCAATTAGATTACGGTTACTTATGAAAATGTACAAGATTACAAATAGGGTTACATCTGAACAATTTCATGTAAAATCAGTGCTTTAGACTACTGCAGTAAGGCATGTATATACACTTTTTTTGCCGTACTAGAATAAAGTATAATTGCACATCCACTACAGTAGGTGGCAGTGGCACTCTCAGTCTCGGAGTATTCGCAGGGAGGAAAGTGGGCCAACCTGCGGGGACGGGGGGGGGGGGGGGGGGGGGGGGGGGGGGGGGGGGGGGGGGGGGGGGGGGGGGTGGTTGTTACATAACAAGTGCAAGTGTAACTAGCATGTACAAACCCTGACCCTCCCCTCATCATATCCATGCTGTGCATATGATTTCAGAAGGTCTACTAAACCTCTGACTTACTGACTTTTATGGATATCAGTCAATCATACACTATATAGACAAAAGTTTTAAGGACACTTGGCCATAAAGCTGTAGATCGTAGTTTGAACATTTGCTCTCCTTGAATGCTGGCCCTCACCTTTTCCTCTATTGTATAGGACATTCTTGTCCATGCCAGCAATGGCACTGTACGTCTGACTCTACAGTTTGCTCAGTGTGGGCTTGGCATGCCAATGGCGGTATGCGTGCCAGCTTTGTGTCACCTCTAGAGTAGATTAGCATTGGCTGGCACAAAAAGCTGACACTAGTGGAGATGGCGGGCACGTCCAGCATGGCGCTTTGAAGTGCTGCCACATGGCACTGTCCGCACAGGCAAACTCACAATTATATATCATGCCTCTAAGCTTTCACCTGGTGGAATGTGTAAGGTGTCAAGCAGAGTGGCACACCTGTGTCCAGCCAAGGCCGTAAACTGGCAGAGAAATGGGAATTTTGGGAAAATCAGGGTACATAATCTTATAAAATAATTGTTTTCCTTTGTAGATGACGTTTAGCCAGTGTTATGAATCAGACAGTGCTAGTTCTGTGTATGCAAGAGGTTGAGGAAGTCGAAGATCTGTGTAGCCTAATATAGCGGATCCATACAGTTCACTGCAGCAAATGAACTCCCAGACGTTCTTTTTAAAGATCCTTCCAAATTTTCTGGCGAATAAATACCATTAAAAGCTTGACATTTGCCTTTTTGCTCAAAGATACACAACTGATATCACAAGCTACGACAAATGTTTTCACTCGGCACATAAACCTGCCCACTGATTTTATTTAAATCAGATATGTACGCCAAACCCCCAGGATTCAACTGGCTTTATATAAAGGCAGTTTATGGTTCAAGTCGGGAATAAAAATCAAAACATTGGAATCCTGCCAGGTTTTTTTTTTGCGGCATTATTCTACACGATACAAGTAACAGTAATTGTATTATGGTAATACTATAGTAACAATTGGTATCTACTTCACGAGATTTTATAATATAATTGGTTTTGGTTAATAGGAAGTGACTTGCTTACACACACTACATTTATTCATCCATCTTCTACCGCTTTATATCCGCTTTATCCGATCTTCCCTCGGGTCACGGGGAACCTGTGCCTATCTCAGGCGTCTATGGGTATTAAGCCGGGATACACCCTGGATGGAATGCCAACCCATCGGAGGGCACACACACACACACACACACATACACAAGGGACAATTTTTCAAGGTGTCAATCAACCTAACGTGCATGTTTTTGGACCGGGAGGAAACCGGAGAACCCGGAGAAAAAACCCCTGAGTCACGGGGAGAACATGCAAACTCCACACACACATGGCCGAGACGGGAATCGAACCCGGTTCCTGGAGGTCTGAGGCGAACGTGCTAACCACTAAACCACCGTGCCCCTTACTCAAACTACATATACCAACTATTTATGTTTTAATCTGGTAAAAAAAATTGTAGTTTAGTTAAGTTTAGTTAAGTTTAGTTAAGACCCATTTTTCGCCTTTTTACTATTGCCATAACCCCTCAGCAGGGGTTAAATTCACACATCTGACAAAAGATTAATTGTAAATGGGTACAAAAAAGTGTACAATGCTGTTTACAGCATGCAATAATTTCCCCTCAAAGGCACATCAGTATACTGTAACTTTGCTCATTTCTCTCCAATACCTCCCATGAGTCGTTCTCGTTTATCTCCTCCCAGCAAAATCATGACATTTCCTTTTTAATACCAGCCCAGTGGCTGACAAAAAGCAAAGCCCCTGGCTGCCATGGGAAAAAAAAAAAAAAAAAAAAAGAAAAGAAATGCCATCCTATCATCTATATTGAAAGTGATTGCTTTATCCCAGACCATTTTTAGCATGTTTTGCCTCGAGGTCTCATGAGGCAAATGTGTACACTACTTCGAGGGATTTGGACAAAAGGCGATCGGTATATTATCAAAGTATTTGTTTTTAAAGGTCAGTGGAGGCATAACACTATTCTCTCTGGGGTGAACGATGCTCGCATAAAGGGGATCTGTTTGAAAATGTCAATCCTTGGTTACATGGCTTGACATGGCATCTTTTATTCTGTAAGTGTGAGCGTATATATATATATATATATATATATATATATATATATATATATATATATATATATATATATATATATATATATATATATATATATATATATATAGGATTGGTGATAATAGTCTTTCCAAAATAGCTTCATAAATGGAAATATGCATTGGCTCATACATTCAATTTTTCTCTATATGACAAATTGACCAAGCATAACATTATGACATTACAACATTACGACAGGTGAGTGAATAACACTGGTTATCTCTTCAACATGGCACTTGGCAGTGGGTGGGATATATTAGACATCATTAAAATTCAGCAAGCGAAAGGATTTAAGGTCCAAATTGTGGTGGCTAGACATGTGGGTCAGAGCTATATCTGCTCGTGTGGGGTGTTCCTGGTTTGCAGTGGGCAATCAAAAGTGATCCGGGGAAGGAACAGTGGTGAGTCAGCAAACATGGTCATGGGCAGCTAAGGCTCATTGACGTACATGGGGAGAGACGGCTGGCCAGTGTGATCTGATCCCAACAGATGAGCTCAAACTGGTGAAGAAGTTAATGCTGTTAATGCTCGACAGGCCCGGACTGTTTTGTCAGCAAAACGGGGACTAATACAATACACCTGAGAAAAACGAAATACAACCTCAGCAGGGCGCTCTGGCGAATCCGATGAGCTCGTTTCTAAGAGGGACGCAGTTTCCTGAGTCGCATGGAAATGGTTTGGGTTTCGAACAAGTGAACAGGTCAAAGCCTGCTGTAACCTTTTGTAATTGCTAGCAAGGCCATCATTCATGTAAATATTCATGTACGCATGTTTTCAGTGGAGGCACGGTGGCGTAGTGGTTAGCACATTCGCCTCACACCGCCAGGATCCGGGTTCGATTCCCGGCTCGGTCATGTGTGTGTGGAGTTTGCATGTTCTCCCCGTGCCTCAGGGTTTTTTTCTCCGGGTTCTCCGGTTTCCTCCCCGGTCCAAAAACATGCACGGTAGGTTAGGTTGATTGGCACCTTGGAAAATTGTCCCTAGTGTATGAATATGTGTGTGAATGTGTGTGTGTGTGTGTGAGTGTGTGCCCTGCGATGGGTTGGCATTCCATCCAGGGTGTATCCTGCCTTAATGCCCATAGACGCCTGAGATAGGCACAGGCTCCCCGTGACCCGAGTGAAGATCGGATAAAGCGGTAGAAGATGGATGGATGGATGGATGTTTTCAGTGAAGCACATGTTCGTCTGTTGGTTGGTATGTTTATGTTCGCTAATTGTGAGAGGTTTTGATTGCGTTTATACATGGATGCATTTTCTTATCTTAATTTAAGTGATAAAATAAAAGACTAATATACTATATAAACATATAGAGACTTTTTTTTTTTAATTCGATGCCATTCATGCGATCGATTCAATTGTCGTTGGTGGCAACTGAAGGTAGCAGCACGACTAATTAATTAGAGAACCTCAAACAGAAAAGCGCTGTTTTCATGAGGCGTGTATGGCGCTGCGAGCTAAACATGACAGCGGCAACCCCAAAACACTGTTTAAAAACAGGTACAAATAGCGGACACGTTTTCCCCAATGTAATCCAAAATCAAAACTCAATTTTATTTCTTAAAAATCTATTTATAGGACATATTGCCAATAAGAAGGCACATTCTTTTGTGCCTGTTTTCACATTATAAGAATCTCCCAACTTTTTAGCAGGCTTTCTTCAACCGATATACACTATTATATGCACTATTATACGCAGACACTATTATATGCATATTCCTGTTAATTCATTCATTCATTCATTTTCTACCGCTATATCCGATCTTCCCTCGGGTCACGGGGAGTCTGTGCCTATCTCAGGGAGTCTGTGCCTATCTTAATGCCCATGGCATTAAGGCAGGATACACACACTCACAATCACACAATCATACACTAGGGACAATTTTCCAAGGTGCCAATCAACCTACCGTGCATGTTTTTGGACCGGGGGGGAAACCGGAGAACCCGGAGAAAAACCCCCAGAGGCACGGGGAGAACATGCAAACTCCACACACACATGTCCCAGACGGGAATCGAACCCGGACCCTGGCGGTGTGAGGCGAACGTGCTAACCACTAAACCACCGTGCCCCTACTACTGTTAATTATCTACAACAATAAATACAGACTCCTAATCTAATGTGTATAATATAAATTTGTCCAAGATAGGGATTCCTTCACCTAGAGAAAGAACTACACATAATCCCAGCAACATGTTGCTCTCAGCTAATACCTGGCCGCACCTCTCTACGCGGCAGATGGAACCAGCCATGACAAATGTGATTTGAGTTACGTTAAACCCCTTTTCCACACTCCCCAACCCTCTTGTTTGCGGGAAGAGCTTAGCAGAGCATGCTGTGTCCTCACCTCACACTGGCTTAAGCTCTGTGTCTAATTAGGTCAACGAAAGCATGCAAAAGTGCATAAATCTTGATTTCCTATCCTCTGCTCGGAGGCTGCGGATGTTATGAATGTTAACATTGACCTTCTGCATACAACACCCGTCTCTGAGACACAGCATTGCACTCCTTACATGCTAAAGGCGGGCACTTTGATTGGCATAAAATTGCAAGAAGATGCCCCGTAAGATTGTTATATCTTTCTGAAGAGAGTGATACAAATCATTCCGTTCAAAAAAGTGTACACCCCCTCAAGTTATTAACCAACATGGTGCCATCTTGAGAATGAGTAAATATTTCCTCCTTTTACAATAGGTAAAATATTGTGCAGTTAGTGTTTGTTTTTCTAAAGTGAGGGTCGTTCAACGGCTTAGAATAAACAAAAGAATTATGAGACAACGATAAGAAAACAAAAACAGTAGGTGAATTAAAAGTTTGTAACCCTTTTTTTTTTTATGTTATTAAAACCAAATTATTGGGTCTTATGGATTATATGAAAATATCCACTCTGGATATGACAATGGGAAATACCTTTGTCAGGGCAATAATAAAAGAAAAAGAAATAAAATGAATGAAATAACATTTTTATGACCCCCTCTTTCACACAAAAAAATGCAACTTTTGGAGATCTTTGAGCCTCACGACCTCAATAATCAACTGCATATATATATATTTTGGAAGTGTACGGATATGGTGAATATGTGTGGGTGAGGTGTCGCAATACACTAGTGTCCCATATCAGGTATATTCCTGCATCATGCCCAGTTTCCCCAGCACTGCCTACAGATCCACTGGGTTAAAGTAAAGATTTTTCTCAACGTTCTAGCACTGAGGAGCACCAACCCTTATATATATATATATATATACATATATATATATATATATATATATATATATATATATATATATATATATATATAATATATATCCTATTAGAAAAAAAATATACAAAGCATTGTTATTGCACCACTTCAGAATCAAATTTAGTTGCCTTCGGGAAGAAGCCGACTTCAAATGTTTCTTATTCAGCGAAATTTGAACACAGCCCTGCAGGTATGCGTTTTAGCTATATTGTTTCACTGCATACAAGTTGCACAGAACTCTAATAAGGTTTTTTTCCAAAGTCAAATTCACTTTCAGAGGATAATAAACCAGTTGTTTTTTTTATTTATTATTATTTATTATTATTATTATTATTATTATAATTACTATTATTATTATTATTATTGCAGCATAGCTCAACAGTCAGTAAAAAGGGCAAAAAAAAAAACTTTATTTTCTGAATTTTCCTCTGGGTTTTCAAGTTTCCTCCTTCTAAAAAAACATGTGAGGAGTTGGAAAGGCTTCGCCTTTTCAGGATACACCCTAGATGGAATGCCAACCCATCACAGTGCACACATACACATTCATACACTAGGGACAATTTTCCAAGGTGCCAATCAACCTACCGTGCATGTTTTTGGACCGGGGAGGAAACCGGAGAACCCGGAGAAAAACCCCCTGAGGCACGGGGAGAACATGCACACTCCACACACACACATGGCCGAGACGGGAATCGAACCCGGACCCTGGCGGTGTGAGGCGAACATGCTAACCACTAAGCCACCGTGCCCCACTGTAATCAATCATATCAGAGTTAATTTATTCTTAAATGGAGCACTTTTTGTACGTCGCTCTGGATAAGGGTGTCTGCTAAATGCTGTAAATGTAAATGTAATGGAAATGTACTTGCACAGGCTTACACAATGCTTAGTCAGTTACTTAATACTATGCTATCTTTCAGTTGAACACAGTTTCAAATGAACAAAAGAGAAATGAAATCAATATTTGGTGTGAACGCACTTTACCTTTAAAACAGCAGTAATACTTCTAGGTACACTTACACACAGTGTTTATGGAAGGAACTCGGCTGGTCGGTTGTTCCATCTTGGAGAAGTAAACACAGATCTTCTGTGGATGTAGACGTTCTCACATCCTTCTGTCTCTTCATGGAATCCCACACTACACTCCATGATGTTGAGATCAGGGCTCTGTGGGGGTCGTGCCATCACTTCCACTACTTCTAGTTCTTCTAAACGTACTCACACCAAATATTGATCTGATTTCGCTCACTTTGCATTTTGTAAACGGACAAAAATAAAAAAAAATCAGTATGTATATTTCTGAAAGCATTCTTTGTTTACAGCACTTTTTCACACCTGCCTAAACCTTATGCACAGCACTGAATATAAGTGCAGTAATCCGTGTCAAGGTTCACGTTAGTTAGACTTATATATGTATTTCAAGGCCACAAGTATGATATAAAAGTTTAGATTTAACAGGATTTCACAAACACCAAGTTTCTTTGGTAAAACCCTAAACAAGCCAGAAATAAATCAGTTCATGCCCAGCTGGAATCGGACTATCTTGACAAGGCAGGAGCGTTATAAAACTGTTTATACTGTATTATTATGCACGCTTAGAGGGGAGTACAGTAGAAGAACAAAGGACGATGCATATTAAAATATCAAATATTAAATATCTGTGATGGTGTCTGCCATAGAAACGTAACATAATCACCGTCCATTTGAGATTATTTTCACACACACACACACACACACACACACACACACACACACACACACACACACGGTCATTTCATGATTGTTAAATCTTCTGTGGTAAATATCTTTAGATAGCCCGCAAATGATATCCAAGCTGCCTTTTCAGTAAACACACTGAAATTGAATTATTGGAAAAGAGTGTCTAACAGTTTTCTTTTGCACCGGAGACCGTGAATAATCGCGTCGTACAAATGAGATTATGGATGTTTGTAAGTTCATTTGTGACCTCAAGACCTCAAGTAAAAAATAATAATAATAAATAAAGACTTTTGTTTGTTCAAATCATTTAAGGGCCAAAGTAATTCATGGTACATTGTTTTGATATGGTTTGCCAGCATCATGTCACCTTTTACACCTTAGTCTTAGATTATTTGCAAGGGTTCAGATTTGGCACTTGCTTACATTGACTAAGGCACCAGACACGTGAAAAGAAACGTAACGACTACAATAAATCACACACACACAACACACACACACACACACACACACACACACACACACACACACACACACACAACATACACACACACAACCCAGTCTCACATGTGTCTCATTAAATATAGTCACCATATTTAATCTATTCGTGGTCTGTGGTCGAGCCTTCCCCAGCGTTATATACGCCTATGATCCGCTACATTTTCCTTTGGAATGTCTCTTTTGTGCCTCCTTCAGATTTTTCTTTATGCCATATAGGAAGCATCTTTTTTTTTTTACTTTCGGCCAAATCATTTTTTTCGTGCCTACTTTTTTTGGTGTGTTTTTTAAAGAAAGTATCTTTCCTGCCTCCACCACTCTATTATTCAGAAAGTGTCTTTCACGCCCCGTCACATTTGTTTATATATTAGACTGATAGATTGATAGATTGTCGATGCATTTACACGTGTGTGTACCATT
Source organism: Kryptopterus vitreolus (assembly GCA_030449085.1). NCBI lineage: Eukaryota > Metazoa > Chordata > Actinopteri > Siluriformes > Siluridae > Kryptopterus > Kryptopterus vitreolus. Next base: position 16,300,173 of record JACRUU010000013.1, read on the forward strand.
TCCACGTTTGCGTAACAACTCCTGATTATCGGGGAGAATATTTACTATGTTTATACTGTTATAAAAAGAGCTATCATGTGAGGATAGTCACTATTGGGCACCAAATCTGAGCAATGAGCACCCGAATCAATTTTCTCTAATTTGTCAATTGTACTTTTAAAATGTGATAATGAGGGGCACGGTGGCTAAGTGAGTAGCACGTTCACCTCACACCTCCAGGGTCCGGGTTCGATTCCCATCTCGGCCATGTGTGTGTGTGTGGAGTTTGCATGTTCTCCCCGTGCCTCAGGGGGTTTTTCTCCGGGTTCTCGGGTTTCCTCCCCGGCACGGTCCAAGAACATGCACGGTAGGTTGATTGGCACCTTGGAACATTGTCCCTAGTGTATGAATGTGTGTGTGAATGTGTGTGTGTGTGTCCTGCGATGGGTTGGCATTCCATCCAGGGTGTATCCTGCCTTAATGCCCAGCGGCAATATTTGAAGTTCTTCCACTTTCCATGGGATCTAACAATGTATATTTACTGACTATATAATGAGTCATCACGAAAAGTACTTTGCATTTGGCTTGAAGAAAAATGTGGCGGAAGCACGAAAAAGGCTTCCTATTGAAATACATTAGATCAGGGGCACTTATGTTTTCCAAAGGGCCACATGGGAGACCTGAGGTCAGTTGGAGGACTGTACCAACCATAACCTGAACTTCGGGGGCGGGGAGGGGTGTTTCCGCAGTGAGCTGTATCTCAGATAGTTGATGGGGTTAGGTGCGTTTTACGTTTGCCCTGTCTCTTTCTAATTATTCTGATACGGCTGGCGGGTATTTTCGGCGCGATTTGATTTAAACGCTTCTCTACAAATCTTCGGGCCGGATTGAAAGGACCAATGGGACGGATGTTGCCCGCGGGCCGTAGTTTGTCCACCTCTGCGTTAGATGGAAGTTTGGAAGGGAAATTCATGTCCATGTACACGAACGAATAGATTAAATATCTAATGACTATATCACGGAATGTGGTGAGGCTGGGTTACACATACACACACACACACACACACACTGTTTTAAGACTTTTCTGACATCTAAATTATGAAAACATTTGAACAACATTCCATTTCATAAAGGACACATTTATTCTGCAAGTAAGCGACTCGTCGTTCTTACCTTGATATTAGGTTTCCTGGTGGAGAATCCTCGAAACCATCCTGAAACAAAAAGATGTGTTTATGGTTTATTCTGTAATAAATCTCCTAACATTATCACTGTCTAATTGCAACAAGGTTAAATAGAACAGACTGGAAAGATGTAGTGGACATCATCATCATCATCATCAACAGTAAGAATAATTCATTCATTCATTCATCTTCTACCGCTATATCCGATCTTCTCTCGGGTCACGGGGAGCCTGTGCCTATCTCAGGCGTCTATGGCATTAAGGCAGGATACACCCTGGATGGAATGCCAAATCAGCGCAGGGCACACACTCACACATTCACACACACATTCATACACTAGGGACAATTTTCCAAGGTGCCAATCAACCTACCGTGCATGTTTTTTTTGGACCGAGGGAGGAAACCGGAGAACCCGGAGAAAAACCAACCCCCCTGAGGCACGGGGAGAACATGCAAACTCCACACACACATCACGGCCGCCCCAGACGCCGGACGGGAAATCGAACCCGGACCCTGGTGGTGTGAGGCGAACGTGCTAACCACTAAGCCACCGTGCCCTCCAGTAAGAATAATATCAAACGAAAATATTCTTATTCTTATAGTCATAGTCATCGTAGGTGAACATTGTTGTATTGTGTTGTATTGTGTTTGTTAATAAAATCACTGTTGTTATCCATTTTGTCCATTATGATACATGTGTCTCTTTAACGTAACATTATTAGTGGATTATTACCCGTGTACAGTGGTGCCTCGCCTAACGCCGTTTTCAGTTATCGCCGGATAACGATGTTTGCTCCAGTTAACGACGGGATTCGACCTGCTCGGTGTGAACGAGGGTTCCATTCTATCTCTCTCTCTCTCTTCAGTTGGTCAGTTGACAGTTGGTCAATAGATTTCTGAACAATAGATTACACTATTGATGCTATTTAATGCTTATATTTACTTTATAGTAGTGTATATACAGTATAGTGTATTTAAAGTGTTGTATACAGAAATTTCTCCTTTAATAACAATGTAATTTAACTAAATAACTTAATTTAATTTAACTTAATATTTAGCAGTAAAGGGGGAATGGTGGCTTAGTGGTTAGCACGTTCGCCTCACACTGCCAGGGTCCGGGTTCGATTCCCGTCTCGGCCATGTGTATGTTTGTGGAGTTTGCATGTTCTCCCCATGTTTTTTCTCCGGGTTCCCGGTTCCCCGGTTTCCTCCCGGTCCAAAAACATGCACGGTAGGTTGATTGGCACCTTGGAAAATTGTCCCTAGTGTATGAATATGTGTGTGCCCTGCGATAAGTTGGCATTCCATCCAGGGTGTATCCTGCCTTAATGCCCATAGATGCCTGAGATAGGCACAAACTCCCCGTGACCCGAGGGAAGATCGGATATAGCGGTAGAAGATGAATGAATGAATGAATTTAGCAGTAAAATTATTTTTAAAAACGCTAAAATGTAGGACGAGGTCGAGGAACCGATTAATTGGTTTTCCATTATTTCTTATGGGAGAATTTTCTGCAGGTAACATCCGTTTCAGCTAAAGGCGCACTTTCAGCGACGGATTTACGACGTTACATATTGAACCTTTAACCTGCACCAGTTGATTCAATATCAACTGATTATTTCCTCTTGTTGCTTAATACTTACTTCCACTTACAAAGAAGAGTGTAGATACTCATGGGATCTAATTAAGAAGCGATGTAGATCCGCAATAAATTTTAATACGAATTCCTTTCTCACTCCCATTGAAAGACATTTTATTCCACATAATGGACTAATAGTGTGTAATTTCCATTCTGAGTAAAAGAAGAATCTCTTATTAAATCATGTTCAGTCTTTAGCAGGTGAAATGATCTTTTTTTCAGTATACTGTATATGCATGCAGATAAAAAAAAAACGTTTATGAAAAGAAATTAATTGCATATGGATTTTTTAAATTAGAACAGTCTTTATTTGTCACATATACATTACAGCAGGGTGAAATTGTTTCTGAGAGGGGCTCGAACCCCCGACCTTATGATCAGTAGCCCAGAGCCTTAAACCACTGAGCTACATCCCCTCCCAAATGCACACCAATGCTCCCAAATTCAACGCAAATGCACTTAAGAAGTCTTGTACACAAACAATGAAATATGTTGTTTAGGGTTTTTCAAATGTGAGTGATGTTTGATGATACAAACTGCAGCTCCGGCCGTGACTCCGGCTAGCTCGTTCGGAGAGACGAGTGTTTAGACATCAAAAAACAACCGTATGGGTGTTTTTTCAGGATGGGGCGGGGCCAGTGATGCACGTGACATCATCAAATTATCCAGCGTCCGACTCTTTTCGATGTACCGAGGGTTTAGACACGTCACATGACCCTGTGTCCGAGTTTACTAAACGCACAGCACGTTTTGTTCTAAGGTTTGATTGTGAGTTTCTACATTGTTTTGCCTGGGTTCCCGAAAGGTTCTCTGACTCCCAACAAACATGACAGTAGGTGGGGTCAGCTATTGTTCCAATGTGTGAATATTTACATTTGACCTTTATATATACATTTACAGCATTTGGCAGACGCTCTTTTCCAGAGCAACTTACAACTGAGCAATTGAGGGTTAAGGGCCTTGCTCAAGGGCCCACTAGTGGCAGCTTGGTGGCGGGGGTTCAACCTGTCATCTTCTGGGCCAGAGGCCAACACCTTAACCACTGGGCTACCACCTCCCTTATTTGTGGCATGATTCTTCTCGATAAACTGGTGCTCACATCCAGGACGAATTCTTCCCTCGTACTCAGTACACCACAGACTTGGATAAAACAGTAACTGGCGATAAAGAATGCTCATTATAAAAGATATTGTTTATTGCCTAGGCTCATCGTTCTTCGCAACACAATGTCAGTAGTGTTAAACCATTATGTCTATATAACCCCGCTCAGAGAGTACCTCATGTATTCAATTACACATCAAAGCACTGCTGCAGCTAAAGCATTAAAACGTGAATGTATGTAATGCTACACGTGTATTAAGGTTCGGAGCAAGTGGTGCATGACATAAGCATGACGCTCATGACGCGCAATTCATAGAGTAAGAAATGCAGAGACATAAAACAGCCTGCTGTGCCAAGTATGCCATATTCAATCTAACTTCCCTCTCAATCAAAGGTCCATGACGTTCCATAAAGCATGCCGAGCCCAATACCGCATGGCTATAGAGCGCACCAAAGGACTCATTCCGAATCTAATTCATCCTTAGGCTTAGGGTGCTGTTTAATCTTACGTATCGATTTCTCCATGGTCGGTGGCTGGGTCTGTCTTTGTCTGAAAAAAAGAATCCCACCTGTCCGCTCAGACAGCGAGTCTCTTGGAATCGTGTGCTGTGAGCTGTGAGCTCAGAAAAAGAACACCGCATACATAGTCCGATTTACTGCTTACCGTAAATTCTGGACTATAAAGCGCACCTGCATATAAGCCGCATCCGCTCTATTTAAAAAAAAATAATAATAATAATAATAAATAAGCCGCACCTGCATACAAGCCGCATCCGCTTTTGAATTGTAAATGTACATGTATGTACCTAAATAGATCCTTTCCTAACCTGTATTTTAACACGGTGTAACGGTGGACGCTGCACAGAGACGCGGAGATCCGGAATTCATACAAAACAGGATTTATTAGAATAAAGAAATCAGGAGACGCCGCTCATACGGAGCGGCCAGACAGACAAAGGTTACATATATCGAGCGTCCGTGTCCGCGACACTAGGTATGTGCTACGAGCCCAGACGGGGATTGTAGAGTGAACCGGGCTTATATCGGGAGAGGGAAAATCAAGAAAAGCTGAGGCTGTATTGTGTGTGTGTGTGTGTGTGTGTGTGTGTGTGTGTGTGTGTGTGTGTGTGTGTGTGTGTGTGGTGTGTGTGTGTGTGTGTGTGTGTGTGTGTGTGTGTGGTGAAAAGAGCAGGGGAGGAGAGAGAGAGCACCGAGTAGCAACTTTGCTGATTAAAACAGGACAGAACCAAGAGAAAATAAGCGCTATTTACAGTATTTATCTTCATTTCTCCTGTGTGTGAAATCACGTCACCTTAACCTTGTAAAGATAGAGTTTGTCCTCCTTCTATCCGCTTCTACCCACTTATATCTGCTAAAGAGGAACTAGCGCATTCTTCTTCTTTGCATTTATTTTGTGTTAGTTTTGATTCTAATTCCGGTTAGAGCCCCTAGCGGTCGGGAAAAAATCTGCAGAATAGCCGCACCTTATTATTAGCCGCATGGTTCAAAACCTATGAAAAAAGTAGCGGCTTATAGTCCAGAATTTACGGTAGTATAAACCTACGTTCTCTGCATTTCTCACATTGTAATGCCAACGTTTCAACAATACATTATTCCACCGTGTCAATCGCTTGATAATTGCCCAGCCTAATATTAGACGCGCACTAATAACTTGGACACGTAACACAGATCCACTCCCACTCTGCTGACGACTTAACATTTCGATACAGGTCCTTGCAAAACGACGGGCTACATGGACCGCATGAAATATTCATAAGCGGTCGGCTAAATGAAAGTATGCACCTGTGGCCATCTGTCCCAAATGGAGATCCTGCACCTGCTGTGTTAATCAACCACAGTCCATCTTTTGTTAGCATTTATAGCACATGGCTTGTGGAAATGATCCTGAAATGAAGTGCATCCTTAACAACGACGTTTGTGCAATGGAACCTCCTTACACAATCTTACAATACTACAGTGATTGCCTGCTGTAATCTGGTCCTATCACACCGCACATTCTCGAAGTCATTCATGACCGTTTTGGTCACGTTTTATGTCGCCAAAATGCTTGACATTAATTTTTTTCCATGACTGAAAGGAACACTGGCTACCACAAGCATGACAAGAACTGCAGAACTGATCGATATGTTACATGTGAAGTTGTTTGTTCATAAGAAGTTTTACCGGTTTATTGATAAACCATGATAAAATGTTCTGACGGTTAGTATTATCATTTACATTTTAATTATCATAAACACACTGGGGGGCACGGTGGCTTAGTGGTTAGGGTTCGATTCCCGTCTCGGCCATGTGTGTGTGGAGTTTGCATGTTCTCCCCGTGCCTCAGGGGGTTTTTCTCCAGGTTCTCCGGTTCCCCCCTGGACGTTTCCCCCCCCCCGGTCCAAAAACATGCACGGTAGGTTGATTGGACACCTTGCCTTGAAAATTGTCCCTAGTCCCTAGTGTATGAATGTGTGTGTGAATGTGAGTGTGTGTGCCCTGCGATGGGTTGGCATTCCATCCAGGGTGTATCCTGCCTTAATGCCCATAGACGCCTGAGATAGGCACAGACTCCCCTTGACCCGAGGGAAGATCGGATAAAGCGGTAGAAGATGAATGAATGAATGAATGAATGAATGAATGAATGAAAACTGTATCAGTTCTTTTGTTAACATTTTCATCTCATTTGAACACAACCGTGATAATATTGATAACCGTGAAAACTTCGGTCACTATAATCGTGATGTGAAATTTCCATATCGTTACATCCCTATGTAATATTAGTATGCTAGCTGTTTTGGGATTAGCTAGTGTCATAAGCAAACCTGAACACTTCCCGTTTAATCTTTTGATCACTATTAAAACACTACAGTGGGTAAAACCTTCCACTGCTGCACTTTCTGAAACCTAGTGCTGTCGAGGAGGTGCACATAAACTGGCAACTTCTAATGATGATCACAAAACCGTTGGGAAGGACAGCTAACAGTACAACTGAGACATGTGTGACTGACACCTGGTGAAATGTGTTGTCTTTTCCCCAACAGGGTTTCAGCAGAAGGATTTTGTGCTGTCGAGTCTCGGCTGTTATTTGCAGTTCCAATAGTGGCAGATCTATCACAAAATTTGGCCATGTCTTTTCTCACCATTTCTGGACCTGAGGGATGATGCAAGCTTCTTCCTGTTTATCTCCTTTTCAACACTTTGGCTGTTTACACTTCCAAGCTTGATTTACAGGAAAGCGGAACACTTTTGAGAAAAGCCTAGAATGCCCGAACGATTTTTACAGCAGGAAGCTGCATGGACTGATCTATAGGAGTCCAATCCATAAGTAAACGGACAGTAAATGTTTGCTTCCCCACAGAGATGATTGCAAGCAGGAGGAGGGGGGGGGGGGGATTTTCCTTTTACAGTAGTTCAGTCATCCAGACATCCTGTGTCATACCAATGCCAGCGCAGTCTAAAAGGTTTCAAATGCTTCGATTTCCCAAGCATCCATTACTTCAGAAGCATAAAGCAGCAGGGAAATAATCGATTTACACAGTGAACTGCTTACCCCTGCAATCAGAGCGCAGATTGTTCCACACCATGTGCTTATCTCACCTACCGACCCAGAGCTTATCCATCAAAGCGCAGGCACTTTTTTTTATTCGTTCAGCCATAAACTACTTGCATTCACTATAATGAAACATCTGACAGTGTGGTCAGTCCTAGTGTCAGTGTTTCATGAGTCCCAAATCGAATTCAATTTAACAGTTTATATTAGACCTTTTTTTTTCAATTCTCCCTTAATCTGCTAATCTGCTTAGTTGCTATAGTATATATATATATATATATATATATATATATATATATATATATATATATATATATATATATATATATATATATATATATATATATATATATAAAAGCATGCCTTATATAACATTTCTGCCTTATTAAAGAATGAATAAGTAATAGGTTCTGTCACTAAAAGTAGAGTTGGTTGAACTCAATATATATATATATATACACTCAATATATATTGAATTGATATATTTATATATATATATATATATATATATATATAGAGAGAGAGAGAGAGAGAGAGAGAGAGAGAGAGAGAGAGAGTTCAACCAACTCTGCAGCAACACAAGATACATTCATTCATTCATTCATTCATCTTCACCGCTATATATATATGTGTCTATCGGTTGTCATTCATTCTTCATCTTCTACCGCTTTATCCGATCTTCCCTCTGGTTGCGGGGACCTGTGCCTATCTCAGGCATCTTGAGGCATCAAGGCAGGATACACCCTGTATGGGGTGCCAACCTATTGCTGGGCGCACGCACACTCACATTCTCAAACACACATTCATACACTAGAGACAATATTCCAAGGTGACAATCAACCTACCATGCCTGTTTTTTTTTGTGTGTGTGTGTGTGTGGGGGGGGGGGGGGGGGGGGGGGGCAGAGACACAGGGAGAACATGCAAACTCCACACACACACATGGCAGAGGAGTGAATCGAACCCCCAGAGGTGTGAGGCGAACGTGCTAAGTGCTAAACCACCTGCAACTAACACAAGATACATATAGTAAATACAATACATATTGTCACTAAAATAAATAAATATAGAGTGCACAAGTACTTTTTCATTAAAATTTTCATTAGCATTATTAGTCACCCTTATAGGAAATTCCATTAAACTATATTACATGAGCTCATCAGTTCGGAGTAAAGCAGGGAAGGGAATTTAAGTCACTAGACAAATAAGCATACTTGTCATGCTTTTTAGTCAATATGCAAAAAAATAGATTAAAACCTGCCTTGTCTTGGGTGTCTATGTGCACAAAGCAAGAACAACGTGCAAGAACAATGTCCATGTGCACAGAACTTGTTTGGCTAAGACTCAACCCCATTTAACACTTTTGGGACGAATTGGAGGAATGGCGCACACCCGTTCCCAAAATCAGTGCTCCCTGAATAATCACAAATCCACACATCCAAGCTCCAAAATCGAGTAGAATTGTTTTCGACGAGAATGTAGGATTTCACAGCAACAAAATGACAACAAGGGAATATTCAAAATGCATGCGATCTTGATGTTCAGATACCCACAAACTATAGGGTGTATAATGTATGTATGCACTACACACCAATTCCCTGCCAAAACTAAACAGGGTATACTCATCACATGAAGCGAAAGAGAGAAGGAGAAAAAAAACGGCTAGAAGTACCAAAGAAGTGCGCAGACTACAACATATTTCTCTCCCAATTACGATGCAGCACATCACTGAAAGACATCCCCGGCATGTTGCGAGCTGCAAGTTCCAGTGCCATCGCTCATCCTGGGCCTTGAGGCCCTCAAATGTCAGACTGAAGCCATGAACATGAACGGGCATTCTTTATGACTGACCTTTAAGCACCGACAGACCCGCGTCGCTTTCAAAAATTCCAGAGGGGCATAAAACCTACACTTGTATAGCCTTTATACTGTCCCCTATCACAAGGGGGGGAGGGCGGGAAATCACCTGGACTTATTTCACAGCAAATTATCAACACGAATAACTTTTGTTTTCATTTCTCAAATAGACACGTCCTGCACTTTTTCCTAATTTATGATTAGGTTTCAAATACCTCAAACAACATTATTCCTGTAATGGCTTTCTCCTGCCTGTTTTTTGTTTGTCAAACTATAAAGCCATAGACTGCAAAGTTTAATTTCTCTGTAAAAATAAAGACCTTTCAGAAACTGAAATGCACAACCGTAAAACATGCACTTGTAAATAAAATACGTGTACATTCTGTACATATTCCTACAACTATACACAGTGCATTATTATTATTTATTTTCAGTCTTGCTATATTGTTCTATCCCATCTATATCTGTACTTTCTCCTGCTCTGGAAGCGCTTGTCGTCAAGTCAAATTCCTTGAGTGTGTGTAAACATACCTGGTAATAAAGCTATTGCTGAATTACCACGTTCAAATGGATACTTATAACTGACATATCTAAACGTTTCCTTAATTCTTAATTTTAGACAGTAGGTTATAAGAATATTCTCACACTAAGCATGAGGTGACATGAGACTAGCTTACCTTCACACTTCTCCAGGATCTGAACAGTTTCTCCGATCTCTAGAATCAGGCCATGAGACAGCGTGCCACGGAAGTTGCAGATCACTGTTGTTACAGAAAAGAGACAAGAAGCGGAAATGATCAGACAGTGATGTAACGCAGTGACTTAGTGTTCTCCCTAGTACAATTTATCACACAGCTGAATGGAATAAAGTCATGTTAAGGAATTACAACTGAGGACAGTTTATGGAAATAAGTGAGAATCTAAATTACTTTTTTTTTTTTATTGTCTTCTGTGTGCCGGAAAAGACTGGATATGCTACTATCATGACTAACATGATTAGTTCATGTTTAAAGGCAGTATATCCAGCACAGTGACATGCAGAGATAGATTTACATGTATATCAAGCCCATATACATTGTTGTTATTAAAATCTCATTAAATTTGTTTGATTAGTGTTATGCAATCAGTACTCTAGCAAGGTAACACACACACACACACACACACACACACACACACACACACACCACACACACACACACACACATATATATATATATTTATATATTGTACATGTCTTCTTGATTTCTTGTAACACAGCCTCTCCGGAAAGCATGTCTCTGGTTACACACAAGATATTATTGCACTTCTATACACACACACACACACACACACACACACACACACACACACACACATACATATATATATATATATATATATATATATATATATATATATATATATATATATATATATATATATATAGAAACCTGGAATATCAGGCAGGTCCCTGTCAGTTTTGTCTTTTAATAAATAGAAATATGATCATAGAAAAATAGTGCAGAACAATAAATAAATAAATAAATATTAAGACTATGCATTCTGTACAATTCTCTTGTCTCTACTAGAATAAAATAAATAAAATAAATAAAAATAAATGAAGGGGCACGGTGGCTTAGTGGTTAGAACGTTCGCCTCACACCACCAGGATCCAGGTTCGATTCCCGTCTCGGCCATGTGTGTGTGGAGTTTGCATGTTCTCCCCGTGCCTCAGGGGGTTTTTTTTTTCTCCGGGTTCTCCGGTTTCCCCCCCGGTCCAAAAACATGCACGGTAGGTTGATTGGCACCTTGGAAAATTGTCCCTAGTGTATGAATGTGTGTATGAGTAGTGTGCCCTGCGATGGGTTGGCATTCCATCCAGCGGTGTATCCTGCCTTAATGCCCATAGACGCCTGAGATAGACACAGACTCCCCGTGACCCGAGGGAAGATCGGATAAAGCGGTAGAAGATGAATGAATGAATAAATAAATGAATGAATGTGATGCCAAGAAAGAAACCCCCCCACACACACATATACCCCCATTAGATTATTTGCAGTCCTACTCGATTTTTCATAAGTGCTCACTTATTGAAAAATATATCCGAGTCTACATCTGGACTACAGTCCATTATTGACCCAAAGACTCTTCCTTCTTGTGAATCAGAAATTCTGGAATTACTCTGGACTACCAAATTCTTTCCGAATCTACTAAGAAATGCCTGAAAGCCTACATTTCCCAGGAGCATCGTCCTAATCATCCTAATAGTCTGCATACACAGTGCTGCTTGAAAGTTTGTGACCTCCTGTTGATTTACCTTGTTTTTCTTATTTTATTATATGCTTTTTCATAAAATACATGTCAGATGTACGAAAGATTTAATTATTGTATGAATACAACACACATACACATTTATATATATATATATATATATATATATATATATATATATAAACAGCTTTCTTTCTATTTAGAAAAGGAGGAGATTGTTAAATAAACCTGTAATAGCATTTGATGGACTGTAGAAGTTGCAATCTGCAATCATCCCACAACTTTCCTCAAGTAACGTAGTTCACTGATACATTTTTAACTTTGGAGGTTAAACGAAGGTTTCCTGATGTGATGTTTTGGAAAATAAGCGACTGCGCTTCGTATTGTTGCACATCACACCAATCTGATTATTGTCTGTAACCGCACTCGCCTGTGGGTATTCATCCTTATGTGCTCCCTGATGTTGTTTATTACCTGCTAATCTGTTTATGCAGTTTAACTTAGCCAAACTTCTTAGACTGTATCTGTAGCTCTCTTTCTCCTGCAGCCATCTTGTGAATGTCTGGTGAAACTAATATCTGTGTAACTTCTCAAAGAACTCAATACTTGGAATGTCTTCTGGCCAACGTACAGTACGTTTGGCAATAACCAATGTAGCATATGTACATAAAATGAATAACAAATATTTCAAGCTATTCTAATCAAGACAAAAGTCATAATTAATGCCAGTATAAGCACTGCATCTCCAGGAGAGTAAACCCAAGTGATTTAGGTTTAAATATGATTCAATCACACAATTGTTTAGTAATCCTACTTAATGCTTTTTTTTTCCCCAAGACTAGATCGTTTAGGGCACTGTCTTTATCTCATTCGTTTTGGTTAAATTGATGACATCACGTGACTTAATCTGACCACAAAGGCTTTTGGTTTAATTTTTAATGTTTCTTTGTAAGTGCTGCAGTAATTTCCAAGAAAAACACTGGAAGAGGTTTTGATGGGAATCTGTTAATAATTCAAAACAGCATTAAAAGAGCCCCCTCCCCCTCTCTAAGAGGTCTATTTTAAACACCCCATAACGGAAACCCAATAACAAAGACTTCAGAGTGACGCTGTTATAATGTCGTTCATAATGTGCAACTACGGAACCAATAAAACTCAGCCACACTGGAACATCTCAATCAATCCAGTTGGCCATAAAAAATGAATATTTTGTTATGTCTATCTCTAAACATTTCACTGTCAAGCAAACCGATAGTATCCTCCCATCTAAACTCACGACTAGCCAGCAGTGGGCACGGTGGCCGTTTGTAGAAGCAAAGAGGAGGGCCGAATGTAACAGCGTGGTTTGGGAACGGATTGCATTTCAATTACGGAAAATAGATCATCACATTAGTATTCATTTCAGAATCCAGGAGCAGCAGTGACCATGACGGCACCCGTGCTCTTTCTCCGGGGAACCCCAGTTTTTTATGCCTTCATCAGATATTCATCAAGGGCTATAAGCCTTTTGGATTTCTAACATTTGGAAATATGGTTTCTTTTTAGTGCTACAACCTACCTGCATGTTGCTACCATGGTAATAGTGGTTGAACTAGATATGACTGAAATAAAACACACACACACACACACACACAGTGTCAAAGTCAATACAGTGTATTTGTGCTCTAGTTGCCTGTTTAGCTGCAGGTTGTCACTATGGCCCCAAATCACAATTGAATTTTTTTTTTCCATTTGGGGAACCGCCAGTGCCATCGTAATGCTCCACTGTATTATTGGCAAAAGCAACGTTTTTTTTAATGGTTTGTTTGATGATAGAGTCATAGTCAATCATCTTCTAAATTCCCTGACAGCCAGAGCTGTGAATAAGCATAGCCCAGAGATGAAAATGCTCTACAACTTAATATGCATAGCGTGGTTCCAACTACATATAGAGGACTGTTTGTGCTTGTCATTTATTACCCATGTGCTCTTGTTTCTGTGTCTGTGCACTTAATTATAACAATATTGTTTCATTCATTCATCTTCTACCGCTTTATCCGATCTTCCCTCGGGTCACGGGGAGCCTGTGCCTATCTCAGGTGTCTATGGGCATTAAGGCAGGATACACGCTGGATGGAATGCCAACCCATTCGCGGAGCACACACACACACACACACACACACACACACACACATTCACATTCATCTTCATTCATTCATCTTCTACCGCTTTATCCGATCTTCCATCAGGTCACGGGGATCCTGTGCCTATCTCAGGCGTCTATGGGCATTAAGGCAGGATACACCCTGGATGGAATGCCAACCCATCGCATGGCACACACACACACACACACACACACACACACACACACACACACACACTAGGGACAATTTTCCAAGGTGCCAATCAACCTACCGTGCATGTTTTTGGACAGGGGGGAAACCGGAGAACCCGGAGAAAAACCCCCTGAGGCACAGGGAGAACATGCAAACTCCACACACACATGGCTGAGACGGGAATCAAACCCGGACCCTGGCGGTGTGAGGCGAACGTGCTAACCACTAAGCCACCGTGCCCCAATATGTTTATATATATATATAAACATATTGGCACGTCCTGTAATGTAGAACAGCAAATACTAGGCTTGTAATTAATTAGAAAGACCTCCATAGGTCTTGCCTCACTTTGAAACCAGAAGGCGTTTCCCAGATGCATTGCCATGCGCTTATAGTGCAATTGTGCTTATGATTAGTGCGATTATCATGGGCTGCTGTGCTGGACAGCGTGGCACTGGTCATTACACCAACTGAACCTTCATCCTCAGGAACATAGGAAACAAGAAAGCACAAGGCAAAAGATAGTTCTGTCCTAGTAAGTGTTTGGCCTGTCATTTAACACACACACACACACACAAACACTCAAAACAAGCTCAAAACAGGTATCCAGCTTACACATAATGTAAAAGGTTGTTGACGTCGTAAATATTAAGACATTTTGTTGACCTATAACGTGCATTTCTTTTTGTTTTTTCTTCTCTTTTTAGTGTTTTGAGTTTCTTTCTTTTTTCCCCTTTACAATTTTTTGTTTTATTTGCATCTTGGTTTATTTTCCTTGATTATTTCTTGCTCATGTTTTTTTTTTTGGTTAATGTCAAAGTTTGTTTGTTACTTTATCATTATCCTGTTCCACTCTGATCCAGTGCCTGATTCTGTCATTAAAACTGTACTAAATCTGTACAACACTAGATGGCAGCCTGATTAATGCCTGATTAGATATTCTCACCCATTCTGCCATGCCTCTCTCTCTCTCACACTCACACACACACACACACACACACACACACACACACACACACACAGTTTAAGCCATTTATTAACATCAAACTGAGATTTGTCTGCTGTTTCCTGAGCTTAACAAATAAAAGGAGACTACTGTAGCACCACAATGACTTCCCATTGTTAGTAATAAATATGCCGCTCCAGTGAATTATTTACTCACATGTAGAGACAAAGGCTGCATAATCGGTGTAAACATCGGGAGTAAGTGTGCTACTCTAAAATGCTAAAGGAACTTAGTGTACTGTATGTGCTATTGATTTAGAAGCATGTGTAGCGCAGGCCTTATGAAAGCTAAAGTGAAATATATTCAGTGCAGTCCATTTTGATTAAATGTGTAAATGAATGTATGGCTATAACTGATCATTGAGATATTTATTTCTCAATGATTTTTGCTCTAACATTTAATAATACGCATTTAAGCCAATTAAATGCTTAAATATACAACATATACAGAATCAGTAACACACTCTGCATAACAAGGGTAAATGAAATGAGTTAGTTAAAAAGAGATGGGTTTTTCTTTTGCACTTGAATGAAGGAAAAGGAGACGTTACACTTTAACTTGTGGTGGTTTGTGATGTAACCATAAAATAAAGGAATAACACAAGGTAGCAAATAGCGGCATTCGTTTATTAGCATCTCATCTAAAGTCTATTTATTGAACAAATTATTTGCATTCTTGTTGCAAGTGTGCCACAGCCGATAATCAGAATGCGCTGCCCTCGAAGTGCTGATACTTAACAACGCTGCCTTTGACAGATGAAGGATGAGGGGGAAATTTGCCTGCAGACAGCGATCTGAAACGATGACTGAGAGCAGACTATTAATTGAATAGGTAGTAAAACGTTCCCATTCAATTCCAAATACGCAATATAATATTTTTCACATATTACTATATTATCTACCGTGACCAACAAACAGAACGAACCTGAATTCTTTACAGCCATTTATTTCAAAGGGTAACTGGCCGAGAGCCATTAGATTTAAGATTTGAATTCGTCAGTGTGAGTCAGCGAAGGACTCAGCACAACTCGCAGGCAGTGTTGTGCCCTACAGCCATTCGCAATCTGCTTTACAACCCACAGACATGGACATTATGGACTACAACACCCAACACACACTTTCACGGTTGCCAAGAAACTGATCGCATACAGTACACCAGAACATGCACCTAAAAATATACATTATTAGGTGATCACTGTTATGCGCAAAACTTTATCTGTATATATCAGATTTGGAATTTATGGCAGTTCAAATCAACCACGTTTAAGTGAACGAGAGGCCTGGCAGTGATCTCAGCACTAGCGATATAAAGCCAAATAGCTCGTAAACGTGATGCGTATCCACCTTAATTGTTTAAAATTCCTTTTTCAATAACTCCAAAGCTCATAGAGAAAAATAATCCACTCCAGAACTTTTTTTTTACCCTGCTTTAACCCCATGAGCATGTGAAAATCCTGTTTAGAAAACATAAAGAGGAGATACCACATGCACGATGTTGACTAATGCACTTAATATTGCAATTGTGGGTCACTAATTGTGTTCACTGTACTTTGCACAACACAGACTATTTTGCATTGTCACCTACTGCCACATATTTAACTGCACATCAATGCTACACTGCTATTATTCATGCATCTATTTGTATAACGTATTTTAACTTCTGGTCAGCTTCTGATAAACATTAACCAGTTTATAATGACTGTAAGTAAATATACAAGGTACCTAACATTGTCATATCCTTATACTTGTACTGACTTTGTACAGACTCATGGTGCTATCTCAATCTATTACCCGTCCTTTTTTTGTTTTGTTACTGTTTTATTGCTTCTGGATACCTAGAATTTCCCTCGGGATAAATCAAGTATAAAGTCTGTCTATCCAGGAAAGGAAGAACAAAAGAGAACAACCAAACTCCGATTGATATCATAAACTGGCCTGGATGAAAGCGTGTCTATTGGGCACAGCATGTGGTCTTTGCGTTCTAACAATACATATCCACATTTTTTTCTTTGTTTTTCCCCCTTATTATTTTGTTATTTATATCCTATTATTTTTCTTTTTTGTTATTAATATTTTCTTATTATCAGGACAAAATCAAAATGACCTCTTAGAATGACTTTGTATAGATTTTTACAGAACAATATATATATATATATATATATATATATATATATATATATATATATATATATATATATATATGGGTTTTTTTTGGGATTTTTTTTGGTATTCATATTTAGTAGTATATTTGATGTGCATTAAAATGCATTCATGCAATAAATGCATTAATGTGCATTAAAAAAAAAAGTGTCAACATAGAAGCTCTGGATCTAACTGGATGCTTATGTGAGTGTTACACAATCCATTTGATGGTACAAAGCATTTAAAGCTACAGTTACACTTAATATAATGAATAATATATTAGAGTTAGGGGGCATGGTGGCTTAGTGGTTAGCACGTTCGCCTCACACCGCCAGGATCCGGGTTCCGGGTGTGTGGAGTTTGCATGTTCTCCCCGTGCCTCAGGGGGTTTTTCTCCGGGTTCTCCGGTTTCCTCCCGGTCCAAAAACATTTACGGTAGGTTGATTGGCACCTTGGAAAATTGTCCCTAGTGTATGAATGTGTGTGTGAGTGAGTGTGTGCCCTGCGATGGGTTGGCATTCCATCCAGGGTGTATCCTGCCTTAATGCCCTGAGATAGGCACAGGCTCCCCGTGACCCGAGGGAAGATCGGATAAAGCGGTAGAAGATGAATGAATGAATGATATTAGAGTTATATAATATGTCACAATGCTGCATATTGTAACTACTTGTATAATTTTACAGGCTGTTTAGTTCCAACGCTGCTTCTAAAGAAGCAAATTTAAGGTCAAACTATGCCGAATATTAAAAAATATATATTTGATAATCGCTAATCTGTTGTGCACGTTAGCTTTTTGTTTACACTGGCACCACCCCCTTCTGTGTGTGTATGTACGTAAAGGAAAATCAACTGCCTTGTGAATTTAATATATATTGGCCAGTATGCATGCTCTGATATAGTTAATGCCCCAACTCGATATGGCGGACTGAGAATCAGTTGAATACGAAGCAATATCCATAGACTAATGAAATAAGGTATTGCAAGAATATCATCTAGAGATGCTGGCAAAGTATTGTGTTTTGTCTGGCCTGAAATGATGCACATTATATTTACTCACTACTATTTGATCCAAAAACGTCAATTATTTGCAAATGTCATAAACTAGGGCAGTATGGACGGTAATTATTCCATAACGTACATGTATAACAAACGTACCGTTTTATGCCAAAAATAATCGAAACTATGAGAAGTCTTAACTAGTGCCAAAATATACTTTATACATATACAAAACATACAATATACATATATATATATATATATATATATATATATATATGGCTGAAGGTTTGTCTACAATTGTCTTTGCATTTTTGTTTAACATCCCACACCTTTACTGTTATAATAACCTTCACCTTTATCACAAGTCTTTCCACAGGATCTTAAAATAGTATGTAAATTAGTGTGGCGTGGGTTGCAGTCAGCATTCTAATTCACCCCAAAGGTGTTCAGTGGGGTTGAGGTCAGGACTTTGTGCAGGACACTCGAGTTCTCCAACGTCGGCAACCCGTGTCTTCAAGGAGCTTCATGGTCTCTTAATATATCAGAATAGAAAATTGCTGCGCTAGCACGTACAAAACCTCCTCGATAATGAGATTTTAAACATTTCAATTTGCTTAATCTGAATCTAAATTCCTACTTATAGGTCATCACAGCAGGTGAGGTGTTTTGCTAATACATTTAAACAACTAAGAGAAAAGGTAACATAAGCTGGCAGATCAGCACAGAGTTAATGAATCCACTGCCACTAATAGAGTCCACAATTAGCCCTGCTTAAAGCCTTCTTATCTATCCCAAGACAACATCCTTGATGCTCTGTGTACCACTATTATAACATTGCAGAAATGTACTATTATTCCTATCATTATGGGTGTTGGTCTGTAATAGATGGAAGAACTAGGAGGATTACCAGGACCAAGGGATTTCTATAAGAGAAATGAAACTTGAAAGGGCTATAATATCCGAACCTGTATTTATCCAGATTTCTCTTTTTCTCAGAAAACCGTGCCCACAGTGGAAACCGTTGCACTGTGGTAACGTAATGACATCTATTTAATCATAGGCCAAACCTCTGGCCTAAACAAGATTGTCATGACAGTGATTTTTTTTGTGTGTTAACATGGTGCTTTGTTGGTTCAATTGGGGGAGGGGGGCGGTGTTTACGAAACCAACAAGCAAAGGGACATTTTGATTATACTTCAGAACAACGAGTGCGACCAAGGAGAAATTTCAGGGTAAGGTAGGATATCTAAAGCAGAAAAACGTCGTCAACCTGGATGTTTTTATTAGTGCATTTCTTTTCCTTCTTGCCTCTTATTATTTCTCAAACGAAAGCTACATCAATCACAGGCAGCAAATATTTCATTCCAGTTGACAGGTTTTCATGTGTTTTTAGACATCAGTAACTTATTTCTCATTTGAAGTTAGAACAATGAAGTGACCAAAGAAATTTTGATGCGATAGATCACTGCTTTTTGTCCGAAATCAATCAGACAATCAATTCGTGGATACACTCCACACCCTACAACAAACATCCTTAAATCACAAACGAAACAAATCACCCAAATGAGGATGGGTTCTCTGTGAGTCTGGTTCCTCTCAAGGTTTCTTCCTGTTCTCAGGGAGTTTTTCCTCGCCACCGTCGCTTCGGCTCTCTCAACAAGAAACAATCAGGGCCAAACTGATTTTCATTTTTCACATAATATTATAATTAAGTATTGTGTAAAGCTGCTTTGAGACAATGACAAATTGTAAAACGCGAATGTTTATGAAGTAATGACTATAGTTACAGATTATTAGATTAGATTAGATTAGAATGATGCAGCAAATGAGGTATCTTATGCTTCTCAATATAACCATATAAAGTAATAATGTGGTAGAACAAATTTCAGCTACTACTACAAACTACTTTTTAACTCTTATATTTGATAGAAGCTCCGTCAATACTTAAGGCAACAATTCATAGATTTATATTATTTGTCTCACATAGCTCATGTTGGGAAATGCCCAGTACAGGAATCATAGTAAAAGCGATCAAATCCATTTTTAATCCTCTCTATCAGACCATTCACATATTAAATACAGAATTGAAAAGCCGATCAGGGCTCTTGTTTTAAGCATGTATTGTATGTCAAGCACAAGATTAGAAATAGTGTTGCAAGAGATACAAGTACTAGAAAGGTATCGCAATATGATGCTTTTAAAAACGATACTATTGTTTGTCGTATTAGTACCTCATTCAT
This sequence comes from Kryptopterus vitreolus, assembly GCA_030449085.1. NCBI lineage: Eukaryota > Metazoa > Chordata > Actinopteri > Siluriformes > Siluridae > Kryptopterus > Kryptopterus vitreolus. Next base: position 16,320,436 of record JACRUU010000013.1, read on the forward strand.
TCATTCATTTATCTTCTACCGCTTTATCCGATCTTCCCTCGGGTCACGGGGAGCCTGTGCCTATCTCAGGCGTCTGTAGGCATTACACCTTGGATGGAATGCCAACCCATCGCAGGGCACACACACACTCACATTCACACACACATTCACCCACTAGGGACGATTTTCCAAGGTGCATGTTTTTGGACCGTTTTTGGAGAACCCGGAGGAAAAAAAAAACACTGAGACACAGGCAGGACATGCAAACTCCACACACACATGGCCGAGCTGGGAATCGAACCCATATCCTGGAGGTGTGAGGCCCCCGTAATAGTACCTGTACTTGAAAAATGATGGTTGGATGTCCGAGTATTGGACTACAATGGATAGCGTGTACACATTGTATGTGTGCCGATTTTTTCCTCTTGGAGGCATTCCATCTTTCATTCTAATGAAACATCAAACTTTTTTTTTTTAAATAAGTCTTTTATTTTCAACTGCTACTGTTCGCCAGACAGCAAACATTGGGTGTTTACTGCTAAATAAAAGAATTCCGCTATTCAATTTCTGTTATTTATTTTTGCCACAGTATCGATTCGGTATCGGTATCGTGATTTTTAATATAGGTATCGTATCGAAGTAAACATTTTGGCATCGTGACAAGACTAGTTAGAAAATGTACACAACATGAAATTACATGAAATTACTGCTAAACAATAAAAGAAAATTCCAGAAAGTAGATATAGATTTTTGGGGGGGTTTGGATAAGGCTCTAAGCCAAATATAACCAGACAATATGTATCAGACAAATTACCAACAAAAATATAAAAGACAAAATAACATTATATTATGTTATGGAAGTGACGCTGACACTGATTATGACGCTGATTATCTATTCACCTGTTAGAGGATGGGATATATTAGGCAGCATGTGAACATTATGTCCTCAAATTTGATGTGTTAGAAGAAAGGAAAAATGGTAATGGCAACGATAAAGGATTTGGGCGAGTATGACAAGGAATAAATTGTGATGGCTAAATTACTGGCTCAGAGCATCTCCTTCTTTGTGTCTTTAGCGCTCAAATTGTTAGTGTTGTTAATACTCAATGTGTCAGGATTGTTTTTTTTAGACTGATGGGTATAATGTTATGCCTGAGTGGTTGCATGTCTAGTTAGCGTATACTCGCATAATTACAGAAATCGGACTATTTTCAAATTTAACAGAAAAAAGGAAAAGGGAAAAAAATGCAAATGTATCAGACCTGGCAATCTTTGCATAAACTGTGTAGGAGGTCAGCAATTTTACATCAGAGTAGGCTAGAACGAGTTATCGCTCAATAATGTGGCAAATAATCCATAGGCAATCAGCATATAAAGTAAATCTTGAATGACTGACAGCCCTGGCTCCTTCTCCACATCTCCAGTAATGTTTCAGCTTCGCATTCTCGTCTCCACTGATTTTCCTGCCTGAAACGAGGTGCTGACGCGGCATTGTTGATTGCTATCACGGTAATTGGAGAAGGTTTTGAGTTCATTCGTGTGAAAATCTACCAAGACCTCACACACTCACACACACACACACACACACACACACATATATATATACACATTATATATAAATTTTTTTCAGTTTTTCCGGTTTCCCCGAGGTCCAAAAACATGCATGGCAGGTTGATTGGCACCTAAGAAAATTGTCCCTAGTGTGTGAATGTGTGTGTGTGTGTGCGCGCAATGGGTTGGCATTCCATACAGGGTGTGTCCTGCCTTGACGCCTGAAGATGCCAGAGATAGGCAGAGAGAGAAGTTAGATAAAGCGGTAGAAGATGAATGAATGAATTTTTATATATTTTATATATATATATATATATATATATATATATATATATATATATATATATATATATATATATATATATATATATATATATATATATATATATATATCTATATGTGTGTGTTGTGTGTGTGTGGCCATGTGTGTGTCCAAAAACATGCACGGTAGGTTTATTGGCACCTTGGAAAATTGTCCCTAGTGTGTGAATGTGTGTGTGTGTGTGTGTGTGTGTGTGTGCCCTGCGATGGGTTGAAATTCCAACCAGGGTGTATCCTGCCTTAATGCCCATAGACGCCTGAGATAGGCACAGGCTCCCCGTGACCAGAGGGAAGATCGGATACAGCGGTAGAAGATGAATGAATGAATGAATATATATATAGATATATATATATATATATATATATATATATATATATATATATATATATATATATATATATATATATATATATATATATATATATATATATATCACATGTAGTTCTTTTTAGTTATATAATATTACATGCACAAAGCTTTCAATAACTGGAAATTTTCCACTTGTAAAATGTATAAGACCACCTTATGATATTTGTCCAGGGATTCTGTTATCTATTATTGTCTGACAAGCATCAGTGATTATATGGTGAATATTTTTTCATAAGTTCACCATCCCATTCTGCATCATTGGTCTAACAAAAATTGATAAAAGCATCTTAAAAGTAAGATGTCAGGAAATAGAAGGGACTACACCAATCCTAATAGTCATTTCACCAAACCCTAAATTACAGGAGATTAAAATCTGGACCCAAACTATAAGATTAATGCAAAGACTTGGAGTGGATCAAATTTGTCAGGCACGCACAAAGCCACAGTCAGGGTGGAAATCGTCTTGACTACCGCTTGCTGGTATCTACTTTGCACAAATATACAGTTTTACTGGACTTTGACTTAAGTGCTTGGTTTGTGTACTTCATTCACCACTGCTTATTAGTAGCATAAATAAAACTGGGGGAGTGAGTTATTATTTTTCCTGAAGGTTTTTCACTGATCAGACCTAACATTGGTAACAAACCACATATACATTTATACATAAAGAAGTTCCTTGTGTTCGCCATGATAAGCCATTACTACTACTTACGAGTCCACTGGTCTCCCCACACTTTTCAGGGGGTCAGGGTCCACTTGACCAGGGCTATGGCAAGCTTTAAGCCCTTTTCCTCTGCAGTGCCACTCCAGGACACCTATAATACTGTGGGTTGGTCCATCGCTCTGACCATCATCAGGTCCTAAAATCTGGACTTTGACGCCACTCCGGGCACCACTATCCTTCTTACCTAGCTGCGAAAGTTTCACATCGGGCACGGACTGGTCAGTACGTCAGGGTTGCTTAGGCAGCCAAACTGACAATACACTCTTCCATAATATTTTTTAGTTCACGGATGTGATATATACATCTTTATATACATATATATATATATATATATATATATATATATATATATATATATATATATATATATATATATATATATATATATATATATTATATATATAGTATCATACATATAAAAGATACATATCTTTTTATATACAATAACTCTGTGTAATGTCTGTTATCATCGTAACACCTGAAAAAGAAAATACTAGTGAGCTTCGTTATGCAGGTCAGCAGGAGGAAAAAAAAAAAACAGTACAAGAGCACACATGCTATGACATTGTAGTTCTTGGTAGGTTGTATTTTCTGGGTTTCCTTTTGTGTTTTCTGGAAGGAACTTCATGAAACATTTAAAGAGCTCTAGCCAGCAACAACATGCCACTTTATCAGAGCTGTTAAATCCTGCCACTCCGGGAAGCAGCGGAACATGCTTTATTGCACGGGGAGGCTAAAACCCTTCTAGCTTTTTCAGTGCTAGCTGTGGACGAATGCATTTAATACATAAGGAAATGTGGAACCTTGATGTGGAAGTTGCATTTATTGTTTTATTTAACGACGATGATTTCTAAAGTTTGAGCACTTCCCGTAGTTTACATTAACTATATAGTATCTGTCTGAAAAAAGCTGAAGTAAATCCATTCAACCATGAAAATGACTCAGACAACATTTTAGCAATGCACTAAATACTAATTTGGTGTGGGGGGGAGCTAAAAGCTTAATTCAAGTAAAAGGCAATATCTGGTTGGATATTAGGGCTGGTGGAAAATAGTAACGGGGCGATTAGATGCGACTATATTGGGAAAAGAAGAGTTTTTGACGGCCTGGCATGGCAGAGAACGTTCAATTAAAATATAAAGAAAACACTGTACAGTGCTAGAGGCACGGTGGCTTATTGGTTAGCACGTTCGCCTCACAACGCCAGGGTCTGGGTTCGATTCCCGTCTCGGCAATGTGTGTGTAGAGCTTGCATGTTCTCCCCGTGCCTCAGGGGGTTTTTCTCCAGGTTCTCCGGTTTCCTCCCGGTCCAAAAACATGCACGGTAGGTTGATTGGCACCTTGGAAAATTGACCCTAGTGTATGAATGTATGTGTGTGTGTGTGTGTGTGTCCTGCGATGGGTTGGCATTCCATCCAGGGTGTATCCTGCCTTAATGCACATAGACGCCTGAGATAGGCACAGGCTCCCCGCGACCCGAGGGAAGATCGGATATAGCGGTAGAAGATGAATGAATGAATGAATGTACAGTGCTGGTAACTGTTAATAAACGTGTGGGGTAATTTGTTAAATTGTTAAATAAATATTTTTATTTATCTGTGGTGCAACAGAACAAAAAAAAACCTCACAGATCACATTACGGGTTTTGAATCATGAATTGGACCAATTGGAGGAGACAAATTCCTTTTTTTGGTTTATAAGAAGAAACTCGGCGCGAACTCGGCGCGTCGTCGGAAGGCAGAAGGGTTGCGCAATCGCCGCGCAACCCAGCATGGACAAGAGAGAGGCGGGGCGTCATCAACGAGACACGGCTGGAGCTTATCCCGGAGTGGCGCCTTCATTATCCTAAATCAGGCGGCATCTATAAAACTCTGTTGGACGGCGGTTGACGTTGGAGAACGTTTGGGCTCCCGACTAACGGCGTGTATGTGCCTTTTTCTCCCGACCTCCCACTACAGGTTAGATGGCAAGCGCGGATGGGAAATACCCGCCACACCCTCGCAGTGCCTGACAGCTGGGAGCTTCCACAGCCCTGCGTCAGGAAATGAACCTGACCCCTAAGAGCCGATGGAGATCCAGAGAACGAAGCCGCCCACTGGTCGGGACCCAACGTCGGAGAGCGCGTCGAGAGGATCTCTGCGCTCCCTCTCCCGTTCCAGCCACTCCTCACCTGATCCTGATCCCCCAAATATTGGACACGAACATTTTCCTCTTTATTTTTGATTTATTTTTAATAAAAACTGTTTTTGCACGCCCAGTTACGCCTCTCCGTGCCTGTGTTCAGCCCGAAGCGGCGAGCGAGTCGCCACAAATGATATATTTTGAAAAAATAATCTGCGGGTCATGTGCGTACAAACCATGATCAGTCGTGATCCGCACGGATTAGGGAACAACTGTGAGACTTTACACTGCTATTATTTATGTACAGTGCGTTCAAAAAGTCCCTCCGCAGTGTACGTTTTTGAAACTGGAGATAAATGATAAAAAGTTTTCTGGAGACAAGAATACCACATCACTATATTGTGCCAGATTTAACAAATAAATACATTCATTCATCTTCTACCGCTATATCCGATCTTCCCTCGGGTCACGGGGAGTCTGTGCCTATCTCAGGCGTCTATGGGCATTAAGGCAGGATACACCCTGGATGGAATGCCAACCCATCACAGGGCAGCACACATACACACACATTCACACACTAGGGACAATTTTCCAATGTGCCAATCAACCTACCGTGCATGTTTTTGGACCGGGGAGGAAACCGGAGAACCCGGAGAAAAACCCCCTGAGGCACGGGGAGAACATGCAAACTCCACACACACATGGCCGAGACGGGAATCGAACCCGGGCCCTGGCGGTGTGAGGCGAATGTGCTAACCACTAAACCACCGTGCCCCGCACAAATAAATACATGAGTGAGAATAGTAATGAGTTGAATTAAACAAGGAGATTTGACTTCCTAGACACGGACACTGCAGAGGAGCATTTTGAATGCACAGTATTTGAATTTTGATGTAAATGTGGCATTTCCCCACTGTTGGACGAAGGTTTATGTCATTTTATCTTATCCTTTTTAAATACAATAGATGTGTTTAGTTTCACTGATATTCATTCATTCATCTTCTACCGCTTTATCCGATCTTCCCTCGGGTCACGGGGAGCCTGTGCCTATCTCAGGCGTCTATGGGCATTAAGGCAGGATACACCCTGGATAGAATGCCAACCCATCGCAGGGCACACACACACACATTCACACACACATTTATACACTAGGGACAATTTTCCAATGTGCCAATCAACCTATCATGCATGTTTTTGGACCGGGGGGAAACCGGAGAACCCGGAGAAAAAACCCCTGAGGCACGGGGAGAACATGCAAACTCAACACACACATGGCCGAGACGGGAATCGAACCCGGACCCTGGCGGTGTGAGGCGAACGTGCTAACCACTACGCCACCGTGCCCCACAGTTTCACTGATATTCTTGTATGCAATTACAGCAATAAAATTTGTTCATTGTAGTACTACTGCCCTTTGATAAAGAAAAAAGTATTTCTTATCCGATTTCATGATTAAGCAACAAAATTATCATTAGAATACCCAATTACTAAAATAATCGATAGCAGCAGCGCTATTTGATTTTAAATATACTAAAGAATGAAAAATAAAAGCATCTGCTCTACTGGTCCCGGAATTATAGACCCACACAAGAATGCTCTACCGATTTGCTTCTAATACTTAACACATTATAAGGAAGTCATATATGGGATATAGCGTCTCCATCCACAAGCTCATTAATCATGCAAAGTCTATGACAGGAACATTGAGAGAACCCCAATGCGTAAGTGGGTCAACAGTAGGACACCATGTATATTGTACACACAGGGAAAATGTGGATGAAATTACGGTACATTAACAAACAAAGGAAGAGTAATTCACAGCCGAAGATGCTAAAACAAACGTTTATATGGTGTGTTTGTATGCTGCTGTGGGAGGCACTTTGCTTTAGGGTCCTGCTGCAGTCAGTTAATCAGATCAACTTACTGACCTGAATAAATTGTGCTAAGCTGCTTCAAAAATGAAAAAATGCCAGCCTATGTCATAAGGTACATATAATCATTTCTCCTCTTCTGAATACTTTAATATTCCCCAAGATTCAATGTGGCTCAGTTATTTATAATCTCAATTATAAATGTCTCACTTCAATGAATCACTATCACACACTATCCGAATGCGGCTACGTTTTTTTTTTTTTTTTACTTATCCATTATTTTACATGAACTATGCAAATCATTGTCTATATTGGAGGAAAAACAAGACCAAGACAGTCAAATACAGATTATCCATGATTATAAAATGTGAGGGTTTTTTCTTTGTTCATTAAGATCAAGTGGCTATAAATACACATCCTTAAAATAATAAAACATAGAATAGGTGATTACAGTAAGGCATCAAATTTATGAAAGGACAAGAAGAAGACAGGACTGAAAGGCGCTACTTCCCACAAGCAATTAATGCTCGGAATAGAAGCTCTAATCAGACATAATTGCCTTTATCTCTGTTTTATGGAAACATATCCACTAACATCCACTATAGACAAAAGTATTAGTAAAGCTGACTTTCTAGCCGTTATTGGTACTTATCCAAACAAGATCCGAAGTTTGTATACAAAGCAACCTCAACAGAAAAATCTAAGTTTCCTGTCTTTTTACCTCATTATGGGTGGACAACAAAACCACAATGAAAAATTGTTTAGTACACTGATATATAGTACAATGAATAATGTTTTTCGATGTAATTCTGTATCATTCTGTATAAGATTTCAATGACTTTGTGTTTGTGCCTGTACACACACACTCTCAATCACACGCACATTCACACACTAGGGACAATTTTCCAAGGTGCCAATCAACCTATCGTGTATGTTTTTGGACCATATCTATTCTCGGGGAGAACATGCAAACTCCACACACACATGGCCGAAACGGGAATCGAACCTGGACTCTGGCGGTGTGAGGCGAACGTGCTAACCACTAAGCCACCGTGCCCCGCTAATAAAAATAATAATAAATGTAATTATATAGTCCTTTAGATGATACATAACTACAAAAGCCCTAGCCATAGACATTTCACATGAATACTTCTCATTTTAGAATTTAGAGTTATTTTGGCAAAGGAAAAAAAATAAATAAACACAATATCATGCTTTTATGTCACAGAGGCACATCATGTTAAATGAAACATGTACGCACGATGGGGATATTTTACTCGCAACCATTTTAGACGAAGGAAACAATGACAACATGGTGCATTTGAGAAGGGGCTACTTTCCACAAGCAATTAATGCTCGGAATAGAAGCTCTAATCAGACATAATTGCCTTTATCTCTGTTTTATGGAAACATATCCACTAACATCCACTATAGACAAAAGTATTAGTAGAGCTGACTTTCTAGCCGTTATTGGTACTTATCCAAACAAGATCCGAAGTTTGTATACAAAGCAACCTCAGCAAAGATATGGTTTGCCTTGTTGCAGTGGAAGCCCTAACGTCAACCCTATTAGACGCCTTTGGGATGAAATGGAATGTACCCGAGTGATCCTCACCCTACATCAATACCTGACTTTGCTAATGCCCTAGTGACACATCTCCACAATCTAGCGGAAAAATCTTCTCAGAAGAATGATGGTATTTTACCACCATGTAGGAATTAAATATGGAATGGGATTTTTTTTTAAAACACATATGAATCTTATCAGGTAACAGCACAGTTATAATAGTCCATATAGAGCAGGACAAGAACACAACTCATGAATGTGCTTTATTAGTGTGTGTCATATCAGATGTATACTGCAAAGTGTTTTCTTTGCACAACTATTTATTATAAGCCAAAAACATGCTGTGCTTCCCGGGAATGAAATGACCAAAATATGTACAGTAGTAATAAAAAGGACTAGTGCTAGTGCTTGCCAAATGTGTGTAAATGGATGAGAAACGAAGCGTCGGCTTTTAGAATTATTGATTCAGTCCAATTCTATTTCACCTACAGTATATATATTCACTCCTGTCTTGAACAATTTTGATAATCTAGACTAATGTACCACTTGGAAGGAAACCTGGCTCATGGGTTTGTCATTAATTCAACCAGCTGTAACATAAAACACACACACAGACACACACACACACACACTCACAGCATCCCCTTTCCTCTTAATGCAATGGACAGACACACAAAACACCAGTGTTATCTTTCATGCTGATGTTGGCCAAAAGGAAGCACTTCTTCTTCTTCCCTCCGTCAGACTATAGTAGCTTTTTTTTCCTGAAGCACTACACTGGGCTTTCAGCCATCCTCTCACAGGCAATGTGTGGGTGTATTACAAACATAGAAAACAGGCTCATTTTCACCTGTAAGGCCATAGCGGCTGAGTTAGCATAGTGCTTAGTGTGTACCATAAACCAGGCAACACAACGGCAGAATCCGTGTTAAGGTGGAATTTGCCTCGTAAGCATTCCTGACTCAACAACACTCTGCTGCTCCTTTGTGCTTCTGATTTCCCAGCTGGTGGGAGGGTGACGAAGGGCAAAGAGTCAGAGAGAAGCTGATGTTTTTTTTCTTCCCTCCTGCATAATGAGAGCTATTGATTCACCTGTAAGCTTTCTTGTTTGAGCTGCCTGTATGAGCTGACCTATGGAGGGTCTGGGGTTCTGTCTATATATAGACTCCAGGTAGTAACTGCAGTAAGTAATTAATGTAGATGGTGTGATTTCTGCCGAAGGTTCTTGTGAAGATATTTATTTGGCAGATCATTTTCATTAAATCTACCTTGATAAGATTTGGAATTTTATATAGATTGTACTATTATATATATATTTTTAATTATTTTAATTCAAACGTGTAAAGTATTGTATGTGAGCGTTAAAACAATAGGTTTTCATGTATTTCCAAGATTTCTATTTTCCATTTTGAGCTTTTACATGGCAAGTGCATATGTTTAACCTGAGCCAGTAACCTCACCGTTCTCCTCAATGTTTTGTGTAACGTTCCCCTATTTACTGTATTCGTTATTCTGGTGTCTACTGATTAATCTTATAATTTATTCATAATTTGTCTAAACTCTGGCAGCAAAGACTTGCATGTGCAAGATATGTACGTTTTCTAATTTCTATTCTTTAGTCTTAAGCCTTGTCTCATTTTGAGTTCATATAATTAATATATAATATAAATATATCATTTTCTAGATTAAAGCTTTCTTGTTTGTTTTTATTATTGATGGATGTCACCTCGTCTTAACCCCCTGTAGATAAAAGTCGCGAAATCGCATCAATCTGCTTCCAACGCAGCCAATTTAATGCATGTATTCCTCTAATGGCAGTTGATGCATATTTGACACGTACCATAGATCATATCCGAGACACTAATTGCGCAATTATAGTATGTGCCTGAAAGCAAAAACACACATAATTAATTTTTTTATATGATTGTAAATAAAGTCAGGCAACAAGGGTTTTAACAAAGAATTGCATAATAAAAATAGAGACCTTCTTGTCATTGTAGTAATACAACAGAATTTGTTATAGAAGGCAGATATAAAGAAACCTACATGCTAATGTATATATGCTACAGAATGAATACGAATAGAAGAGTTCAAGTATATAGTGTAGCCCTTATTGTGTTATAAATAATATAATTAATAGAAGCTTCTTACATCCCACACAAACCTTCAGGGTTTCACTTCACTCAGTGTGAGTTGAGGGCAAATGTCAAGTAATAATATTCCTGCTGCATGCATATCTAAACTAAATAATACAGTCTAAAATAACATCTAACACACCAACATCTTTAGTAAATCTTTCATATTGGAAAGCATTGTGGACAAGGAATAGATTTTTTTAGCTGAAAACCTGGGTGTGAAATATGTGCATAGACCCTAGTTGTGATGCCAGCACACACACACACACACACACACACACACACACACACATACACACACAATTCATAAACTGACTCACATTAAAGAGCAATTAAAGACTCCCCATATAGACACATGGTGAAATTTATGACACACACATACATTTAAATTATTGTCATTTTATTATTTTTATGCAATTTGCAAATATGCAAATGATGGTACGATTTTGAAGCATCACTGCCAAATACAATGAATTATATTTCTTGCATAAATCCTTCACTGACATACAGTATGTTAATAAAAGTTCACGTGAATGCAAGAGAGACAGTAACATTTAGCGACATCATTCAGTACACACAGTCAGATTTCTAACCGAATATGGATTTATCTAATAGATATGAGGTGCAGTTCATATAGCACATACACATATCTCTGGACAGCAGTGTTGCATTGCTCAGATGTATTCACAAACACACACACACACACACACACACACACACACACACACATACGAAACAGGTAATATGCATCTCTTTGGCTACTTACAAAGACGTCAGCACAGTCACCATTAATGCATGTTCTTATTATTCTGCTTTTTATAGCTTTAGGCAAGTTGGAATATTTAGCCACTATAATCAGTCTTGAATGATTAAGGACAGTCCAAAAAAAGTAGTTTGGGTCAATTAATGACTGTCGGAAAAGAACTTCCGATGAATCTTCTCGCGTAATTTACATTTACGGCATGCGCCCTTATCTGAGCAGTTGAGGGTTAAGAGCCTTGCTCAAGGGCCTAATAGAGGCAGCTTAGAGGTGCTGTCAATCGGCAACTTTCTGGTCCAGGGCCCAATGGCTTAAGCACCGAGCTACCGCCACCCAGAGAGGCATGGCACTGTATAGTATTGTTTAGATTAAAAAGTATAATTCTGTGAGTTTAAGTTCTTTCCAGCTATTTTACTAAAGAAAATAGTGTAAAGTACACTGTCATATCTGTCCTATTCTGTGCTGAATGAGAATGCCTGTTCTACTACTGCAGTGGATTCAGGTGGCACAACGATAGTCTCTCCTGTAACTGCTATGTCTAGCCTGGCATTGGACAAAGCCATGTTTTTGTGCCAATCTGTCTCTTGGCACAGAGCACAAGAGCGAGTGTAAAACAAGTCTCACACACACACACACTCATGCTTTCGTTCACAGGATTACCAGTTACTGATGTGATGAACTAAAATCCCCCGACTACTGCTGCACACATCTTGCCTTTGTGTTTAAAAAAAAGAGTGTTAGAAAGCTTCGCGCGCATGACACGATTGAACAGAATGACGAGGGATGAGCGTGTGATTTTGTGATTAACACAATAAGCGGTGATTCACTTGTCTGTAAGGTTATTCATTTAGAAGTACTTATCCAGCAGGTACTGAACACATGTAATCGCTTGTAAATGACCCTTTTGGAAGAGGCAGTCGAAATATCACTTTCCGCTAAAAAATGTAATGACTGATTAAATTGATGTTGCATTACTCACATACTTCAAATTAATCAAACATGCCCCGTGTGAATCATTAGCAAATGATATAAATGCCATGGGTCTTTAATTAGCCCCATTTGGAATGCTCATGTCTACCAGGAAGTACAAATAAAACAGCATACTTGCATTAAAGGTGTAAAAAGCTAGCGAGGTGCGAGGTCATGTGACAAGGAAAGCGCATTAACAGCAGGAGCATGGATATTTATTAAACTGTGACAGAAATCCAATGTTCTCCGCCATACTCTTTAATGAAATTGTGACATGCCTAAAACCAACAAAGCAGCAATATCAGGTCATCCACCATCATATGACCTAGAGCAAATAATAGAGACAAACAAGGACAACAAGATTCTGATCTGAAATGCCACATATAATAATGTCCTGGAGGAGCTGAGTAGTACAATGGAATAAAAAAGGAATCCTATTAAGCTTGGAATTTAACCAATGAGTGTCCAACAGAACGGTCCTACCCCTGGCAATGTGGGGTTTCTCACTGCTGGTGAAAATACACTTTGTTCTTCAATAGCTTGTATGTATAGGGTTTGTATGGACAGACACAAATGAGATATCAACTTCTTTCAAGCCCTCAATAAAGCTTTAAATATACTATTAGCTTACCATCATGTCATCTAATTCCTGTAGCAGCTTTTGTAATAGAAGAAGAAGAGGAAGATAAAGATACAGTAAAATCATATCTATTGCATTTAAAGTTATATATATATATATATATATATATATATATATATATATATATATATATATATATATATATATATATATATATATATATATATCATTTATATATCTGGGGGGGCACGGTGGCTTAGTGGTTTAGCATGTTCGCCTCACACTGCTCCAGGGTCCGGGTTTGATTCCCGTCTCGGCCATGTGTGTGTGGAGTTTGCATGTTCTCCCCGTGCCTCAGGGGGTTTTTCTCCGGGTTCTCCGGTTTCCTCCCCGGTCCAAAAAACATGCACGGTAGGTTGATTGGCACCTTGGAAAAAAACTTATCCCTAGTGTATAAATGTGTGTGTGATTGTGAGTGTGTGTGCCCTGCGATGGGTTGGCATTCCATCCAGGGTGTATCCTGCCTTAATGCCCATAGACGCCTGAGATAGGCACAGGTTCCCCCCCTGACCCGAGGGAAGATCGGATAAGAATGAATGATATATATATATATATATATATATATATATATATATATATATATATATATATATATATATATATATATATATATATATATATATATATAAGCCAAGTCAATTAGGGAAAACAAAAAAAGCTAACCAAATATGACATCCGATTATGCTGTAATTGTTCCTTCATTAGATTTTATGTTCTTTTTGCACCTCAGGAGAGATTTCCACATTACTCACGAATCCATAATTTAGTTTAATCTCATTTAATGGTCATATCTATTCAATATCATACGCCATAAAAGGTGTCCTCACGTGTGGATTGGCTGGGCTAGTTCTATTACATAGCTGCTGTGTAGTAGTGTGTACACTATTCTGCAAAAATAACAGCTCTTTAGATGATAAATGGTTTCTAAAAGAAGTTGACTTACTTTGGAACAGTGGGAAAACCTCTGTTGTAAGGCTCTACGTAAAACGCCGGAGAGTTCTCCGGAGGGTTTTAACACACTGCATGTTTCGGCATGACAACACTACTGGCACTGAAAATACAAAAACTCAACTATTCAAGAGAGAGAGACACGTCGTTTTTAGGAAATAAATATTTGGTATTATGCGGAATAACTTCAATCTAACGTTCAAGAATGTTGAGATCATTCACCACAATGCTATTTTATCAGTGAAAAACAAATATATATATATATATATATATATATATATATATATATATATATATATATATATATATATATATATATATATATATATATATTCGTCATTCATTCATTCATTCATCTTCTACCGCTTTATCTGATCTTCCCTCGGGTCACGGGGAGTCTGTGCCTATCTCAGGCGTCTATGGGCATTAAGGCAGGATACACCCTGGATGGAATGCCAACCCATCGCAGGGCACACACGCATTCACACACTAGGGACAATTTTCCAAGCTGCCAATCAACCTACCGTGCATGTTTTTGGATCGGGGGGAAACCGGAGAACAAACCCCTGAGGCACGGGGAGAACATGCAAACTCCACACACACATGACCGAGACGGGAATCGAACTCGGATCCTGGCGGTGTGAGGCGAACATGCTAACCACTACGCCACCGTGCACCCTATATATATATATATATATATACTTTAAATGCAATAGATATGATTTTACTGTATCTTTATCTTCCTCTTCTTCTTCTATTACAAAAGCTGCTACAGGAATTAGATGACATGATGGATATATATATATTGTAGTAGTTCCACTGTAGTTCCATTATTGTCTGATTGATTGATTGATTTATCTTTTGCGTTAACAATACAATATTAGTATTTACTGAGAATACAAACCATGTTAATTTACTCAGAATAATTTTTAGGACTTTTGTGCATTGTCCAATCAAAATGCACTAAAGTGATACTAATTACACACTAAACTGCCAAATTAAATATTTAGTGGGATTCTCACATGTTTGAAAGAACAGGGTACAGCATTTCTGTTTATAATGTTTTCTAAGGAAGCGCAGCAATAAGCCCAGCAGAGCAGAGAGCGGATAATAATTCCAGCAGAGGCGAGAGAGCGCCTTTCTGAAGATTCCGCACCACTCGATCAATGCAGAATGCACTCTGTGATATACTGGTGTAGAGAAACTTCAAAATGAGCAATGGGTCTAAGGATGTTTTTAGGCCTGTTCCTGAATGAGCTGCTGCTCAACCGGTTGTGTAAAGTAAATATGGATGAATATAATTTTGATTTTTTTTTTTTTTTCAACTGTGCGTTTCATAGGTTTTGCCAAGGCGCTTAGGCCCTGAATCATTTTCCACTTTCAAGTTGGCGCAGTTTGTCACAAGGGAAATGGCAGTAAAAGTAGATGGCATCGTTCGACTTGCATTTTCAGGGAACGGAGATGAGATCGATCATACAGGATTAACAGGAATATATGGAATAATATGGAATTGCTTCTGTCTTATTGCTTGTAAGACATCTGATTATTTTTCTACTGTTAAAGTGACTGAAACTGATTCACAAATATCTTCTCATGCTGACGGCGTAATCGTAAAAAGCAAAAAAAAATCAAACTTTTGCTGGATGTCAAAGTATGAAGAATTCAAGGTGAATTCCAAGTGACATAGACATGATGTGAGTATTGGTCAAAAAGGTCTAATTTATATTATCTTCAGGCAGTTGTAGTAAGAACTCGACATGGGACATTTCCTGAAGAAATGTGAGTGTTGC
Source organism: Kryptopterus vitreolus (assembly GCA_030449085.1). Taxonomy (NCBI): domain Eukaryota; kingdom Metazoa; phylum Chordata; class Actinopteri; order Siluriformes; family Siluridae; genus Kryptopterus; species Kryptopterus vitreolus. The sequence continues at coordinate 16,336,182 of JACRUU010000013.1, forward strand.
TTGCCGATGCAAACCGCAGCTCCGGGCGCAACCCCTTACCGCCTGGTCCATTTAATATTTAGTGTTGACTTTGAAACGCTAGCTAGTTCGCAGAGACGAGTGTTTAGACACCAAAAACGCGCGTTTTGGGAGGGTGGCGGCCGGTGACGCACGTGGCATCATGACATTATCCACCATCCGACTCCCATCGATGTGCCGAGCGTTTAGACATGTCACATTACCCTGTGTTCAAGTTTCTCCATTTTTCCACCATATGAGGTATGATTCGTGAGAATCAGACAAAAACTGCGGGACTAAATATCGCATATTAGACAGGGGGCGCTAGTGAGCGGGCATTGGAGAAGGTTGGAATCTAAATATTATTTAATATCTTTTTCAAGGTGCTTTGACTAAAGGCAAGCTGCAACAATACAAGACTCTGCAACAGGGGTGGGCAAACTTTTTGCCTCAGGAGCCACTTTGACAAATTTGACAGACCAGATACATACATATCAAAAAATTAATGTTAATACTCAATGTATCACCGTGCCTAACGCGCCATCTGGTGGAACGTCAGGCAATTACCGGACAAGGTCAAATAAACGCAATCAAAATCACGATATGATTTGATTTGGACAATTCTGTACCAATCTTCATTGGGCTGAATTAAAAGGACCAAGAGGGGCAAATGTGGCCCACGGGCTGTAGTTTGCCCACCCCTGCTCTACAACATATATTTGCGCAAGTATAAATTCCACTGCTAGCAAAACTAGCAAAGCTGACACACCTAGCACACCACCTAAACCTGCTAGATATGACATCAGACATTCATGTTCAGATGACATGACATAACTACAGATAACTATTTGCAAAAACATATGCAAGGAAACATTTGCATATCTAGACATTGGTTCAATTACCCAATTGAAGGAAAATAGGAATTAATTATAACATCGCACTAACAAATATATACATTTCACTGACGAGCAAACTTTGATATAACTGTGAAAGCAGATCATACAGGGGAAAAAAGCGTCATATGGGGGCAGAGTTTGGCTTGACTCACATACCCTGGAAACCACAGACTTTAACAAAATTCAACCTTATGATATTAATGAGATAATTCATTGTTCAACTTTTCTCTGTCAAGCTGTAGATAGATCTCTCCAATCGAAAACCACTTATAGGGACCACCACCACAGTGGATCCGAAACCTGTCCAGAGGCAGGAATATACCTAGGGTCCGAGACCTTTCCCAAACACACAATATTCCTCGCAATTCCGTGGCTTTTATTTATGGAAAGTTGTCCCGTTGAATAGTTCGTCCTTTTGACATCCAACTAAAGGTTGATTCCTTTTGCTTTTCAAGATTACGCATTTCCCCTCCTTCTCCTCCAGCCTCTGCCTCCTTCGCTTTCTTTATCCGAGTGGGTTTTTTGGATCACCGTTGTGTTCTCCAGTCAGCCATGAATGGGAAGCTGAAGCTCCGTGGCACATTCAGGAGGCCGTCTGCTCGCAATCTGTCAGCCTGATCAGCCGCCATGCCAGGGCAGTGTTTACTAATGAGGTCAGTGTCACTTGGCCACACCGACCTGGGTTTCATGACTCAGGCCAGGTATGTTTTAACAGAAATTCTTCCTCGTGTGAACAAAATTTTGTTCATGAATAGAGGAGAACCATGGGCCAAAATAACGTTTTTACAGTGTAGAATCATCATGCAGTGGAGAATGTGAAACCAGCTCAGATTGAATTCATGGAATTTTGAATCATAATAAATAACAGAAATATTGGTGGGGTATTTGTTTTTTTGTTTTTTTTTTTGGTTAATTAATCCATTAATAGGACTTTAAATAACACAAACATTACGCTGCATTTTCAAAGGAAATAATGTCATATTGATTACATTATTCCGTGTGGAGTAAACACGGCCTGAGCTTGCTATTCGTCTCTCATGAGCTTTGTCTTCGTTATGCTTCTTGTACAGTCATTCTTACTGGTCTGCTACCCATTTTCTTCGCCTAATAGTTGCCAGCCCTCAAACACTTAACTTCTGTCTGTGTATCGTTTTGGTATTACGTTTACACCTTGTTTTATGGTTCTGTATTCAGTGTTCCCTTCTTACCTCAACACCAAAACCTTACAAATGTGCACAATATGTTGTAATGATCATAGTTTTTAGACTGAGGTGCAAGAGAAAATCTATCTTTAGTTTGTAGAAAACAAATATTTTATTAGATATTAAATAATTAGAATTATTATTGCTACAATAATATAATATTATATATATATATATATATATATATATATATATATATATATCCATCCTCCTCTCAGCTTGTCTTCATATTTCATACTGACAAATAAAATTTGAAACATTTATATTTCCTTAATTCTAAGGACAGAGCTCCGTTTTAATGCTTTTTCTGTGTGTGTGTGTGTGTGTGTGTGTGTGTGTGTTTGTACATTCTCACATCATCTCTCCCTTGGGCAAAAAGAAAACAAAATGGATGGGCAGACAGGATTACAGTCCAGATGGTGGCTCTTTCAATAACTGGACCAGTAGGTTAAGCCTCCATTACACAGACTTAAAGCACAGTAACTGTTTATCACCCAAGGACTGTGGATAATGTTAACAGCAACTCTTCAGTTATGCATTGAATGATTAAAAAAATCATCACGGCCACATGTGATGGCATACAAAAAAAATCACTGCTTGTACTGATACTTCAGAAAGCAGAGGTCAGTATTAAGATACAGTAGCGCTAATGAGTGTATTATTTTAGTAGTAGTATTATTAGTATTATTATTTCTTCTGTAGGGGACAATAAAACCTCAGAAACAGTAATTCTCCTGCCCTTGTCTTTCCTGGAGAGAAGTGGATTCTCAGTGAGCCAACATTTGTTTGATATTACCATACCCAGTTAACGGATTAATTAAAGAGGCTGTGAATCTTTACAAAGAGCTACTGCCAGAAAACCACCCTGTCCTACTGTGCTGTAGTTGGTGAGGCCAAAGTGCAAACCCGCTAGCCAATTCTGCCACCCAGAAAGAAAAGCAGACAGGAAATCCTGCAGCATTAACACTGGGCACTTGCGGAGGGAAAGTAAATCAACTAGACTTCTCATTAAAAAAAAAAGGAGGGTGAAATCACCTTGTGCTCACATTAACAGCAACTCCAAGGACCAATGGCCACTCGTTTCCCATGTACCATGGGAACCATTCCAGAGACTGCTGTAAATCACATGGAAACTGCTAGAAAAGCTAGATTTAAACTGGCAGTTTCTCAATTCTATGCAAATTAGACATGATGCAATATTGGTGACAATTTTAAACTTTGGCTCTAGTACATTCCTTAACGCCTTTCTGTCTGCTGTCCACCACAAATGTATTTTTTTTCTGTGGTGGAATATGAACACAGCAGAACACAAGTATAACCCAAATATATCATACAGATTTTTGTTATGCAAATGTATAATGGTGTTTTAAAGTAACCATTACTGCGACTTGTTTAAGTGTCGCACTGGTAACTTGACTTCACATCATATTACTATAGAACTACAAATCTCGAATCAAAGTTCTAATCTTGTCAGCTAAGGAATATATCCAGGTGGAACTTCCACCGTATTAAACACGAGAAGGAGGAAAAAAAGATGATGATGATGATAATCAGGTGATCAGGAATGTCTCTGTTCTCAGCCATGTTTGTATTTGTCTCATCGGTTAGCCTGACTTCTTGTTGCCTTCCTCCTTGCTTGTTGTTAGCTTCGTAAGCTAGGCTACATCTGTGGTGCATGATAGAAATGAATACACTAGTAAAAGACTTGGATAGATTAGTTAACATTTCACCAAATAGATTACAACCAAATAGTAATAAGTTTATCTTAAAATGTAAGAAGTAGAAAGTACAGATATTTGTTGGAATAATGGTAATAAAAGTTGAAAAATGAATAGTGAAATACTGATATGAATACTGATATGACTGATGAATGAATTCACATGACTACAGTAACAACGAATTTGTTTTTTCACTTTACGAATTTGTACTTAGTTATTTCCCACTTCTGTACAGTATATATATATATATATATATATATATATATATATATATATATATTATATATATATATATATATATATATATATATATATATATATATATATATATATATATATATATATATCTATATATATATAAATCAGCCATGTGTGACTCTCACTTTGACCATGGATGTTGCTTGTGCAGTGGTCTTCATATATATATATATATATATATATATATATATATATATATATATATATATGCAAGTGCAAATCTTAAGTCAAATGAAGACAAGAACTTTGGACAACATCTACAGACATTGAGAGATGAATGTGTGAGTCAGAGCAGCATGATGCATAAGATCATATACGCAAGTGCTAATTATGGTAACACTTAACGCAAGTGCTAATTATGGTAACGAATCAGGTGCTGGTAGTACTGTGGCATGTTGTAATCAAGTGAATCAAGTAGTTCCAATCCATAACAATAATGGTTCAAAAACCCATAGGGCTTCAATAAAAACAAAAACACAAAAGTCACTGTTAATTTTTAAAACCGAGTTTCATCAGCAAGGAAGATGGGATGTGAAATCACCTTTGAGCCAGCCTCTCTACATTTAAAGCGCACTGAATCCTCAACGGATGCCCAGTTAAAAATAAACTCTTTCACATTGAACTCCTTTTTTAAGGCTTAGTTGTGCTTTTGTAAAAAGCTACTAAGTAATGGCAGAAGTCCAGAACAACTGCCATTGAAAAAAGGGAAGGGGAGTCCAGGAAAACTAAAAGGGAAATACAGGACATGAACGCTTAGGCTATTCATGTGAAAGAATAAAGAAAGAGGACCAAAAAAAAAGATACAGAGACAAAAGGGTACTCTAGAGAGGAAAAAATAGCAAAAAATAATAATAATAGATCACAGAAAGAATGAGAAAGTGGAAAAAGGGATGGGGGGGAGCAAGCATCAGTGGAGGAGAGTAAAAACTGTGTTTGAAGGAAACAGAATGAAGCTGTGTGATACAGGGATGAGAGATGAGCTGCTGGACAGAGACAGAGATAAAACCCCACGACCAGATGGTGTTCAGACACTCGCGGATTAGAAGCAGACATAAAACCCTCAGCTGCACATGCATACAGAATTTACCCACACTCATCTAAGAGCATGGCATACCTTACAGGTAGAAACCACATGCCCAGAAATCAATGCTGGAACATTTGGTATTAATGCCCACAGGCCTCTGATGTCTCGCCAATGGATTTGATTGACTGCCATTGACTGCCTAAAATGTTTGCAGTTATATGCTGCAATAGCGCAACGGAGAATAAGTGTCTACCCACCCGAAAGACGTCTAAGCGTATCAGTCTGTGTCTTTAGAAGGCCTCTCCATAACAGTGCTAAATGATAATATCGCAAAGATCTAAAAACTAGTAAACTATTTCCTTTGTCAGTTATTGACTGAACTATATAAGGGAGGTGGGAGCTCAGTGGTTAAGGCATTGGCCTTTGGACCGGAAGATCACAGGTTCAAATCCCACCCCCATAGAGCTGCCACTAGCGGGCCCTTAAGCAAGGCCCTTAACTCTCAGTTGCTCCGCTGAAAGTTGCTCTGGATAAAGCATATGCCAATGTAAATAAGTGTTCCTAAGCTATATATGCTAAAGGACAAGACAAGTGTTAGACCAGGGGGCACCACCCCTTTTTGAAACCGAGAGCTACTTCAGGGATACTCAGGGGGTGACCATGTGTTACACTGTGTTTATTAAATATCAGGCTCTGACATAGTTTCAGTCTCAGTCTCAGTTCTTGGACTTTTGTTGCACAACTGACACGGTGGTTTAGTGGTTAGCACGTTCGCCTCACACCGCCAGGGTCCGGGTTCGATTCCCGTCTCAACCATGTGTGTGTGGAGTTTGTGCATGTTCTCCCCGTGCCTCAGGAGGTTTTTCTCCGGGTTCTCCAGTTTCCTCCCGGTCCAAAAACATGCACGGTAGGTTGATTGGCACCTTGGAAAATTGTCCCGTGTGTGTGTGTGTGTGTGTGTGTGTGTGTGTGTCCTGCGATGGGTTGGCATTCCATCCAGGGTGTATCCTGCCTTAATGCCCACAGACGCCTGAGATAGGCACAGGCTCCCCGTGACCCGAGAGAGGATCGGATAAAGCGGTAGAAGATGAATGTATGAATGATAGGAAATGCAGACGGAGATTACAGTCAGAAGTAATAAAATGTAGCACTAGACAAACTATTTTTTTAAAAATCATGAAATGCATATCTGCATATCGATGAGAAGGAGGAATTAAAGGAAAGAAGATGCTGCAAGAATTATCCTTGTTTTACTGAATTAATCACTGCAAATTGGCTTCTAGTGAACAAAAGGCATTTTTATCTTCATTGTATCATATAATGGCACTAAATCCTTTTTTACATAGCTATGAAGTACGTCGTGAAATTGTGATGGGTGTGTACGACATACACTATAAATTGTGAATAAAATGATTAGAAAATAATCACTAACATGAGCTGTCATTTGCTAATCCAATGCCTTCTCCAAAGACAAGTTTTGTAGACTTTGGAGGGACAACACGAACGGTTAACAAATAGGATCATATGAATGGCAAAAATTGTTTTGCATGTAGATTTCAAACCATTACTTTTCTGCTCCAATACTTTCATTGTGGTAAAAAAAGGCACTTTAGCATCTTTAGCAACTTATTATCTTTTTGAGCATTATGAATGCTCTATGATCTATAGTAAAGCCCAAGATGTCTTCTTTCCAGAAGACCTAAATTGTAGCATACATTTTAACATATGTAGAGTCCCGAAAGTTGCATTGTGACCTAGCATGTTTTGTTTTTTTTCTGTGCATATCCATCAAAAAAAAACTCCATTTCCAGAGTAAGATTTTATTCATTCATTCATCTTCTACCGCTTTATCCGATCTTCCCTCGGGTCACGGGGAGTCTGTGCCTATCTCAGGCGTCTATGGGCATTAAGGCAGGATACACCCTGGATGGAATGCCAACCCATCGCAGGGCAAACACACACACACACATTCACACACACATTCATACACTAGGGACAATTTTTCCAAGGTGCCAATCAACCGACCGTGCATGTTTTTTGGACCGGGAGGAAACTGGAGAACCCGGAGAAAAAACCCCTGAGAACATGCAAACTCCACACACACACATGGCCAAGACAGGAATCGAACCCGGACCCTGGCGGTGTGAGGCGAACGTGCTAACTACTAAGCCACCGTGCCAGAGTAAGATTTGTATTATGTTATATCGGTAGTATTATATATAATATAATAGTATATATCGGTAAATTCTAAACAGAAAGACCCGAATATTGATGTATGCAATTTCAGTATTATCTCCTTACTACACTACACAAATCCTCTGAACACAATCCAAAGATTTCTAGCCTGAAGATTTATGTTGCATGTTGCCCAAGTCTTTAATTGTTGATTGCCTTTTTTATTCATTGCCATACGAATAACAAGCCAATAAACAATTCCTAGAGAAAGAGTGTATTATGTTTCTCCTAAGCTTGCAGAGAATCTACTCTGTAACTGTAAAGGTGTCAGAAGTGGATTGGAATCATCATACAGCTGGAAAAGAATAGGAATAGTGAGCTTTTTCATTTTTCTCTCTCTCTATCTCTCTCCCACACACACACACACACACACACACACACACACATATACACTTTTCCTACAACCCAATCTTACTTTCCATCACATTCATTAAAGCACTACACACTGAATTCCCTTCACATGAAATCACTGCTGTGTCACGCAGTGGTCCTCCAGAGGGTGTTCACTCTGTTGCTCATCTTCCAGTGACTTGCGCTTTGTCACAGTTGGAACTCACTTTGACGTCGCTTTGCTCTCGCAATTCCAGAGACACACGCAATTTCTGTCATCGCAATACACACGATGACAAACAGACAAATGACGTTGTTTCACACCTCATTAATGTTCCACTCCCCCCCCCCCCCCCCCCACCTACCTCTTCCTGCATCTGTGAATCACCCAAAAGTTTACAAGACCCGTTTTTCACTGAGCCAAAAAACATATTCAACATGATTGCAAAACTTTGTGCACGCCGACTCCAGCGAGCGCGCATGCCTCCAAGCCAACGTGTAAAATCTGCATTTGGGTCATTGTTCATGATTGCCAATTAGGAAGGAAACACTTTAAAGACGGTGTAAAATGTTGACCGCCGTGACGGCTCTTCCTTTTCTAACAGGCAGTTAGGACAAGGTTCACAAAAGTAAGCAGCAAATATAAGCTCTATTAAATATAAGCTCTTCTATTAAAGAGTATTTATAACATCATTTGACAGCCACTATTTAGTTGTTAATATTTTGCATAAGTGCCATGAATTCAAGCAGGCTTTTCCTTCTTCTAAATCACTATATATATATATATATATATGAACATTGTTATAATAATGGTTTAAAAAACCATGCAGTTTATGTTTTATTTTAAAATTCAAAATGCTTGGCCTATAATAAGAAGTAAGGAGTTGTTATTATTGTTGTTGTTATTATTATTATTGCTAATAATAATTTTTGGACATAATAGCTGTAATATATCTCATGTGACCGAGCGGTCCTCGCCGTATTTATTACTTTGTAGAATCCATTCTACATTTGACAACAGTCTGTATAAATCTGAGAAGTGAGGCGACAGTCTCAGTCTTGGGTTTCCGTTGTCATAATTTTATCATTTTCACAAATGTGCCATTCTATTTTCAAGATGTAAAGGTCTGAACTGCAGGCTAGTTCAGCATCAGATGATTCAACTACGAGGCCATGCTGTTGTAACACATAAATCATATACACATGTCCTCTATATTGTATATTGTAATTCACCCACCATACAATTAAAAGTGTGCAGGCTTTCGAACTGAGAGATAATAAGCAAAATGGACCCTCTCCTCTTTATTCATCGTCCATGGTTTCTGAAAAGAATATTATATTCCATTTCATCGTGCCCAGAAAAAAAAGTTTTCCACTTTGCCTCAGTACATTTTAAATGAGCTTTGAGTCTCTGGGTCATATTCAAATATAACTTCTTTGCACGGTAGAGCTTTAACCTGTATTTTGCAATGACACCCTGAAGTATGTTCAAAGACAGTGATTTCTAAAGGTGTTTCTGAGTCAATGTAGAAATTCCCATTACAGAATCATGCCTGTCTTTAAAGCGGCGTCGCCTGAGAGCCAGATGATCACTGCTATCCAATATTGATTTTCATCCGTGTCCCTTATGGGCAGAGATTTCTCCGTATTCTCCAAATCTTTTGGTAATATTAGGTACTGTAGATAATGAGAAAGAAGATGCTCTTTATATGCAAAATCATGTCACTGACCTGTTGCCAATTAACCCAAGTTAATAACCCGACATTTTTGAGATGTGCTTTGGCCATTAAATTCAAAATGAGCATATCCGGAAAATGGCAAAATTCCTCGGTTTGATCATCTGTAGTATGTGCTTTACCTTTTCTCAGTGAATGTATACAAGTGTACACTTAGGGGTGACTTCAATTTACTTGCCTCATCATTTTAGGAGGTAGGAGGATATCTGAGACACCGGAGGCAACGTACGTAGGCAACTCCACACAGATGTCATGAATCAGTGATGGAGGCGGGTGCAAGTGCAGGTCATTTGTTGTGGAAAATAAAATAAATGAGTGAACACAAAAAACATTATTGTAAACTATGGAAAGAAGAAAACAAAAAAAAAAAAAAACACTCTAAGCTAAGAAGCTGGAAAATAAATAGTGGTCCTAACAGTGCATAACAAGTCACGGGTGAGATTATAAACTCTAGAATAAAATGATTCATGGGGTTCGTAAGTAAAGCTTAAAATAAAGAACATTTTCAGCATAAAAAAATGTACTTGTATTAATGAGTTGATAACTCACTGTCAAACATGAAAATGCAAAATACGATGTTAACTTAATTATACAATGTCCGCAGTACCCTGGCTAACTTTAATCCGTTAATTTAATCCGTTCCTGAAAATGCGACTTTAGCTGAAACGAATGTTAACCGAGGCAGCATTTTACGTACCATAAAGCATAAATAGTGTAATTTATTGTTACAAATGGATGTCAGATTTACAATAAATGTGTCCGCTTATATGAAGAACTGTCCTGGAGAGGACAGGTGGCTTATTTGGAACTGGACTCACGTACACTCACGCACCATCCACACAGCATTCCATTGGTTTATTTATCTGCCTCATTACTGGCCTTTACATTCATTCATTCATTCATCTTCTACCGCTTTATCTGATCTTCTCTCGGGTCACGGGGAGCCTGTGCCTATCTCAGGCGTCTATGGGCATTAAGGCAGGATACACCCTGGATGGAATGCCAAACCATCGCCGGACACACACACACACACACACACACACACATTCATACACTAAGGACAATTTTCCAAGGTGCCAATCAACCTACCGTGCATGTTTTTGGACCGGAAGGAAACCGGAGAACCCGGAGAAAAAACCCCTGAGACACAGTGAGAACTTGCAAACTCCACACACACATGGCTGAGACGGGAATCGAACCCGGAGCTGGCGGTGTGAGGCGAACGTGCTAACCACTAAACCACCGTGCCCCCTTGGCCTTTACATGTTTATTGTATATACTGCTCTCACTGTTACTCTTTACATGCACATTTTGCACATCCACTTTTTATTACTGCTGCTCTATTTGTTCATTTGCACATCAACCAAACTGTGTTCCAAAGTTTACAAAACTTTGCACTACATCACAGTGATGGGTCATTTTATGTTGTGTAATGTTGTTGTTATGCACTGTCTCGTGCTTTAGTCTAGTCCTCAGCACTGTGTTCTTGTAGCTCTATGTTGTACCATACGTTGTCTGTAGCTCTATGTTGTGGTATATGTTGTTTTGTGTAGCACCAGGGTCCTGGAGAAACGTTGCCTCATTTCACTGTGTACTGCGTCAGCTATATATGGTTGTAATGACAATAAAACCTCTTGACTTGACTTGACTTGAGAGGGGGAACCCTTGTTCACGATGCGGCGACAAGCAGGCAGAATCCGACATTAACTGGAGCAAACATCGTTATCTTGTACAATTTTTTCCTCGCAAAGCGCAGCGTTAACCCGAAAACATTGTTCGCAGAAACAGACGTTAGCCTAGGCAACACTATATAAACTGATTTACTTTTATGTTACAGCAGAAAAATATGAAGTTAAACTTAATGCTGCCAGTACAGAAGACGCCAGAGAAACATTTGAGAAACATTTCACTGAGTACCTATTTCTGCTTTGATTTAATCTCAGCAGATATCACCCATAGTGCAAGAAACAGCTAAGCTAATTCATCAATTCTAAAGGTATTAGAGCTTTAGCTATCTATAAATATAAATGTGTTCAAACAGACATTTTGGTTTTACACTGGCAGCGAAATAATGTTACTAAACTTATTTAGCGTCATTTAAAGTTTCCACTGGATTCATTGTAACTTAATCAAACAGCTGTATGTGTTGTGGAATGGTTGACATTGACAACTAAACCGCTACCAAATGTATACACTGCAAACGCTAACAATGTATTTAAATGAAAAAATAACTAGCGCAAATAATTTTTTTTATCAACATGCTATGAACACTCAATTTAAATACGTTATTGGATTTTTGGGTCAACAAGTTAAGCTTAGGACACAAAATATTTCATTTATATCAATGGACGTTGATGACCTAGATCTGTTTTTGTGAGGTTAAATGTTCATTTTGCGACAGCTAAAGAAAATGATGTGTCTGTGATGTATTGGTTTTTATAATAAACCAGAGTCATCATACAACTGGAACTGGTGAGTTAATTCTTTTGATTGAAGTAAAATAAGTCATTTATACTCGAAAGAAAAATGAAGGCAACGGTTCGCATTTCTTGGTAGAACGGAAACAAAATTAAGAAGATTGAATGTATTAAATTCTGTAATTTGAACACTTAATATCACCAAAACTTTAAAATTCAAATTGAGTTGTCTTAACTTAAATTAAGCATTGTGTTGGTTGTACTAAACAAATTGGGTTAGTCTAACTACAAAATGTAAAGATCTTTTTTTTTTAAGATAATTTTTTTATGTTTTACTCATTTTTATTATTGTTTTTATTTTTTATTTGTATTTTTTATTTGTATTGGTAATGCATTTGTTTTTATTTATGTATTTATTTATTTTTAAATGTTATTATTGTTTTTATTTTTATTATTTCATCATTCATTCATTCATCTTCTACCGCTTTATCCGATCTTCCCTCGGGTCACACCCTGGATGGAATGCCAACCCATCACAGGACACACACACTCACATACACACACACACACACATTCACACACACACATTCACACACTAGGGACAATTTTTCCAAGGTGCCAATCAACCTACCGTGCATGTTTTTAGACCAGGAGGAAACCGGAGAACCCGGGGAAAAACCCCCTGAGGCACGGGGAGGACATGCAAACTCCACACACACGGCCGAGACGGCAATCGAACCCGGACCCTGGCGGTGTGAGGCGAACGTGCTAACCACTAAGCCACCGTTCCCCATATTTTTATTATTTAATTATTATTTCTTTTTAATAAAATAAAAAGCATACAAATTACCCCAGCAACCATACTGGATAATTACCACTAGCAGAATGAGCTAACACTGCCTAGATAATAGACCGCACTAAATAGAACTAATAACACTATGCAATATAATACAATACACTGCTTGTGAATTCTTCTATGAAAAAATCTTGTTTTGCATCTCACGTCCCACCTTGGAATCTGCACTCACTCACACACACACACACACACACACACACACACACACACACCACACACACACACCGTTCGCTGACTATAAATGTTTCATGATATTTACTTAAATGATTGAGTTAAAATTACTTACAAATATGCATGCAAAATATGCAAGTTGAGCCAGTATAACATTATTTTGTACAGTGTAATCATCTGTGTACCAAATCACTTACTTATACTATGCACTAAAAGTATGTGCTGGATTTGTGAAGAAAATATATATTTTAATACTTTCTGTTGTGAAGGGAGTTTGTAAGATTTGCAAATCACTTGCATTCAGTTTATTTATATTTCACACAGTATTACAGCTTGTTGGAATTGCTCCTGTGATACTCAGTTGAAGCCAAAGAAATGTGTCGATGTGTGGATAAGGGTCAAGTGCAACAAAAACTAAAGGAGAGCAGGAGGCCATTTTTAAAGCCATTCATCTTCTCTCATGACTAATTCGTCCAGCACTTTTTAACCTCCCTGAAGGAGTTTCTAATTAAGCGAGATGGTTGTAATTGTAATAATTTATTCATGCAGTATAGCAGAACATGAAACAAATGTAGTAAATGTTACAGAGCTCCATGCAACACCCACTATGCTCACGTGTCAATGAACATGGCCTTTTTTTTTTTTTTTTTTTTTTTTTTTTTTAATTTTATCCTGTGAGCTTAGAGCTGTGTGGACCACTCACTCGTTCTCGCCCACATGAAAAGAACCACACACTCTCACGATTCGATCACTTCTATTAGCAACAGCATGCACTCAGTGGCACAGCTTGTTTCTATGCAGGTTTGATGGATAGAGCCCAATGTTCTTAGAATAACTGTAGTATTACAATTCAGCTAATTAAAATGAAATTATGTGATCCATAAAATTGGCTTGGGTTTTCTCCATTCTGCAAAATAAGAGTTGTAAATGATCTAATAGCTTCTTTCACACCTAGCGCTCTTAACCAAAAGATGCTTTTGAGATGGTTTGCTTTTTTTTCTTCTACATTTGTTAACGGTATATAAGATGACATGGATATAAATTAATAAATAAATAAAGCACAATTACACCAGCTAGTCCCATACACACTACCATCCTTTACACTGCAGCGTTAAATGCTACAGTGTTAAACTGGCCATGTCTTTTTTTACAATGCGCTCATTATTATAGCCACGTGAAAAGAATGGTGCCATGGTTTGATGAAGGACGTGACTCAGGATAAATTCCCCCACACGCAGTTTAAGTGGGTAATGTGTACCATGCTTTTCAGCTCAGTGGGAAACACAATCGAGCCCTGCAGTAATCAATCACTAACACACAACCAGCGCAGCTCCTATCGCGCAGGCATATTCGAATTCACCCCGTGCCTCAAAGGGCCACGCAGTGTATAGCCCCCCCCTTGTCAGAAGTAACAGTAAATTGAGCACCCACTTGCAAAAGTACACACACACACACACACACACACACACACACACACACTCTCTCTCTCTCTAGTCTCTCTAGTGTCTCCCACACTCAGGCTCCCAAGTGTCAGCATGCCTCATGAGGCCAATGGTCAAGCTATGAACACCAGTGAATATCAATGACTACCAATTCACCCACATACTATGCAATGCAATGCATGTGCTTGACTTGTAAAGAAGTCGTACACTGTAGTTTGTATAGGTAGAAGGAATATGAAGGTGCAGAGACATACAGAAGAGGCGGTGGATTAGTTATGCACACTGTCGACATACATTTAAATTGTGAGGGCTAAATATATGAGCCATGTTTGAAGGCTCGCCAAAACAAGCCGTCACAAAACCTCTACCTCCTCGTGCTAGGAATTGCAGGAAACAGCAGCACAGAAATTGCCCGTGGTTCCAGACCTACATAATCCAAGTACCTTTGCAATATTCATTGCAACACACTAATTCTAATCCCAAACAGATTGAACAGAATTGGGATGCCGTTTGAGCAATGTCCTTTCAAATCCAAACATGTTTTGCTTGTACGTGCAATATGACTAATAAGGTATGAGCTGCAAAAATACACGGAAATGGGCTTTCCCTAAGCATATTTAATACACAGATTATTACACTGAGGATTACACTTTGCAAATATGAATAGCTAGACATACCACCAAACTCTAGGTTTGATAGGTGATAACATGTTCACATTCAATCTATTCTACTTTGTCTCTGAAACCATTGAATTCACAGGCTCTGCTTACGGCAGCCTTCTGTAATAAATACTTAATGAAGTCTGTGATAATTCTGTAGACCCTGGGAACCCCCAAAAAAATATCATGTACACTTCTTACTTCATCATAGCATGAATCAACAAAGGCATCAGATGATATGAGAAGCCAAACAACTTCCCACTCCCCAAATGTGTTATGGAGGAATACTGAGTTATAAAACGTTACCCATATGGGTTGCCGCATCGCAAATCCCCATGACTCTCTGGTCTCATTAACTTGCACTGACCACAAAAACAACCTGCCAAGGTTCGTTTAGCACCTTTGTCCTGAATATACATAAGGGATCCCGGATATATTATAGAATTGGGAATTCTAACACGTGAGAGTAATTTCATTACAATTCATGCTAAACTTAATCGCTTGTAATTTTTCATAACTTGACTTATACCCATGTAGCGAATTAGCTCAATTTAGTGCAATCTAGTTAATATAATTATTTACCAATACAGGAAAGTTACCTCCCTGGCCAAGAAGGAACAACTCTCCCACTTTACCACGATCAACCTTCAGTAACTTCACATTGAGAGCAGCACACAAAGATAATCATTTTTGAATATACGGCATTTAATAAATAATACTACATATACACAGAACTAAACTAAACATACATAGAGAGAAAGTAAGAAACTAAAAATAGACAAAAGGCGAAGCGGACGGAAAGTCTTAAACGGTTTCCATCCCATCTCGGAATAGGTCTGAGCCAGGAATCCATCCGAGTCAAAAGGATTTGATCCGCATGTCAAAGAGGTTGAGTTTGAGCCTTGAGCCCTGGGTGTTGAAACTTGATCCTGTGGCCTTGGTCCTCCTGGTGCTTCGTAACCTCCTTGAGCAACCAATGGTGTGAATTCGGGTCTTTTATTGATGGCCCAAGGGGGGATGTGGGAGCATGTGGAAGGACACATCCTGTATGGAATGCCAACCCAACTCACATTCCCACACTAGGGACATGTTTTAAGGTGATAATCATTTTTGGACCGAGGGGAAACCTGAGAACCCGGAGAAAAAAAACATGCAAACTCCACATACGCATGGTATAGGTGGGAATCGAACCAGGACCCTGGAGGTGTGAGGCAAACATGCAAACCATGAAGCCACCATACCCCACATTCAAAACTGGTTAAACTGGTTTGAGCATGCCAATGCCTTTGTGTGCAACGTCAGCTTCATGAAGATATGGTTTACATGGGAAACATCTGGAGTGACCTTCTATAGTGCCTCCACCTTAGGCTAAACAACAGGATGATCCTTTTTTTATTTTGTTTTCATTTCAAAATGAAACAAAAAGCAAATGATATGCATTAACTCTTACAGTTTTCACCGTTGCTATTGTAATTTCTGACCACCCAAAGGTTACGGAGCATGACTGCTGTAAGCTTTGCGCTTTTAGCTGTAAGTTCTTGAAGAAGAACCTGAATTCGAGTAGCTATAAGAGTGCACAATATTTTCCACATGAATTAACTTTCATCACAGGTCTCAAAATACACTATAAGTGCCAGATTCTTCCATTTTGGACTGGTGCATTTTTTTTTATTTCTAGATGTATTTCGAATAATAAGCAAAGAAACCAAAAATATTTTCTTTAAAATAATGTCAAAAATAATACTAATTAAATTTAATGACTAGTTTTTCAGTTTCAAATGAAAAACAGGAGACGTGCACGGGTCACCGTGCAGATATAAATGACTTAACACAATCTTTATAGCGGAGGTGTATCGGTGAGTTCACAGAGTCTCAAGGAACCCTTATGATAACCGTGCATTATCATTGTGCATGGCAAATCAGGCTTAAATATTTATACTCTATAATGTCACAGAAGAGTTCCATTAGTGCAAGGAAGAAAGGGCCAGTGTAATTGCCCATCAGCAGAAATACAGGAGGAGAGTGAGTGTGGCTGTTTGTGTGTGTGTGTGTGTGTGTGTGTGTGTGTGTGTGTGTGTGTGTGTGTGTGTGTGTGTGTGTGTGTTTGTGTGTGTGAAAGAGAGAGAGATGGGGGAGAGGTGCAGGAAGAGTATCAGAAAAAACAACAAAACGGGGATGCTGTGGATGGAAAGAAGGATAAGGAAACTGGAACAGTTTGAAATAAGAGAGAGGAAAAATGTATTAGAGAAGGAACCGCATGAGCCATACATAATTTATGCTCCTTAGAATGTTCATTGACCTTTAAACTGTCCTACACATTTTCTCACCACTGCTAAGGCTGTTTCTCATTAATGAACCTTGTAAAATTTCATCATAAATATTCCTACATTTTTGTGTAATGCTTTTCTCTGCCAAACTAAAGAACATTCAGGATCATAGTAGCATAAATACTGGATTTGGTCAACAACAACAAAAACAAACAGTATAGACATCATGTAAACCCCAAATATGGCTCCAAAATGCTCCCAAAACACTTTCATTTAATTACAAACTAATACATTATTTTTAACAAAAACACACATTGCTACATCTCCCGCAGTTCTACGATGTAAAAATTGTTACCCCTATACTATATATCAGGGATCACCAACCTTTTTGTAACTGAGAGCTACTACATGGACACCGAGTCATATAAAGGGCTACCAGTTTGAAATACTCCTCTGAAATAACAAATTTACCTTTAGTTATATATTATTATTATTATTAATGATACTCATTTATCTATGTGAATACACTTGTGATTTTTGACAGTGACTATCAACAACGAATTAACTACATTTTACATTATAGACGCATCTCACTGATGAGTTGTGCACTTTTTATAGCAAGCCTGAGAGCTACTCATGTGCTCCTTGGGGGCTACCTGGTGCCCACGGGCACCACGTTGGTGACCCCTGCTATATATACACCGTAATTCCTAAAAGCTCGTTTTCTTTGTATGCACTCTTGTGCTCTTTAGTATAAAGGGTGACTTTAGCTTTAATAATTTAATTTAATAAAATATACGGGACACAGTGGTTTAGTGGTTAGCACGTTTGCCTCACACCGCCAGGGTCCGGGTTCGATTCCCGTCTCGACCATGTGTGTGAGGAGTTTGCATGTTCTCCCCGTGCCTCGGGGGTTTTTTCTCCAAAAACATGCACGGTAGGTTGATTGGCACCTTGGAAAATTGTCCCTAGTGTGTGAATGTGTGTGTGTGTGCCCTGCGATGGGTTGGCATTCCATCCAGGGTGTATCCTGCCTTAATGCCCATAGATAGGCACAGACTCCCCGTGACCCGAGGGAAGATCGGATATATCGGTAGAAGATGAATGAATGAATGAATAAAATATAATCTAACAGATAATTGAATTTACTATTCAATTATTTTATTACATAAAGTATTTTGAAGGTGCTCCAAATGAGACAGCATACTTTATCAAATGGGTATAAATGTTGATGTTATTTATTTACTCATTGAAAATGTTTCCGGTGTTGATTTTAAATTCCTCTGGACTGATATGCTGTACAACTTTTTAATACATTTCTTTTCTATTGCTTTTTCGCTTTGGGAGAGAAAAAGATCTGATTGTGGCTGACAATCTGATGTGGCCTATATCTATACATAAATAATTTGCTTAATAAAAAGTGAGTGAACCGTATCTTGTGGTTCCATGTTAGGCCACATGATCACCATCTGTTATTTTTTTTTTATCTCCAGAACTCTCCAACATCAATCTATTTATCATGAAAAAAGAATCAAGATACATGTAACGAAAATGTCTTAAACTGTGAATCAAGCAGCCGAAGGAATACATTACGCATAAAGGGAAACTAGACAGATACAGAGGCACGTGTGAAGTCCTGCATGGGTAGATTCCCAGGTTGTTAGGATTAGAGCACCAGGTCACCATAATCAGTTATGTGCATCGCTCAAGGTCCCACAGTAGCGGCTTGGTGTTACCGAGGCTTGAACCCCTGAGCTCATGAACGGCAGCCCAAAGTTGCTGCTAAACCACCACTGGATTATCTGCTTAACTGCTAAATCACCACTGCCAACAAAGGAAGATTATATAAGATATATATATATATATATATGGGTGTTAATATAGTATATATATATATATATATATATGTATATATATATATAGATATATATATAGATATATATATATATATATATATATATATATATATATATATATATATATATATATATATATATATATATATATATATCTATATATATATATATATATGAGAGGCACGGTGGCGTAGTGGTTAGCACATTCGCCTCACACCGCCAGGATCCGGGTTCGATTCCTGTCTCGGTCATGTGTGTGTGGAGTTTGCATGTTCTCCCCCGTGCCTCAAGGAGGTTTTTTTCTCCGGGTTCTCCGGTTTCCTCCCCCGGTCCAAAAAACATGCACGGTAGGTTGATTGGCACCTTGGAAAATTGTCCCTAGTGTATGAATGTGTGTGTGTGTGTGTTGTGTGAGTGTGTGTGTGCCCTGCGATGTGTTGGCATTCCATCCAGGGTGTATCCTGCCTTAATGCCCATAGACGCCTGAGATAGGCACAGGCTCCCCGTGACCCGAGAAGATCGGATAAAGCGGTAGAAGAAAATGAATGAATGAATGAATATATATATATATATATATATATATATATATATATATATATATATATTACACTATATAGTCAAAGTGCAAACCACAAAATGAATTATCTGATTTATTTTAAAAAATAGAAAATCTAATTCCTCGGTAATAAAGCCACATACAAAATACAAAACGTGACATTATAAAGACCAGAGACACACACACACACACACACACACATATATATATATATATATATATATATATATATATATATATACATACATTCGGGGATAAAAAAAAAAGAGGAAAAATTGTTCCCCCAACTAATGTTTATTTCCCCATAGTTTACTGCTATTCTTTACCATGACAGGTCATTCAGGGCCATGCTGCCTCTGCAAGAATTTCCCCCAAAGTAATTTGGAGTGAGGACTGAAAATGAAGTAGATAAAACTGTTAATGATGCGGTAGCCATTTTTATTTTATTTGGATTCAGTGTTTAAAGGAATTCACTACACTGAGCTAATGATAAACTCTTTTTTTTCCCCCTGAAACAAAGCCATGGTAACAAAGAACTCCAAACAGGCCAAACAGACTGCAACAGGACACAAGCACTAGCAACAAGCAAGGGAGCATTACCACTGAGTCATGCAGTGAGATCGCAAGCATGTGCTCTCGAACGAGGCTGTTTGAAGCAGTGGCGAAAATCGAAATATTCCCAAACTACTCACACACTGGTTAACTTCGAGATCTAATAACACAGTATTGGCTATTTCAAATCTGCAGTTATGTATGAACTCGCAGCACAACGGCAGCATGAACTCCACAAGACATTAGGAGCAAATTCTTTCACTGCTGTAACAGACCTCCATGACCTGGACCTATTTGTCCAGAACATCCCACAGATGCACAATTAGACTGACAGTTGAGAAACTCAACATCTTGCATTGTTCCCCCCCCGCCCAGTCCCATGTCCCTCTGTCTGTTTATTCTAGTGAATAGATGACAATGCCATTAGCAAATACATTTGACATATGGGGGTGTACTAGATCTGCACTAATGTTGAGGTACATGGTGCATGTCAAAGTAAGGTTACCCAGGAGACATTGCCGGGAACATCACACTGTCTTTGCCACCTTCCCTTCTTTCCCTAGTACATCCCGGTGTCATCTCTTCTCCAGATAAGAAATGTGCTTGCACCCTACTGTCCAGGCAAAAAAAATAATAATAATAACATATGGTGTATTTGGTTCATGTGCATGTTGTGTTTGATTATGCAAGTTTTATGCAAGAGTTCACATCAATGAGCTTTGAACGCATATGAACCAGTCTACCGGTTGCCCTTTCTTAGTCTTCCTTTGACAATACCAACTACTGCATTCTGTATAAAAAAAAACATACTAGACCTGCTGTTTTGTAAATTCCCTGATCCCGTAATCCATCCATAACAATTTGGCACTTGGCGAGATCTATCTGAACATTTTTTTCTATTTTTTTCTGTTTCCAACTTTGAAACCGGACAGTTAATTTGCTGCGTAACATATCTCATACCTTCACAGGTCTCACTGTAACAAGATACTCGAACTTAACCTGTGGCTTCTTCGTCTCAACGATCAGTGTATGTACTTGTATGAATGCTGTCACCAATGAGATGCACAGTCACATGGTCAGAAAAAAAAATCTGCATTGTATTAAATCCTCCGAGTGGAAGATCAGGTTGCTGTAAATACCAAAAATAGCACAATGCCTGCATGACTTTCCTGAAATATCAAATATACCCCGCCTATAATATCGGCTTTATACTAATTAATCTTTTTGTACAGGTTGTTTTTTTTTTTTTACAGTACTGAGATCACACTTAGACCACATTCTTTAATCATTAACAATTGAATCGTAGTTAAAGCTCAAACCACAAAATGATAATTATTTGATTTCTTTTAAAAAAAAAGAAAATAATTCCTCTGTAATACTGAATAAAGCCACATACAAAAGAAAAACATGACATTATAAAGACCAGAGAACACAATGCATTACAAAGCCTGAACACATTGTTCCGAATTCACTTTCTTACAGGCAGATATCCTAACTGATATATGAGAAATACGGACCAAAATAAAGATGCGTCCTTGCTTATTACATCACATGACCTGCACTAACATACGTCACCACACAGTTACATAGGACACACAAAACCACCAAAGCCAGGCACAACACAACCATTACAATGTCGCTCGCTTGGTTCTAATCAATAGGCAGAGAGGCCAGAGCTGCCTTTCAGCAGACAAAAGTGCTTCTCTGTAACAGCTGACTCTGGACTTCTATTCTGGGAGCATGGCACAGGGCAAACTGGGGATTTTTAGGGAAGGTAGAAAACAAAATATGATATCCTTCAGACCCCTTGAGAAAATTGCAAAATTAAAGCTGTGCTACTTTACTAAGCACCGTCACTCAGTAGGGTTCTTCAAACAACTGCTAGCCCAAAGGACCAGTGTTATTAAAAAAAAAAAAAAGGACTGTGAGAACATGCAGGAGCATTCTGTTTGTGTGTGTGCATGTTTATCATTTCCCTTGCTTTATGACTCAAATAAGGATGTATTTCATTAAAAGAAAAACACATTGAACTAACGAGTGCTGTTTCACATCGAATGCACCCAAGCAAACTGTAACATTATTAACTGCCTGTACACGGTGCTAATAAGGTTAACTCGTGGGTATGTACCAATGGCCTATGCCAGGAATTGAATCCAGGGTATGAGGAATTTATTAACTTGTTATTTAATCAGCATTTGAGTGAAACTTGCCTTATTAACAACGGCTGACATACTGAGCAAAATAAAAGGTAAAATAGGACCGCTCTTCTCGTCCCGCAGTAAAACCTTTAGTACTTCATCGCCTGTCAGCTTAATGCCTTTTTACTCGGAGTGCAGAGTGCAACTGGCATGCAATAAAATGTGATTAAACACATTTATAGGGTACAAGTTGATTTGATGTTTGAGATTGTGGTTAGACTCACAATGATGAGTCCACTGGGCACAAGTATTATTATTACTATTATTATTAACTGCTGATAGATGTAAATGTTCAGCCTGGAAGAATTTGCAGTTCACTTTACTTCAGGGATGAAACACCACAGAGGTGTTCAATCATATCCGAGAACTATAGTGCACTTATCTATTCCAATCAAATAGAAGCCTGTACAGCTGATTCCATCTGTTTTGCCAAGTGATCTTCCATTTGACTATCAGCCACCCAAAACCACTTCCCTCCCACCCAAACCACCATCTTGGCATTACATTTGTAAGGAAATAATATGTGATTGCAAAGACTCTGCATTCTTCAGCTTTGATTTTCCCTTTTTTACTTAATTAGGAAGAATTGGCCATTTTGCATTCAGATTTTCTTTCAGTTAGAAAATGGCTTTTCCTTAGCCAAAATCTGTAATAAATAAATAAATAAATAAGCATCAATTTGTCAATTATTCACAGCAACTGAGAATGAAGAAATCAGGTGGTATATAAGCAGTTCAGGTATTTTCTGTAAGACAGTACCGATTGCTAGTTATCGTAATAAAATGGGCCCATCAGATGTGCACTATAATGTTTTACTGTGTAGATGTTAAACCTTTCTGAGCAAAAAGTGTTGTAGAACATTTTACTCAGTATAATGTTTTCCGTTAATGAGAGAACAGGATTTTTAAGCCAAAAACTCAAACGTCTTGTGAACAAATGTTCTGTATGTTTTATGACCTTTTTTATTTCAGTAACACACTTTTGTTGTTGTTGTTTTTCACTATTCACGTATAAACACTGCTTTCTCAAAGCAATGAGAAAGCAAACATACATGCTGCTCATATATTATTGCAGCTTATTTTGTGCTGAATGCAGTCCTAACAGAGAAGCAACTGAAAAAAATACCAAGGCATGTTAAAACTTCTCCGCGTTGCCAAAACAGCCTCAGACCCCAGATGGTTCCATATAACAAGTACTGTTTAACTACCTAATCGAATGCCACGACCAGTTTCAGGAAAATCTCATCAATATAATGATCTGCTAGAACGAGTATGTATGCGTATTTGCGCTTTAGCATGTTTTTGCATCATGTTAAACGCAGCTTGCTTACTAAACAGCACCAATCTATCCGCATTTTTACTCCATCAACCGGGGTTGTTATGGCGATGCTGGAATCCCTGAGCCAGAAGTCCACAGGGCTGGCCTCTCTTTCTTATTGGTTACCATAACAACAGCGGAACTCTCAGGCAGAATCCCACAAAGCTTCGGGTTCTTTAGCCAGGACAGGGCTGTATGTGAGATAACTTGTCCCTGAAACTTTGGAAATTGTCTTTCAGTCGTGTTGAAGGACCAAAAATTATCACAGATGAGGGACTTTCACATTTGCTTCAATAGCTTTAGAAATCCAGTGCTCGAAATATGTTTTAGAGAACGATCCTTGCCTGTCAAACTATAGTAACAAATTGTTGATCTTTATGATCTTCTCACCGAGAGATATTTTGCTAATCAGTCCAAATCAAAAGCATGACGTTTTATTTCTAGCTTCATTTTCTGCGACATCAGAACTAGTTTGTTGTTCCCTGTAAACCAGTAAATCACTGCACAGAGCATGTGAAGCAACCTGAGCAAACTGGAATGGTAAACTCTAGCCTTATAAAGAGTAAATCATATTGCGTGATCACTGACAGGTCTAATTGTCATGCTGATACCATTCGAAAAAGGTTTAGAGAAACCTGCCTCAAAGTGACATTTGTATTGAAATTGAAAATTCCTACTTTGCTTTGGCACCTCTGTAAATTCTTACAGTTAACAGTACGACACATCTCTACTGAAAGAGAGCAATAATATTTATGCAGTCATGCCAGGATGTTTCATAATTGCTCTAGGTCTAAGGTGTTTTGTAGCATCAGTCACGAATGCGTCTACAAAATAAGCTTACTGACAAACGCAACCTTGGTGTTGAAGTTTAAACAGCTGTCAGTCAATGAATAATAACATATATGCTTTGTCTAACCGTTTAATAGCAAGTCAAGGTGACTGGACGTCTAACATTATTCAAGGCTTCCAAAAAACGTGCATGAAAATTTGATGAGTCACCAGAAGACATTTAAACTCCATAATGGCTGAACTGAAAAAAAGCCTTTTACACGAATGAGAGCAAAAAAAAAAGCTTTTCATAGCTACTTTTCTCTTAGTATTATAAGGCTTATAGCTTTCCTAACATGATTCATATGCTCATGTACTAATATAAATCCAATTACTCTTTTTTTCATCACTAATGCACCTGCCTACTTTTTTTTTTTGGCTCACAATGACCAACCACAGATCATCAGCATTGCCAAACAGCAATGTTTAATTACTTAAGAATGAGCTCATTTGATTTTTTTTTTTTTTTTTGCTGTGAATTGTCAATATGGACAAAAGTTTAATCTTGTCACTAAAAACGAGTGCACATATGTGTTCTCCTGTGATATTCTGTCTGCAATCTTCAAGGTCCTGTGGCCCAAAAATGTAACGTCCATGATTCATGGGCAGAGTTCTGTCCATTTGAACTGCTTTTACTCTAAAATCTAAAATAAATCTATCCGTCTAACTAATATTCTTTCTATTTCAAATATTCTGCTTTTGTTATTCTTTGTTAACACCAGTGTTTATTAGTGTATCCAGAGACATTTATAGACTTCCATTCCCAGTTTATGATGTACACGTTTCAAAGAGTCTACATTGGAATGAGCAGACATAGAAAAATGTTTGTGTAGCAGACAGTCACATAATACTGTAAACATTGTAAAAATGGCCGTTATATTTCATAAGGAAATGCAATGTTTGATGTGTTTTAATGCCTTTTAATTTCAATTTCATGTCTATTGTCCACTGATTGAGTCAAACTCTGTACACGCACACTTCTAACTGCAAGATACGACGTGTTCGATTCAGCACCTTGGACAGTACCCTTAGTGCCCTATACACTGCACGTTCGTGAATTTGTCCATTACTGAATTAGTGAAGGGGGCACGGTGGCTTAGTGGTTAGCACTTTCGCCTCACACCGCCAGGGTCCGGGTTCGATTCCCGTCTCATCCGTGTGTGTGTGGAGTTTGCATGTTCTCCCCGTGCCTCAGGGGGGTTTTTCTCCGGGTTCTCCGGTTTCCTCCCGGTCCAAAAACATGCACGGTAGGTTGATTGGCACCTTGGAAAAATTGTCCCTAGTGTATGAATGTGTGTGTGAATGAGAGTGTTTGTCCTGTGATGGGTTGGCATTCCATCCAGGGTGTATCCTGCCTTAATGCCCATAGACGCCTGAGATAGGCACAGGCTCCCCGTGACCCGAGGGAAGATCAGATAAAGCGGTAGAAGATGAATGAATGAATGAATTAGTTAATCCACAATAATTAGTAAGTGAGATGTAACTACTCTTCCATTGCATTTAAACTGCCTCTGCTTGCATGCAAAGCAAAAAGCCCACAAGGTGTTTCAACATCTAGGTTAATGCACCATGATTGCTAACAAGCAGCCGTTCAGTTCTCAGGTATCTTCTTAATTGTGCATAAACAGGAAGACGTTTGACCCAAAGAAGAAACAGGAGATGTTTAACTGTATAAATGGGAAGGTAGGAAACTGATATTTATGTCCTTATCCAGTTTCCTGATATCTGTAGATATTATTTCATTTTGAGGTCAAAAAATACTCATGAAATGCTTCCTGTCCACTCTTTTATTTATCATAATCAGAACACTCATCTCTCGATCGCTCCCTCCATACCTCCGTCAAATGAAATTATATGCAAAGCTTGGTGATTCAGTGCTGTGATTTTTCCCCAAATGTATGTTTTTATCCCAGAAATACAGAATTCTTGGCTACAATTTATGCTTTTTTTTATCTAAAACTGTTTGAATACAGTTTTACAGAGTAAAGAAAAATCAAACATTTCAGAAATTGAGGATCACTTTTTGAAACAGTCAGATTTTAATTATTAGAGTCCTTGTGATATGAATATTGTCTTTAACAGAGTGTTATCCTGACTAATAAGCGAATTTGGTAATTACAATGACAGCTACAGAATGGATAAAAGTGTCATTACATTCAGATATGCCACAATATGCCCTAAAAGGATTTAACATGTGGATTATTTTAATAGATATAAAGTTCATACTCTAAACAAATGTAAACAGTGAATGAAAATATAAATGCGTGCAATGAAATATTTGGGATTACTCTGCTCATTTTATGTTTATGTTTATCAAAAAAATCAAAAATTGGAGATCATAAAAATCTAAGTAAACTACACACATACTTAAGTTTGACTATACATTTGGCTAAATAAATAAATAAATAGCCACGCTGTAAATGTGAAGAGGATTCTGAAAATTCTGTAATGGCTTTATATAAATATATTATTTCACTATTTGCTCCGGAAAACAATATAGCGAGACCTTCTGAACTCACCATTTAAAATATATGCTAAGTGTATAACAGAACAAATTAGATACATAACAAAAATCCTGAGTAGCTCAAGCACACCAAAGCCACCACCACCACGACAGTACATGCCCTGTGATACAAAAGTTAACATCAGAGACCATGAATAGCTCCTAATGGTTTTAATGATCTACTGAGAAACAATAGACCAATTTCTGGTGCCATTCCTCGACAGTACCTTATCCCCGCTGGCCATTTCTGTTATAAGCTAATTGAGCTCAGCCTCTTCATTAAGCAAAGATGAATATTCATAATGTGAGTATTGAAAAGAAGCCCACAGTCTGCATGTGCCAGCTATGATAGCCTTCCAACCAATAGAGATTCAATTAGGGGCCGTAATAGCTGCCACTGTCTTCTTGTTAACTTGTTGGTTTCTATATGAGTAAATAGTAACTGATTCCTGGCACGGACAGTCCTAAAGAACTGAGATAATCTTCTGCAATTTTGCTTCAAACAACCAAAAAAATAAATAAATGCTACTTAATGTGCTACCCAGTCACACAAGAATCTCATTAGGAAATAGAACTTTCCGCATTAGCAGTTGTTAGGGAGTACTTCATATCACTAAAGTAGATGAGTGACTGTTACTTAGTGCTAACAACTTACATCTTCATTAAATCCCCATTAAGATTTTCTGACCTCCAGGTACAGCATCTAACACATGTCACATCATATTAATATTCCACCAACACCACTGTAGCTTTCAGGGGCAAAATAGATCTTTTTTTTTTTTTTTAAGGAAAGCCTGGTAGGGAAAAAGCAGCTTCAGTGGTGGGAACTCCACTGAGCTGCATTCGAAAGTCCTGAGGCTTGTGTTGCTTTCTCTCTTACAAAGGGGCCATTCAAGAACCGTGTAGGGAGAATGGCTGTTTTTCTATGGTGCGCCAGAAACTTGGGAGATCTTCTGGAGCACAGCCATAACTTTCCTCCTCCTAGTGGCTTAAGACGTGAACCCTCGGTCGTTATGAAAGATGGACTTGTTGGTGGCAATGCTATGCTTTGTTGTTCCCTAATTCTGTGTGTGTTTTCTTGTATTAAATGGCTGGGCAGTGGAAAAATACCTAAAAAATTCCTACAGTGTTTTGCATAAGTAAACTCTCCATTAAACTCGACCAAGGACTTATGAAGTTTTAGGTACGACTCTCACTCAACAACAGATGTATGGCAAATGTAAAAAAACTAATACGCCGTCATATATCTGGGAAAGAAATTGCAAATGAGTGGACATGTTGATACAATAGAATTAGAAGATTTACTTTGCATGGATGGAAATGGAAATGTTTTATATATTTATTATAATTACTATGAACATACAATATGTTAGCTAATATATACTTCAATGCTTTTTTTGCGGGCATCTAGTTCATGGTACAGTTCATAATCACGTACCATGAACGTACCACTATATATATATATATATCTATATATATATATATATATATATATATATATATATATAATATATATATATATATATAGATATATATATATATATATATATACACATATACACACACATACTGTTTTGTCCCATGTGTTCATGAGTGTGTTGAAGTATCACATCAATCATTTGCCCCACCCTGAACCCTCACAGCATGTCGCATGCAGGGTCATGACTCGTAATAACTCTTGCTATGATGTACTCAGAGGCGTAAGTACAAACTGCCATTTTGCCTTATGACTCAGCACAGCATGACACCAAACACCTGACTACAACTTTAAAGCATATCCCAATACACACACAGCACCCAAATATCAATAAAAGATGACACTCTCAAGCACTAGAGACTTATTATAATTACATTAGGGTATGAAAACAGTATAAATTAAGTGAAAATGTTTGCAACGCCCTACATCCAGTGTATTTATGTTGCCTTGTTAACTAGTGTTAATATTGTTACGTTTTGTTATTGTTTTCATTGCTCACCGTGTAGACTATAAAATCAGGCATCAACATCCGGCTGCTGGTGCGAATACAAATTTCAGCATAGTGTTTATTTCCATATGGGAGACAGTATATTTATATGCATGACTGCACTCGTTATAAAACAGCTCATTTGTTTTGCTTGGTCAAGTTGCTGCATTTTTTTTTTTTGGTTTCCATCCACCTGTTGGAAAGCTTGGCTGAGCGCTCGGAGCCCTCTAGCGGTGGGAAATGGGCACGACGTCCCAGGACAACGACGCAACTCAAATCGAATAAATTACAGAGCACGATTCAAATAATAGCAAATACTAAAAAAAAAAAAAAAAAAAGAAACATACAGATCCATAAGGATGATCCTTGTTTTTTGTAAAGAAGCAGTAAGTCAGAAGATGAAAGCGCATGCGGGTTTCCGCCAGTCATTTGTTTAGTTTGCTTTGGCGTTGCAGCGCAGTGTTCGGTGCGCATCTTTAGGATGGTGCCTTATCCATGGAGTTCGTACTGCATGCTGGGGAAAATGACTCGCATTGTGTTTGTCGCATATGAGAAAACACACAACACACAAACACACCGCAGAATGCATCACTCACCGACTCCGAGCTTTTCGTCCTCCGTCGGCGTCCACATGATCCTCCGGTTCACGAGCTGAGCCCCAAAGTTGCGCTCCGGATCACAGCATGGCTTCCGCAGGGCTCCGGTGATCGTACTCCAAACCCGCCATGGCAAATCAAAGTGCTGTCAGAGCTCTTCCGCGGTTTCCGGGTTTTCTTCTCCTTCTCTCTCTCTCTCTCCTCTCTCCTCTCTCTCTCTCTCTCTCTGTCTCTCTCTCTCATCTCTCTCTCTCTCTCTCTCTATATGTCTGTCTGTCTGTCTGTCTCTCTCCCGTGCGGAATCCCGAATATCAGCGCAGCATCAGCAGCATCTTGTTTATTTCTTTGATTTATTTATTTATTTACTTGTTGTTGTGTTTGTTTGCTTGTTTTTTTTTTGTTTGTTTGTTTGCTTGCTTGCTGGATTAATGCTTAAATCTCACCTGTGTTTCCCCGATCAGGATGTTACGCGATCACGATAAAAAAAAAAAAACGTGCGCCCACGTGTGCGGAGTTTTTTTGCAGGAAGGGGGGCTTTTTTCCTACCCGCCGCCGCCGCCGCCGCCGCAACCCCACGACACTGAGCCGGTCCTGCTGTTTACCGGTGTAGTGAACTGTAATGCTCGTTAGTGCACACGCTGCGCCATCTCTCTCTCTCTCTCTCTCTCTCTCTCTGCCCCCCCCCTCTTTCACTCTTTTCCTAACCCCCCTTCCTCTCTCTCTCTCTCTCCCTCTCTCTCTCTCTCTCTCTCATCTCTCTCTCTCTCTCCTCTCTCTGTGTGCCCCCCTCTCTCACTCTCTTTTCCTAACCCCCCTCTCTCTCTCTCTCTCTCTCTCTCTCTAGCTTTCTATCACTCTCTCTCCCCCATTCCCCCCTCGCTCTGTCTGTTTCCCTTTTTTCCTCACACTCTATTTCACTCCTTCTCTCGCTACTCTACTACTCCCCCTACCCCCATGTTCTCTCTCTATCTCTTTCTTTCTCTCTCTCTTTCCCTCTCTCATTCTTCCACTATCTCTTTTCCCTCCCTCCCCCGTCACATGACGTGTACTGGCTGTCACACACCGCCGGCTCCTCGAAACGCGCGCACTATTTCCCCGGACTCCGGAGGCTCTTTGCTCTCCAAAACACGACTCTCCTTCGTGGGTGGATGTGAGTGTGTGTGTGTGTGTGTGTGTGTGTTGGTGTGGGCGTGAGCCTTCCAAAATGGTTGCATCCCAAATGATTCCATGTGTGGCGTCTACAAAAAGGTCCAAAAAGACTTCACTCACGTGTGCACCTTATAGACTTATGTGATTCTTTTTTTTGTTGTTCGTTTTGTATGATTTGATCACATAATTAATTTAGGATTCCACCCACCTACACCCCAACACACGATTTTTTTTGACAATACATACCTCATGTTTACTCCAATTCAGTTGGAATTCACTCTATTCAATCTATTTTTTTGTGATTCACCCCACCATGATTTATTTGAAGTATTAATTTTGGATTATTATGGATTATTAAATTTTACATGTTATTTTTATTATAGTTTTTATTTATTGGTTTTCTTCAAAGTATTCCTATTTTCACCGTGTTCGTCATCACGTGCAGTATACATACAACACACACACACATACTATTCATTTAATCAGATGTCAAAAACATGCGCCCACCTGAACCGCAATGTGCAGAATCTATAGAAGACCACACTGGCAGAGAAAAAAAATCCTAAGTAGTGCACTAATAAGAAACTCTTTCAGAATCCCGCTTCTGTGGGAAGCGAGAGTGGTTCCAAACACCCTACAGGGATGGGGGATGCTAGGGAGAAAATGAAAATTTTCTGGCCAGGGATTTTACAAATTGACTTTTCCGGGTGGGATTTGTGGAGGTAGTAAGCTGAGAAGGTCAGCCGAGACTTCTCTATCCCCGGCTGTGCATTGCAGCTGGTCTTGAGGGATCCTCCAATGCACAGTGCATTGTCTGATAGAGCTTAAATATGAGCCACCTCAACTTTTGTTTTGAGGCTCTATTCAATTATCAAACTTCACCTTGTCAAAAAAAGAGCACATTTGTAGATCATTAAAAGGAACCTGTGGGACACGGTGGCTTAGCGGTTTGCACGTTTGCCTCACATGCCGTGTGTGTGTGTGGAGTTTGCATGTTCTCCCCTATGCCTCAGGGGGGTGTTCTCCGGGTTCTCCAGTTTCCCCCCCGGTCCAAAAGCATTGGCACAAAATTATCCCTAGTGTGAGTGTGAATGTGAGTGTGTGTGGGCATTCCATATGTGAGTGGGTGTGTCCTGCCTTGATGCCCTAAGACGCCTGAGATAGGCGCAGGTTCCCCACGACCCGAAATAAAGTCGGATCAATCGGTAGAAGATGAATAAATGAATAAAAGGAACCCTGGCTATTGACCATAGCTGAGTTAAACGCATTGTTTGTGTTTTGATTTTTGTTTTTGTTTGCTCTGGCGGACTCATTAAGTAAAAGCTTACAGGACAAATTTCCAAATTCCAACTTGATATTTCTATTTCTGTAAAGCTACCTTGTTAAATTGACAGCTAAACTATATTTTATTCATTTACAGTATGTTTATCACATAGTAACACCAGACTCACATGCAACAGCACGGCCTTGAAAGCTTCATTTATGTGAATTTATCATTTCAGCACATTCTTCTTTTCAGTGTAGTGCATTCCAATTTATGAGACACTATCTGGTGACCCTGTTTGCAGAACTTTCAATAAGGTCTCTTAACAGCTTCATTTTTTTTTATGAGCCATAATGTAATATGGCAGTTCACAGTTCTGCTCGCTGAGTGTAGACCACCTACAGACAACACGCTACAATTCTGAATGTGGGTTACGCAGCCATCTGTCCGAGTACCAGTAATTCCTTATCGTCACACTAATGATCTGGACAAAAACTGATCAGGATAAAAGTAATTTCTCTTTTTTTTTTTTATATTGCAAAGTAGTGATTTATATTAGTCTCAAATGTAAGAATGTTAGCATCACATAATCCTATTTTAATCCACTGAGATAGTGAGTTCTACCAACACACTAGGCAAAGGCATTGCCTGATGGCTTCCTGTATTAATATGTATAATTCTGTATTATGTAGTTTGATTATAAAGTCAATATATGCTGAATCAGTATCTACATTAGCGCTATGAGGCTACATAGAGAAATTCTATTCTGCCCACCTTTTACCAACTCACTCATTTTTGTGTGTGTGTGTGTGTGTGAAATTATAGAAATTATAGGAAGACTACAATGGAAATGTGTAAACGAGCTCTCGCTGAACTAAATAAAAGATCCGGATGTCCCACCCCAATCAATCCCAGCCATCCCTCATCGGATGAGTAATTCCTGTGTAATAGGTTTTGCATGCAGATCTATTCATAATCAGAGTTAAATCAATCTGTCATTATGCAGAGCCATAGCCAAACACCCAACCATACCCCTCCCCCCCCCCCCCCCCACACACACACACACACACACACACTGATGCACACGGGGACATGTGTATTCAACCATATTCATACGGCATGATCACACGCACACGAACAGAAGATGTCACGTCGCTTTGCAGGGACTGTAAATTGATTTTTTTTTCAGCTTGTGCTGCATTTTTTTGAAAATTGATTTTTTTTTTCTGTGATAAACAACAGGCTTTCTGCAGATGATGGTAGTGTTTTGTCCCCTGCTCTGCTTTGTTGTTTGTGTCTTTTTCATAAACACAGCTTGATGGATCTATATATTCTGATTTTCTTGTGTAAATGTCACATTACATTTTCAGCAAGTAGATACAAACTCGTGAATGTATGTATTTGTGTGCTTTAGACCTGTAGTAGTGTGTATTCTCTGGCCATTGGGCTAATGGACCCTTATCAGGTTCACCTAAGTAAAAGACAAAATTCCTTTTCCAGTTCCGAATGTTTATATGCGGTTATAGATTCTGATGGTTAATAGAAATTGTTGAGTTGTTCTATTTTTTTGGTTTTTGTACCAAGTTATTTTCTTAAAGGCATACACTATATGGACTAAAGTTTGTGCACACCTGACCATAATATGTGTATTTGCTTTTTTCTTTTATTATAACAACCCATTCGAAATTCGATCACATTTGCTGAGAGAACCTCCACTCGTCTGGGAAAATATTACAGATTTGTGTTCGATTTATGGTTGAAAAGATTTGTGCACATTTATCCATAAGGGCATTGTTGATACACTATGATATAGATTGAGGAGATCTGGGGTGCAGCAAGCCAGTAAGTTAGTGTTACATTAAGTAATAAATCTTACGAAAATAAGAAAAGTGAAGAAACAAAAACACTCCACTCTTCTCTACCCAAGCCTACCCTACTCTTCTCTACTGCTCTCAACTCTATTCAACTCTTCTCTTCTCTTCTCTACACCACTACTCTACTCTACCCTAGCCTACTCTACACTACAATACACTATAATCTACTGTGCTCTACCCTAGCCTGGTCAACTTTACTCTATTCTTCCCTACTTCCCTAAAGAATACGCTACTCTTCTCTACCCTAGCCTACTCTACTTCACTCTAGCATACTAGTCTACTCTTCTCTACTCTTGTATACTTGACTTCTGTACTTGACTTGACTTGTATACTCTGCCCTAGCCTACTCTACTGTACTTTACTGTACTCTACTCCTCTATGCTCTACTTTTCTCTACTCTACCATAGCTGATTCTATTACTTATTTCTACCCTAGCCTACTCTATCCTACCCTTCTCTACTCTACCATAGCCGATTCTACTATACTCTACCCCAGCCTACTCTACCCTAGCCTACTCCACTCTACTATACTGTACTATACTTTACACTTCTCTACCCTAGGCTATTCTACCGTAGCCTACTCTTCTCTAGCCTGCTCTACCATAGCCTACTCTACTCTACTATTCTCTACTTTACTCTATTCTTCTTTACGCTACTCTACTCTGCCCTAGTCTACTCTACTTCACTCTACCCTACTGTTCTGTACTCTAGTCTACCTTACTCTACTCTTCCCTACACTTCTTTACGCAACTCTACTGAACCCTACTCTTCTCTACTCTTCAATACTTGACTTGACTTGTATACTCTACCCTAGCCTATTCTACTGTACTTTACTGTACTCTACTCCTCTATACGCTACTTTTCTCTACTCTACCATAGCCTATTCTATTATACTCTACCCCAGCCCACTCTACCCTAGCCTACTCCACTCTACTATACTCTCTACTTTACTCTGCTCTTCCCTAGCCTATTCTACCTACCATACTCTACCATAGTCTACTCTACCCTAGCCTGTTCTAACATAGCCTACTCTACTTTACTCTACTCAACTTTACTCTACTCTTCTCTGCCCTAGCCTACTCTACTTCACCCGACTGTTCTATACTCTAGTCTACTCTACTCTACTCTTCCCTACACTTCTTTACACTACTCTACTCGACTCTTCTCTTCTCTACTCTACTATACTTGACTTCTATACTTGACTTGACTTCTATACTCTACCCTAGCCTACTCTACTGTACTTTACTGTACTCTACTCCTCTATACTCTATTTTTCTGTACCCTACCCTTCTCTACTCTTCCATTGCCTATTCTACTATTCTCTAACCCCAGCCTACTCTACACTAGCCTACTCTACCCTAGCCTACTCCACTCTACTATACTCTACTATTTTTTACTCTTCTCTACCATAGCCTATTCTACTATACCTGGCATGGCCAACCCGTGGCTCCCGAGCCTCATGCGGCTCTTTAACTAGTTTCATGCGGCTCTTTAGGAGCTCTCACATAATATGCGTCTATACTCTTCTGTACTCTACTCTAATTTAGTCTGTTATTTTCTATGCTAGCCTTCTCTACCCTTGCCTACCCTACCCAACTCTTCTCTACTCTTCTATCTACTCTACTCTAGTCTACTCTTTTCTACTTTAGCACACTCTACTCTTTTCTATCCAACTCTAATGTAATTCACTCTACAATACACTACACTACACTCACTACACTACTCTACACTTCACTACTTTACACTACACTACACTGCTCCACAATGCACCACTCTACTCTTCACTGCTTTATGCAGCAGTACTTTATAGCACATAACACCACTCTACACCAACCTACTTTACACTATGCTACTTTACACTACACCACTCTTCTTTACACTACACTACACTACTCTTCTCCACTGTACTCTATTTGTACTGCACTACACTACGCCAGGCTACTCTACTGCACATTATTATACACTACCATACTTTAATCCACACTCTTCTTTACGTTGCACTACGCTACTGTACTATACTCTACACTACACTACATTACTTTATACTTCATTACAGTACTTTTTTTCACTACACTATAGTACTTTACGCTGTATTCTTCTGCACTACTTTACTCCACTTTATGCTACACAATACTACTTTATTAAACTCTCGACTTTACTGATATGGAATTACTTCTAAATAACAGCTACCAAACCATCGCAGCACAAGGAATTCAAGATATGGCATACTGCATATCGTATTTCCATCAGAAGTGTCAGTGCTGGGAGAACTTCATTATCAGCTAGACCCATTCCTCCTTGCTCTTTTGAATAAGCTACAAAACCACATAGATTCCACATGAAACAGTTTCTTTCAAGAGCATATCGCATTCTGTTTGAAGCCCAAATGCGCACTCTCCACATCTCCAGTGCCACTATAGATGTATATATGCAGTATCCACAGATACGTACACTCCATCTGTGTGCTTATTTTAGGGTGTAAAGGTGAATGTCTAGCAATAAGCATATTCTGGGGGAATAAAACATGACAGAACTAACAGAACACAAGGTAACCATGGCGATGCAAAAGAGATACATGACGATGCTCTTCAACAGAGCTCCTGTGTGTGTGGTGTGTGTGTGTGTCTGTGTTTGTGTGAATGAAACGGCCTTTATATGTTCTTGTGTTTTCTAAATCAGGGTCTTGTGCTTTGATAATCAGCTCTATTCAGATTAGCCTCATCTAATTGGAAAGTAAGAAGGCCTACCCAGAATCTGTCTTAATGATCTCCAGAAAGTCTTTTACTCAGCTGAGTCACAGTGAATGAAATCAAAGACTATTGATGTTTGCTTAATAGTGAGGTTGTGTAGTGATAAACATGTGCTGTTGAATTCTTTACTGTATATGTTTTATGAGTGGTCCCACAATTGGTCCCATTTATGAGAGTGGGGGGGGGGTTACTTAGTGGCCCTTAAGGTGTTGGGCTGATGATCGGAAGGGCAGGGGTTCAAGCCCCTGTGTCACCAAGCTGCCACTCTTGGGTCCTTTGAGCAAGACCTTTAACCCTCTGTGTTCCAGGGGCGATGTATCATGGCTGACCTCAGCTTTCAAACAAGCTGGGATATGCAAAGAAAAAAAATTCCTATCATGCTATAATGCATATCTGGCAAATAAAGGCAATTCTATTCTATTTGTGTCAGAGTGAAATTATTTACATACATGCTTATAAAGTAAAAACTCTTTAATTTGGACCCAAAAAAACCTGTCTACAAAAATACCATGTGTTCTTAGAAAAGTGTTTTTGCCTACTTCAGCTGAATAGAATAATTTGTCTAAATCGATTTAACATTTTGTACAAAACAATACTTTTCGGACGAATTCACTTTAGTGAATTATTTATTATTTGAAAAAAATTGAAGTTGCTCTGGGGCATGGTGGCTTAGTGATTAGCTAGTTCACCTCAAACCTCCAGGATCCGGGTTCGATTCCCGTCTCGGCCATGTGGAGTTTACATGTTCTCCCCGTGCCTCAGGTGGGTTTTCTCCGGGTTCTCCGGTTTCCCCCGGTCCAAAAACATGCACGGTAGGTTGATTGGCACCTTGGAAAATTGTCCCTAGTGTATGAATGTGTGTGTGAATGTGTGTGTGTGTGTCCTGCGATGGGTTGGCACTCCATCCAGGGTGTATCCTGCCTTAATGCCCATAGACGCCTGAGATAGGCACAGACTCCCCGTGACCCGAGGGAAAATCGGATAAAGCGGTAGAAGATGAATGAATGAATGAATGAATGAATGAAGTTGCTCTTATTCCACTAACACTGTTTTTGCATCCCAAATTGACTGAAGAGGAAAAACAAATTCTTTTGTCTTTACTTCCAGCATTCAATTTTCCCTTAATGTGACCTAAGAGTCCTGAATATAAAGCATGCTATATGCAGATATGGTTTTACATGGGTTTAGAGGGGCTTCTACAGAGTTCTAACCTCACTATTATTACACACCTTTGGGATGATCCTGAGCTTTGATTAAACTCCAGATCTCGCCTACAGTGACGCCTGGACGAGCTCAAATCTCCACAATCACACTCCAAAATGTAGTGGAACATCTTCCCGGCAGGTTATTCTAACAACAAATGAGACTAAATTCACAACAGAATGTTGAAAAAAGCAAAGAAATATTGCACAGTGACTTCTGCACAAAGGTTTTCCATAGTGTATTATTGAAATTGAGAATGCATTCATTCGGTTCAACTCAAAACTTTTACCTTGATAAGTAGAACATATACCGAGGCTGTTAGCGAAGGCAGAGATTGACAATCCCGCAAAATGCCTTATTCATCCTAATTCGTCATTTGTGATGGATAACGGCATTAAAAAAAATATATATTGTCCCTAATAACCTTCTCACTTGTAGGCCCATGTTTCAAAACCTGTCTTATAATGGATTTGATCAATCATAAATTGGGCAGTTAATAGGGGAAAAAAATACAGCATGATTTATTACTAAAGGGGTGCATTTAGATGTAATCAGAGCCAGCCTTGGCCTTCAATAAAGAAGAGGAGTTGAAAAGCGTCTGTAACAGTCTGTACTCGGTTCACTGATGTATTTATCTCAAGGTCAGCAATGAACCAGAGAGAAGCGATTGCAGTTAAAGAAAAGAAAGGAGTCTTTGAATAAAACATTTAGTCGTTGGACAGCATTTAGCTTTGGGAAGGATGGGGGGGGGGTAGAATGCGTGTATTCTGTTTTGTTGTTTGTGTTATCTTGTGAGCAGGATGTTCTGATATTCATACAGATGTAGGTCTAATAACTAAGACTAAAATTGTTCTTTTTATAGTAAAGAATGGTCTTGTGTTTTATCTATTAGTTGGCATTGAAGCCAGTACATCTTTTAGAGACTCAAATCGAACGCAGCTTGGTCTTATTCACTTGTTTTAGAGGATGGTTATATAATAAAACACGCTCGTATTGCATAAGTGGCGAATGACCTTAAAGCGTTAGTTAACAATGACAAAAGCTGGCTGATACTGACCTCTAGTGGCTGCAAAATATAATACGTTTGCACGCCAGGAGCCTAAATCATTCTAATAGATGCTGTTTGTTATTCATGTGGTACTTTTCAAATCCTTTTTATTTTTAAATACTGTTAACGTTGTTCTTTCATCTCACCTTAAAAATGCACGGTATCTTGTAGTCATATACATTTCTTGTTTTTTTGTTTGTTTTTTTAATATTTCAATGTTAATATTCATTCATTCATTCATCTTCTACCGCTTTATCCGATCTTCCCTCGGGTCACGGGGAGTCTGTGCCTATCTCAGGCGTCTATGGGCATTAAGGCAGGATACACCCTGGATGGAATGCCAACCCATCGCAGGGCACACACACTCACATTCACACACACATTCATACACTAGGGACAATTGTTCCAAGTTGATGCAAGGGGAGAACATGCAAACTCCACACACACATGGCCGAGACAGGAATCGAACCCGGATCCTTGGAGGTGTGAGGCGAACGTGGTAACCACTAAACCTCTGTGTCCCCTACGTTAATATTTAAATGTTTAAATATTTAAATATTTAAACGTTTGACTTTTCTGAGTCAAACACTTTGAAATAACATTGTTGTTGTTGTTGTTGTTGTTGTAGGGGCACTGTAGCTTAGTTGTTAGCACGTTCGCCTCACCGTCTCGGCCATGTGTGTGTGGAGTTAGCATGTTCTCCCTGTGCCTCAGGGGGGTTTTCTCCGGGTTCTCCGGTTTCCTCCCAGTCCAAAAACATCCCCGTGACCCGAATGAAGATCAGAAATAGCGGTAGAAGATGAATGAGTGAATTTTGTTGTTGTTGTTAAGCTCTTCAGTAAACACACACAACCCTCTAATGTAAATCATTTCAGATATCTGAACACACATGGCCTATCTAATACAATTATTCTCTCTTTAATGCAATTGAATCGAATTGATTTCCATTCAGTTCGAGACGTTCAATACTGTACTACTAGTAATACTCGCCATTATTTACTGTAACGCTGCTATACGGATAATATTTCCTATTAATTCACATCATTGTTGGTTTGAGAAAACACACAGCCTGGCTGTTTATTTTTCCAAGGCTCATTTCATGGCAGACTGCTCACCTAGGCAATGAGTCTTCTTTTATTGCTACCATGAAGGAAGCCATCAAAACAGTGCATGGGGATTTTCCCACGCTCACCTAATTAATGAGTAAAGGTGTTTAACAGCATCGTTTCACAGTCAGTTTGGAGTATAATAAATGAGTTTAGAGTTTACATGGAAAAGCGAGATGAACAATGATGAGCACTGATGGTGAGTGTAAATCTTGAATAA
Source organism: Kryptopterus vitreolus (assembly GCA_030449085.1). Lineage (NCBI taxonomy): Eukaryota > Metazoa > Chordata > Actinopteri > Siluriformes > Siluridae > Kryptopterus > Kryptopterus vitreolus. The sequence goes on from JACRUU010000013.1 coordinate 16,376,373, forward strand.
ACAGTTATGCTGTGTCATTAGAGAAAAGAAATGACATCAGAAGTACTGCGCATAAACACAGGCTGGGATTAAACGTGCGTTCCGTAAGTAATTTCTCATCTATTACTACATTTTATTTATTTATATATTTATTATATGTAAGAAGTATGAGTTGGGTAGAGTTTTATTATTATTACTATTATTATTATTAATAATAATAATAATAATAATAATAATAATAATAATAAATAATAATTAAAAAAACTTTTTTAATGTAAAAAACTAATACATTTGCAAACAATGTACTTGTACATCAGCACTTTGCAAACACTTTAGGCAGATGTAAAGAAATACTGTAGTGTAATAATGCATTCAAAAAAAATCTATATTTTAATTGTACGGTTTTTTTTTTTAAATCAGTTTGCAAAATGTAAATATCCCCATTAAAATCATTATTTGACACGAGTACCCTTTGGTAAAATCAAGTTCAAACTGCAAAGTTTTGCATATTTTGTAGGATCGGAGTCGGAGTGTATAGTCACGCTAATGTTGCATTTGTATATATATATATATATATATATATATAAGGTTGAAAGGCAGTCATTAAGTGAAACAGAAACAGCTGTGTAGCCAAACTCTGCTACTAAGACAGTTTTATGGATTTACAGGTCATAGATTAAGGAAGATTGAGCATAGCAAGAGTAGTTATATAACATAAAGTAGTTATATTGTACTGCAACAGCAAGGTCGCGACACACATATTTCAACGCAGAGCAGGATTTCAGAATGTATTGTTCAATCGATTTGACTTTCTACAGAGATACAGTCACAGATCTTAGATTAGAACTCCCAGACGTTTGGAACAACCTACAATACCTGCTGAGTTCCTTCAAATATTACAACTACTTATAAGAACTGATGCTGTCTTGCAGCCCAATCTTGGTCACTCCAAAAATTTATTAATTATATTATATATATATATATATATATATATATATATATATATATATATATATATATATATATATATATATATATATATATATATATATATATATAGTATATACAGACGTGGACAAAATTGTTGGTACCCTTTGGTCAATGAAAGAAAAAGTCACAATGGTCACAGAAATAACTTTAATCTGACAAAAGTAATAATAAATAAAAATTCTATAAATGTTAACCAATGAAAGTCAGACATTGTTTTTCAACCATGCTTCAACAGAATTATGTAAAAAAATAAACTCATGAAACAGGCATGGACAAAAATGATGGTACCCCTAGAAAACACAGAAAATAATGTGACCAAAGGGACATGTTAATTGAAGGTGTGTCCACTAATTAGCATCACAGGTGTCTACAACCTTGTAATCAGCCATTGGGCCTATATATATGGCTCCAGGTAATCACTGTGTTGTTTGGTGATATGGTGTGTACCACACTCGACATGGACCAGAGGAAGCAAAGGAAAGAGCTGTCTCAAGAGATCAGAAAGAAAATTATAGACAAGCATGTTAAAGGTAAAGGCTATAAGACCATCTCCAAGCAACTAGATGTTCCTGTGAGTACAGTTGCACATATTATTCAGAAGTTTAAGATCCATGGGACTGTAGCCAACCTCCCTGGACGTGGCCGCAGGAGGAAAATTGATGACAAATCTAAGAGACGGATAATCCGAATGGTAACAAAAGAGCCTAGAAAGACTTCTAAAGAGATTCAAGGTGAACTTCATGCTCAAGGAACATCAGTGTCAGATCGCACCATCCGTCGTTGTTTGAGCCAAAGTGGACTACATGGGAGACGACCAAGGAGGACACCATTGTTGAAAACGAATCATAAAAAAGCAAGACTGGAATATGCCAAACTACATGTTGACAAGCCACAAAGCTTCTGGGAGAATGTCCTGTGGACAGATGAGACAAAAATCGAAGTTTTTGCCAAGGCACATCAGCTGTATGTTCACAGACGAAAAAATGAAGCATATCAAGAAAAGAACACTGTCCCTACTGTGAAACATGGAGGAGGCTCTGTTATGTTCTGGGGCTGCTTTGCTGCGTCTGGCACAGGGTGTCTTGAATCTGTGCAGGGTACAATGAAATCTCAAGACTATCAAGGAATTCTAGAGAGAAATGTACTAGCCAGTGTCAGAAAGCTTGGTCTCAGTCGCAGGTCATGGGTCTTGCAACAGGACAATGACCCAAAACACACAGCTAAAAACACCCAAGAATGGCTAAGAGGAAAAAATTGGACTATTCTAAAGTGGCCGTCTATGAGCCCTGACCTCAATCCTATTGAGCATCTTTGGAAGGAGCTGAAACATGCAGTCTGGAAAAGGCACCCTTCAAACCGGACACAACTGGAGCAGTTTGCTCATGAGGAGTGGGCCAAAATACCTGCTGAGAGGTGCAGATGTCTCATTGACAGTTACAGGAAGCGTTTGATTGCAGTGATTGCCTCAAAAGGTTGCGCAACAAAATATTAAGTTAGGGGTACCATCATTTTTGTCCATGCCTGTTTCATGAGTTTATTTTTTTACATAATTCTGTTGAAGCATGGTTGAAAAACAATGTCTGACTTTCATTGGTTAACATTTATAGAATTTTTATTTATTATTACTTTTGTCAGATTAAAGTTATTTCTGTGACCATTGTGACTTTTTCTTTCATTGACCAAAGGGTACCAACAATTTTGTCCACGTCTGTATATATATGTATATATATATATATATATATATATATATATATATATATATATATATATATATATATATATATATATATATATATATATATATATATATATATATATATATATATATATATATATATATATATAGGGGGCACGGTGGCTTAGTGGTTAGCACGTTCGCCTCACACCGCCAGGGTCCGGGTTCGATTCCCGTCTTGGCCATGTGTGTGTGTGGAGTTTGCATGTTCTCCCCATGCCTCAGGGGGTTTTTCTCCGGGTTCTCCGGTTTCCTCCTGGTCCAAAAAACATGCACGGTCGGTTGATTGGCTCCTTGGAAAATTGTCCCAAGTGTGTGAATGTGAGTGTGTGTGTCCTGCTATGGGTTGGCATTCCATACAGGGTGTATCCTACCGTGCATATTTTTGGACCGGGAGGAAACCGGAGAACATGGAGAAAAACCTCCTGAGTTACGGGGAGAACATGCAAACTCCACACACACACAAGGTGTGAGGCAGACTTACTAACCACTAAGCCACCGTTCCCCTACCATAAAATATATATAGAATAAAAGTATAGACTTGTGTTAAGTACATTTAAAGTACATTTAGAGTTTATTTACGAGGTTAAAGCGCAAAAGATAAATCCTGATAAAGGTGGTTGTTTTTTGTTTGTTTTGTGATCAGCCGCAGTAGCTGAAGGTGAAATTGTGAAACAGCAGGTGGCAATGTGCGTTCAGGATGAATTACTAGGTATTTTTTCACTTTGATTTTCAGTAAAATAATGGGATTCATGAGTTCGTTTTAGGGTGTTTCATTTGAACCGCTTCCTCTGGTTTTAATATACGCATTGTGTATTATCCAGAACAAACAAGGAAACACACCCATCCTCTACACTCACGCATACACGTCCTTGAAGGCCCAGGGGTTAAACTGCAGGTTTGATGATCAAGAAGGTCAAGCACCAACACTGTGACTTTAATCCTCTCTGAATCAAGGGGAGAGCACTGTCAAAATATACTTGCTTAAAATTGTAGCATTATATTAACAAAAATAATGTCCATTATAACTTTATTGATGTGACTGGAGTGAGTTTATTTATTAATCTCCTGAACTATAAGTTACTACAAAGCTTGTGTGGCTTCATTGTTTGTCTGCCATATTTTTTTTTTTGGCTGTTGTGGTATCAGGGTAGTGTTTGATATGGATTTTGTAGGGAAATCAAATAAACTGTAAACTGTAAACAAATACCACCAATTCCATGAAGCAAAGCATCTCTGAAGATCTGAACTAATCGAACAACAGTTAATAATAATAGTAATAATAATAATAATAAAATTAAAAATAAAGAATAATAAAATAATAGTAATAAAATCTTGTATGATCAATAATAAAATTAAAATAGATCTAAAATCTAAAATAAATAAATAAAAATACATCTTTCCAAAGGAGCACGGTGGTTTAGTGGTTAGCACGTTCGCCTCACACCTTCAGGATTCGGGTTCGATTCCCATCTCGGACATGTGTGTGGAGTTTGCATGTTCTCCCCGTGTCTCAGGGGTTTTTTCTCCGGGTTCCGCCCCGGTCCAAAAACATGCACGGTAGGTTGATTGGCACCTTGGAAAATTGTCCCTAGTGTATGAATGTGTGTGTGAATGTGTGTTTGTGTGCCCTGCGATGGGTTAGCATTCCATCCAGGGTGTATCCTGCCTTAATGCCCATAGACGCCTGAGATAGGCACAGACTCCCCGTGACCCAAGGGAAGATCGGATATATCGGTAGAAGATGAATGAATATATGAAATCTTTCCAATTCCAAAATGGCTAAAATATTTGTAAGGCTTTGTATAAAAAAAACAAACTATGCTGGAACATGCAATGTGATGTATATCCATAATGTCATAACAAATGGTTGAAAGCCGGGCCAGAAACCTAGCGTGCATATCCTGCATGACATTTTGTGTTTCGGACATTGGGGAATGTTTAATCAATGGACTAAAAACACAAGTGTGGCCAAAATATATATATAAAAAACAAAGAGTCAGTTGGAAAATGACATTTTAGTCTGTCTACATGTGATTTAAAGTCATGTATTTAGAGTTCTTAGAGAACAGTGAACAAAAGGGGTTGTGTTTTCATGCTGCACTCCAAAATGGCTAGACATTTAGTGTTACATTATAAAAGATAGAGTAAAAGTACTTTAAACCCGTTCATTTTTTTATTCCTAGTAAAGTTTGGAGGATGCACAAACATGCATAATAAAGGTGGGAAATATTTTAATTCATTTCACACAAATTTTAGTTTATACAGAAAAAAACCCAAATCTGTACACAATCTGATAAAAGTCATTTCAGCTGATGACAGAAAAGTGAAAAGTGGTTTCATGAAAGAAAAGATATGCCTGATCATGTAAAATAAAATATAACCCATAATTTTGTTAATAAAATGAAATAAACTTAGGCTCAATAATGAGTTTAAAATGAGCTCAGAGTCAATGACACTCACTTTTTTTTTTTTTTTCAAAGAGGTCACTGGTTGAAACTGTGAGCAAATAAAATACGTCAAAAAAAAGAATAATTCTATTAATGATGCATCCCAAATAAATATGAACGGCAGATGAAAATAAACAACACGCATTCAGAGTTACAGAGTCGGCATCAGCGTAGTTACAACACAAACATTTGTTCAACAGCACCCAGTGGGTGAAATATTAACTTAATCACAACGCATACATTATAGGAATAAAATGAACAAGTACTAACTAGTACAGCTTGAGTACATTTGTTTTTAAATACAAAGTCTTTATATTAAAAGTGTTACGGTCGGCAAAAAGAATACATTGCAAAGCAAAATGCATCAATCTGAGTAAAGATGTGTATAAAAGACGCCAATTTCTATAATCTGCCGCATATTATTGGCTGAAGCCACGCACATGGTTTTGCTTTTTCATCTTTCAAACCTCACGCCAGATCGGACGCCGCTTCACTATTAGCCTGTCAAGACGAGAAGAAAGAAATCCCCTTTACTGTTGTCCAGAAAACCTGGAAGCCATTTTCCTGTGTAGTGACAAAACTCTTTTTTTTTCTTTTTTTTTCTTTTTTTTTTAAATTCGGTCCATTGTACTTCATGCTCATTTCTCCCAGATGCTTCCATACTTTCATGTTCCTTCCATGCAAAGTGGAACAACGAGCCTCTCACAAAACACCGCAGTATTACAAACGCTCATGAAACGCGCTAAGCACTACTTAATGCTCGCAGTAAATGGAGGCTATTAGACATGAAACGGGACCAATCCAACTGTTACCACAACCGCATATTAGCCTTTCAGTTACACAGCTCCTTATGAATTTCATTTCTGTTCAGTGTATCCACAAGCAATAGAGGGAAATCAAAAGAAGGTCATCTTGGTGTGCTTAAGAGGTATAAACGGCTTCCTTCAGAGTTCATAAAGGAATAAGTTCACAAAACACAATTACATCAATATATCAGCATTAAATCTACGTTAATCAGCCTGGTTGTTTGGTAATTAGTTCCAGAATAAGTCAAGCCACTGTTCCTTAAAAACCAACCATAGCTGTGGTCTTTTTAAAAGCTTCACAGGAAATGGCAAAATCCAAATGACCTGGTACAAAATCTTTTTTTTTTTTTACATTTATAGATTTCTTGTTACATAAAACTGAATCCAAAATCTACACTCGGAACACCAGGTATAAGGATGTTAATTTGCTCTAAATGGGACACCACATGATAAAGGGAATATAGATTCACCAGTCCACCTCTTTGCATGGTTTTGGTAAAAGGGAGGAAACCAGAGAACCAGGAAGACAATATATATATATATATATATAGATATATATATATATATATATATATATATATATATATATATATATATATATATATATATATATATATATATATATATATATATATATATATATATATATATATATACACACACACATTTTTTTTCCTTAATGTGAAACAGACATTAAACGTGATCTATGTATATAACTGGGAAACATGGAGCTGTGACACAGCAACCAGCCCTGTGATTAGTGAATCACATACTTCTGGATTTAATTAAGTACAACTGAACACTATTGTCTAAAAACCCTGCCCTATTTGTAAGTTCAATCAAATGTTCAAACTTATATATATGCTAGTACAGGGGTCTCCAACTACCAGGCTGGAGCTACATTTTTTAAAATCTACCTTTCCTACATTTGTTTCAGACGTGTTTTTTTTTCTGTGTAATAATAAAATTCATACGATGTGTATAATAGTAATTGAATATGGTCCGAGGTCTGTGAAAAAATGATGAAACTAGTCAATGGTGAATTCAGTTGGGGACCACCGCTCTAATAGAAACAGAACGCTGAGTAGAGATTACAGTGATTGGCGTAATCGTGTACTAACAAATAATCAAAAATCAAGCATCGATAAAAAATGATGAACTGGGTTCTATTAGTTTTGCTTGATAGAAAAGTAATGTGTGTATGTCTCACATATTGGACTAAGAAATGTATTATGTATTTATATGACCCAAGAAGTATTAATAATTCACAATACAGTATAAAGTTTGTGGTCATAAGATATGCATTTTCTACATCCATTCGACACTTAGTCCCCATGTCCTGGTATAATAAGCTCCACTCTTCTGGGAAGGTGTTACATCAGATTTAGTAGTGTGATTCTGGAGATTCAGTCACAAGGATGTTAGAAATGTCAGCGAATAAAGTAGGGTGCAGTCAGCACTCCTCACAAATAGGATAAGAAGGCATCTGGAGATCTTCCAGTCCAAGTCATGTAAAGCATATTCTTCACAGAGCCGGCTTTGTAGATGGTGGCATCATACTGAGAAATGTTCCGGTATTCTTGTTCTAATAATGGAGAGATTTAATGCTTTAATGTGAGATTTAAAGACGGGTGGAAAAATTCATTCATTCATCTTCTACCGCTTTATCCGATCTTCCCTCTGGTCGCGGGGAACATTTTTAAAAATCTACCTTTCCTACATTTGTTTCAGACGTTTTTTTCTTCTTCTGTGTAATAATAAAATTCATATGGTGTGTATAATAGTAACTGAATATTGTCCGTGGTCTGTGAAAAAATGATGAAACTGGCGTCTTGAGGCATGAAAGCAAAACACACCCTGCATGGAATGTACACTCACATACGCACACTAGGGTGCCAATCAATGCATGTTTTTGGACCGTGGAGGAAACCGGAGAACCCGGAGAAAAAACCCCTGAGGCACGGGGGAGAACATGCAAACTCCACACACATATAGCAGAGGCGTGAATCGAACCCCCAACCCTGGAGTTGTGAGGCGAAGGTGCTAACTAGGCGTCCAATTTATATATAGTGTTTATGTGAGATGGTCTGGTGTGACAGTGTAAGGAGTCAGTTTGGTGATCGGGGTGACAAACCCTCTCTAGCTGTGTCATTTTCTCACACAATGAATGTCCTTGGTGTCCATATATAATAAAAAAATATCCAATTACAAGGTTTTCCCAATATTCGTGTTATATTTCAGTATATTTCAATTTGACTTTTCCTTCCATTTTCCATCTAATCATTCAGGCATTTCTCCTAAACTCTTTTCCTCATATACCAAAGTATAATGCTATTGTCAGATGTGAGAAGATCAGGTTTCCTGATTAAAAAGAACGATGTCTTTGGGGTTTGGCAGGGATAATCTAGCTTCCTTTAGTAAACAACAGCAACAAGGCTAACGTGGCTAATTGTTGTATGGTATGTTGTTCTTCAAGACAAACCCAAATGTCCTTTAGTTTTTTGCTTCTCAAATGTCTGCTTCTCAAGGTTTCACGGGAGTGGCTCGTTTGGTGGATTTTGCCTCCGGACTCGAGCCTTGCGGTTCTCGGCCGTCTGTTTCCATTTTAGCGTGCGCAGTTTCTGCTGTCTCCGTTTCTCTCGGTACCACAGCTGCTCGCAGTACTCGTCCGCCGTTAGCCCGCTAACACCGATAAGATGCAAGTCCTTGTAGCTTAACGAGGACGGTGCATAGTTGCCACCCACTTTGGGGTCGGAGTGTTGAGTGACGCGCGTGTTTGCTACGTGCTCCTCTGAGATGACTTGCAGCTCGTAGCGAGCCAGACGGCGAGAAAACGAGTGCTCGTAAGCTGTGCACGTGTAGAGGCCGGCGTTTAAGGGAGTTATCCGCTGCAGGAGAAGACCTCGCTTTGTGAGGACTGTGTCTTCGCCGGAGAGCAGCTGGGAGAGAAACATTATGATTTTTATTATTGCAATATAGCAGTTGTCAGATCTACAATGTTATTATGAAACACAATTTAAATATGTGTTTAAATATGTGTTTACACTGGTGACTGTACACTGGACACTTTACACTGGTCACTTTACACTGGGCACTTTACACTGGCCACTGGTCACGTTACAATGGGCACTTTACACTGGTGACTGTACACTGGACACTTTACACTGGTCAAGTTACACTGGGCACGCTACACTGGACACTGTACACTGGTCGCTTTACACTGGGCACTTTACACTGGTCACGTTACACTGGACACTGTACACTGGTCGCTTTACACTGGGCACTTTACACTGGTCACGTTACACTGGATACTGTTACACTGGGCACTGGGTTACACTGGGCACTTTACACTGGTCATGTTACACTGGACACTGTACACTGGTCGCTTTACACTGGGCACTTTACACTGGTCATGTTACACTGGACACTCTACACTGGTCACTTTACACTGGGCATTTTACACTGGTCACGCTACACTGAACACTGTACACTGGTCACTTTACACTGGGCACATTACAGTGGTCATGTTACACTGGACACGGTACACTGGTCACTTTACACTCGCCATGTTATACTGAACACTGTACACTGGACACTTTACACTGGACACTTTACACTTTATACACTATTTTTTATATTTTTTTATAAAGATGTCCTTTCTATTCAATTAAAATTTTTATCCAACTTTATCATTTTGATTTACATTTATTTATAATGTCTGCACTATTTTATTTTTCTATTCTTTCCGTTATGTTTACATGCCGGACGGCCTTCTAAAGTCTTCTCAGCAAGGCGTTAATACTATTTCTTATGAAATGTCTAGTATTCATCATTTCTGCCCCATTTGCATTTTGTCAAAAAAAAAAACTCTTGCTAAACTGAAATATTTCCATATAAAGAGACAGTTGCGGTGTGTGTTCATCCTGACCTCTTTAGTGCTCTGGCTGTGTTTCTGCTGCATTATCCATTTGACTGTTGCTTGAGGTGAGGAAGGCGTGCATTCCAGGAAGGTTGAGTTGTTCTCTACCCCATAAACCACCTTCAGCTCAATTTCCTCCGAGACTGCAAAAGATTTTAAGTGCATTACTTTTCTTTGTATTCTGATTTATCCAATAAGGAAATGTTATTTTTAAAAAATCAGTTTTGTATACAAGGATTTAGAGTTCTAGCTTGTCGCACAGTAGAGGACAGATTTAAAGCTATTACCATCTCCCAGATCCTGACACTGGCTCCATGGGTCGCCGTACCTCACATCCTGTCGTCGGGAACGTCTGCAAAACGAAGTGTGTAACAGTTAGATATGTCTTTGGAGATTTTTAGTCACCAAGGTCGTTCCCAATGTGCAGCAAAAGTGACATTATCTGTGTATCTTTGGTGTAAAGCCTTTTTTTTTATATATCCAGAGGTTACATAAACATCTGACGTAATTACAAAAAAAATAATCCCCTGCTTGCGTAAATAAAAAATCAACAAAGGATGACGTCTTTTACTAACAATCTCTATACACACCTCATGTATTATCTAATGTTTCTTATGACACATCATGTACAGACCTGTGTAGCTTCAGCCAAATTGCTATGTTTTGTCTATTTCATATAAGATACCGTTCGGGGAATTGAAAATAAAAAAATGGTTATCAATGTACAAATAAGACTATACTAACAGATAGCACTGGAAATTTTAACACATAACTAGGCCTACGCTAATACCTCTGGCATACCACAAGCGAGTCGTTTTATTGGGTACGCAGGACTTCATTACAGCTTCCTTACTCGTGAATCCAGCTGTGCCCGGAGCATCATAACCATATAAAACAGCAGCACAGCAAACTCTTACAACCCTCATTATAAAAACTGCCTGCTTTCCATCCTTGTCATGGAGTAAACATTTGCACGTAAACAACAGATATTCGAGTGTAGCATGGCTATAGATCAGCCTCTGGCACAATTTTACTATGCGAGTTCATGAGAGTTCGTGTGCAGAAACATAAATAAATAGGTTAACGCCGTGACACAGCATACACGCTGCATCATGTCAGGGTGCTTAAAGAGATTCCATATGGGTGCAAAAAAAAAGAGAACTGTACCTCTTGTTAGAAGGAAAATAATTGGTGCAGGTGGTGCCATCCCAAGCACAATAAGGATCCCGAGCTAAGCAGCAGTCGGCGCAGGCCTTCCCGTAAAGCTCGCATCGCTGCAGGGGCAACCGAGCCACGGCATCTGCGCTGCTTACAAACAGAGCTTGCTAGAAAATGAAAAAAGAAAATGGATTTAATTCATTTAAAAAAAATAACTAAAAGAAATGGAAGAAAAGTTCAATTCTGTGATACGCCACGCCGCTCAGGTCTTTCAACTCATTCATGGCGTTTAAAATTTCGGTTAAACCAAAGTAAACAACATATCTCTGTAATAACCACCATTTAAAGTGGGCCCTGAGAAAGTTGCTACTTAAAACAGTGTTCTTCAACAAACAAAACACAATCACACAGAACACTCTATATTGTTTTCTATATTTTAATACACTGTCATATTCCATGTAGTTTAAGCCATGCAGTGCATACGTGTTATCCTCTACAAATAAGACTACATTCCAAATCATATCAGCAGTTTAAAGTGAGAGGAAAAGCTGATAAAAATAAATGTGTAAAATCTACTAAAAGTGAAGAAAAATTATCATTTTAAAAGCGAACCGTTTCACTGAATAACTATGCGCCTCTGGCGTGAAACTTCTCATTCTGTTACTAATCTCCCAAAAAGGGAAGTCATTACACACTATTAAAAGCTACCGCTACATGACCACCCACAAAAGTTTTACGTACCCTTTTGGTGGAGATCTCCATGCTCAGGATAGGACTCTATGAGATAAAATGAAGAAAACAAATTGCCAGTATGCGTTAGTGATATGAATCACATTCCAAATCAGGGAGTAGGTGAAGGAGGATACACATTGCTGGCATTGAACAAGAAACTCATCTCGAGCTGCTGCAGGCTTTTCTGGCTCAATGCTTCATTTATCCTCCATATGCTGCCAACAAATGGTCCTTGACTTTTAAAACAACTCTCATATACAAATGGCATTGTGTCGGGTAGCACCTAAAAGACTATTATCCAATGTGTTGTGCTACTTGTGCAAGAGTGTGGAGTGCAGGCCTATTGATGCTGTAGGTGATACAGAGTAATGTTGATTGTTCAAGCTATAAAGAAACTGATTCATACTTTATATGTGCAAGTGGGAAGTTGGAGATGACGATGCAGCCAGGCATTTTACTGCCTTGGTTAGTGACTCTTTAAAACAGCAATTATCATCTGGTGGACCCAGAAAAGTCCAAGAACAAGAACTGTCGAAGCAAGTGCTACTCAATTATTTTCTATTTCACCACCTCCCCTAGAAAGAAGCCCTCCTACCCCCCTTAATTGTAACCGTAATATCCGTCATATTTTTCCGTCATATTAATCCCTGCATATCTACGGCAATGAGAGCGCCACTGATAGTGCAATTTTACTTTATTCTAGTTTGGCAAAAAAGCATATTCTCTGGGGTCACACAGTGTTAGGATGTAATATAAAAAAGGCGATAAATATGTTCTGAACCTTTTATTAGCATAAAAGGCAAGCAAAATGCACACAGTCACTCTACCTAAATGTCCCTGAATTACGCCTACTAGCTACGCAATATTAAAAGAATAATTTCCAGTTTGAAATACATATAAAAGAATGAATAATTTGATTAAAGGGAGAGCATTTATGTGAGATGCATATATGTATAACATCTGTTATGATTAGTTGGAGTATAAGAAACACAAAAAGTATTCATTTATGGCACACTGAGAACAGAAAAATATGAGATTAATCATATTAATTCATGGCAATCGTGCGGTTTATTGCGATTAAATACTTTAAGCTGCTGACAGCACTAATATTTATGTTCATCTAATGTTTATCTAATCCAATACATATATTTATAATTATAAAAACTCATGGGACCAGAAACTATCTACAAATATAGATAAAATGAACAAGAAGGAATGTTAATTAATTTACTATTTCTGGCCTGATCAGTGAAGTTCACATCTCCTATTGAAACCTTTTGCATTACAGCTTTCAACAATATTTCTAAGCTATCATCTTACAACACGGCTTTTTCCAGGTTTCATTTATTGTGGGTTCCAGTGCTTTATGGAAGCCTCAACACTTATCTTGTGAAAAGTCTTTAGCTCATATATTTTATCTCACATTTCCTTGCTATCTCTTATTAACCCAATAACCCAAGGTTAGAGCAAAATCTCATTTGTCTTCGTTTAGCTTCCTCTGCTTTGTCCCATGGGAGAAACCAGCATGTTCCTAGCTGTCTACAGCCTTGAATAAATGATCTCCGCTTTACATTTGCTGAGTAAACAAAGAAGATCCCCTTAATCATTTGTTGTTTCTGCCTACTTGTTCACTCTTCTCTCTCACTGGCTGGGTTTGGGCAGTTGGCCTGAGGGCCCTGGGAAAAACTCAGGTCTGTTTTCCCTTATAAAAAGGTTATTTCTGTTGGGGAAGCTAAGCTCTCACAGGGATACTGTCCAGACAGAGCCTGCAGCTGAAGATCACGTGGCGGGTCAACAGACGGCCTGAAGACACAGGAGAAAACGTACCTTTGATTGAAGGAAGTATCACAAAATTGAATTACCTGAAACACACTTAGCTCTTCCAAGATGATTTCCTCAGTTTCCCAGTTCTCCTTGGGAATGGATACCACCTTCAGAACCTTGCCATCATCTAGAAAAAGATAATGTCTATAAACTGGCTGCAAATACAGCTTTAAAAATGCCTTGTATAAACTATAAACATCTTTATAATGTACTTATTGCATATTTCACACCCTACACATTTACACTGCTCAAATTTAAGAAGAGGAAACATTTCCATGTTGTTAGAATAATTAGAATAATTTTGATTTGTTTATATAATATGGATTAAGGCGGGTATTTTGTCATAGATGTAAGAATTGTATTTTAAAAGCTTCAAAAATAAAATTAAAATGATCTTTTTTTTTTTACCTTTTTTTAAAAAAAAAGAATTTTACTTTTCACAGTCCAGGGACAAAAATATCTTTTTTTCTATTCGATATGTAATTCAAAAGATAATCCACCTGCTGTCAAATCAGTTTACAGTGTGTCCTTAAACTGTAGTATTAATCTCCTCCTGTTCTCTCTACACTCGTTTATGGTTTTTACTGTACATGCATCCCACGCTGTGTGATTACTCTATCACCCCTTGGCTGAGGAGAGGTAAACATAATAGGGTGACAGAGCTTTTAAATGAGGATTAACGTGACTCCCGGATGGCTAACAGCTGTTACACTGCACTGTTTACATGCTGTGGGGAAATTCGGATGGGTTTAGTGTAGAAAAATGCTGTCTGCACGCAGATGCTCCCAGAGTGTGCATTTATCTTGAATGATTCACGTGCACATGCCAGTTTACAGGCTTAGCACACAAGGCAATAACATCTTGCATAATCTCTCTATCAGGATAGTGCAAAGAGAAAACATCATTTTTTGGTAAACTGCAGTGCATGGATCCACTAAAGCAGTACAGAGCTATTATTTACACCGAAGAGTGTTATACCAGAGCAATCGAGGTGTTAATTGTCCTGAGGGACATTGCCATAACTTGTCTGATATTCATATTATGCTTTTGGCTTCAATATTATATATACTTTCTAAGTGCAATTTGCTGTATAGCAATATCTTAAGAAATAATTCGATTTACCAAGACTTCAGACGAGCTGAGATAAGCACTATATTTTTGTCACAGATGATTGATTACATTTAAAGACGAATGTTTAACACAAAATAGAATATCAGAAACGATCCTGAGCGAAAAGACAATTGATCATTAAAGCAGAAAATCGTTATGTTGTGTATTTTGATCCAAGATAATTACATTTTGAGCAAATAAAGTCTCAAACGCAGTTTCAAACCTGTTCCCAAATGCAGAACATTGTACTGCCCGTCTTCGGCGTCCACTCTGTCCACTACCAACTTCTTTAGCCTGTAGGGGGCGTTAATCTGAGTAAAAAGTGGACGTCTGTGAATTGGTACAACTGGCTCCCACATCATTTGGTGGCCTCTCATGAAGCTCATCACCTCGTCAGGAAAGTCACGGGTAGACTTGTGTAACGGGTCGTATGTCTCACTTGGGCACTGAGGGAACATGAATGGGAATGTTACTTGAAGCGGGAGAGTTTGGAAAAGCATCAGTTACTATTTGTGAATGCCGTGTCCCGGCAGTATTACCTTCCATAAATGAAATATATTATAGAAGGTAGACAACAAATTGAATGTCTCTTTATCTGGCACAGGATAAAGAGAGGGCCAGATTTGTCCTAGACATAACTTTATTACATTTAAGACTGAACTGCCTCATACTTACCCACTGCACTATATACATTCATTGAAAGTAATACAGTACGTATTACACAAAACAACAGTTTGTTGTTTCAACAGGTTTGCACATGCCACAGAGTACTCTAAGGGATCATTTCTAAGGGATACTATATGTGTTACGTATCTCTCTAGAAGATATCAAAGTCACATAGCAAAACCAAAATTGCATTGAATCCAGTAGAGTGATGATTGGACAGTCTCAGTGCACACGTTTTCACTCCAATCTGCTGTAACATTATTAGAGAACGGCTTTCTCCGTAATAGTCCAAATGTAATTTGGACTATCATGTCCTCATATAAAATCATTGCAAAAATCATGGCATACAGAACGCCCTACTGGAAAGTGTCAGCATCTAATTATCTAATTACTAAGGTGAGTTTATGCAGAACCGTAAAACATCTATTTTTAAAAGTTTATTTATGATATCGGTTCGCATAATTACTCAAGCAAGGGCAAAGTGCTAAAAAGCTTTCCAAGATTTCCCAGTTGGAAAGCATACGTGCGCACAGCACACACCTCCAACACTTTAACAAATGCCCTCATCTCTGACCTTGAAAGCGCCTACCAGCAATTTTATATTCTCTCTGTGTGAACAAAGCCCAAGTGAGGCATGATGGACAGCAGGATTGCGACTGCAACACATGCAGTCACATGGACATGTATGTATGTGTTATTCATGCAGGAAAAATGTGCTTTTCATTAAATTTTACAAAGAACAACTGAGCTTAAACATTAACATAGTGTAGGTTTGAGTGCAATGCTTTGTGGTTGTGCATCATCTTTGATTATTGGATGAGGCTCAAATCACGTGGAAATTTACACCGTCAGGAATGTAAAATAAATATCACTCATAATATCACACACTATTACATACTTTAACTCCATTTGTGCTTATCAACTGTCGAACAAAAATCCACAGCTGTTTTCACAGATATACTTTCCCACTGGTCCTTCAAAAAAAACCCATTCACACAAATACAGAATCTCCCTGTAGCCGACTCACCGTCCCTGGACGTGGATATGGGATCCTGCCTTTGTACTCCACCCAGCGGTAGTCCGGCCCTTCTTTGTGGGCAAAGGGCCCATTGAAGGCAGCTCGGATGGATGCCATTGAGTAGACGCAAATGGCCGAGCCTCGGAAGACAGAGCTTTTGAAAAAATAGAAGAAGGGGAAGTGAGTGTTCGGCCTGCCGCTGAGTTAGAATAACATAGGCCCTTGGGCTTGGTCACCCCTGACCCTTCCTGAATGGCCTGTGGACCTCCCTCTCTTCTGGGGAACCAAGACAGATTGTTTTGGAAGGGTCAGGAGGAGACTGTTGAACTCAAACTGTTGTCTTTAAAGGCGTAAGAGTGCTGATGTCAGGTGGCAGGATAAAGAGATTTTATCCAATTACACAATTGCTCGCGGATATGGGTGTCGTCCGTGCCGGATACGCAACGAGGGGATTATTCCACACATCCCTTTTCCCGAAAGTGTCAAGGCGTTGAGATTTTTTTTTGACCAATTTCTAAGCAACGGCATTTCCAGCAATGTATGAGTCAGATTTGTCATCTAAAAAATGTTTTGTATGCAATTATAATGAATACCACCAGATACCTTTGCACTCAGAGCCACCGGGAAATACCAAAAGATGTCTGGAAGAAAGTGTACAATGCATTCCTTGTTCTTAAGTTGACATTTAAACTACCAAATTTGAAGTGATCTTGCCGCAAGCCGATATTAAATTTAAAAGGATCAAGACAAAACTTGATACTTAGAATGTAATTATTATTCAGTTCAGAACATCGGATTCTTTTATTAATTGATATATCCAAATACTTCTAACCTTACCCATGATTTACCTATTAACCCCAGTGAAGTATAGTTAATAATCGTGATTACAGTTGTATATTACTATATAGATTTCCTTTATTAGACTCTCACCTTGATGTTGAGAACACACCGTATATAACTGGATTCTGTGGATCCTTTGTCTCCAAAAGAAATATATCCTCTACAAACACAAAAACATAATGGTAATATAATGTATACATGTTCAAATGTAATTACATTTTGCTGTTCTTTGTTTTTACATTAGAAGGCGCAACTGAATGTATAATTTAGTAAGCATGTTCATACCCAGCTCATCAAAGTGCGTGTCCATGCCTCCTGACCCAGACACAGAGCACACCAGCCTTGCCTTTAGAAAAGTACTCCAGCGATTAATTAGACTCCGTTTTCCGCCAATATCATTCTGTCAAACGGATGCACATTATTATATATTCATTTTATGAACACCAACACATTCTAAATATAATACTCAAACTGGGTCACAAATAATGTTTGAATGATCAAATTGGCTGAGAATTTTCTTAAAGTAGAAAAAAGAGAAAGGGTCTTTAAAATATTCATATTTAAATAGAATTGTAACCTGTTTGCAATGGTGCATAGGTTTTAATATGTATGGCACAATTTCACAGACTAGACTAATGTCACTAAATACCAAATGAGATTTCTCCTGAAATATCTGTTCATTTCCTCATTTACTCACTTATTCAGTCTCCTCCTCTGTGCCTCTTACTCCCAGTGAAGGAAGTGTGGCCTCTAATACTTCTTTTCAGATTTTCTTGTCAGATTGAATCAGGGTACAAAGGCTTTCATATAGTGCTAGTTTGGTTATTTACTCAATTTAAGTAGAATAGAACAGCCTTTATTTGTCTCATATTGTCTCAGTGTACAAGTGAAATTGTTTCTTCACATATCCCAGCTTGTGTTTGGAAGCTGGGGTCAGAGCGCAGGGCCAACCATGATATAGCGTCCCAGGATCACTGAGGGTTAAGGGCCTTGCTCAAGGACCCAAGAGGGGCAGATTGGCGAAAACAAGGCTCGAACTCCGACCTTCTGATCAGTAGCCCAGCTCCATAACCCATTGATCTACCTCCTCCCGGCTTGTGGCATTCGTTTGGGACCAGCCTGCATCATATTTTCTTAAGATTAGATTTCTATCTCATTGTACCCTTGGATTACATTTGTGCTTCTGTATTGTAATTATTAGAAACCTTGATAAGCAAATTTCGTTGGGGGTGAATAAATAATGTGGTGCAAAAAAAAAAACACATTAATAGGAGATTCATATCTATACTGCAATTCCATTGTCTTCCATAAGTCATTTATAGGACACCAATCCTAGAACATATAGTATACATAACACCTGGATCATCTTCTCCAATGTTACGTTAAAAACAAATAGTGGCTACAGGGTGATACAAAGAAATGTTGGCATGTTGAGTTTATAAGTCAAGATATAATGCCTGCATAAGAGCATTTGTTTAACTTTCTCAAAGCATAAAACCTGGTATATAGAAATGGATTACTGACATTACAAAAGTCACCTTCGCTTATAAAACTAACAAAAAGCACCGTCTATACTGCTCAAGAGCTACCAAAATATACTTAAGTGCCAGTTTATTATAGTCACTAAATAAGCATACTTAATAAACTAGCAACTCTGTGTAGGTCTATTACTTGCAAACAAACACCTTATTCATTCCTCCGAAGATAAATAACACCAGTAATACTCCGGGCATTGATATTAGCCAGGCTTATACATAATTTCCGAGTCTAGTTTAAAGTGACGCGCACAAAAGGTGCATTCATTCAGCCTTTCTGGATCGCATTTCTTTTTCAATAGCCAATTACAACCAGTGCCAGCCAGCTCACCTTGCACACTCTAGCGACTCGACTATAGATGCGCTTATCCAGCTGATTGGATTCAACAGCCGTTTCCTTG
Source organism: Kryptopterus vitreolus (assembly GCA_030449085.1). Classification (NCBI taxonomy): domain Eukaryota; kingdom Metazoa; phylum Chordata; class Actinopteri; order Siluriformes; family Siluridae; genus Kryptopterus; species Kryptopterus vitreolus. The sequence continues at coordinate 16,395,536 of JACRUU010000013.1, forward strand.
AAGAAGAAATAGACCTTGTCATCGTCTACGCTGTGTGTGTCTGGGATGGAGTACGAGCCCACAAACTCTGGTTCTGTGAAGAAAAATTGGTCTAGTTATTAGATTAAAGGTGCGTATGAACACGTCTAGTGTCGATGAAAGCAAACTCCAATTGTTCTTTTATATATTTTTAGCTGTATCCATAATACACTATATAGATACAAGTTTGCAAACCCCCAGCATACCATTGGTATTTGAACATTTCATGATGTTCAAATATTTCGAAGATGTTCCACTACAGTTTTAGTGTCTTTGTGGAGATTTGTGGTCATTCAACCACAAGTGTTAGTAAAGTCAAGTACTAATGTTTGGTTATTAAAAGATGGATGGATGGATGGATGGATGGATGGATGGATGGATGGATGGATGGATGGATGGATGGATGGATGGATGGATGGATGGATGGATGGATGGATGGATGGATGGATGGATGGATGGATGGATGGATGGATGGATGGATGGATGATGGATTGATAGATAAAGTAGATGGATGGATGGATGGATGGATGGATGGATGGATGGATGGATGGATGGATGGATGGATGGATGGATGGATGGATGGATGGATGGATGGATGGATGGATGGATGGATGGATGGATGGATGGATGGATGGATGGATGGATGGATGGATGGATGGATGGATGGATGGATGGATGGATGGATAGATAGATAGATAGATAGACAGACAGACAGATGGATTGATAGATAGATTGATAGATAGATAGACAGATAGATAGATACACAGATAGATAGATAGATAGATAGATAGATAGATAGATAGATAGATAGATAGATAGATAGATAGATATAGATAGATAGATAGATAGATAGATAGATAGATAGATAGATAGATAGATACAGACAGAGACAGACAGACAGACAAATAAAAAAATAAATGTGCGTGGACAGTGTTACAATTCATCCATAAGGTGTTCTAAAAGTCTGAGCTTAGAAATAGCAGGCCAAACCCATGTATATAATGGCTACATGCACAGGTGTATTGACATGCTGGGATACATTTGGGCCTTCTTGCTCAAGTAAAGTGAAATGTCTATTTGACAATGTCTATTTTACCAGGGTCACTGATCCTGGGACCATCGCATTGTAAAAAAACGCCATGCTTTGTTAGCGTCCCAGTCTCACCATTGAGCCAGTGGTCATTAAAAGCCTCAGTGCGAATGTAGTGCTGACTGGTTGTGTGCACAGAGCTACGGAATATGGCTGCGTTGTTTCCCATGAAGTCCACCGACGTCCCTGCATACAGGTCTCCGTCTAAAATAAAGACACAGACATGTGAAACCTGAAGCGAATGTTACATCAACTCTGTCTGATTGGGCATGTCTTTTGAAATCTGGACCTTTAATCAAGCCAATTCATATTTATACAGTATGATCGTAGATAATTAGGAAACTGGACCTATTCCAGACTCGGCTACAATGCTTGATTGAATGATAATAACAGAAGTCTGTGGCCTAAGCAGCAGACGTTAATTAAACAGTATACGGTTCAATGACGACTGAATGATAATAACAGAAGTACATAGTCCAAGCAGCAGTCTTTAATTAAGCAGCATATGGTTTATGTACCCTTTCCCCATGGAGCATGGAGTTATGTGGTTTAAAAAAAAATGACAAAGATTATAAATCAAGTGCTTTACTTTCATTTCCTGACTGTGGAACAACATGACCAGCTTTCATCCCACCAATTAGCCATGAAATTATAGGCCATAACAGTATCAGCCAAGGACAGTGCTGATTATTTCTTACACTGTTGAGAGCTTCCCACACTAGTCATACAGCTGTGCACGAATAATATAGTGAAATATATTATTGTGACAGGAGACTTCCTCTAAATACATGTTCATTTAAATAGTGAAATTTGATATAACGCATGGGCATACCGATGTTACAACGCTTTCTATTAGGTGAATTTAGATTTTGAAATGATATAAAAAATGCTGTGCTGCAAATGTTGTCTCTTTTGCATTGCTTTAGGTATACACAGAAAGGATGATTAATATACATTTAATGGTAATTTGCATTAATATACAGTATACATATGCAACGCATTCTGTTTATACCTTGACCTAATAAATATATTACTCTGAAAATGTACTAAACTGCACAGAACATTTATTAATTTGCATATATGTAATACATAACCACTTGTAAATGTAGGTTCTATTTTAAAAGCAACATCTTTGGTTTTCTTTTTTATTAAACTAACTGCAAAGTTCAAGCCGGCTTAAAAATACTGATAAAAAAAAATGATATTTAAATTACAAAATATTAACTTACCAGTGAGACGAGCAGTGAATGGCTCATGCGGACTAAAGGGGCATTTCCCTCTCCCGGACTCGAAAGAACTGCTCAGTAGTCTAAGTGCAGGTTCCTAGGCGACAAAGACAACCATGTCACCCTCTTAACCCTTTTTTTATATATTGTCTTCATTGTTGTCTGAGAGTTTCGGTCAATACTTCTCAGTAGGTGACTGAGGGTGTTATTCATCCCTGTAGGTGTTCATATTAAAAAAGCAGCATGCCTAAATTTAGCCCTTAAATGCCCTGCAGGCTGATTCATGCCACCTGTGGGTCTGCCACAGGCAATAAAAGACAAAATGATACAATGCTGTCAGTAAATGAAAAAAAAAAAAAAAAAAAAAAGGAAAAAAAAAAATCAAGATAAAGAGACAGCTGGAAAATGTCGCATTGTACATTGTGAAAGGTGACTTTCTCACCTCGACATTTTGGCCCAGGTCAATGTATGTACACATAGGGTGGTACGCTCCTGTTCCACATGCATACACATGAGTTTTGTTGAACGGTTGGAGGAGCCTCACGAAATTTGCACAATCCGTCTGCGGAGATAAAACAGCATCTCAAGATTATAGCCTGAGCAATTACTGAATGAAGTGGATGAAAAGCACTGCTGACAGCTTTAAATCACTGCATAATGCACTCTGTGATGTTGTAAAAAAAAAAGAACGAGTCAAGGCAAAGACAGTGAACATACCTCCCTACTTGATTTTTAATGAGCAATGTCCTTTTGTAATAATTTAGAGAAATAATACTTTATGTCTACTTGGGTGTATCAGAGAGAACATATATATACATATATATATATATATATATATATATATATACTATATATATATATATATATATAATATATATATATATATATATATATATATATATATATATATATATATATATATATATATATATATATATATCTCTATATATACTGTATATATATACACACAATGTTTTGAGGGGCTTTTTTGGAACTTTTTTAACCTTTTGAAGTTTACTTACCAACAGATTTTTCCCTGCATGTTTGCACCGCTCGGTATGTTCTCGTCCAGCTGGCCAGTGAATCTAAAAATGGACAGGACAGAAACTTTTATTCCCCCACGGCTTTTTATTTTTAAATTAGAAAAGTCCACAGAATGTTCAGAGCAATGGAGGGTAGTAAATTATTTAACAACAAACACGGGCAAATATATCTTCATTTGCCATGCAATAATATAATGTTTAAAAGGAATACTGAGATCAATTCAAATAAGTGTGCTTTTTGTCAAAGCTACACATTTTTGTATGTATTTTTTTAGAACAGGTTTTAAAACTGAAACATGAAACTGGCTATAAAATACGGTAGAAGATTCATTGCTATAGAAACCAAAGAGAGTACTAATTGGAAGAATTTAACAGTCTCTGCCTATAGAAAACTGGGACTTTTCCTTCCTAATGGGATTCAATTCCCACTGATAACTTTAACAAATACAAACCAATAAAAATCCAATTTACCCATTACCATAATGTTGTCAATTAACTAAGAGGCTTGGGTTATGACTTCCCTACCCTATACGCACCTGGTAAACTGATTGAGAGCGTTATAATTCATTGGCCAATTGTTTCCTGCGTGCCTCAGTGTGGAAAACTATGCAGGTCAAGTCTGCATATTAAGAATTTCTCATTTGAAAGAACTAGATTTTCCAGAGGAATATTTTTTAGAATTTTCTTTGCATCTGGCTCCTGGAAAATTGCAATTTAATTCACATTTGTAAATACACGCCCTCCTGTTTTTATAAATAAAGCATTTTATTTTGGTGGGATCCTCGATAAAAAAACCAAAAGTAGGAAATCAATCAAAGTGCAGTACGACTGCAATATTAAACATATTATGTTAAACATATTAAACACTCCTTCTAAATAATGAACACCATATTGATTCTTGTGTTTACTGCGGAAGGTATAGCTATGACACATACCTCGCAAATTATGCAATTTCTGTGCAGCAAATTGTTCCCAGGTAGTGACCCAAAATAAATGCTGCCACTTTTGAAGACTGTAAATTGTACATGGTACCAGAAGGTCACACATGGTACTCACTATTGCAGTTTGTACCTTCATACCACTCTATCAGTCAAGCAAAATGTTAAGCTAGTTTTCTTACAAGCTTGAAAGCCATTTCAACCTCATGAGACATCATAACTGTCATGAGAAATTGGGGAAATTTTGGCGCCATTAAGTGAGAAAACAAATAAGCACTGTGGGCTCATAGTAGTGCTGCCTAAGAAATAAGTGATGTGTTCAATGCTGTTTGTAACGGCATGCCGTACAAGCTCAGGCAACCCTGACCAACTGTTTCTTCCACCTTCGCGGTACATGTGCAATAAAGTATGTGCCACGATGATGTAAACATGATGTTGAAGCGAATGGAGTGAAATTGGGGTGAAGAGAGCAACCTTGTCTATAGTTTGGGTCATATTCTCCGAGTCGAGCATGTAGACATGGTCTCTTCCTCCAACCAGCAGCCAGCCACGGTCCTCATCCAACAGCAGAACCTCATAATACCCATGAACCCCTGCGCCATTGTCCCAGAATGTGGCTAAGCTGTCCTTTGACCGTAGCTCTGAGGAATGAAATGAGACACAAAATGAATTGGAAGACAACTTAAATGAACAAAATAAACATGTACTTTGATTAAACATATTCTTTTAATTTCCCCAGTAATACCTATATATTGATATTTGAAGCAGAAATAAGAAGTCCAATCAAATTTGTGGTATAGTTCAGTATTTTACACAAAGCTCAAAAAAACATAACTTGTTTTTGGAACAACACTCCAAAGAAATAAAAGTAGGACAGACAATTCAATGGCTGCTCGAGCAGCTAATGTGTCCGGGGGTATCAATATTTCATGTACAAGAACCCGCCTACCAGTCACCTGCTTGTTTTCGTCACTCGTTACAATGTTATCTGGAAAGAACGGCAAAGAAATACTCGCGGGGTTTCACACATCTCACACTTACTTCACACTTGTTATGCATAATTTACTTGTCATTACTGGGAGTTAAATCCAATTCTTTGTCACTTTCTAGCACAGTACATTTACTATACTTCCCCAGCAATCAAAGCATTTGGCCCAGCATACGCAGCTTTCACATTCCTGACGAAATATTATTACTATATAGCACTAGAATCTAAAATTGTGAACAAATGTCTCCTGATGGCGACCTTGTATTGCAAACCTAATAAGTATTTGTATAAATATGTTTCAAACTGTAGGCTCGTAGTAATTACACGTAGGTTATACAGATGGTTGGTGTATCCTGGCTCCTTGTCAATCAAATGTCTCACCGTTAAGGTCAATGAAAGGGTATCATTAATTTGAAAGGCACCTAAAATAAATATGTCAATCATATGTCCTAACACTGCCTTTTAGGACCACTTTCACAAATTAGGCCTTCCGATCCCCATGTGGAGAAATGTGCGTGTTGTCCCAGCTGGGAACTGTGGAAGCAGTTATTCAGACCGGCGCAGGTTATGCAAACAGAACACACACATGCACACTCTCCCTTATGGATAAAGCATGCCACGCTGTGTCCTCTCTCTCCCCCGGGGGAGACGAAGTTTAACAAGGCAGAAAATGACCCTGGCTAATCAGTGCCAATTAACCCTGCACACCATCGGCTGACATGTGCACCGTGTCCAACAGACAGCCGGAGAGCGCAGTGGGACACGTTTGGGTACACCCTGACATGATGCTTTTGTCTTTCCTATCACTTTTCCTGTAATGTGTTGAGAAATACAAATTATGACAAATGTGCAAAGAGAATTGTTCCTGAAGGCAGATCAGTTTTACACATTCCATAAATTTCGTATTCCATATTCTGTACTTTACTAGTTATCATCTCTTGCCAGTTTGTATTATTAAATTATACTACATTATGCTAAGTATTCCATTTTAACCTAGTCAGCGAAGTTTCTAGGCAATAACGTGGTGGTCTGGCGAATAAACATTCCTTATACTTTTCTAATGCCTGATGTTATTTCTTCAGTCCTTACTGTTTCTTCCTTTGACAAACTACAAATTTCTGTCATTTATTCTGGGTTTTGATGTTGACTTACCAGATTAAAACTAAAAGAAAAAAAAAAACTATTCTTTCCACTGACACAGTGATTGTCAGAATGACTAATCCCTTCCCAAATAAAAGTCCAATTCAGCAATCTACTTTATCCCTGTCCTGGTTTTTCCCCTTTTCTCTCGATGGAAATAAAACCGCACTTCACATCTCAGGGCCTTTGAAAACAGCACCACGGCTTGCTACTTGCTGATGGAGATTAATTGGCTGAGGGAAAAGTGCAGAGTGCCAGTGATGAAGTATCCTCTTCAGGGGCAACTAAGGGCTTCATGACAGACATTTGCATTCCAGCCGCATACAGACGGAATTCCCAAGCCATCTAAAGGAATCGCATAACTATAGAGAGCAAGCAAAATGAGGCTGTGTAATTGGAAAAATGTACTACTATGTTACGAGATATGAATGCACTGCTGTAGTTTCTAAAAACAAACATTAAACATTTCAAATAATTTATTTAATACCATTTTTACAACATATTTGACCATTGAATAGCTACACTTTTTAATGTAAAATAAAATGAAACAAGGAAAAATTACCCAAGTTTATGTTTTACATGCAATATAGTCACCAGCAATGTTACTGTTAGGAATGCAATATGTAAGCATTGTGTTTATTTTCCTAAATCACAGAACCAAACTATAAAACAATCTTGAAGCAACAGTGTCTTTTATTACCCAACAGTATGACTCTTTAATCAACCTACTGTGCATGTTTTTGGACCGGAGGAAACCGGAGAACCCGGAGAAAACCCCCTGAGGCACGGGGAGAACATGCAAACTCCACACACACATGGCCGAGACGGGAATCGAACCAGGACCCTGGCGGTGTGAGGTCAACGTGCTAAACAACTCAATCCAACACATAATTAGTATAAAAAAGAGCAATTTATTAAAATTTATTTAAAAAATTTATTAAAAAGAGTAGCACCTGCTTTGAATCACTATCAACAAATAAATCAACACTGGTTAAAAAGTTAAAAAGTTCAATGAAAATTGATTATTTTGATCACGATGATCATCGGTTTAAATTATTTTGAATTTTTTATAACATTAAATTGTTTTAAATTATTATTAACATTCTAATCTATATGCTTTATATATGCTGTCTGGAAGATTAGAAGTTATTATAACAAAGGGGGAGTCAATCTGGAAAAAAATTCTCAGGCGGCATAAGTGTTCTATTGAGGGCATCTTCAAATGTTAGTCATGTAGTTTATGTTTATATTTTGCTATTATGGATTCAGACATCATGTCCCAAATCAGGCAATGGGATGTAAACCAGAAGAAAAAAACGAGGTTAATATTTGCATTCCTCGCATTCTTTGTGAATATTTCCAAAGTTTTTACATTTTCCATCTCACTGGGATCACTTCCTACTCGTCCCTCACATTTTCCCATTACCGAATCTCTTCTATAAACACTGGAGATTTTCTTGTTTCCCCCTGTGTAAACACATCAGCTTTCACACAGACACATGTATCCTATTATTAAATTTCATGTTATCAACAATCAAATAATCCAAAGGTGAATTTTACAGTATCAACCCTTCAGGGAAATGGGTTTTTCTTATCATTAAAAACAAAAAGACTTTTCCTAGTTTGTGCATTTTGAACTTTGAGGCCGTTGAGGCAAGTCGAGAGAAATAAGTTAGAACCAGGTGGATGGGGTCATCTTCAGTTTGCAAAATAAAATGGCATGATTCCATCTGGCCCAGGCTTAAAGAATCCACTTAACTTCAATAATCTAATATTTACCCTCAAGTATTATGAGAGACAAATCTGCAAAAAATTTCAATTGTCAATGAACAAATAAGAGAAACTGACATAGCTGATCTGATACAATTGTGATAATTTGCTGATGATCATAACACGGTTTACAACAGAGGCTTCTCGTGACAGGTTCAGGCTAAGCGGCTCCTACATTGTTCCAGTTTGATGCCACAATCTGCTGTATAATGCCGCACAAATCAAGCAGATGTGGTGCAGATGGTCAGTGAACCATCTGGGATAAATCATTCCAACCCCAGAATCTATGTTTCAGAATGCTATGGGTTTACTAAGTGCTTAAGCTTCAAACAATAAAGTATATTTTTTGAAGTATATTGCTTATTTTATGTTGGCCTCCAGCTGTTCTATTGCTGGAGTTCTATTGTTGATTGCTCTAGCTGTCTTAGAGCAATTTGTCAATATAAAACTGAATCAATAAAAAATATTAATCGCTACTAATAGCATTCACCACTTAATGCCCACAATTTCACCAGGATTCACCAACAATGTCTGCCTTTGTTTTATTTATGTTATTCTATATGAGTCATAATCAGTGCGGCTTAAGTGAGTTATGTGGAGAAGGCTATATGTATAGCATCATCAAGGTCAGGTTTCGTGACACTTTTTGCTAATACTTCATTTTAATACTTGTCTTGATCTTTAAGCTAAATCAGCCAAGAGTTCAAGACTGGGTCTTAAACCATTCTCTTTATAGAGTTATACCCAGGATTAGGTCATGACATTGATTTGGCCACCTAGAAACACTCTTCACCCTAAGCGTTTACATCTCCAAAATATTTAACAGCAATATTATTGGACATGTCCCAAAATTCCAAACCCATTAAATCTTCAGTTACTCCAGGTCTGGTTTGCTCTTTTCTTCCCCTGTAGGCATGAAGGGAGGTTCTGTCGAGATTAGATGATTAGATGATTACGCATTTGAGTTCTGGTGAAACATAAACCATTTACAAACATTTGTTGTTTGCAATCTAAGGCAGAAATGAACTGGTCCTGTTCCCAACACCTGCAGCAAACTCGCAGACAGATTGATATCGAAATGTACAGACAGGAACGTGACCATTTCGGAAATGTGACTCTGGGAAATCAATGATTACTTTGTGGGTGTGACGACCAAATAAGTGGAGAGAGGCTTACTTTTTTTTTTTTTTTCAAGTGGTTTTAGTCAACCTTTATTGGAAGTGGCGCTAGAAAAGGTCACTAACATCATGTGCATCTCGTCAACCTGATGAGAAACAAGCATGTGCTTAATAATATCGGAATTTCCATCTCCGCTTCTTTGCACTCAGGCTATTTGATTGACCGTAAAGCTCGAGCGGCAAAAAAAACATGGGGATGCCAAACGTTCCGGAGCATGAAGGAAAGGCAAATATCCCGGCTGCTAGGGAAGAAGAGAAAGAGCGCATCGGGAAAATATCTCCTTGCAAACTGCATCTGCACCCTGACATTGTGTAAGCAAAGCATTTGACAGTATAAGAGTCAGCATGGAGTTCAGGCTCTCAGCCAAGATGTCTAACATCTGCAATGGCCAGGGATGCATAGCTACAAAAACTGACATCAATCTGTCATTAAGAGGGGTCATAAGTAGCCTCATTTGACATTAAAATGTAGATTTAAAAAAAAGGATAGGGTTCAGTAATCTCACTGTGTTTGGTGTCTGTAATAAATCAGCTCATGGCTTTTTTTAAGGCCAATTACTGCAACATGTTAGTGTGTATCTGCAGTAGCTACTAGCTTATTTAACGTCAATTTGCACCCAGTCGTCCTAACCCAAGATGTGCAAATGTGTCATTTGAATATAGGAAAGTTCATTCCAAGCATATTTACTCTGAAAGGTACTTCGGCAAATGTGGAGTATATTGCTTTAAACATATTACATCATCAGGTTAATATGTGCAGTTTCCCATTAAATTACTAGGTGCATGCAACCACGCACAGTTCTGATTTTACAGTTTACTGCAAAAGCGAATCGTTTTACTTATTAAATCATTTCAAACAATATCAGTGAAAATCTGACATTGGTATTTTGCCTGAAACGTGCCTGACGGAATCACTCCGGGAAAAAAAATATTAGAATTAGGCTAGACATGCCGAAATTAGGGTTCACGTCAAAAGTTCACTAATGGCCCAAAAATGTTTCAGATACAATGTTTTCGTTGCATCCGATTTCTTGATACAAGTCGCTGCAATTTTCAATCCATTGCCTCTTTTGCATTATTGAATGATTGTGTGATATTGCACTGTTTTGAGTGACGTTTTTTTAACATCCGAAAAGCATTTACAGTTGTGTTGCTATGTTTAATATGACTAAAATAAATGTAGAATGAGAAAATGTAGCAATGGATGCAGGAAATCTAGTTCTACAGAGTATATGATGCATGGTGTACAAATAGCACAATGGATCGGTGTACACTAACAACGTTTGCTCCTTAATTCATTGAAATCTAGATAAATCACCTTGATGAAATGAGCTACAGATTTGTGAATGGTCTACAAAAGACAGTTATAAAGATTTGTGTTTATGCACATTATGTAGTCTTCCTTTCAGATGGTATGGGCACCAGGACATAACTTCTGAGATAATTTCCGTCTGTTTCTCCCTAGAGGCTGTGAGGGAGAGCGGGGAGGAAAAAATATGGCTCTCCTCAGGTTTCTTTCAGCGTTTAATAGGTCTAGGGGGTGTTTGTGCACTGATGATATGAAAGCTTCATGGATGCCCTGGTGAAAATGACTGAGCTCATAAACATAAATAAAGGTGAAGCAAAGGAACACAATAAGTCAATCTTAATTTTGTGCTGGAAAATTCATTTGACTTTCTTGGTGACTCTTTGAATTTAGATTTATATATATATATATATATATATATATATATATATATATATATATATATATATATATATATATATATATATATATATATATATATATATATATATATATATATATATATATGTGTATTATTACATTTTATTTTGTTAGGTTGGTTACAGGAACCAAATCTGGACCGAATGAGAAATTTCCTTTTATTTCACACAATATTTAGCTACCAAAAAAACCCCACTGTTCATTGTGGCTCACCTTAAAAGGTCTATAAAATGAGTTCAAGAATGGTGCCTATTTTCTCATTAGTTAGAGTGAAGGGAAGAAGGCGTGTTCACTGCAATTTTGCACCTTTTTCATCTTTCCCTCTCAAACTTGCAATATCCAGATATCCATTGTGAAGTGGCCGGATATAGGGAGACTCCACTGAGACTCCGAGTTCTTTGCTTGGGTCAGTGGCAACCAGTGACCATAATTACTCACAAGGCACCACTCTGTAGGAGGTGTTGAGGGTCAGTCTCATTAGCTTAATGAGGGGGAAATGGAAAAGAACGAGGCAGAATGACAAGAAATGAAGAAACCCCCACCCCTTTCTCTCCTTTACTTTGTACTTAGTGTTCGCAATAGCAAAGAATGAGGACTAGTCCATCTACATGCTACATTAAACAGAAGTATGATCAGAGAATCATATCAAGGGGAACTCAAATAGTCATAAAAAGAAAAAAAAGATACAACTAATGAATTTCAAAGTGAATGCATTTTAGTAAAAAAAAATCGCTCGGTTCTTATTAAGAGGTTTATTGTGCGCCCAAAAGAGAGAAAAGGAGTGAGGGTGGGAAAGAGGATCTGGATTTTGTAAGAAAAGATGAGTATGGAGAAGCGGGTTGAAACAAGGGACAGAAGAGTGTTAGCAAAGGAGGGTAATAAAGGGGGGGGGGGGAGGCTATGGTATAAGGAAATTATGTCTAAGTGTTTCTGTCACAGCTAAGGCTACAAATTCCCAGCCCTAATCTACCATTGCTTATACTGAATCCCTGCCATGGAACCTTTTCCACTTTCCAATATCATATCAGTTAATGTCATAGTTTCTTCGGCAAACAAATACACGGTTTTGCCCAGCATTTATGTCATGGTACAAATCTTAAGAGCTTTAGTTTGTTATTCTTTCCACGTGACCATAGGATTGCAATAAGCATTCACCTGATATCACCTGACAGTAGTATAATAAATATGCTGAAATATATTTTATATTGTATAAAGGGTACAGGAATACCGGCACTTGTACATCGTACCCGAGTGGCTCAATCTACTTTAGCTCATGAGAAACTGTACCAAAGTCCATATCATTTCTTCTACCTTCATCTACCTGTGGTTTGATAATCTGGTCACAGGGTTCTTTTTTAAATAACTGACAAGATCAGAATGTGGAGTTTTTTATGAATACAAATGTATAATTTTTATAAGGAATATTATAAATATTATAGTCAAATTTCAATAAAAGTGTAATAGATGAATTAAAAGTCAGCAAGCTCTTAAAAGTAATATATATATATATATATATATATATATATATATATATATATATATATATATATATATATATTGTTAAAAAGAGGTTTTAGAAGTTCTAACTGTATTTTATTCATCACTTCATGCATGCTAAAACATGCTTTCTGAGTGATTATTTTCTAACATTCATTTTTTTAAGAAATAATTTCTTAACATTATTTTCTGTGCGTTCCTAATATTTATACTGGTTCACACTGGGCTGCATCACATGCTATCATGCAACAAGTTGTGATTTATAATAGTTTTCCAAATTATCTTGCAAAAAACAAATACTACAAGGTTTTACCTTAAATAGTCATATCCTAGATAAATACAGTCATTGAAGGTCATAAATAGGGTAATAAAATGTATTGTGGCCCTAAATTAAATTCTTCAGAGTTGTTATAAGCACCAGATCAAATGAGTAGAAGAGAAAAGCATTAAATGGCACATTACTCTTACTTAATTGTAAGAAATAGGAATAATGGTCAGCATTTTAATAGAACTAAAACATTAGGCCAGGACAAGCTTCATTACATAATTGACGTCAAAGCTAAAAGGATCATTCTTGGTTCTCCCTATTTTTGAGGTCAAGCTGCTCTTTTATATGGTGCATCCGTTTATATAAAACAGCTGCTCACGTGCTCATTAACTTGTGTGTTTGTGTGGATGTGTGTCGGGAGGATGTGCATGCGATTGGGAGGCATGTGTCATTTCGTTTAAACTGTACACTATTCGCTCTCTTTCACTTAAATGCCTATATAAAATGATAGAGTGAACACACCTGTTGCGCTTGCCAAAATGATCTAACTGATTTTAAGCATTTGGCTTCCGACATAAATGACTCATATTGTGACATTCAGTGATCCGTAATAATAGAATTCCAGTGGAAACAACAAACAAAAAAAAACTTATTATTCACTCCTCAAGACTGTAGCTAAATTGTGGCTTTTGGTTTAGTTTTTGTTACACTGAATGATTTTACCCCTCAGTCTGGCCACTTTGTGACTATTAGTTTCAGTGTAGTCAGTGAATAATTCCTAGAATTTACTGAATATTATTCTTTAGAAGCATGCAAAGGCTTGTTATGCTCGAGTCATGATGGAATTATCTGCATCTGGAAACATCTAACTGTATTAGATTCCATATTAGGCCTCTTGAATTCTCATTCTACGCCTGGCAGACCTCTTTTGTTGTGCAAAGCCTTGAAAGTGTTTTCTCAGTGGCCTCACAGGGCTCACGTCCACTGCCCTTCTTTATTAAGCAATCGGCTAACGTCACTAAGCGCCCGGCTTCTCGAAAGTGTTGTTACTTTTTAGGGTTTCAAGGGGCATTCTGTTCTTTTCTTGCATTACCATGAGTGTTAAGCTTGCCATAGCTATCGACTATGTCCCTAAACAAACACTTAATAGTGAATTGGGCACTGAAATAGAGGTCGAGGCATGTGGGATGATTCCTGGACTCCCTGGGGTGTCGCTACTGGAGCGGCACAGACACACCGCAGTGACTGGGACACCTTTGGCACGTTGTGCTTTTTACTGCATTAAGTACCAAAATGTGCTGCACCAAGTCAAGTCCCTGAGAGACTACTTTATACATTGCTGCAGTGAATGTGTTGCAACACACACACACCACATACTCAACTGCAATGTAAGAGATACTTCAGGCAAGTGAGGCACTCCAGATCCTGTTCCCTTTTTCAAAAGAACTAGACCACATGCTGCTTTGCCTAGTGATATGCAACCGCATCTCTAGAAATCCCAAAGGCTTTGATCTATTTTACTCACCAGTGCTCTAGTGTTAGGTTGAATGATCCAGATCTCTTTACACATTTAATGAAGATTTATCATAAGGGTATTACTTTAGTTGAACTGTAAGTGATACGCTTAGATCAGGTTGAGGGATAGATTTGTTATCTAGCATCTCTGAGGATCAAAACAAAGTGTGGTAATATCTAATAAAAATGACCATCCAAATAAGTTAGATAAGAACTGCAGCTCTGGGCTTCTGGATGACGGCAGCTCCCTCCCTGATCTAATCATTTATCTGCTTGCGGTGGTGTAGATGATACACTCGTACTCTCATGCCAGAGTGGTCCCGTTTCCCCATGTGCGTCCCCTAATTGAAAGCATTCTTAAGGAAGGCTGTGTGCCCTGTTCTGTGTCCCTGACTTGACAGCTTCATTAGGTTAAAGCTTAAAAGAGTAAAGCCAACCGACATGTACACAGATGTCACACAGTCAGAGGCCGTCGCCATGACACCACGTGGCACCAGCAGACTTGCTATCTTTAAGGGTTCACATTCCAAGAAAAGGCATAAATGCGATGTTTAACGCTGGACCCAACCTGTGATCTTCCAACTTTTTTTTTATCAAAAATGACATAAGGAAATGAACACAAATGAACACGGATATTTTACTGTCAGAGATGAAAATTCACCATTGGAACCTTTTAAGACTTGCTGCAACCCTTCACTTTGGGGGGCAGGAAGGGAAGGGGCGGTCGAAAATGAATCCCTCAAAGTCTTTGGTAACCAAAAGACTCAAAGAAGTGCAGCTGCCAGAATGCTAATTGTGATTATGGAGCTTACTCGTACTAGGAAGAAACAGAGACATGATGTCATTCACAACCGTGAGGCCCTTTACTTTGGTTATAATCCACTTAGCTGTCCTCGTCTTCTGTCAGGGGAAAAATAGCTGTGAGAATTACGCTGTTAAGAACCAGATATATAACGCTGTCACCGGACATCGATTCTATGTCAGTCTGTCACCAGGCCTTTGTTTATAAGAGTTCATCTTGTATCACAAGTGGGGCATCGAATGTGTTCAATCACAATAAAATTGTTTCTTGTTAACTGTAGAGTACCTGACATTTTCCTCAGGAAAGGAAGTTATTCCGGGTAACTGTGAGTTATTTTCCGAAAGCTCTTGCAGCCAGCTTAAGAATTTCAGATTTCCATGAGGATTTACCAAAAAAATACTACACATCAAATCAAAAGCCCACTTAAACAGGAAACTGAGACAGCTAACCTTTTTGCCTAAGCATTGTGTGCACATTTTGTTTTTCTTCCTATTATTTCCTCCCAAAGTGAGACAACTGCGCTCCATGCAGATACCGTCCCTTGTTAATGACTAATGTCTGTGTTCGAGTCTCTCTTAAAGGTGTGTTGCTCATGTGTCATAAATAACTGGCGCCTCAGAGATGATGTGTATGCTTGAGACCCAGTATTAACATGCTTAGAGATAATGGGAAGCACATTGGCAGTAAAGAGGATAAGACACTGTACAATGGTTCTTTCCTGTCAGGAAGTCGGCCGAGTGCTGGCCAGTTTCAGAAAAACTCTGGAGGTCAGTGACGAGGGTGGACTGGGATGAGCTGATAACAGACTGGAGCTCTGGAGATGAGCGCTTTGTGGAGAGAATGATCACACAGACACCCTGCGGGATGCCAAGTGAAATATCCCAGGGGCCAAGCCTTATCATTTGAACTGTTGTTGTTTTTTGGATACTGTAAAAGTGTCGTAGTGATAACGCAGTGGAAAAAAAGGGTTACGACGTGAAGAAAAATGTATACAACCCTTGTGATGATAACAAAATGATGATGTGCAAAAACGTCCCAGGTAACTCAGGACAACGTTTTGGTGTTATGTGTCATAATAATACTTATCTTTAGACTAATTACACATGTAGTTATAGATATTATTTGTCCTGAGGTTATATATAATGATCGGTACCATTTTCAGAAAATTACTAATTATTATTACTTATCTATAACTAGCTATAACAGCCACTGGCTGTTCTTATATCCTTCGGGCTAAAAGCGTGCACCTTGTTAAAACCACAATAGTGACAAATTACAGTGTCATAAACACTTGGATAATAAAGATCTCATAAGACTGAATGATTCGACAACAACTGACAGAAAAAAACAGCAACAAAAGTGTTTTTACTGTTGTATTAACAGTCATAGTATCTAAAGCTACAGTAAAAACTACCCTGTATGTTTTTTTATTGTTGTTTTTTGTTTTTGCTACAAGAAATGGAGGGTTTATGATAAAGGCAAGAATTTCAAGTTATATTTTAAAGAATTCAAGGATGTTACTTGAGCTTATAAATAGAAAAAAACCCTGTCAACATAAAAACAAAAACATGAATGCTCAATTATCTATTTAAAGCCTTATTTGCAAACCTGTATTTGAGAGCTGTAGTCGTGGTGTGTATTGATTCAAGGCATTGTCAGCAATAACACCAGGCAGACGTAACTGAAGGAGCACGGCCAGCAGCAGACAAATGTGCGCCGTCTTCTGGAAACCCAAAAAGCCCATCTTCAGTTTCTTCTTGTAACAATGCAGGAGGTGTTCACATTACTGTTTTTCTGCTGTGGAAAAGACAAAGACACACAAAAGAAATATGTTTTTAAATGAAAAAATGCAGCATGTACTGGAAACCTATGATTAGAAGCATGTGTTTCACTATATTTGATTACTGGATGCTGTCACTGGGTAATGGGACGAATTCAACCTAATCACGAACAAATCAGTCTGATTCAATCAGTTTGTTTTAATTATAATCACGAACTGAACTTTCCTACGAGCTAAATATATGTGGCACATATCAAAGACAACATTTATCTAGCTCCGGTTTGGTCCAGATTGGTACACAGAGGCAAAGAATTTGCCCATTAAATTTAAACTAGAATTTAAATCCATAAGACATTTCCACTTGGATGTAAATCCTTCAGAATCCACTGAATAACCAAAAAATAAATGGTGGATAAGAGGCCCATTTCCTGTTCAGCTTAAGGATGCCTCAATAAGGCTTAAGAAGGCTCTGGATGACGTTCCTACATAATGACACTCGCCATGTTGACGTCTGTCCTGTTTTCTGAAAATAAATAAATAAATAGTGAACCGTGAACAGCTGCACATCCTCGTTTGAAACGCCACACTCTGCGGCTGACGCCATCCTGAAGCCTCCAGCGCTTGGGGAAGTGCTTCAGGATTTAGAGTGGTCACGGTATGTAAAAGAAACAGACCCTTGAACGACAAACATTATTAGTCCGGGAGCTGCTACCTGATTTTGATGTGCGTTTGTGCCAGCGTGTGACCTCCGCTGGACAAGGTTCACCCCGAGGGGAAAACTGGTGCATTGTTTAGACAAACGTTCCCATGGCTAATCAGCCCACCGCAATCGTTATTCTATTTCCTCGCAGAGGTCGCACTACGTAAACAAATCGCTCGTGGAACCTCAAAACACTTCAATGGACATTAGAAATGCACCGTAGTCAAAATAAATAGATGTTGTAATAGTACAAGCGAAACATTCTGGAATGTTTGTCGCATTCAAGTAGGCCTACGTGTAGTATATTTTAATACCTATTATCACTTTTGTTGCTCTGCTAATTAGCTGGCTGAGAAAACCAAAAAAAAAAAAAATGGGCTTGTTGAATAGTTAGTTTTCTTTGTCCGTTCTGTCCATACTAGGTCTTTTCCCATGCTGGGGTTTATTGTAGACAGAGCCATAGAAACTCACTTATACTACCGCAAATACCCCTGTGGAGAGTTTCAAACACAGGCAAAATGAGCTTAGGGCTAAACATATGCAAAATACAGATAGGGCACATTTTTCCATTCATTCACAATTTCAAAAGGCTATGCCAATTAAGCCGCTACTCCAACACAGAAACTTTTATCAGGATCGTCAGAAGACAGCAACCATTGTGACAAACCTTTGAGCCACATGAAATCTAATTCAACACCAAGTTTAATTCCAGCATAAAAAAAAACCCAGCTTGAGTCACCCATTTCCACTCCATGTCCACAAGAGCAGGGCATCAACTTTCTCAGGGGCAGATGGGGATGACTGGGGCGCATCAAAAGGTTCGGAGGAGGCGACAGCTTTATGGCAGCAGCTTGGATGATGTTAAGTCTGATTTACACTTCAGGCTCATTCAGTGTCTGTAAGATCTGGATTCGTGCCTGAGGTGGGGATTTACAGCAGCAACCCAAGTGCAGGTGCTCGACTCAAAAAACAACAAAAAAATGACTTCGTTGTCCTTCATTGCAAGGATATCAATCATTATGTTGCAGGAATTTAACTCACACTGTTGAATCAGAGATGATATAATTTGAGGCCTGCGAGGTAAAAGTGTTGCATCTGGTACTAATACAACTCATTCAGTAAAATGGTCCTTCAGGGTTTTTTTTTATGTCTGTTTTAATAGTGACAGAATCCAGTTGGTGGAAAAGAAAGTATCTAAATCACACCTCATCATTTCCCATTACACCTAGGATTCTTCATATCTGTAATTTATAAGGAATTACTATCTTTGATTTATGAGGAATCAAAAAAAAACATGGTTTCCATCATCATTACTGAGTCTAAGGAGGTTTCCTATCGGCTCGGTTACTATATGCTTGCTTCTCAGTAAAGGAAGCAGTGTGTTTCTGAAACTAATCGAGTGGTGTTGAAGTGCAACCAGGTGTTAATACTTATGATTTAACAACACAACATTTGCCAAGCAGGAATTTGTTATAATATATTCATCATGTTTTGATGGTTGGAATTAGATAGAAAATTGATTTGCAAAACTAAATGTTAAGGTTTTATTTCCTGTGACCCAGACAAAAGTCAGTCGTTAGCCTTTTCAATACAAGGAAAGAACACAAACAAGTAAGTGTGGGAAAAGCATCACACATCAGGAAGAGGAAGTAGCTGATACTCAGGCACTTCCATGTGACAAGACTTCTGTAGGTGGAACAATCTGGTCTTTGGTAGCTTTGGTTCTTTTATTTTATTCTATTTTCTTTCCATTTATTTACATGAATGTAAATGATATCCTGTTTCTTTTTAATAATAAACTATAACAAATCATCGAAGTAAGTTTAAAATGAAGAGAAACAAACAAACAAAAAATAATTCACTGCAGTATTCCATCAATCTTAAATTCAAAAGACATGAATGCCTGTTTGTGTGACCTAGAAATAAAGAATTTGACTATTGAGAATGGCTTAAAAGAAGTTCAAATAGCAGGAGGTAGAACACTATGACATGTCCTGTTTAAATGTAGACCCTATAACAAGAGCAAACACACAATGACCTATTCCCTATAAAGAATACTGTGTTGAAAAGGCGGGTGATACATGCAAAGGCTTGGACGGGGCATGATGGGAGCTGTTGAATGCAGTGTTGGTGCTGTCAATGTAATGGATGAGTGCCTTAACTTCCCGTAGTGGCCTTGGTGGGCCTGTGATTGGACTGCAGGGAACAGCAGGACACTGGCTATGTTTCAGTGATTGCTCACTATGTAACCTCCAACACCTAAGACTTTCCAGAAGTCTGTAAATTAATCAGAAATGTAATTCCATGGATAAAATCAACAATCACCAACAGACTAAGACTATATTTTTAAAACTACATCTTAGGGGGAGGGGAATGCGCCAAGATAAACACCGAAAATACAAAAAATGGTCATCGCCGCCAATATCAAATGTAAATCTGAGCTTTTAAACATCACATTCATTAATTTCTGCATTGAATGTATTTCTCTGTAACACCATCTTTGAGCACTTGCATTGTTTTTTACTGCAACAAGGGATATGGACTTTTGACTTGTAAAATATTTTCCATGTTTGTGGTCGAACCAATACCATGCAAAACAAACCACTATCCCAAGTGTCCGTGTTAAATTCAGATTCTGCACCTGGGGTTCTAAGTGTTGTAACTGCCAAGCAAATACTTGTAATTCAATAGCCGTTCACGAATCAGAGAAAAAAATAAACCCTACTTCTTACTGACTTTTGTAAAGCAAACATTTTTATTTTATTTATTTATTTAGCAATAACATTAGCGCTTCCGAAACCCAGAAACTGTGGCACTACACAAAACCCATCATTAATTAATCATATTAAATCAATGGGTACAAATAATAATCTACAAATAATCTTTTCATAATTACGAACATGTTAAAAAAAATACGTTCAAATAATTGTACATTTTAAGCAAGGTCATTTAGGTTTTTATCAACCAAAAAACAAAAGGAGTGGGCAAATACACAGTGGCATCCACTTGCCAAGTGGTCTAGTTAATTAAATAATCATTTGTCCACCCTTTAAGGTCCCAAAAACATGCCTTATTTTCGCACTAGCATTTTGATCGTACAACACATATAGACACTTTTCACAAATCAAAATAAAGCATGAAAAAATAAGAGAGAGAGAGATCTGCAATAGACGAATGCACGACATTTTCATTATCTCTTTTATTGCGAGGGGTGAAAATGTGTGATCTTTTGAGAGCTGAGGAAACGCTTACCACCCTGAGAGCACACAACAGTGGGATCAATCAGCCGAAAAACAAGCAGCCGGTCCTCACATACAAAGACAGCAGCGTAATGTACACCAGACATGTATCCAGGAGGGTTCTAAAGACAAACACTTTCTAATTCAAACCGGTTCTTTTCATTCGAAAGCTCAAACACGAGCTTTTGCATGGAAATCCGTTTCCATAGATGGAACGATCTTTTAGCGATCCGGCCAGTTTTATTGCTACTCACTCAGCCAGAAAAACTAAACAAACTAGGTAGTCTGATTGAACAGAACAGCCAATAGAACTGTTTCAGGCTCTTGTCAGGAGAGAAACACAGGGAAGAATGATTTAAATGTTTATAATCACTGTTTAATTCATTGGTAAAGTGATTAAGATAAAGTATGAGAGCCCTGACCTACTGTATGTAGCCAATGCGTAGACAGCAAATAAGAATGAATGTTGAATGAAATCCTGTATAAATATATTCTTAAAACAATATGCATTCATCTACTGACCAAATCTAATACTATCCAATACTAAGGCATTTTATGAACAAGTCTGTAGAAAGTGCAGTTTCTGAGACATCTGTTAGTCATATACTTGTGCTTTTTGGACTGACGATACACAGCACGGCATTCATATGTGTCCCCAGTCACAGGGCAGGCAGGTTATCTGATGAGAACAAGGTGTGAAAATTTGAAATGGTATCCTGAGTTGAAGGACAGAGGCCAATGTTGCCTCCACCCTTTAAATGCGTGCACAGAATGATACGAAGATATACGAGCTTCGAATGAAAAAATACGTCTATGTTCCTAAGCTGTCAACATCCACACTAATACTCCCATCCTCAGTGCATTATCTTATTTCAGTGGGAGATCGTTCTAGAATGTACTAGCACATTGGGCGTTCTTTTATAAATCCGCAAAAAGGCTTGCAGGTCAGAGATTGACTAAAGTAGTTTAGTTGGGTGGACAACACTCCCAAAGATCGTGTGAGCTAACCTCCTACGATAACAAACAGCACCTCTGCTTCAGGTCTGTTTTGGAGTGCGTGTGCACTGGACCAGATAAGGGTCCACTCCTTCACATACCAGGCCACGAGGCCGATAGAAGCATCAGATTCCTCACCTCTGCATACCAACATCTGGCCACGTGAAACCGCCAGGAAGGCAAACAGATGTACTGTCCATGTTGGATGCTTTGACTTTGAGAAAATCCAGGAGTTGCTCTCAGACCTAATGTCGATGGAGCAGTTCTGTCTTATAGTGGCTTGTGTAAAAGGTATCAAATTGAGACAGTGCTTCACTTCATCTGTCTAACTTAAGTACACTGTTAAAAGAATCAGCGCAAACCCTTTATACTGCTTTGCTGTGCATTTCATATGAAGGGGAGACAAATGGAAAGAATTCACTGCTCATTGCAAAACCTCAGTCACATAGTGTCATTTGCACAAGGAGTCTAAGAGGTAGATTTTCATGTTTATGGCCAAATTCAGAGCAAACCTTTGTTTTTTGCGGCCCAGCTGAAATAAGAAACAATACGACAAAGACGCGTGAGAAGTTTCTCAGGAAGCACGTGTGCTTAGGGATGTGCGAGGTACAAAAGGAGGCAGATCAACACTAATCTGAAAACACTTGTTCACAAGTTGGCATTGAAAATATATTATATTGCCAATAATCTAAAATGTCTAAATAAATGAATATTTAAAATGACTAACATTGGCTTGGTATATACTATACATACATCTTTCCAAAACCACCAAAGAGACTAGTTTGTTGCAGCTTTTCAGAGTCTGTTTCATGAAACACGTGCTGGGTTAACATTATAATTATTTACAAACCACATCTTCATAATTGTTTTTATAAATGTTTTGCATTAAAATATATTTACATATTTTTTAATAAACTGTCAAATTAACTACATTAATAGCTATTTTTAGTTTTTTTATCTTGATTTTATACAAGTAATGAATAATTACGTCCGATTGGACTATTGGAAATTAATCTATTTATGTGATTCAAATCAAGCTTAGCTTCAACTTCTCTTTACCATTAGTTGATTATTTTCTTGTTTTCTAAACAGCACCGTGGAGCATTATTTGTGTGCCGCAAACAATATTGCACATTAAAAACTTTGTCAGCAGTTTACAACTTTGCAAAAATATACAAATCAACATATATAAATATTTAGATATCCATGGATCACTAATAGGCCCAGCATTGATTTAGTTTTCTACTGTATGCATTGTACATTGGCGCATTCGTGAGATCTGATACAGTTCACATGATTCAAATATATAAGTGTGAACAACAAAATCCAGATGTTTTCTGGTTAGATTAATTCCCATCCATTTATATTCAAGATTATAGGTGCTGAAAATATGCTACCCAGAGCCCATCAACACCTACAAACTGTGCTGCGATTGAAACCTATCGTAAAAACCATCTGGGCCGGCCCCCTGCCCCCATTTCTAACAGATACACTCCTGTGTCATAAGTCACTGCACATAGATCTATGCATAGTGTCAGCGTAAATTTGCAAATTGGCTGCCTGACAGTTCTCACATGTCTGCTCAACTTCACTCGTAATTCCCAATGCAGCCCAAGAATCATATGTTTTGCACAAGCCAATAATTGTGCACAACATGAAACAATTTCAGCACTTTCCAGCATTTAATTGGAGGCATTGATAGTAATTCATTTAGTATTATGAGGCACCAGATTCCCATATAACCTCCCCAAATGGCGACTGTGCCTAATGCTACCACAAAGCCTTACAAGGAAAGAAGGAACTTCTCTTTCATACTTGCTATATCGCCGGGCTGATGTTATAAAAGCACGATCTGAGAGTCTTAAAAGGGCATTGCATGGGAGGTAAAGTCACATAGATGAGTAATCTGTTAGTTTTACACACACTTTTTTGGCTATTAATCTAATTCAACGATAAAAATTTGAGACTGATTTCTGATGTCAAAATCTGTCTAGAGACTCATGAGTCATATAGGACCGATTAGAATAGGACTGATTAGAATAATGCGTTCAACAAGGTATGCAAAGAACTGTCTGGACATGACACAGATGGTGCAAAGACTCCTTGGAGTTGTACTTTGCCAAATGTACCCTAGCTCTACAAACTGACTGCAGGGTTAACAGGAAGGCCAAGCAGCACAATGTACAGAATTCCTCCAGCTGAGCAAACCGAGTTTAGTCCAGTTTGGGTTTGTGCGTGAACAATCACAATTCAGCATGTCCTGAAATTGTACTAGTCAGAGGGAGAAACCTCCCTGTGCTTTGAATGGCATGATTTGTGTTAAAAAATAAAAATAAAACACACACACACACACACACACTATCGCCAAACTAATAAAAGATTGCGATACGTAGATGCTTGGTAAAGATCCAAAGCGGAGATCTCCTTTCAGAGATTTACAGAAATGTGGTCTAAGACTTTACCCTGTTTACACAGTACACAAGCAGTCAACGCAACTTCTTTGGGGTAAAACTGTTAAATCTGGGATCCTGTTTTGGCTCTGGATTCAGAAAAGGAAGTTTATTGTAGATCAGAGCTTAGGCTTTAAGACGCTTGGTAAATATTGTCTCTGCTTTTTGCTTTGCACTGCGGGGTGCCTTACAAGTGAAAGGCAGCTTTCCCTGACAAACTGTGTGTCTTTGGTTGTTTAGACTGTTTCACTGATGGAGAGACAAAACATCTAGTGCACATCAAACCAATTAGCTTCAGAGTGAAGTTAAATAATAAGTGTGGCCTTGCCAAAGTCTATATCAAAAGGAATAAGCTCTGTGTTATCAAAGGGGATTAGTTTAGTTTATACACCGGCTGAACAATACACATAAAAACAGATGAGATATCAAAGCTATCAAAACAGATGACCTAAACAAGTTCACTTTTGAAACACTGGTACTCGTTTACCAAACAAGAAGCATTTAACACAATTTATGTAAATGTATGTACAGTAACAAAGATTAATAAACATTAAATTACAGGTGTCACTATTTTGTTATTATTTTGTCCCTTTAATGCCTTTAATTAGTTGCAATCAACAAAACCTTTTTCTGTAGATCTTGTGTGATTTATTTTAGTTCAGTGTGACCTAAAACCATATTTGCACATTTTGATACACCAAAATATTGATAAAGCAGCCCCATTGCGTATGTGTGAAATACTGAGGATATAACAGGATACTGACGGCTACAACAATGACATTGTTTCTAACCAAAATGTGTGTGTGTGTGTGCACGCATATGTCTGTGCGTGTAAACAAGCACATCATTAATCAGTAAATACCGAGGATACAACAATAACATTGTTACTAACCAAAATGTCCATTATGTATTTATCAATTAATTTATTGTATTGTTAACTTCTTGCTTCGAGCACCTCACCAAGTCATTAAGTGATTACCAACCACATAAATATATGTGGTTCTTAACAGATGTTATAGGATTGGTTCTAGAAGATTTCATCACTGGTGGTCCTAAATGGCCTCATTTTTTGTTTGTATGTCAAACCACCCATGAAACACACATTCATAATTCCCTATAGTGGAAGTTCAAGATGTCTGCCTGACAGTGAGCAGTAAATCAGCCCGCGCTAATTCAGACTGGCAGTGGAGCCAGTGTGTTTAAAACAGTGTCACTATCCACTTTCCTGTCTGTCAGGGCCTTATTTGGACACTTCCTTTACGTGGTACAAGAAAACACTAAGATCATACTTCCTTTCAAAGAGTCTACATGCATGCACATAGAGGAATAATTATAGTATTTACAGTGCCTGTATTAGCATGTTAGTTTCATATGAATTGAAAAGTATAATTATAAGACAAGGTCTTTTAAGCAAGGTCCAATTAAGAAAACTACTTCCAGAGAGTTCCAGTTTTCTCTAACCAGGTCCCTTTGGCAACGCTGGGGACATTTACATATACCACGACTGACCACAATTGCAGGGATATCTTATGGCACCATTAGTACATGACGCTTGATTGGAGAGTCTATAAAATTTCAAAGCTTGATTTATGTACTGGATGACATAAGTGAACATATAGAAACTCGAGGGAAAGTCATTTGCGTAACCACACTGTGGCTTTTTTGAGAGTAATTTGCTGATCTTTGCCTTATTTTAAAGTCTTCTCACGAGAGATTGGAAGATCAAAGATGCTACACAAACGAGTGCATGAATACAATGATATGACCCTGGCACTATGCAAATGATTTACACAAGGGCACATAATCCCAATTTAAAGAATTTAAGGGATGGAATTTTACAAAGATAAAATGGACAGACACAATTCTTTGTTGATATCAGTTTACCTTTGTTCACCCACTAGAAACTCGTGTCGTGTGAAAAATCCCCCATTTTTCTGCGCATGCTTGTCCGATGCATACTTCCCCATAATCCATCTGATTTATCTTGGCCCTTGTGGCCTGAGAAATACCATTGCTAGTTGTTCCGGAGTGAGAGAAAACATAGTGAAAGCCCTGCACTGGGAGGCAAGGTTCCCTGGAGAGTTAAGGGGTCATCGTGGCACTCCCATCCCATCTAAAGCTATCTCTGTCTTTTTGCCAGGTGTAGCACCCCCCCCCTCCGTTCCATTACTACTCTAAAAGAATCAATGTATTCATCTAAGAAGTTTAACCTACCATAGCATATGTGGCATATAATAAGTGGTATTTAAGAACACACATGCAAAGACATACTGTATCATTTAGTTATCCTATGTTTATCACCCTAAATCATTTTTGTAAGTAACCCCTGCAGCCTGTCGGGCATTTCGGTAAGCAATAAAAAGCAAAATCTCATAGCAGCACAGATGACTGAATTATGACATGACAGAATCTAATCTGTTAAGTGACTCCGGAGAAGTGAATTTGGATTTTGTGTCAAGGGCTGTGCAACTAAAAGCAGCTTATTGACCCAGAAGTCTGAACACTTTAATTACAGCCTAAGGAACCTTGAACTCCTGACTTGGCAAGCAAACACCATATTCCTACATTAAAGAAATCCCACAGAAGATCAGTAGACCTAATACTGTAAGTCCTAAGTGTTACTCCATAAACTCCAAGAATTAACAGCTGCTCAATCTCCTCCTAGTAGAGCTGCTCAATTCCAAGAACAATGGGAAATAAAAATAGACGGGTTTTACGTCAAACCTATTTCCGTATTACATCATTATTTTTTTTTTTGCAAAATCTCTCTATCACAATGTGGTAAGACTTGCTACTACAGCATCTCTCCATCGTGTCTATCGCAACTGTTTGGGTGTGTATTGAGGAAACCTGCCTCAGTCTGCCCCACATGGACTCACTTCTAGTCAGTCATCCTGGGGTTGGCGCCGGCCGTCACGTTTACTCAGATGCACGCTGGGAAGGAAGTGCACTGCTCTGTTATTGTTGACTGGACGAAGATAAGCGGCAATTAATTACGATACTAGAGTAGCAATACAATGGTCTATTGAGGTGCATGGAAGGAAAGACGCTGCTGCCTTGCCAATTCGAGGACCAAGACACGCAAACCGAACGGTTCCGATATCATTCTTAAGAAACAAAAAAAACAAACTTAATAAATAATTCCTGTAATTAAAATGTCCAGGGACTCCATAGTGCATTCAAATTTACATCTGAGATTAAAAGTAATATTTAAACGTTATCATTTCTATTGCTCTGAAATAAACAGAAAGAATTGTAGTCTCTTATTGCGTGTGAGAACTATACCATATCTAATAAGGATCATAAAATATATGTTTCCACCCTTTCTTTTGTTCGTTTTGTTAGAGGAATGAGCACTGTGGAGAGCACATACAGTAAATACAGCTTTAACAATAGGCCCCCTTTAAAAGTCTTGTGAAACAAAACATGGCAACTGGTATGTTTGATGATCATTTCAATGTGCCTTCAGCAAAGGAATCGATGGCTAATTAAAAAAAAAAAAAAAAAGAATAGATAAAAAAAGAGAAAACGTTAGTGGGGGAGACGCCGCTAAACTTCTGTTTATGTTTGGTTCAGATGGCATTTGTCACGAATATGACATATGACCAGAGCAAATGTAAGAATGCGCGTCTTCTGTCATCACTCACCGTGAGTAAAACAGAGAGAACTAATCAAAGTCAGGCTTTCATTCTCACATATCCCAGCAACAAAGAATGACTTTCAACACTGACTTGAACTTTCTCACCTTAGATGTGTTCTAACATACCTATCGTATTCCTGAGTGTGAGAGACGCGTTGGCGGTTTGTTAACACGTTCTTTTCACAGCATCCTAAACCTAATTCTACGTATAAAATAACTGCATCTACAATGTAGAATCTATGTTGCTTTTTCTTTTCAGATGAGTTTAATTACATATCACCATTTTTTTCATTGGCAGGAAAATAAAAATAATAAGTGTATCATTTGTTTCGTTCTAAGAACGTTAAAATGAATTTCATTTTATATCCGCAATCTATTTTTTATCAATGCTCTCGAATGCACGATAAAGTCCATTACAATATTTCTCTTTATCCCAAATCAGAAGATGAAAAAAACAATACATTGTTAAAGTCGCTAGTGTTATGATACATTCCAGACCAACTTGAATTAGTATTTTAGACTTTTTAATACAAAAAATAGAATATGTCACTTTTCCAAAGGTTACTGTCAGGTCTTTCTGTGTGCTTTTGCTCAAGAGGTTGGTGTGAAAAGACTTGTGAAAACTTGGGTGTGAATATTTAATTAGAATATATTTAATTAGCTTCATTATATGGTCAGAAATGTCTAAAAGAATCACAGAGACATAGAACGCAACAGAAAAGAATAGAATAAAAAATCTCTTTGGCTTGTAATTACTAGTTGTTAGATTTCTACATTGGCCTACATTAAATCTAATTACGATTCCTCTCGATTGGTCCTCGTCGTCTATACAGAATTACAAGGGAATTACGATTCCCTGGTCTTGACGATGCAAAGTGTTTGCAGGTGAAATCATCGCATCTGCAACACCGGAATTGCTTGGAACAGCTGTAGTTAAAACAAATTGAGTGTAATTCAGCTGTCAGGCAAAAAAAAAGATGGATGAGCTTGTTTACTTGTAGAAATTTCACGACTACTATTAATTAGTGTGGATGTCCATCAGCCCGATGATTAATTCAACGTTCTCTGCCAAGTTGAAAAAAATAGCCTGTAGGAGAAAGGATTCTAAATGACCCTTAGAATTTTCCACATGCACGTTATTTAGGATAGATAGATGAAGAGATCAGGTCATTGGTGACATTCTTTTTGGGTGGTCTGTACCCTCCTCTCTCTCTTTTTTCTCTTTTTCTATCCTTCGCTCACTCCTCCACACACAGGAAACAGCAGGCTAGGAAGGAACAAAAAACACACTGGAGACAGCTAACCCACAATAACTACAATAGCCCGTTCACAATGGTGTACATAGCGTCCACTTGCTAATGTTATTTCTCCTTCCAATGCTGGCTTTGTTTCCCACAGACTTTAGTTGATAGTTTCCGCACTCCTGCGCCGACATACAGAATGACTATGAACCAACACCCTGACTATGAGCACCGTGCAGGGGAAGAAAAATCTCTAGGTGGTTCTTTGATAAAGTGAATCTTGGGCTCCGAATAATATTAGAGTTGCACGCATCTTGTGTGAACAGGGAAGAGAAATAGAGCAAAAGGGCTTGATTACGAAATAGCTACACACTACTTGTAAAACTACAAGCTAAAATGTATCATGCAAACTATTGAAAATTAAGAGTAATTTTATTATCCTATTCAATTCCAGACACCCCGGTCTAATCGGTATTGAATTCATAATTGTAACATGGCATTTCACAAAATGCTTAGTACAATGAATGTGAGTTCCACGATTAAAAATCAATGTTTTTTTTTCCCTTGTTGTTCCTTCCAAGGATAATTGGTAACAGATTTCTGTAATTCCTCATTGGATAAAAGAGGCAAATTGTTTAGGAAATAAAAAGACAGTTTCGGTTTCATTGTATAGCTGAACACAAGTTGCCTATTGCTTAATTTAACTTAAATTAGTGAACATTTTAGTGAACACCCAATAGGCAATATGAAACATAGACCAATCAAAATTAAGATCTATTCTATACATACATCTATATATATATATATATATATATATATATATATATATATATATATATATATATATATATATATATATATATATATTCATTCATTCATATTCTACCGCTTTATCCGATCTTTCCCTCGGGTCACGGGGAGCCTGTGCGCCTATCTCAGGCGTCTATGGGCATTAAGGCAGGACACACCCTGGATGGAATGCCAACCCATCACAGGGCACACACACACACTCACACACACATTCATACACTAGGGACAATCTTTCCAAGGTGCCAATCAACCTACCGTGCATGTTTTTGGACTGGGGGGAAACCAGAGAGAACCCGGAGAAAAACCCCCTGAGGCACGGGGAGAACATGCAAACTCCTCACACACACATGGACCGAGACAGGGAATCGAACCCGGATCCTGGCGGTGTGAGGCGAACGTGCTAACCACTACGCCACCGTGCCCCTATATATATATATATATATATATATATATATATATATATATATATATATATATATATATATGGCATTACTGCATTACTGGCCCTCAGTACAAGGGAAAAGAAATGTAAAAGCCCAAGAAGTAAGCAAATTCACCCGACAGGAAATGAAGATAAAATGCACATTTATGAAAGAAAGACATTCACACCTTTCCACTCGTTAACAGATAGAATCCAGGTGTGCTTACGACCTCAAATTCTCACCTTTGCAATAAAAGCAGTTGTGACTGTGTGACGTTACATGCCCGCTTGCTCTGTTTGTCCTGGAACAATCTGCAGAACTGAAGAGCAATAAAAATTCCTCATGAAAATTCTTTACAGCCCCTGCACTGCCAGACCACCAGTCACACCATGGTGCACGAGACTCAATTGATATCTCTTTATTAATCACACGCAGTAACCCAAACCCTTTAGTATAAACAATATAAGAAAAATCTCCTGAAGCCACATCCTGAAACTTGACCTCAAGTCACATTTGAGTCTAATTGTCAAATTCGTCGATGACCCTCTTCCTTGCCTTCCTTGCTTTGCAAGTTTAGACGTAAAACAGAGCAGCATCCGAGGTGCGAGACCTAAAGAGATGTGAACAGGGGGCTGATTTGTTTTGAAGTGAACCTGCTGCGTAAAAAGAAAACGTACCTGTTTTTAAAAAAAAAGTGAGCTCATCAGCTTGATATGTATTCACACAGGAAAATGGTGATTATTAGAAATAATACACCACAGCTGCGAGCAGAAACACCACGCAGTTTAAATGGGCCTTGTGTTCACCGGGGATTTATTTTAAACATATAAATGAGTCATAACAAAACTTCCAAGGGCAATTTTTACACAGTTTTCTCCTGATTCAATGTTATTCCTACAGACAGTGCAGGTCATCCCTACTGCACTACGGTGACCAGTCTGGAAGCGAGAAAACTAACACGTGCTTCCTCTGATGTACAGCTGCCAATGTAACTGCAACAACTGGCAAATGTTACCCTTATCGACATGGGAGAGAGAGGGAATCATTCTTCCCACCCAGAAATCCAGGCCAGATATGTTTCTCTCGTACTTCCACGGAAGGTTTTATCCAGGTTTGATGAACTCACGTAGGACAGTAAATAAACTGATTTGTTGCAACACAAATTATGTGACTATTATTTTTTGTTTTTATCTGTACTACACTATCACTAACTGATTTTAATATTAAACGTTCAGACTAGAGGGATATAGTTTTAGTGAGAGTTTTACTGAGAATGCCCAGATGTTTTTTTTAATTTTTTTATTGTAATATAGACACACAAGTGAGGCAGCATGTAGGTTTCAAATACATATTGTGGCCTAACCTTTACATTTATTTAAATAGAATTTATATTTTTTTTTAAACGCTTTTGGATCCATCTGACAAATGGCATAGTTTCTTCTTCGGTTAAAGGCTGTGTGTTCATGAAGAAGGCCTTAGTCACCTCACATATTCACTATTAATGGCTGGATCCTGTAACGTGTAACTTTATTATGTTCAAATCTACCTTAACAAAAAGCTATGGTGGTATAAAAGGAATAAAACACTAATTCACAGCACTCTCCGCCATGTCTGTGTTCCTATTTGTTTGTCGCGATGTAATACAATACATAATGCTCAGCAAATACTTCGACAAATAGTCCAAGCACCATCACCTTTACTAAATGTTTAATGTTTATTTAAAAGATCTATAATACTCTCCTACCATGAAGTGTAAAAAAAAAAAACAATTGATTTAACCCATGTAAAAAAGCTTCTTGACCCTTTTGAAACATTTGAGATGAGAGCAAGAGACCAGATGCTAAGATAAGCAGAACCAGATCTGAACCTGTATAAATCAGCAACACGCCAGCACAAGACAGGGATGTATGGTGAGTACAAAGTGCAGTCGCGCTATCCGATGGCAAGGGAGTCAAAGTAGAAAAGATTTACTCATGAAACTTAATTGAAGTCCCTTTAAAGTTTTTCCATAAAACATACCAGGATGTCCTGAACTTATGCTTAATATCTTTGAATGAAGAGGACAACCCAAAAGTACTTGTCCTTTCATTCTGGCTCAATGTATGAAAAAAGAACGCAGGCTGAAAATTCGATCCATCTGACAAATGGCAAACGTTTCTTCTTTGGCTACGGACTGTGTGTTCAAGAACATCTGCAATACCAAAGAGCTTAGTCACCTCACATAGTCAATAGGAATGGCTGACCTGGATCCTGTAACACGTATGCTACATTACACAACAGCGTCGTATTATTTTGATCGCCTGTCTATCTGTTCAACAGGAGAACAATACAGTATAAATACTGTACCATACATACTCATTCATCTCAACAAAACAGAACGAATACATTGTTTTCCCTGACATTGTGTTAATGGCATTCCGAATTAAAATGTACTTGAAATGTCCTTTTTACTTTAAAATTATTTGAAATGTCCCCAAGCAAGTAGTTTTCATTTACAAGTTACGAAAAACAGCCAACACAAGCTTGCTCTACAGCTTCAAGATGTTTGGCTCTCTCACGAATCACTTTAAAAGATGCCAAGAATGTGCAAATGTTCATTTGAAATAATGTTAAATATAAAACAAATTACATTTCTTTAACAGTTTTCTTTTGGCTGTGCATAGAATTTTTTTTCAGTGTTATACTGAATACTCCCTTTCACTGTATAAGCCTATGCTTTGCCAATTTGGATGTGCAGAATGATATTATTTAACCATATGACCAAACAAACCCCCCCCCCCCCTGGCCTTTTAACAGTCTTAACACACTAAGACCCGAGTCTCATTAAGACCATTTTTTTTTGCAAATAACGGTTCTGGTCTATTGTGTACCTTGTGTCATCTGTGCATAAAAAGCTGCACATACAGGTGAGGAGCGTCAGGTAATCAGAGGTGTCAATGGCAAATACTTTGTCGCCTTAATTAAGCATTTCCCCCAATTATCTGTACTTTCTACCCCTTACATTTAAAAATAGCCTTGTTACTCCTATTTCATTTCGGCTTGATTTCATTCTGGCTTGTCATCGTTCAAAAAAAAAAAAAAAAAAAAAAAAAAAACATAAAAAAATCCAGGTAAATCGTTCCAGTGAACAGAGTGAATGTAAATGTGGTTGGATGAAATATAAACATAGACCATTCCGACACCCGATTGGTTTGTAGGCGATCACACTCCAACAAGGACATAACCAGTGTTAGGGTCGTTACTCAAAAAAGATTATTTCTCCACTATCACTATTTAAGTGATTGTTGCTCATTTATCATACGTGTACTTTCTCTTCGTCCTCCTCAAATTAAGCTACAGTAGGGAGTTCAGTAGAGAGACGCGGTGATGGGCGCGGCCTAAGCTTTTGTACGTTTCCCATACATTACTTTTACCCTTATACTTTAAGTAGTTTTGAAACCAGAACTTTTACATTTTTACTTGAGTAAAAAGTTTGAGTTGATACTTCTTCACAAATCTTTTTAAACCTTAGTATCTGTACTTTTACCTGAGGAATGAATGTGAATATTTTTTACACCAGTGAAGGTAATGTTCACATCAATATTAGAATGGAGATCATAGTGACTTTGACACCTCCCCATGTGCATATTTTTATTAAAGACACTGGTGATCTCCTGGAATTTTTTCTCAGAAGAGTTTTTTTTTTTAGAACTTTAGGGCAGAATGGTGCTGAATACATTTCCACTCATTGGCAGTTCTGTGTATAAAAACTCTGAATTTATCCCACAACTGAATTTCGTTTATAATAGATATTAAAGGAAAACGCCCAGAAATGTTTAAGCTGACAGTAAATCAAATCACTCTTTCCCACCATGATTAACAAAAATGCATCTTAAAACACACATCCTATCAAACCATTAGGAAAGATTGTTACCAGTAGATGAGCAAATTTTGTTCTAATTCTGACAGCCAATAACAGGAATCTGAGGCTACAGTGGGTACAGACTCACCCAAACAAAGACTGGAAAAATACCAGGTAAAAAATGTATTTCCTCACCTTTGCTATTTCAGCCATATACAGTACAGTACACAGTAAAACAAAAGAGCATTCCCTCAGGACCATGGTGCTACATGAAAAAACACAAATGAAGACACAAAACACACCTACCAAAATACACCATGTGTGAAGGTATGCAAACATTTTTTACAAACTACTGACGTACTCTGTATGAATATGTATGTGACAAATAAATTTTGAATTTAAAAAAATGCAACAAGAAAACATTTACGCATCTGAACAACTAACAAGTGAACAATTGGGGTTTAAGGGCCTTGCTCAAGGGCCCACTAGTGCCATCTTGGCGGTGAACCTCCGATTTTCCAGTCCAGAGGCCAATGCCTTAACCACTGGGCCACCATTTCCCAAGTGGTAAACAATACACAAGATACAATACGCAAAATGACAGTTAAGTACCGACAAATACAGTAAATGTGTGTTAGAACCCTTTTCAACCCCTACTTATGGACATCTTGTGGAGAAATAAACACAGACGGCACATGGAAACTTTCCAGGCTCAGGTCAAATCCCAGGACTTCCAAAGACCATCTTTTTGGGATGTTGCTCTGTAAGTGTTCAGCTTTACTAACGGACCAGATTATGTTTAGTTTTTTTCATTTTGTATACAAGATCTGCCATATGAATCCTGTATGTTTTGTGATACGTAATATTCCGTTCTCACTAGGATGAATACAGATAGGAGTCATGCATCCAAAACACAAAAAATCATTCCAGCTTTTAGAGAGCAGAAAATAAATAAATAAATAAATAAACACACCATGCTCTCTCGCCTTTGGTTCCAGGCCAGGAATTTTTGTCATTCTCTAAGGCACCTCATAAGTTCTTAAACTGCCAATTGGATCCGATCTCTCTGAGCAAGAAAACCGCAAACGGTACCACACTATGTCTCCGTCATCAGCAGAGTGAGCACATGGAAACCCAACAAAACCTCCACAGTATTACTCTGACTATCCCTGACATACCCTGAATGAAACATAGACATAAGATAAGTAGTACGAGAACTTTTATACTTCTTTATAATCATCGTTTTCTATCCCAGAATGCATCGTCACACTTATCAGGTGCATACAATCCATTTAAGCGATACACTTCCAAAAAAAAATGCTATGAGGTTATATTCATTCGTCTTTAGAATTCACCTTTTTGCTCAGTTTCTCCAAGGAATAAAGGGCTGGAGAATGTGTTATAACTCCTCAAAGGAAGAAAGCGAGCTCAGGTTTGAACCCGGGCGTCCGGAGCTGTGAGGATGTCCAAGTTATGGAATTCGCCAAAACACTTTAACTCAGAGGAGCATGCAATTTTCTGGTTCAAGAGACATCTTAGGATAATTATGCAAATATATTTTTTCTTCTCCTGGTCTGTACTTACCGAGGATCTACTTTGAAAGACACACCAGTGGTCCTTAGGGTCAGGTTTGGACTAAAATAACTATAAGTAATAACACTCTCTAAGGTATTATTTGTATTTTATTTATTCTCCCACTTTTTTTTTCTACCTTCACCTACACAGAGCGATAAGAATTTGAGCATGCACTGCAAGTTTCATGGATGGAAGTACAACTGCACAACAGGAAAAGAACACAATTAGAGGACATTACTCACTACAAACAAACAACATTTATTGCCTTGACTTATTGTGGACATTGTGTACTTATTGTACACTATGTTACTTATTGTTACTTATTGAACAGGCTGGAAATGTGACCCCTTTTTTTGGGTAAACTTTTTATGTATATGTTTTAATTCATTTTTATCACTTTAATATTATCACGTAGGGTAAGCATGAGAAAAAAGGGTTGGTCTCGATGCCACATTAGAAATGCCCCATTATAATGAAAGCAACAAAATAAATCTATATATAATTCAAATAAATAGTGTAATTTATTTATAACTTACCAAAGCGTGAGGGTTTTTTTGTTTGTTTGTTTGTTTTTGTTCTTCTTTTGGTAGTAATAAACGAATTATTCCGCTTTCTCAGATGCCGGTTGTTTGGAGCGGCGATGACGCGCGCTCGTGTCTCTTTCCCAAGTCTCGCGCTTAGCCAGAAGCTATAAACATCAGGCACGTGCGGGCTGAGTTGAGGTTACCCTATATGGAAAGCAAAAGGGGTCATAAGCGTGGAAAATGGAATTTCACCTGTTTTTTTATGATTCAGATTGTATTTTTCAAATACACATACATACACAATACGACATGCAGTGAAATGCTTTTTAACGACAGTTTAGCATGTAAACATATTTTTTATTATATAAATGTAATAAAAGAAGATAAGTAAAATAAAATAAAGAGTAAAGAGTAGAAGTAAAAGACATCTTCATCTTCATAGAAAATATAAAAATGGTGTGTATAGTGTAAAGCAGGGGTGTCAAACTCCATTCCTGGAGGGCCGCAGCCCTGCGGTGTTTTGTTCCAACCCTGCTCCAATATACATACCATGTAGTTTTCAAATAAGCCTTAATGACTTGATTATTTGGATCAGGTGTTTTTAATTATGCTTGAGTTTAGTTAAGTTAGTTTGACACCCCCTGGTTTGGAGCCAATTAAAACAACAACAACAAAAAAGGCTAGTAAAAATATTTTCCCACAAAATCATATTTATTAGCAGAAGATGAAGGGAAGGTAGGATAAATTCTTAGCACACTTTGAGGAAGCTCTCAAATATTAAGTTCTAGAAGGGGAGAGTTTTAGCTTCAACCATAATTAAAACACACCTGATCCAACTAATCAAGTCATTAAGGCTTATTTGAAAACTACATGGTATGTATATTGGAGCAGGGTTGGAACAAAACACTGCAGGGCTGCGGCCCTCCAGGAACCGAGTTTGACACATGTGGTGTAAAGTGACCAAGTGTAAGTGTAAAGTGAGGTGTGCCCAGTGGCGGGTGCAAGATGTCCGGTGAAAATTGTCCGGTGTGAGGCGAGTCATTTTTCACAAGTAATATATTAATAATGCAATAAATAAAGATACGGCATTAACCGTCTGGGCCATGTGTGTGTGGAGTTTGCACGTTCTCCCCGTGCCTCAGGGGGTTTTTCTCCGGGTTCTCCAGTTTCCCCCCAGTCCAAAAACATGCACGGTAGGTTGATTGGCACCTTGGAAAATTGTCCCTAGTGTATGAATGTGTGTGTGTGTCCTGCGATGGGTTGGTATTCCATCCAGGGTGTATCCTGCCTTAATGCCCATAGACGCCTGAGATAGGCACTACCCGAGGGAAGATATATAGCGGTAGAAGATTAATGAATGAATGAACGTTACATGTAACATGTACTACCCAACACTGTGTATGATAATTAGATAATATACACATTTTTGTGTTTAGTTATGCGAGTGGTCGAAATAATAATCTTTTTTTTTCCGTGAAATTGGTCTGTGGTGCAAAAAAGGTTGGAGATTGCAATAACACTAGTTTCAGCATGAAATTGTTTTCTCAAACGTCTGCTGCAAAAATAGGCAGCAAGCGGATATGGCAAAATAAAAATATAAAATATGCAGCAATTTGATTAAAATGTTGATATGCTACATCTGTGATCTGTTTGTCACATCATTATGTTTTGATTTCCTATCAGTCACTTGTCTTTCATCTATGTGATATGAATTTGCAGGTCAGAAATCACCAAAATGTAATATTTGGGTACAGCAATATATTGGGCCAGAACTTCAGGGCTCTGCCATTGCATGCATTGAATGGGAGTTAATAAAGCGTAAAATGAAATCATTATCATGGTTTAGAAACGAAAGCGAAGAAACAATAAGAGAAATCGATGCTTTAGTTTTGAGACTTATTTCAGAAAATAATAAAATATTGTGCCAAAACTACATTCCACTATTTGATATTTCATATTTCAGCTTTAGAATGTGAAAGATGCATGTCATTTGAAAGTTAAATATAAAGAATGTCATGTCAGTGTGTGTGTGTGTGTGTGTGTGTGTGTGTGTGTGTATGTATATGCCAGTTTGGGAGATAATTCATGTCATTATTGTTCTATATTTTAATTGATTTCAATTAGCCAAAAATAATAAAAAAAAGGATGGCAATACATCATTTGTGTAAGAATTGTTGATGTAATGGTTTTGCATTATTATGATACTATTGATATTATGATGGGCACAGTGGCTTAGTGGTTAGTATGTTCGCCTCACACTGCCAGGGCCCGGGTTCGATTCCCATCTCGGCCATGTGTGTGTGGAGTTTGCATGTTCTCCCCGTGCCGAGGGAAGATCGGATATAGCGGTAGAAGATGAATGAATTAATGAATGATAAACTGTAGTATAAAATCAATGACCAAATAGAAAAAAATATTTATGAATAATGTAGCACAATAATTTTCACAATACATTAATCACGTTCCAGTCACTATGAGCAATTCTAATTCATCCAACTTGTTTGTTTGGGACTTTAAAAAGTATCCTCAGTCTACACAATGTATTACAATGCATATGGTTGTAGAGAGGGAGGTGGTAGCTCAGTGTTTAAGGCATTAGCCTCTGGACTGGAAGGTTGCAGGTTCAAATCCAACCCCTACCTAACTGCTTCCAATGGCCCTTGAACAAGGCCCTTAACCTAGTCATAAGTCATTACAGGCTGTAAATGTCATAATTATTTTGTTTAGAACCAAAGAAACCACACTAGCTACAGGTGAGAATCATGAAAAAAACCACTTGCTGTGTCGCATATTGCCTACTACACATGGTAAATAGTATCCAGATTAGAATTAGTGTAAATCTTGCCAAAGGCATGTAGATGATCAACTATTTCTGGTAGATTATGGATCCTTTGGGCAGTGAAAAAAAAAAAAAAAAAAAAAAATATATATATATATATATATATATATATATATATATATATATTCATATGTATGAGTGTATATGTGTTTGTACATATATTATATATATATATATATATATATATATATATATATATATATATATATATATATATATATATATATATATATATATATATATATACATCTATATTAGCATAAATTGCAATATTGTGGAAAAAGAAAAGAAAATCTAGGGTTAAGGAAAATATGAGGTTATATTTATATATAGTATATAGATATATATATATATATATATATATATATATATATATATATATATATATATATATATATATATATATATATATATATATATAGTATAAATCATGTAAGAAATAATGAATGAAGCAAGCTTTAATAGAATAAGTTTTATTTACAGTGACCGTGGGTAACACAATGGCTTACTACTCAAAACAATTTTCAATTAGAAAATACACATGTTCTCTTCACGAACTGTTAACTGTCCAGGAGAACATAAACTAAAACCCATTAGTAGCGCAAACAAGTGTTTATGGCCTTCCATATCTTTCTTTTCCCCCTTTCTTTTTTCCCGCATCACCAGCTGTTACATCCTTCCACTTAGTTCATGACGCACATTTTTGATGTCCTCTGGTTATGCAGGTGTCATAAGGACCATGTTCCAGTTATTGTTTGTAATGTCGATATGCAGGATGGGATATGAGGGGTTTTATAATGCTTGGTTGGTTTAATTTCCACTTATTTCTCCTACTAAAGCGTTAGTGTAATCGTTGGATTCATTCAAACTTGACATTCTTTTTAATAAATTGGTCTCAAGGCTAAAACTGACCTGCGAAAACATGTTGAAAATGTGCTTAAATAACTACTTCTTAATATTTCTGTATTGGTAAACACACTTTTGCTATTAACTATACAGTGGCAAGAAAAAGTATGTGAACCTTTTGGAATTTTATGGTTTTTTGAATAAATTTGTCATAAAATGTTATCTGATCTTCATCTAATTCATTGGTATTGACAAACACAATGTGTCTAAAAATAATAACACCAAAAAAAATCCAATCTTTCTTGTCTTTATTGAACACAATCATTCAACATTCAAAATGGCAGTGGAAAAAGTAAGTGAAACCTTAGAATGAATAACTGGTTGACCCCCCCTGGCAGCAATAACCTCAACCAGGCGCTTCCTGTAGCTGTGGATCAGACCTGCACATCGCTGAGGAGGAATTTTAGCCCATTCTTCCTGGCAGAACTGCTTTAGCTCTGTCATATTCTTTGGATGTCTCATGTGTATGGCCCTCTTCAAGACAATCCATAGCATCTCTATTGGGTTGAGGTCTGGGCTCTGACTTGGCCACTCCAAAAGGTGGATTTTGTTTTTCTGAAGCCATTCTGTTGTGGACTTGCTCCGGTGTTTTGCGTCGTTGTCCTGTTGCATCACCCACTTTCTACACAGTTTCAGCTGATGTACAGACATTCTCACATTATCCTGATTTGTCTGATATACTTGGGAATTCATCTTCCCCTCAATGATTGCAAGCTGGCCAGGCCCCGATGCAGCAAAGCAGGCCCAAATAATGATGCTTCCTCCACCATACTTTACAGTTGGGATGATGTTTTCATGACGATATGCCGTGCCCTTTCTACGCCAGATGTAGTGCTGTGTTTATTCCAAATAGTCAATCTTAGTTTCATCAGTCCACAAAACATTTTGCCAATACCGCTGTGGAGTGTCAATGTGCTCTTTTGCAAACTTAAGGCGTGCAGCAATGTTCTTTTTAGTAAGCAGCGGCTTCCTTCGCGGTGTCCTGCCGTGGATACCCTGCTTGTTCAGTGTTTTACGTATTGTAGACTCATGAACAGATATGTTAGCAAGTTCCAACGATGCCTTCAAATCTTTGGCTGTCATTCGGGGTTGTTTCTTTACCTCATTGAAGAGTGTTCGTTGTGCTCTTGGTGTCATTTTGACGGGGCGCCCACTTCTAGGTAGAGTAGCAACAGTCCCAAATTGTCTCCATTTGTAGATTGTTTGCCAAACTGTAGACTGGTGAATTTCTAAAGTCTTTGAAATAACTTTGTAACCCTTGCCAGCTTCATGTAAATCAACAATTCTTGATCGTAGGTCCTCTGAAAGCTCTTTTTGGTGAGGCATGGCTCACATAATCATGTTCTTCTTGTGCAGAGCAAACTCCAAAGGTTTGAGAGTTTTTAACAGTCAAAGTATCTGTAGTCCACACCTCCAAACTTATTATCTTAACAAGACTCCAGGTTTGCTAAAACCAATTAGCTCCAATTAGCTTTTTTGAGGTCATTAACTCAAGGTTTCACTTCCTTTTTCCACTGCCATTTTGAATGTTGAATGAGTGTGTTCAATAAAGACAAGAAAGATCGGATTTTTTTTGTGTTATTATTTTTAGACACATTTTGTTTGTCAATACCAATGAATTAAGATGAAGATCAGATAACATTTTATGACAAATTTATTCAGAAAACCATGAAATTCCAAAAGGTTCATACTTTTTCTTGCCACTGTATATCTATACTGCACAGATTATGTACAGTTTAAAATGATTAATAAGATTAATATAGCGTTGACGCTG
This sequence comes from Kryptopterus vitreolus, assembly GCA_030449085.1. Taxonomy (NCBI): domain Eukaryota; kingdom Metazoa; phylum Chordata; class Actinopteri; order Siluriformes; family Siluridae; genus Kryptopterus; species Kryptopterus vitreolus. The sequence goes on from JACRUU010000013.1 coordinate 16,437,472, forward strand.
AAACGATCAGTAAACACATCCTCATACAATGTGGCATTTATGACGAGTCATGATACAAATGGCAATATGAATATTTACATATTGTTACAAAAAGTTTATAAAAGCATACTATTTATATAAAGGCTTAAGACTTCATTTATTACATTAACAAAGATTCTCCCAAATATAGAGTAATATATGCCTACACTATACAATCATTCACTCCTAATAATCATTTGTTTTACCTGCATGTAATACGATCATTATCTATAGGATAATATAGGATATATAGCAATGAATCCATAGATGTGTTATAATATAATTTCTATAATGCAATAGTTAGGAGCAGAAATTCCTTCACATTTTCCGCACTGGTAAAGTCACAAGATTCTACAGGAGAGTGCAGGAAGTTGGATATTTTGTGGTGTAAACCTTCTTTTCAGTCCCATAAACGAAATAGTCGTAGTTTTTGCCATTGTAGGAGTAGAACGCTTGAGTAAGAGGCACCAGCTCTACGCACTGTCGCTGTGGAGAGACCGACAAATATAGAAACAGAATGAGAGATGTGATTTTTTAAAAAGTATTTCAGTAACAATAAATCATTCCATCCTAAAAAATAAATGCAGGCCGTAGCTCTGGGTAGATTTTCCTAAGTCTAATTTTAACATCAGCCTGAAGTTAAAACAATACCCTGAAATTACATTGTGTTGGTTCTTTTGCAAGGCAAAACTATAGAGCTATACTGCTTGTATATTTATGTACAGTATTTATGGATGCATATTAAACTAGCCAGGCATAACATTATGCCCAATAGTCTAATACTGTGTTGGTCTCCCTTTTGCTGCCCAAAAAAATCCTTCTTCATTAAGAAGATTACAGAAGCTTGCCTGTTGGATTGTAATAAACGGGCAAACCCTTAGTTTTGGTCACCCATGACCCTGTCGCTGATAGATAAACAACACTGGAGACCGGGACCACCCCACAAGAGCTGCAGTTTTGGAGATGCTTTGACCCAATCGTATAGCCTTCACAATTTGGCCCTTGTCAGACTCACTCAATTCCCCACTCTTGCCCATTTTTCCTGTTTCTAAAGCATCGATTTTGGGACAAAATGTTCTCTTTCTGTATAATATATATCACCGTCTTACAGGTGCCATGATGACATTGTTATTCAGTTTACCGCTCATAATGTTATGGCCGGAATATGTATAACAGGAGCTTATTTTGCAAGGTCTAGAACTATAAATACTCCTTGGCCATTTCCCAAACTGCAAACGTTTTTTTCTACTGATTGTTTATGATCTTTCACATTAGTCAAACTCTCCAAGCACAAAAAAGTCTGTCCAGAAGCACATACTATTTGATTTGGATTAATAGCTAATCCAAATTGTAAAAATCTTACCCTATTCCATCCCACATGCTACCACACTATAAAAAAACAAAACAATAAACCCTTAAACTTGTTAAATTCCCGAACAGTAGTAAATAGTAGGAACATTGTCTGCATGTCTTAAGGCACTATTACGTGCATTGTTTCTTTTGTTTTGTTTCTATAGGTACTACAGAACCATCTTAGTTTATGCGCTGGATGGAATTGGAAAATGGTTGCATTTGCTACCCCCTAGCGGATTCAACACAAGTTGCACCTGCCCAAGGAATAAGCAGCAGTCATTGTTTTGGGAAAATTTCTGACTGACCTGTTGCAAGATGCGACTGACAGCAGAGTATTTATTCAGATGCTCGTGAATGGCTTCTTCAGACGCACTGCATATGTCTTTGTCAGGGAAGCCTACGATTGGATAAACCTGTGAGAAAAGCTCCAGTAAATAATGACTCTTTTAAACATATCAGAGCATATAACATCTCAGTGTTATAGATATATTGAAATAAATATATCTTCATTACATGCATGCTCTATTTAGCAAATGTTAAACTCCAAGCCGTTTTACAAGGCTAATGAGGATTTTGGAAAGGAAAGATTAATTTAATAATAAATAAATAAATACCAGGAGACTTTCGTCTATAAAGAATGCTTCCCCGGACACCCTCTCAAACTTCTTTATGGGGAATTCAGACAGATGATTAGGTATGAACTCATACACTTGGTTCTTCCTAAAAAAATATATATAAATATATAAATAAATACATTTATACATACACATAAACATTTTATAAATCGAAATGCATTCATTCATTCATCTTCTACCGCTATATCCGATCTTCCCTCGGGTCACCGGGAGCCTGTGCCTATCTCAGGCGTCTATGAGCATTAAGGCAGGATACACCCTGGATGGAATGCCAACCCATCGCAGGGCACACACACACTCACATTCACACACACACACATTCATACGCTAGGGACAATTTTCCAAGGTGCCAATCAACCTACCGTGCATGTTTTTGGACCAGGGGAAACCGGGGAACCCGGAGAAAACCCCCTGAGGCACGGGGAGAACATGCAAACTCCACACACACATGGCCGAGACGGGAATCGAACCCGGACCCTGGCGGTGTGAGGCAAAGGTGCTAACCACTAAGCCACCATGCCTCTTCCAAATGCATTGGACCAAATTGAAAATCTGGGATTTTAGTAGTGTATCTATGTATGTATATCATTATTTTTTATGAATCTTAGCCCTTCCACTTGAATAAAGACATCACAATAATGGATCATCAGGATTTATACAAACTTGTTGAGTCTGTGTTGCCTTGAGTGCCTCCTTCCATAGTAACCAGTATCCAATAGTAACCAGAGACTATTTTTCATACAGGTTATTGTTGATATTATTATTTAGTTGTTGAAAAAGAATGCCAAACACAAAAAAAACTGCCCAAATGTTCACAGATATTGTCTAGACAGTAAAACAATTTTCATGATTGTAATGACCAATTAGATTAGGAAGGAACGTGGACGTGGAATTTTTTAGCAAGTGATCTAAAATATCATAAATGCTGCAAGTCTACACTTAATTCACATTTAAATTGCATAATTTCAAACCTATTTTGGTCATCTGTAGTGAAAGTGTTTTTTATTGCAGTCCAAATAATTAGAAACTATTGTATATGTATACAATTGTACACTAGTAAAGATACATGGCATAATATTTTAATAAAGACTTTGTTAATCACAGCTGAGTTTTCCAATACATACAGGGCCTGATATTTAAAATACATTTTTTTTTGTTTTTTATTATATATATATTAAATTTTCTTCAGAAATGAAACATAATTGTGGATATACACTTACCATGTGACAGTGAGCTGAATGAAATGCAGAATCTTTTTACGGCCATTACATTTCCGGCATGTTTTATGACCACTACCATGGCACCATGTACATCTATTGAAGGAGAAAGTATAATGACCAAACAATTTTCTATAAAAAATACAAGCACATACTTCACTAATGCAGCTTTGATATTTTTGGCAGACATGTATTATCTGTAGTAACAACTCATGACTGTTTTATTCAGTCTAATCCTTGAAAAATGTCTAGTCATTGACATCAAGCTTTCATTTATGCGATGAGTCTTGAAAGTCAGTAAGTTGTCTGTATCAGGACACTCCTCAGGAATTAAATAACAGTTAAAATAACAGTTTACAGCTGCAATACATTGATAACCAGAACTGAACTGTGAATGTTATCTCCTAAAATGATTCAAATATTTTATTCTCTACATAGTACATCAAATGCAGTATAAATCATGACGCTTACACTTTTCTTCCTCTTCCATGGCAGCCGACACATTTTCTGTTCCGGCCACGAATAGCACCATGACAGGACATACAGCTGGTCTAAAGGGAAAAAGGACAAAAAAAGACATTTCAAAAGACAAGGCTATTTATTATTTTTCATAATTTAGCATTGGATGTTCAAGAGGCCTTGTCATTGTAGATTCAAATGTAATCGTAAAAAGTTTTTAGCGCCCTCTGCTGTCTTTGTAATGAACTACAGTTGCAATGGGAAAAAATAATAGCACACACAAACACACACACACACACACACACACACACACACACACACACACACACACACACACACACACACACATATATATGGTCACTTTTTCTGATAAAACAAACTGCCCCTAGATATGTGATCACATTTATTAGTTATTGCCATAAACATAATTTAACACAGATAATAGAACCACTGAGTAGGATCCTCTATGTTTTTGTGCACAGATTGGATATTTTGTCTTTTGGTTTTCACATTAACCAAATTATTGCAGACTCAAATCAACATGATCAGAACATATTAGGTGGTTTAAAATGTGACTTCTCTTACAGAGATCATATTTTTGACACTTTTCTCAAGCCTAAAGCATAAAGGTACATATTGAAAATCATTCTGCAACATTAAGACACATTAAGACTACAGGAAATGGAAAGCAAATCTTTTTTGTACTTTTTTCTTTTACATATTTTTTTTTTTTACCTAAAGCTAATTTAATGTTATTGTTGTTTTTTTTCGCTCCCATGCAAATTTGAAACTTTAAATATAAAGTACAAAAATACAAACAACTACTTACCCATCCTCTGCTGTGGCAGTGTGTACAACGCACACGTCCTTTCCCCTGGCACTGATGACAAGCCTAGGCAAGATAAATACAAATTTTAATTAAATGAGAGAAAAACAAAATGTCATATACTTAACATACAAACATCAGTGGTTTCCAAGTGATCAGTTTTATAGCAAAGTGTAAATAAAAGATAATACATTAAAAAAGAAATATAAAATGGTAAAAACCATAATACTGGTTTAAGATTCTTAACCAGTATTCACCTTTACAGATGATGTGTGGGGCACACGTACTTTCTGGACCGTGTCAGTGAATTTGGGTGGATACTGAACATCTACTTGCCATGGAGGAGGGATGATTCCATACTGTGGCCCATCAACATACTGACCTATTCAGGAAATAACATGTTCCATGATCAAATAAGGCATCGAGATTTGTTTTCTTTTTAAAGCCAGTATTGGTCATTATATTCATGTACACCATGTACATGAATATAATGACCAATACTGGCTTTAAAAAGAAAACAAATCTCGATACTGTATTATTCAAATGAGCGAGGAATATAACATGATAACAATAACAATAACATACAACAATACTGTTCAGCACCAGGGACCAGGGGCTTTCGCTATCGGTTTAACATTGTTCAAACTGTACACCTTTATCACACACTTAGACAACAATGATGTGAAAGTTTAGGTTTTTGGACATACTGCCATCTATAAAGAAAATGGTCAAAAGGGTGTTCCATTGCTAAAAAAAAAAAAGCAGCAGTAGACAGAGCGTCTTCCTCAGCACAGTTTGGTATTATTCGATGTATGATTCAGGTAGGAAGTGTGATTCAGAGATCTTAAGTTGTATTTTGGAAATATAATAGACATAGTTCCAATCATATTATCTGTGTACCTCATTTCCACATAGTCCTACTAATGAAGCAAAACATTTTGATGCTGAAATGGTAAATGTAAACTTCTAAGCCTCAGTGTAAAACATAACACACAACATGTCTTAGCTAAGGTTACTTTTCAACTTATAAATGATTTAAAAAATCAATTAAACTAAAAGTGTGGATAAGCAACAAAAGTTGTTAAAGGCCTCAGAAAAAAGAAAGCGTCAGGAATAAACACACTATTCTCTATTTTTTTTTAGTTTTGACTACACTACTGTGTAATATATGTAGGAGTAGGTCATCCATAATTTTGTAGTTATCGTTCTGTAATTTATGAGAAGCTTTGCCTTGCTTATCTCTGGGAGCTTCCTGAGTATGACAACAGAGACATTGTGTGTGGGCCAGAAATAGAACTGGGGCCTGTGGGGTGCAAAATAGAAAGTGCACTGGAGAGGACAAAAAAAGTTGAAACTTTATGGGGTAAATCAGTTTGTGAGGATTTTGAAAAAAGTGTGTTAAAGACATCATCACAAAAAGTATGAAAATAAACAATATATTAATTCAGAGTTGCATATATATATATATATATATATATATATATATATATATATATATATATATAGAGATATATAGAGAGAGAGAGAGAGAGAGAGAGAGAGAGAGAGAGAGTTTAATAGCTCAATAAGGGTGCTGTGTTCCAAATAGGGCTTTTGCTATCAATTATCTTAGTAATCGAGTATTCTAATTCCATCAATTAATCAAATAATTGCTTTTCCTTTATTAAAGTGCAACACTAAACAATAGAGAGAAAATATGGCAGGCAGGTCGCATAAAATGAACAAGTAATTTGTTTTTCTTTTAGAAATTGCATACAAGCATATCTGAGAAAACTAAACCTGTTTATTGTATTTAAACGGCATATTACATCAAAATACAAATACGGCGCGTTCAAAAAGCACCTCTGCTTGTTATTTAAACTCATTATTATTCACACTCATGTATTTATTTATTAAATCTTGCACAGTATAGTGATGTGCTCTTAGTTTTTCCTCAAACTAAATCTGTCACCATTTCATTCATTCATCTTCTACCGCTATATCCGATCTTCTCTCGGGTCACGGGGAGCCTGTGCCTATCTCAGGCGTCTATGGGCATTAAGGCAGGATACACCCTGGATGGAATGCCAACCCATCGCAGGGCACACACACACACACACACACATTCACATTCATACACTAGGGACAATTTTCCAAGGTGCCAATCAGCCTACCATGCATGTTTTTGGACCGGAGGAAACCGGAGAACCCGGAGAAAAAACCCCTGAGGCACGGGGAGAACATGCAAACTCCACACACACATGGCCGAGACGGGAATCGAACCCGGACCCAGGCGGTGTGAGGCGAACGTGCTAACCACTAAACCACCGTGCCCCTCTGTCACCATTTCTGTTTTATAAATAATAGCGGTGTAATGGCTCACGGTTGACCCCTGATCTGTGCGGATCACGACTCACCGATTGGTACGCATTTGACCCGCAACTGATTTATTAAAAATATACCATTTTTAATGATCATAGAATTAAATATTAATTTGCCTCCAAATATGACCAATTTAATCCTAGTGGAATAAAAGAAATTCTTTTCCCGGTGATATGCTGTAATACAACCTATTATTAGCACAGGTGTGTTACTGTGTTGCATGATATATATAATACCAGTATATATCTCATGCTCCCAGGCACTTGATCTGGACTCTGTAAATGTTTCCAAGCGATACTAAAGGAGAGAGAAAATATGATTATTCTTAGATGTACTGAATATAACCCAACAAAAATGACCTGGATGCTAGGTAACACACATTAATACTAATGATGTCGGAATATCACTAGCATGACTTAATAAAGTAGTTGATTTACACGATACACTGTAAAAGGCACCAAATTATTGAAGACCAGGTTCTGGGCAGGTTTGCTGCTATACGTCCATTTTTTCCCCACAAACTTGAGCAACGCTTCCCTGGCCACATCTTCAGACACCTGAGGCACCCTGTAGGATCGAATACAATTACAACGTATGTACATAAAAATATATAATTAGATATCTCCTTACAGAAAAATTCACTGGTCACTAACTATACATTTAATCACTTTTGCAAGCCCAAAAAATATGTTCTGAATTGATCACATTTCACAGCAGTGGGTAATGGCTCATATTACTGTAGATTTTTCATTTCGATTTTTGTGGCAGTTATATACAATGCATGGTTTACAAGAAATGTGATCGAATAAATAATTTGCTTATGCAGATGCATGTCCATTTCCATTCCACTGATACTATGGAACACCGGTGACTATAAAAAAAAGATCTAACCCTTTTTTTAAAATCTGGATATTCATTCATCTTCTACCGCTATATCCGTTGTTCCCTCAGTTCACCGGGGGGGGGGGGGGGGGGGGGGGGGGGGTGGGGGGGGGGGGGGGGGGGGGGGGGGGGGCGTGCCTATCTCAGGCATCTATGGGCATTAAGGCAGGATACACCCTGGATGGAATACCAACCCATCGCAGGGCACACACACTCACACACAAACACATTCGGGACAATTTTCCAAGGTGCCAATCAACCTAACGTGCATGTTTTTGGACCAGGGGAAACCGGAAAAAAAAAACCTTGAGGCACGGGGAGAACATGCAAACTCCACACACACACACACACACACACACACACACACGCATGGCTGAGACGGGAATCGAACCGAGATCCAGGAGGTGTGAGGCGAACGTGCTAACCACTAAGCCAACGTGCCCCTAAAATCTGTATCTTGATGAGGCTGTATTTATCATTTTAATATAATGTTGACTTTTTTATTAGTAAAACAAAGTTTATTAATACTCACACTTTTTAGCCATTAAGATCTATATCATACAACATATATAAAAATGTCCATACATCACATAAGGAATGGAAGCGCTCCTGTCATTCTCAGGCTCAGGAATGAAGTCGGGTGGAGGAGGGTAAATCTGATCTGTGCAGTCTGATTACAAAAAAGGGTCATATCAATACAATGTGAAATATCTAATGCAATCTCTCATAAACTGTTTACATAAAATATTTACTTTAGCATTTTTACCATAAGGTTCTATAAATAGTGATGTTGCTGTGACAGTTCTTCTTACACTCCCTTTAGTCTACTGTCTTCAAATAATGTTTAAAATAAAATACGAAAACTAGCGTTTATCTGACACTATCTCATAAAAAATACGTTTAAAAAATGGATACTATTATGTTACTTTAGTTAATACAACAACATGCACAAGTCTTCTTTTATAAAAAAAAAAAGATTTGGATTCAGTGGAACAAAGTAAAATGTCATGACATTGAAATTCAAGCGTTTACCTCCACCTTTATGGTCCTCATAACCCGTCACACTGTCCAACCAGCCTGCAGGGGGCACTGATGGACCCTCCTCAGGAATGATTGAATCAAAGGCTCCTATATAATGAGAAAAATGTGTGTTTCTGAGTGTTGATGTAATTAGGAATTAATTACGAAAGAAACATTTCATGCATAGTTAATGAAAATTTGGTAGTAAATAATCTGTCCATTTTGTAATTATTATTTTAATCCCAGTTCGTCTTTGTCCATCCTACAACGTTCCACCAGATTATCAGAGGTGATAATTAATAAATCAAAATTCAAAACTGCCTCACGGTCCAAAAACATGCACAGTAGGTTGATTGGCACCTTGGAAAATTGTCCCTAGTGTATGAATGTGTGTGTGTTTGTGTGTGTGTGCCCTGCGATGGGTTGGCATTCCATTCAGGGTGTATCCTGCTTTAATGCCCTTAGACACCTGAGATAGGCACAGGCTCCCCGTGACCCGAGGGAAGATCGGATAAAGCGGTAGAAGATGAATGAATGAATGAAAAATACAAAACTGATGAGACTGTATTTATCCACCTTTAGCAATTACATTCTGGTTATGCTTTGCTGTAATATTTCAATTATAAAGGGGGAGGGGGGAGCTCAGTGGTCTAAGGTGCTGGGCTGCTGATTGGAAGATTCGTGTTTGAGCCCCGGTATGGCCAACCTGTCGCCCTTGGGTCCTTGAGCAAGACTTTTAACCCTCTGTGCTCCAGGGGCGCCGTATCATGGCTGACCCTGCGCTCTGACCCCAACTACCAACAACAAGCTGGGATATGCGAAGAAAGAATTTCACTGTGCTGTAATGTATCTGTGACAAATAAAGGCTATTCTTTTTCTTCTTCTTGGCTTAAATATGAAATAGTGTAAAGGCTGGATAGATGTTTTTAAAATCAATAGGGAATAACCTATTTGGGATTTCGGGAGGCAAAAAATAAAGTTTACTAAGTGACTAAATGCGGTAGCAAACAGCACCGTCTGCTTCAGGATCAACAACTGTTAAAAAAACAACAATAGACGTAAAACACAAACATTGTTGTTTTGGCTGTAAGGTGAACCATTTTAATTCGTCCATTCTTCCAGCAGCCTATTCATTGGGCCGGCTGTCTGGGAGCTCCAGCGTACAGAGTTATAAATACAGCATTTCTCACATTTAGATAAGTGAACAATACAATTATAAGGCAGATAAAAATAGCAGCGTGAAATCGCTTCCTCCAAGTGAGATCATACTTAAGATCGGTATTTGAACGCGAGCTAAAGAAAGGTAAAGGAATGGTGGCTGAACAAACAATGCTGAATACTGAAAATACATCACTATGCTGTTGCTGTGTAGGAGGTGAAATAGGTAAACAAATGTGATAAAGATGTGTTTAATATGTGTTTAATTAGGCAAGTGTAAGAATGCTGTTCCTTTACATTTGCACTACAACCAAAAATCGAGTAACAAATGACTAACACATTTTTCACTAATGGCTTCAAAAGAAAAACACAAATGCAACACGAAAAGATTACAAAGTTTGAAACTGTTACGGGACTAGGGTTGGGGATCGTTTCAATTTGATAGATTCCGATTCCACTTATCGTTTCCCAGTTTCGATTCCAAACGGTGAAAAAAATGTAGATGCTTAGACATATATGTATTATATATTATATTATTATTTATTATATATTATATTGTAACATTGTAACAGCTTATTACAATAATTGCATTAGGTTTGTCTTCGTTTTTGACAAAATGTAGCCGCACTTTTGAGCACACTTTTCCCACGGCCCATCTTGTAAATTGATATTTAGATTACCGCATAAGGTCCTGGCAGATTGCCCATGCCGAAGGTCCTGGCAGAGTCCCGGGTGGAAAAACATGTACAAAGGATTCGATAAGACATTTAGGAATAGACAATTTCCTTTTATAACAATTCTTAATCGATTTTCGACTTCCAATCAGGACAGTGTTGATAAAATTACAAATTTCTACAGAAGTTCAGTCAGCAGTTCTAATACGCTCTTGGGGGGAGTTGTGATGTTAATAGAAACAAATGGGTTGCATCAAGCCACAACACAATCCTGCTGTTGAACTTTGGGTGTATAAAAGAGAGAAAAAAAAACGCACACACATCACCAACACAGTACGTTTAAGCATTACATTTGTCTGCCTTTATATGTGACATACAGCTAGTGTAAACTTTGTGCAATGGGAACTCAGGATTGATGGGAAAATCTGCTACCCAGAGAGCAATTCATATCACACAGGTTTATTTGTGCAGACTGCCCGGCACTGCAGATAACAATGGACAAATTAACATAGAAATATAATCCTCTCTGACCAAGTTACTGCCATGACTTTTAAAAAGGGTGATGTAATCTAAGGTGAAATACCAGGACAGACCTGGTATTTCACCTTAGATTACATCACCCTTTTTAAAAGTCATGGCAGTAACTTGGTCAGAGAGGATTATATTTCTATGTTAATTATTAACTCAACAATGGGGTGAATTTTGAGAATGTAATGAAGCGTGATATGATGCCCCACAAACAAAGCAGATAAGCTGATAAGAAACATACTCTTTTAATTACTTTTAATTAAAGTAATATTATTTCGACAAAAGGATGCATTTAATATAATCGGAGACCAGAATGACTTTACAGTGCCATAAAAACAATGTGCTCACCTTCTTTTCATTTCAATATTTTAGCATGCCACACTATAATTTGTAAAAATGGAATCTAACTAAAAAAAAATTATGAAACAAAAAAATTACCTTTTAACCAATTACCCAATTACCAATTAAGATCGCCCATGTGAAAAAGTATTTGCCCCCTAAACCTAATAACGGTTTGTGACACCTTTTGCAGCAATCAGTTCAACCACTGGATAAAATTGGGTTCAAATTTTGTTTCTTTTATTAAATTTTTTTTTAAGCCAGTTACAATATTGTGTTCTTGTTTGTTGAACTTATTCGGGCTTCACGTGAACTTGACCACAAGATATTCTTCTTCAGGATACACTCTTAAATATATAACTTGACTAATGGACATTTGCCTTGAAAGAGCCAAGCATTCACAACTTCCACTGCCATTTTCTTGTTGTGAAATCTTTGTTGATTTTAGATATAATAGGACACGTGACGTTATGATAAAACGGCTCACCAGTCTGCAGGACATTCTCACAAATCTATAAGACGTCAACTTGGATTTTTTCTATTTGTTTTATCAGATTTTAGGTAAGTGTGTGAGTTCCTCTCCATTAGCATTAGAAACCAATTTTGCAACAGGTTTCTAATCTGAAATGAGCAAAATGTTACATATTCTTCTGAGCTCTTTTCTTATACTGAATGAGTCACTGATAAACCAGTGGAGGAATTTTTGTAGGCTGGTCGGTCATTTCCGAGAAGATTCATAACCGTTCCAAGTTTTCTTTTGTTTAAATAGTAGGCAATAATGGCTCTACGCCTTACTACACAAGTTAGAAAAGACTTTTTAACCCAATTTCTTTCCCGTCTACAATAGAACTTCCTTCAATCGAGACAAAACATGCTGACCTTTCTAGCCTACTTTCCATTGCTGTAAATATAGTATTCAGTTGATGTTTACATTCTGCATAGATGCCAGTAATAGAGATTGTACTGTCTCTAATTGAACCAATTATCGCTTTTTTGTGGTTGACCAACAAAACCAAGTTGTAAATAACAATGAATTCGGTTGTAAATAAAAAAAATTTGCATTAATGAATGATTTTGTAAAAACGAGTTTGTTTGTTTATTTGTTTGTTTTGTTGGTTGGTTAGTTGTTTTAATGGTTTGAGAAAGAGCAACACATTTGATCTGATGTTTAAAACATTAATTTGATGCAAAAACACTTTTATTCCTAGTAAACAGTTGTAGTGAGTCATGCATTGTTATAGAACAATATGTGTTAATCAGTAAACAGCAAACTCATGAAATAACAATTTAGTTTTGACTGCATCTGCTCTCTTTTCGGGTGGTATACATTTAAAACCAAATGTCTTGTATCTTACCGACATCCTGGTCCTTCTCATCCATAATCCCTATGTATAGCAGAGGTCGAAAATCTACTAGATTTCTGGAATCTGGCGATTATTTTGATCTGGAGATCAACTTGCTCGAGTGCTTGATGACGTTAGATTAAACCACGCCCATCTGGTGCTCTGCGTTCACTTCGTGGTTGGAAATGGCGTGAGGTAGAATTTCCGGCTTGGGGTGGAAAAAAAACACTTCGACACATCCCACCACAGAGAGGGGGGTTTCAGAAAGTTTGTTTTGCTGACAGAAAGGTCATGTTCATTACATTTAGAGTATTGTGTTGTTGTTTGTTGAACTTGTTTGTTGTTTGGACTTCACGTGAACTTCACTATTCACGTGACCACAAGATATACAGGAGATACTGTTAAATATCAAATTTTACTAATGGAAAGTGTGATATGTCCAAAGGGGAAAAAAACGGGTTTTTAAAAAAAAGGGTTTTTAAATGTAGAAGGATTCATACCTGTAAAAATAAAATCCTCCAGCAGGGGGCGAAACGGGATTACGTTGCCCTTGTATTGTCTGGTTTCATTTTGGTCAGAGGAACATTCTTGCTAAATAAGAAAGTGATGTAAATGTTCTTGGGGCACCACTTGGTAAAATTATTATAATTAGTAGTACTAGTAGTAGTAGTTGAAGTAGTAATATTGATCTTTCTTCATCTTTCTCCATACTATGCTGTTCTTTTTGGCCTCCCTCTTTTCCCCCTCCCTGACACCACCATCCTCATCATTCTCCTCCTCTAGCCTCGCTCACCTTGTCTCAATACATCATCCTACATGCTCTGATTATATATATAATATATATATATATATATATATATATATATACACACACACACACACACACACACACACACACACACACACACACACACACATATATATACATATATATATATATATATATATATATATATATATATATATATATATATATATATATATATACCATAGGATATATATATATATATATATATATAATATAATATGGGTATGTTGCTTAGTGGTGTTACGCCTCACACCTCCAGGGTCTGGGTTCCGATTCCCGTCTTGGCCATGTGTGGTGTGGAGTTTGCATGGAG
>JACRUU010000013.1:16453905-16708905 GCA_030449085.1 Kryptopterus vitreolus
AAATATTTACAGTATATCAAACATGAATTAATATCATCATAAATTTTTGAGATCTTCTGATGATTCACAGGTTAGATTTAATGGCAGTATTCATTTTCAATCTGTGACAAGCATTATATTTCCACAGGTTTATATGTAAATCGTGTATACAAAAGTAGTGGATGAATATATATATATATATATATATATATATATATATATATATATATATATATATATTACTATATATATACACACACACACACAACAGATGCAGCACATACAGGTTAAGGTTACAGGCTTTCCCCATCTCAAATACAGTAATAGACAGACATGGCTTTAGATATGCAACTAGACACTAATCATGTACACTAAGCATGGATAAAGCTACAGATGATATCAGGTATATGACTTCCAAGCTGTCTTAATGCCATTATTATAGCCATTTATTTTTCAGTAAGATCAACAGGCATGTACTTTATACTTTATGCCTTATTGCTAGATAAAATGATTAGAAATGTTATACTATAAATATGACTATTCATTATATACAATTATATTGACTCACTAACTGAAATACAATATATACTGTATGTACTGGTCAACTTACAGTAGTTCAGTGTGTTAATAATACTATAAAGTTAAGACCAGTGCTAGCAGGCTTTGTAAATGGACGATAAAAGAGTCCATCAGTTACAAAATTCTAAACATATAGTATATAGTATATAGTATATATAGTATATTACTGCCTTGCATTACACCTTGGCAGCAATATATACTGCTATAATATATATACTGTTATGTATAATAATATGTATATATGTATAATGTATTTAATATATATATACTGCTATAATACTGCTATAATATATATATACTGCAGCTATAATACTGCCTTGCAATACACCTTGGCAGCTTTAAAAATTAAAAGTCCAACAGTATGTTTCATCCCTACACATTATCACCATATTATTTTTTAATCATCTGAAGCTAATCCTCATAAAGTGTATATTCATGATACTAGGGATATGCTTGTCCAATGCAAGGAACCATATACAAATAGCTATATACCTCCATTCACACATAAAAAGGCATTTAGAATAAACATATAAATGTTTGGGAGAACCCAACGGAAACTCAAGCAAATATGGAGCAATCATGCAAAACACTATATCCATATTTCAATATCCAGGATTACCAGGACTAGTATTAAATAAGGAAGCAAAGAGGTATCTGCTTACTTACATGTCTGCTTCCATCCTTTTTTTCTTTAGATTTCTTTATTGTGACAATCTGTATTTTTTCAATGTATCAGTTGCATACATTTTTTTCCCCAGCAAAATTGCGTTTAAACGTTCAAGAGATTATTGTAAACATATCACAGTGTCCCCTAAATCACAACAGTTCTGTAGTTACATAGTTCTGTATAATCTATATATGACCTGTACTTGCTATAAAGGATCATCCAGGAAGTTTAATATACACCCTTTACAGTATAGCGCAGCAACATGTAGCTGGATAGTCGACTGCTTTAACCTTCGACTCAATCCCATAAACAAAGTAAATGTAATCTTTCTCCCGCCATCTGTAAGTCACCTTATTGATTGGAATCAGCTCAACACTTTGTTGCTGTAAACACAAAAAGGTCAGAAAGTTCAAAATTAGCCCTCACATACACAACAGTTCATTTGTGTAGAACAAATAATTGTATAGTCATACAGTCAAACGAAACTTTAAATGCTGGTAATGTAAACCTCTTGGTGGAGCTGAAATGAATGCAATAAATCCTTCTTAAAATGTGAGGAAAATGATTGCGTGACACTATTCTTCCAAATACAAATTCATTTTAACCTGCTGCAGGATGCGTGAGTTCTGGGAAAACTTGCTGTGATGCTCTTTGACCATTCTTTCAGACTCTTGAGCCAAATTACGTTCTGGGAATCCACTCAAAGGATGCACCTGTGAAAAACATAATAATAATATCCAGGATAAACGATATAGTGAATTTTGCAGTCCCAGGAATAACATATTATTCCTTGGGAAGCCTATTATATTTGACCACACAAACAGGGGCAATAATGATAAGACGTTTTCACCATAAGGTTAGTGTATTTGATGAGCATCTTCCCAGTGACTTTATCCAACTTTTTTTGTTCCAGACCACTTGACTGCTCCACTATATAATCGTCAACGTTGTTTTTCCTGATGCCAAAAAATTCAAGCATGGAAATGGTTTTATTCAATGAATGAGTCTTAGTAAGTAATAAGTTGATGTATCAAAATTGTGAATGATTTACCATTCAACAGTAAGCTTGATATACATTAATAGCTTCTGTTTTCCTTTGCAGGTCTCACATACACTTGTTCCTTGACCTAAACAATCAGGGCACCTATAAAAACAGGGTTAAAAACACAGCAGGTCTGTATGTGACTAAGCGACAGAATCTTCATAGTGTCAAAGATTAGGGGTCAAAAATTCCTTGCAATGCAGACGATTCAAAGTGCAAATAAGCTATTTTCTCACTTATATTTTCTTTATGGATCCACAGAAAACAATGGCCCTCAGGTACATCATGATCTATTTATGCAAACAATCACTGAATAAAACTGAGACATTTTCTTAGGCTAATTGCCTAGAGAGGTGCCTGAAAGGCTCAGCAAGTCAGCCGCAGTGCCAAAACTTACTTCATTTTGCCCGTGCCGCTGCATTTTTCACACACCTGCTCTTCAGAAACTTTCCCAGAGCCTCTGCACATACTGCACTGTATCTGTAACGAGCAGAAGAAAGACTCTGGTTTGGAGAATAAATTCCATTTAAAAGACAATGTGTTGCCTTTGTTTTATAGCTTTACATAATATAGATAGGTGACATTCTATGATCGCCATTATGCTGCTATGGCTTGCTCCACCGTATTGTAGATCTAAATTACATCATCCACAATAGGGCTATATGTATACTGTATAAATAATCTATCTTTTTATTATTCAGTTTTCAAGTATATTATTATACTGGGGTTTAAACCAAAAGTGGGTATGTCATGGCTAATTGAGACAAGAGCAAATACATTTAGTAACAAAAAGACTCCAACTAAATACAAAACACTAAGTGCAGAATCCAGAGGCACGGTGGCGTAGTGGTTAGCACATTCGCCTCACACCGCCAGGATCCGGGTTCGATTCGATTCATGTGTGTGTGGAGTTTGCATGTTCTCCCCGTGCCTCAAGGAGGTTTTTCTCCGGGTTCTCCGGTTTCCTCCTGGTCCAAAAACATGCACGGTAGGTTGATTGGCACTTTGGAAAATTGTCCCTAGTGTATGAATGTGTGTGTGAATGTGTGTGTGTGCCCTGCGATGGGTTGGCATTCCGTCCAGGGTGTATCCTGCCTTAATGCCCATAGACACCTGAGATAGGCACAGGCTCCCCGTGACCCGAGTGAAGATCGGATAAAGCGGTAGAAGATGAATGAATGAATGAAAAGTGCAGAATCCAGGGTTGTGATTCAAAGCTTCAGGCTTTAGTCAGACCGTGCGATAGAAGTGTCCACAGCAAAAACACAGCTTATTAGACCAGTTTTCTTTTTTTCTCTTTGTCTTATTTGTCAACGGTTACATCATGGTATATCTTTTATAGTACAACAGATACATTAACTGCCGCGATCATCTTCAAAATGCACCATATTGCACTTTCCTTATAATCTAATTGTGGCAAGCCCTGGTTTTTATTAAAAAAAAAAAAAAAAAAAAAACAATAAACATATCCTACACCTGCATAAGCTGAGATTTTTATAGTTATTATACTATAGCATCGGCATAAGTCCAGAAACAAAACTTATTCCTCCACACTTATGAACACAAACACTGTGGATATACTGAGTACTGATAAAGAATTCAACTTAACAGCAATAATTAAGATAAGAAATAAGAATGAAACTATGACTGTAAAATAAATAAAAAAATACTATAGTACAGTCTAAAAAAAACAATATATTTTCATGCTAACTCTGTCAGTATGCCTGGGAAACCCTAGCATATAACAAAGTTCCCACAAAGTCGTTTAAGTATTATTCCATTGCAATAATTGTATGATTTTTTTTTGATTTAGTAACTTTCTATTAATTACAACAGAGATTTCGCATACAGAGTTTGCATACTCCTTAAAAGTGAGAAAGTCAAAAAGAGCACAAGTTTTGTTCTATAAATCGATTGTTTAATTATTTCATAGCTTATATAAATTTTTATATAGCTTACAACTTTGAGCTATTTATAGCAAAAGGTTATTTTGTTTGTAGAAATGCTAGAAATACCGTTTTGTTTTGACTCATTAAGTCATATGTCAGTTGAAATGAATCCCACAACTGCATCCAAATTTGGGTCGTTTTAATACAATTGGCATTTGATGTGCACGTCAATATATTATTACAAAAATAAAATACACAAGGGTCATAGAGTGAAATTTTTATGAGATTACTCACGTTCAGAGCTCCAGTACATTTGGTACACTGACATCTTCCTGTGGCACAACAGGTTTCGCACATCTAGCAAGGAAAATCCAATTGTTAAAGGTTAAATTGGTTGTTAAATCACTAATAAACAAGATTAAATACACTAGTAAAGCATTTTTCGCAACTGTATTCAATTTGCATACATTTGTATGTACTGAACAATCAATGTAAACTACAGATGATTAAACAAACAAATGAATAACGTATATGCTAAGGTAAAAAAAAAAAAACATTTCTCAAAAAGAAATCTAACCCATAAAACACACCTAAAAACAACAAGTTTGTAATAGGTTAGTTCACTAGGTAATAAATACCTTGACTGATGCTGTATTTGGCACTTCAACTTCCTGAGTGGTATTAGTAAACATGGCTGGTTCTTGAACCCGAACTTCCCATGGATTAGATGCCATCTGTGTGTAGGTGCTAAGTGCCTGACCTATTATTAAACATTCCCAGGATTAGGAAAAAAAAAACATCATTCATAGACACGTATAAATGACTGTAAAGATCTGATCCTGTTTTTACCATCATAAGGCTTGTTAGCCCACTCAGTTTTTCTGGATTCCGTGTAAGTCTCCAGGCGGTACTGTAAAGGTGAATTCATGTATCACATATGTACATATAGTATAACATCATTTATTTGATTTGTTCATTTTTGTATGTCACTCTGTGTGTGATTGCACTTACTCTATAGGTATTGAACTGTTCCATATTGGTTATCACACCATTTACGGCTGGATCGGACGAATAACAGCAATTGCTGTTCGCATACTCCTTAAACGCCTCTTGGGCCGCTTCCTTGGTTAAAGCAGGAATGCTAAAAGAATAGACACGCGATTATTAGCAATCGGTGTTACTTTGATGAGCGACACTCTAACAGTCATTATTGCATGAGTAAGTTCCATTTATTCTTTGGACACATGTTTATGATCATTTTGGACATTGTATATTTGGTAAAGTATAGTTTTATAGTAGATTCAAAGTTGCCATTGTTCATCAGTTTCAGAACAGCTAATATAGATAAATAACATCTGCAGAATAATTTCCACCTTACGGGTAGACAATATCTGACAAAGCATTGTGGACCATGGTGTTCCTGCACTCCCTGCGCCGGGATCAGGAAGCTAATTTAGGAATTGAAGTGCGAGAAGTCGTCATTAGAAAATATGATACATCCTGTCCTAGTGGACTGTCTGGCTCTGTAAGGGATATCAAGCTCAAATGGACCATTGAATGGACACATATTGTGTGTGATATTCATGGCTATTCATTCCACAGCCAACTTTAGAGCAGCTGCCACAGCTAGGTTTGAGCTATGTTGCATGCATCATGAGCAATAGTGAGATGCAAGTGCTAAGTAAAAGTGTTTAATAAATAATAATAAAACATAAAAAAACAGGCAAAAAATAAAACCCAGAACGAAAATCAGAAAAAGGAAATAATTTTAGAATGAGAAGCCTGAATAAAAAGCAAGGTTTCTAATCTCCTTTCTGTTATATGCTCTGACTTTCAGTCTCAGAAGATGGATCGTGGACCATGCTCCTCCAAGTTTCTGATCTCCTTTCAGTTTTATGCTTGTCGTGACCATGGACGAGTTGACGAGATGGTCTGTAGGAGCCCGAAGGCTCTAGAGCAGTGTCACCTCTACCAATAGGTTTCTGAGCTTCCTCTCACTTCATCTGAGCAAGTCTGGAGGAGCCTGAAGGCTCTAGAGGCGTGTCGCCTCTACCGGTTGGTCTATCTCAGTGTCTTCTCACTTCATCTCCTCCCCTTTCCCCCCTTTGCAGAGGGTGTAGATAGGCTTTACGGACCTGGATGTCCCACCCAACTTCTGAACTGACCAATGCAAAGCCATGAAACTTGAGCTTCGTCTATGCCCGAGCCCATTTAGATATGGAGGCAAGGTTTGGAAGCTAATAAAGTTATTTACTTGTAATATGTATTAATGATTTGAAGCCTCTTACAGTTACATCATGTATATCATGGCGTAGGAAACAACGACCCGATCATTCTGATACCAAGTAGATATTGTAACAAACAGAGGATTCGATATAAGTACTTCTTTCTTACAAACATCGGTTGATATGCAATGAAGGAGAGAGATCATTTGAAAATGAAAAGAAGGAAAGAGAAAGGATGAAGGAAGGGAATTGATCAGCCTTAATAATAATAATATACACGTCATTACTATATTATTAGTAGGAAGGATAATAAAAATGTTCTATAACTAGATTTTATAGTTTTATAACTAGAGTTTTATAAAACAATAAGAATAATGATTATGATTTCATAAAACATTGTTCGAGTTAACACACAGATCACGAGTTTCAGCATGATAAAATAGAACATTATACATACATTAACACATACAGGAGCGTGTGTGTATGTGTTTGTCTGTGGCTGCGTTCAGGAAGTGTGTTCGCATTCTTTTGGAAAGAATGGGGATTTGTTTGGATGTTAGTGACTTTATGACAGTCATAAAACTGCTGGAAGGATTTGAGAGGCACGAAATCAAAGTTTAAGGGCCAGAAGTTTACTTTGGCCAACGGAAATTAATTATTAGCCCCTAAAGAATTTGTAGAGAGTGCCGTATCAACCATTAACATTGTCTCCCTTTTGGAGGTAGGAAGCTCCCCTCTTCTTCAAACCTTGAGGATCTTGCAGATAAACTGGGGCCTCGTTTTCCCAGCCCCTTAAGGTTGGGAGGGGCTATCTGTGAATGGCCAGCCAGGCTGGCACCTAGTGTGGTCGTAAAATCAATGGAATGTCGAGCAGGCATCTTTGAGTGTATGCAAACTATATGTAAATGTAATCA
The DNA here is from genome assembly GCA_030449085.1 of Kryptopterus vitreolus. NCBI lineage: Eukaryota > Metazoa > Chordata > Actinopteri > Siluriformes > Siluridae > Kryptopterus > Kryptopterus vitreolus. Next base: position 16,461,201 of record JACRUU010000013.1, read on the forward strand.
TTTTAAAACTGTTGTCGATCTAAACACTACAATACCAATGATGTTCGACCATTCTATGAGTGGTTTTGTGTGGCACTATTTTGGTGATTTGTCTAGAATGGAAATAGGACTGTCTACAAAGCTTATTTTCGAAACATGTGAAAATTGTCTAACACATTTAAAACCTTACCTCCAGTCCTGTGTAGGCTGAACATCTGCATTTGGCATCGGCTGGATAGGTGGAGGAGGAAGAAACCCACCTTGTGCACAAGAATTGTGCTATTAACAGAAGGCTAGACATGGCTCTCTATATATGAAACAGACTAGCAGTAGCTGTCCACTGGCACTAGGGGGTACGTGATTATCTACTAGCAAATGCATTAAGAACAAGTCATAACTAGGTCCTGTGATCGATTGTTTCTTGATGACTTGTGACCTGTTGTAACTCCTCTAATAGTCATACTAAGGGGAGGATAAGTTTATATCAAAGCAATTTAACATTTTGAAAGCGACAATAGTGAGAGCAGATTCTAGGAAAAAGTAATAAATAAATAAACAAAACCCAGAATGACCGGCGAAAAATCAGAAAAATGGTTTATAGGTTTCTAATCTCCTTTCTGTTATATGCTCTGACTTTCAGTCTCAGAAGATGGATCATGGACCATGCTCCTCCAAGTTTCTGATCTCTTCAGTTTTATACTTCTCGTGACCATGGACCATGAATGTGGAATGATAATCGATAGTGAAACCAAAAGGGTTATTTTACAAACATAAAACGGAAGCAATAGAACTTGACCATTATTGGAGCTTTCTGTAGTGTGTGTGTGGCCACACAGCACTGTATTCGGTTAAATGTGTCTATCATAACCACCATTAACGTCTTCAGCAATTTGAGCTGCAGTAGAATGCCTGTTGGAACAGAACACACGGGCCAGCCTTTGCTCCCCACATGCATCAATGATCCTTGGCCGCCCGTGGCACTGTCACCGGTTCACCACCGTAACTTCCTTGGGCCACTTTTGATAGATACTCACTATTGCAAACCAGGAACACCCCACACAGTTTTGTAGATGCTCTGACCCAGTTGTCTAGCCATCGCAATTTTGCTCTTTGTCAAGCTCCTAACACATCAACTTTGAGGACAAAACATTCATTTGCTATATAATATATCCATAATGTATATATCATCCAATAAATCCATTTAATAATTAGTTAAGTTTCCCTTAACTCTGATATTTAATGTAATGCTCCTACCTCCAATTCCCTCATATCCAGGCATCACGTTCGGTGGGGTCTGTACCCCATATAACTGGGGCTGCTGCATCCCATGCATTGGCGGAGGCTGCATCCCATGCGTTGGCGGCGGATACATAGCTCCGCCAGCTCCTTGTACCGAAGGATACATAGCTGTAGTATACACAGTGAACATTTTTAAATTAGCATAGCAAGCATTTCTTCATCTTAGACAAAGCCAAATGTATATTTTTGACAATTCATGAATGTCATGTGCTAAAACTTGTTAACTTTAAGATATTTATTAACTGTGTGAAAATGATGTATGAAATTCAGCAGAGGACACAGTTCTGCAAGAGCAGAAATGGGAAAGTGGGGAATGTTTCTTATTTCTTATTCTTATATTGACCAGTAAATGAAAATTTATAATTATGGCCCCTACTTGATGCCTGGCTCAAACATAAGCATATGTAAACCATTCATTGGCTATATGAGATACTCCATACTAGCACAGGTCATTTTCAAAATACACCATATATTGCTGGTGTTTGTCTTTTCACATTTTGTATGTGGACTATGGGGTAAACAATGATAACAATCTTAATTCTATATAATGACTAGGTATTATTTAGGTACATTTACTTAATACACGAGTGCTTTTTATGAATAAAAAAAAAAAAAAAAAAAAAAAAAAAAAATATATATATATATATATATATATATATATATATAATTTTCAAAACACAGAATCTTGCTAAATGTGTGCATTCCGGCAACCTAGGAAATATTGAATGAAGTGCACAAATCACTACATAAAGTGACAATTCTTGCGCAAATCACTAGAACTGAGTAATAACGGTCCTAATGTGCATACCAGTAGCTACCACAATCTCCTTCCTGATAAAGATCTGACACGTAGCAAACTTTTAAACATATTCAGGCAATTATTTTATCAGTAAGGATAAGACACAGAGCAGTTACACAGATTATTTTTTTCTTCTTTCAATTATAACCTTTTTCCTTTCATACTGTAGAAGCTTTTACATTTGTTTACATAAATTAAATGCATAAAAAAAACTTTATAATCATACATTTTAAAACAGATCAGTTACTCTCTAATCCAGGGGTGGGCAATTATATTTTCCAAAGGGCCACATGAGAAACCTGAGGTGTGTTCGTGGGCCGAACCAACAATAACGTTGAACATAACTTGTGTTCAATATAAATTTTTCCACTTGTAAAGAGCGGTAAATGATATCATGTTCATTATGCTACCAAAGAATAAGGATATTCTATTTAAGGAAAATAAACAAAAAAAAAATCACTGTATTTTTCCTTCATTTTTCTCACTGCGCACAGCATGTCAGCACTGCTGTGCGGTTATACTTTCTTCTGGTGCGGCAAAGAAGCCGAAGCAGTTCAGCGGGCCGGATTAAAAGGACCAAGGGGCCGGATGTGGCCCCCGGGCCGTAGTTTGCCCACCCCTGCTCTAATCTATCTACTGGGCATCTTTTTGAAAGTCAGAACCAGGCTGGGATGATGATCTATGTTGCATGTTCTTTGGTTTCTTGCCTGTGAAATGTTTTTTTTCCCCACTTTCTATTGAAAAGGAACAGGATGTAATTTAGCCACATTCACAGTATGCCTCAACATGTTTCTTACATGGTTCTCTAAATGTCTTGCTCAATAACTGTAATGTCTTTTGTTAAATCTACCGCCTTGAGACTTAGAAAGGAACTATAAATTCAACTCGCAGTACATTGAGTTTAGCTATCAAGTGCAACAAACGGCCCTGAACAAAAGTGTAAAGAAAAAAATAATACGTTTTAACTTTTTACATGAAGATTGTACCACCTTTTTGTGTATGTGATGAATGAAGCAGCTATAAAGTCCAAATGTAAATCCCTCTGCACAAAAACTTTGGAATTTGAATAATTTGTCACTGAAATCTTAAAATAGTGTGGCTACTCCTGACTACCAAGTAGCCTCGCTTTTTATTCTTTTTCTTTTATTCATTTTCCAAAAATATCACCTTGGATATCATTAAAGAAATTAAATCTGTTGCCTTTTTGCCTCATGGTATTTGCTGAGATATTGATTTACTTTTATACGTAGTAGGATGCACCATGCAGGCAGCACCCTGAAAGATTATGATATTAGATTATTTCATTTATTGACATACGAAAATGACGCCACTTTCGTTGTTAGGCTAATTCATAGTACATCGCCATGTAATTTTAAAATTAATAATAAAATTGTTTCATACCAGCACGCATGTGTGCAGCAGAAGTAACGCAAAAGAACCCATCCGTGTTGGTGAGTAATTAGTTACATGTAACGGCGTTACGTAATTTAATTACAAAATAAAAGTAATAAAAGTTACGGAGAAAAAACGTGTAATTAAATTAGTTACTTTTGAAAAAAAAAAAACTACTTTTTCCGAATGCCACCTCGTGGACAAATGAAGGTAATCAAAAAGTAATCAGTTACTTTGCTTTTATAAAGTAATTGAAAAGTTACACTACTTATTACATTTAAATAGGATCGTTTTTAATCTATAATCTATTACATTTCCAAAGTAACCTTCCCAACACTGTATGTCATCTATATTCAGGGGCGCCGCTAGAAATGTTAGGCCCTATAAAATAATATGAGGTTACATACCCATTACGCCCCAAACATACAAGCCAACCTAGCTATCCAAAATCTTTGTCTGTAACCGAATAGTAATGATTTATTCTTTTCGTTATTGCTTTTGACCACTGGGTATCAGTATTTAGTCATAGACCGATCATGGGTGTAGCTAGCGGATGATTTATTGTTCGTACTTAAATATAACAACAAAGTTATAAATAGAAAAACAAAGTGCGGTAATCACATATTGATATATTCATAAATGTAAAGATTAAACGTGCATTGTATTAAATGCAAAAAGATATAAACCGAGTGCAAAAATGAAATACAATGCACCAGTGACCTTTAACAATCAAAGAGACACAAAATAAATAAGTTAGAAACAGTCTTTTGTTTAAACTTTAATGAAAAAAGTGGTCATCAGACTGTGTATGAGGTAGACACACAAGTCTTAATGAACTAACCAGTTATTCGCTAGCATAAAGTTACACGGCGGTAGTTATTTAAAAATCCGCTAGTATAGTCTAGCTACAGAAAAAAAGATACAAATTAAAGATTCGGATCTCGACGAAAATTACATTCTTTTCATTTCGAGTAACGGTGACAGTGCATCAAACGAAGTTCCGTCAACAAACATATTCCTTTCTTTAAAAAAACAAAATGTGTGAGTCGGCCTGTTTTTACCCTTTCTGCTCTCTCTAACCTCTAGGCTAGGACGGAACCATTCAGCGAAAGGGTAATGTAATTTAATCGGAGATGCAGAAATAAGCCGTACTTTTGATTCATTTTTAACTGTTTAGGAGATACATTTTTATTTTCTATCACACTACTGCTAGTGCTGTTATTACTAATAAAGCACAACTCTGGGGGCCCCCGAAATGCGTGGGCCCTTAGAATAGTCCTAATCCCCCCCCTCCCCCTCATAAACCCCCAAACAACCCCCCCCCTTCTTAGCGGCGCCCATGTATATATTATTTGGCTTTCTTTTCATTCATTCATCTTCTACCGATATATCTGATCTTCCCTCGGGTCACGGGGAGCCTGTGCAGGTCTCAGGCGTCTATGGGCTTTAAGACAGGACACACCCTGGATGGAATGCCAACCCAGGGTACACTCTCACTCTCGCTCTCTCTCTCTCTCACACACACACACACACACACACACACACACACACACAATCACATTCACACACTAGGGACAATTTTCCACGGTGCCAATCAACCTACCGTGCATGTTTTTGGACCGGGGGAAACCGGAGAAAAAAAACCCCGAGGCATGGGGAGAACAATCAAACTCCACACACACACACACACACACACACACACACTTGATTTTTTTTACATTTATAATTTAGTTTCACCAAATAAATGACGGCTTGTGTGTATACAAAGTAAATTAAAAAATATATGCACGCATGACTGGTATGTTAGAAGTTTGGAAACCTACCTCGGGACGACAGGACTCTACGACGTTACTTGGAGTAGATAACGGAAAGAAAATGCTCAGAAGGCTCCACCTCTAATGCAGATAATATAAAACCACCTCCCCTAACCACCCCTTTTCTGTACCTCTGAACACGGCCATATACATCTTCAGACATAGCTCAGAAGAAAACATCAACACCCAGTGACTACATCATCTACATATGGAGCCATCAGTAATTCATATAAATGGAACACATGCGCTGTGATGTGATGATATTAATGGCACAGATTTCATTATAAATAACCGTGTAATTTAGACATTCTTTCTAAGCATTTCAATATTGGTTAACAGTCTAAGGCAGTATATTTCAACGACATCTATTTTTTTCTACTTTATTTTAGTAAATAAAGCTGTATAAATATAATCGACCGTCCACGGGAAACGAGCACTTGTTGAAGGTGATAACATTGTTTAAAATATATAAAACTTTACATTTTGTATTAATATGTATGTTTTAATATAGGTGTTATTAACCAATCACCTGATACAACGAAAAGTTTGACCCATACAACATATGCATGAGTATATTTTGATTAAACTGTTATTTAAATAAATCCGCGCTAAAAAAAAAAAAAACAAAAAAACAAAAAACACTCAAATCTCGGAGACGCACAACTTTTATAATATAATGAGCCTCGTCCCAAATTGCCTTTTACTTTTATCCTGTTATAGGGAAGGGTGTATTCCACGTCGTCTCATTCCCTATATAGTGCACCGATATAGGTAACAACGAGGCGTTTGAAATCCGCCCGTCCTTACTAACTTCCGGTGTTTCAGAGCTGATTTCCCAGCAGTCCGCTCTCCTCTTCCTTCTCTTCTACCTTCTGTCTTTCCGTGAAGACAGAATAGCCGGTGAGTGAGCGGAGAAAATCTATGTCCATCCGGGTATCAATGACTTTATTTTAAACATATCACTACTCAAATACATCCGATGATGTCCTATAATAGTAAATATTGCGATATTTCGTGGTGAAGCTGTAAATGATGTGATTATTTTTGTGTGAATATAAGCCCCAGTCGCGGACATGTTGGCGGGTGTGGAGCTGCCTTGGCTTTGCGTAGGCGCTGGTTGAGGGTGTTCGGTTATTATTATTATTATTATTATTATTATTATTATTACTAAAATAATTAAGTATTTAAGTCGCTGTCCTGTTGTCGCATGAATGTATACACGCTTATTTAATTGTCTGTCGCAAAGCAGCACCATAGCATGCTAACAGAACCGTGCTAGAGGTGCTCATGCTAACGGCTCTTATACACAGTTTGGCTTTAATAAATGTGTGATGAATAAACTACATTTGACTATTGTGATTATATTCAGTAGGTTTTTATAAGGAGTTTGGTAGTTGGTAATGGCAACTATTTGTTTCTCCATTATACTTTGTGTGTATGTATGTATATATGTGTATATATATATGTATGTGTGGTGTGTATGTGTGTATATATATATATATATATATATATATATATATATATACATACATACACACACACACTCATACACTCGTATGTTTTTGGTATTATAATAATGAAGGAAAAGTCAAGAGACTAACCAGTGAGTACCATAATAATGCCATTTTACAGGGTCTTAATGCACAGATGTTGCTTTCTATTTATTTGTTTGTTGTTTTTGTTGCAGCTATCATGGGTGCCCTCAGACCGCTTACCAGGCCTAAGATCGTCAAGAAAAGGACTAAGAAGTTCATCAGGCATCAGTCAGATCGCTATGTCAAGATCAGGGTAGGATTCACCGTCTATGCTCGTTTATCGGTTTTTGTTTATTATAAATAAGCTTGGATAATATGAATTTTAGGGGCACGGTGGCTTAGTGGTTAGCACGTTCGCCTCACACCACCAGGGCCCGGGTTCGATTCCCATCTCGGCCATGTGTGTGTGGAGTTTGCATGTTCTCCCCGTGCCTCAGGGGGTTTTTCTCCGGGTTCTCCGGTTTCCTCCCTGTCCAAAAACATGCACGGTAGGTTGATTGGCACCTTGGAAAATTGTCCCTAGTGTATGAATGTGAGTGTTTGAGTGTGCCCTGCGATGGGTTGGCATTCCATCCAGGGTGTATCCTGCCTTAATGCCCATAGACGCCTGAGATAGGCACAGGCTCCCCATGACCCGAGGGAAGATCGGATATAGCGGTAGAAGATGAATGAATGAATATGAATTTTAAATGATTACTTGTGTGAAGCTGCTGTGAGGTGCAATCCAAATATGTTCTTAAGATCTGAAGTTGTTTAAGTGAACTTAAAAGATTGCTGTTGATCACTAGACATGTTGGTAAACATTTGATAGGGTCTACATCAGGGGTCACCAACGTGGTGCTCATGGGCACCAGGTATCCCCCAAGAAAATGATCAGAAATGATAAGGGTGTTCACATATATAAATGAATATCATTAATAATAATGTAACTAAAGGCAAATTTTTATTTCAAACTGGTAGCCCGTTCTATGACTGTGTCCATGTAGTAGCTCTGTTACAAAAAGGTTGGTGATCCCTGGTCTACATCTAGGAAACCTGGCTAGCAGCTTGATTTGCTCTGACTGGACAAAATGGATAGATAAAAGTATTAGTGCAGATTTCAAGTGTGTATAGAATGTCAGACTCTGGATAGAATCTTTCAATTGAATGTGGAGCAAAAGATGGTTTCATGTTCATTGATTTTTGCCTGTTATATAATTGTTTTGAGGCACATCAATTGGTTTTTCTGTCTGCGTAAGGTTAGTAATGATATTTAAATGCTGAGAAATTGTAAACATTTTGAAAGTCATAGCTCATTATCTACACAAATAACTAGCTCGTACATTGGACTACTGCTATTGTATTTTCTTTATTTATGCTAATTTAGAACCCTCTTTATTCATACACAGAGCAACTGGAGGAAGCCAAGAGGTATTGATAACCGCGTCCGAAGGCGCTTCAAGGGCCAGATGTTGATGCCCAACATCGGTTATGGTAGCAACAAGAAGACCAAGCACATGCTGCCATCTGGCTTCAAGAAGTTCCTGGTGCACAACGTCAAAGAGCTTGAAGTCCTCATGATGAGCAACAAGTAAGAGCCTTTAATGCTATTCTTATAGTGGCTTTGTGTTATGGGACACCTCAGTTAGGTAAGAAGCTTACAAAAATACTGATGCAAAAATTGACGAAAGTCGTATTTTACATTTTCTATACAAAAATTCATGCAGTTGTTTGGGCTTTTTAAAGTTGGTGCTGGAAAACACCCGTGTACAGAAGAGTATATATGAGATGTAGGGGAAGAAAAGAGTAAGAACCCTCATCAGAGACCTAATGTGGCAGTGAAATTAAAATTTGCTTGTAAGCAAAAAGGAATGTTTTTCCATTACAAAATAAATGAAATGAACGATGAGAATCATTCATGGTCGTACATGCTGTTTTGCTGAGAGCTTATTTTGATTGTTTCCTGCCAGATGTGCAGAAGTAGTCACAACATACTACATAATTATTAAACGTTGGTCTTCCCAGACTGATCCTGGTTGCTTAACGGTGCACATTTGAGATTAATTTACAGTGCTGTTCATGATGATCTTTCAGCAAAAGTGAAAGTATAGCTTCAGGGTTGTCATAGTATTTAATAACTAAATATTTTGATTTGAATTCATTGTGACTCTTGAACATTGTTTGGCTTTTTATTAAGAATCTTGCAGTTATGCTGATCACAGTGGTTGGCAAAAAGGTCCATCTTGTAATGAAGCAAATAAATGAATCGGGTCTAAACGAAATGTTGGTCAATTTTGTCAAGTTTAATTAATATCCCATTCCTTTTTTGGTGAATGTGCAAACCTGTTTAACAATAAACACCAGTTCATTAGTATAAACAAGGTCTATAAAAACTAAATCAGCATGCAGATGTGCTATCATCACAGAGTATCTTATCCTTATGTTTATTATAGTTTAAAACTTGAAATATATAAATCCCTCTAAGCTCAACTTTCCTCTCCGGCTGTACCTGCAGAATTTACCCATGTTCTTGTCAGGTATTGAATATGGAGAGGGAGATTGCTGCAGAGGAGATGCCCATTCCACCTCAGGCTCTGCCCATAGCCTGCAGTTGGAAGATAATCTGCAACACATCTGTAGCATGCATCTGATTAAGTGCCTAGTAATGAACTTTTAACTCTAATGATTGCTATAACTAAAAACAGTGGGGGGGGGATCAGCAGTGAAAACGGTAGAGAACCTATATAATTTGTAATGTTTTTGGTGAAACATTGTGCCTATGTTTGTCTAATTTATTTTATGTTTTGTAGGAGCTACTGTGCAGAGATTGCCCACAACGTCTCCTCAAAGAACAGAAAGCTGATTGTGGAGCGAGCGGCTCAGTTGGCCATCAAGGTCACAAACCCGAACGCAAGACTCCGCAGCGAGGAGAACGAATAATCTGCTAATATGGTCTTTCAATAAAGATAAAAATCAGAAAAAAGCATGTCTTATTTTTGCATATTGTGTTGTCAATCTTTATTGCTTTAGTGAATCATAACCAATTGGTAAAAAGATGCTGGGTCAATTATCTCTTAGTTAGTCTTGTGGTGTGTTGTGGTACTAAATCATTCACAAAAATACCACTCATTTCTATTATCTATTATCACATAGCAGTGCAGTCAAACAGAAAAATCCTAACTAGTGTCCATTGACTCCACTGCCCCTGATAGGGGGTCTCCCTGAACACTTTCAAAAATGGTGGCCATCTCTGCATTGGTTCTGATCTGTGTGGCAAAGTCAGCCATCGCCGGACTTTTCTCCACGTCTCTGATGGAAAGAAGTGCGGCCACTGCACGCATCGCCGATCGCCTCAGCTCTTCCTGCTTTTCAAACTCCTGCTTCACGGAGCCAGCTTTTACCTAAGGGGGAAAATGGAGGGAAATGTTGACTTGTCCTTGTTATTCAATAATCACCGAGGTATTTTACAAGATGGTGGTGTACCTTAGTAGTACATGTGGCTCTAAGGGGCTCCACTAGACGGTCCAACCTTTGGACAACAGCAGATGGGCACAAAGAGGCAAGTCTGGCTAGCATGATGAAGGTTAACATCTGAAGGAAGCAAAGATATAACTTATGTTGTGATAGAAAGTCATTCTTTTCATAAACATTTAAAAGTGAGAGACATTTTTTGAGATTTAGGGATGTAAATATAGTAGAAAAGTACTTAAGATTTATAAGCATCTTTAAAATATCCTTAAAATGAAAACAGTTACATAAAAAAAAAAATACGTGACATGTTAAGGAAATGTATCAGCAATCAGGAGGTGTGTGTACAACAGTGGATGATATTTGTTGAGTTGATGCATTATAATGAATAATAATATTGGATATTATGTAAAGGAATATAATGAAAAATAAAAGGGATGTGGGAGCTCCGTGGTTAAGGTATTGGCTTCTGGACCGGAAGATCGCAGGTTCAAATCCCACCACCACCAAGCTGTCACTTAACGTGCCCTTCAGCAAGGCCCTTAACCCTCAGTTGTAAGTCGCTCTGGATAAACGTAACTATGTAATAATTATAATATGAAAGGCACGGAATCATGTGGTATGGCATTATCACCATACTTACTCTAATGTCATAGTGGTCTTTTAGTCCTTCCTCCACATGGTTGAGGAACTCGAAGATGTCCACACATTCCAAACAGTTGTCTAGTAGAGTGTACATGCATTCAAAGGCTGCTTTGCGCACATCTAACCCATCATCCACTGTGTGCTTAAACGGACCCATCTCCACCTGAAATATCAAGCCAGCTATTAATCTCTGCACATTATTATATATGTTAAATTATTAATTATATATATATATATATATATCCATATGTATGGAAAACCATGCCACTGTTTTCCACACTACTGTGAGTAAATCGCGAAATGGCGTGCTACCTCTCGAATGAGTTCCTTCCTGATTTGCGTTTCCTTGTAAAGGTTTGGCAGGACTCCCGTTAGAAGACTCCGTATCAGCACAGGTTTGTTGTGTGCAGCTGAGTTAAACATCACCAAGGCAACACGCCTTACATTGAGATCTGTGTCTTGGATGGTTTTTAAGAAATCACCTAGTGGGTGGGGGGGGGGGGGACATGACCGCAGTGTGACCGCTTTGAAATGGAGTAGAACAACATTCGTGAAAAAAATTCAATAAAACGATTATACCTATGCACTCTTTAAGGAGGGAATCTACAGCCACAGGTTGATCTACTATTGTGAATTTCACGGCTGTCACAACGGTACTACGGGCAAGAGGTGAACCTGAGAAGAGATCGTTTTTATATTCGACGGATATTCAGTTAGCTGTATTTCTTCTTAACGTATACCTCTATATAATTCGCGTTTAAAATGATGGCTTACCCGTGGATAACTGCTTCTTAAGTCTGGGCAGAAGCTCAGACGGGTTGACAAGTGTAAGCTTTCCCAGACATTCGGCCACAACGTTACGCGTACCTTCTTCTGGACACTCGCAGTTCTTGAAGAGCAGAGACCAAATGCTTTCCACATGAGGCTTTAGACTTTCTACCGATAAGGCACTGATCACTTCTTTTAATGAATGAAGAAGCAGGTACTGCCTCTTAGGCTGGCTACCAATTTCCTTTAACAGGAATGGAAGATACTCGTCGATATTTCCCACACAGATGTTGCCCAGTGCACACGATGCTGCAGATTTCACCTCTTCATTGGGAGAACCAAACGCCTCCATGATTACAGTCTTCATCTCCTTGTGGGCTCCAAGATTCATCGAACGCCCCACTTCCCCGAGACAAAGAAACGACAGGATCCTCACCGACTCTGAATTCTTCTGGTTTTTGACCTCCGTGGTGAGATTGGTGACCGTCCCGGAAGCTTCTTTGGGACACACTGATGCAAGCGCGGCCACACATTTTGCAACTGAGTAATAAGATTGTCTGTGGACTGGCATGGAGTCAGGTGATTTAGACTTATAGAATGGACCAGTCAAAGCTTTTATGAGATCATTGTACCCTGCATTGCTGGCCTTGGTTAAAACCAGGACTTGGATGAACTCAATGATGGAACCAAGAGCACCTCCTTGAAGCAATGGCGAATGAACCAAGTGAAGGACTTCAGGTAAGATCGTGCCGCCTATCCTGTCTAAAGACGTTGGGCAAACTTTGGCCATACACGTGACAAGCATGATAGCTACCTGCGAGACATGCATATCACTCTCTTTAACCAAAGAAGGTAATTCATTCAAAACGGACTCTATTAAAGCCGGTTTGAAACTGTCACTGTAGTTTGTCACGATGATATTTAGAGCCGTTAACGTGCTTAGCTTGAGGGCCCGCTGGTTCTTCCGTAAGAATGACCCAAGGACTGGAATCGCTTCTGTCAGGATCGGTCTTATGTCAACCTTAAGTGGAGACGTGGCAATGATGGATAAAGCCTTTACTGCCGTGAGCCTGGTAATTTCATTCTTTAGTCTCTCCAAAAAGATCTGCAGGGTTGGTTGAAGGTCTCCTCCCAAATGGTCCCCTAGATGACTGATAATGTGGGCCATGCAGGTTATGGCCCTTTCCTTCACCTCCTGGTCGATATCTGCTGCTTTTAACCTCTTTAAAGTACTGCTGAAGATCTCATTAACATACGGCTTTGCATCCAATGAAGACGGTGTATTCAGGGGGCGCATCATCTTGACCATTTGCTGCGTCACTTGAAGCGCTTCAGACGTGATTTTGTAGAAAGGGTCTTCAACACAGAAAATGACCGGCGCTAGGATTACTTTGATGTGTGGGTGAAAGACGTCTGGGCTGTGGCTGGACAGAAGGACGTGGAGAAAGGCGAGTGCGTCGATCTTCATGTTGGAGGAGGCGCACTTGTCTGTGAGGGAGTAAATGATGCCTATGGAAAAAATACGATTTGTTGAAAGGGTTAAAGATGAGCAAACACAGTATCCTGTTAATATTCATTCGTTCATCTAACCCTAACTCCTTCACTCATTTTGCGGAAAACTTGTGCCCATCTCTGGTGTTTTTGCGCATCAAGGCGGGATTTGGTGTTTTTGCGCCACAAGGCGGGATACCTGTATGCCAACCCATCCCAGGGCACCCATCATCCAGGGCACATTCACACTCACATTCATACACTAGGGACAATTTTCCAAGGTGCCAATCAACCCTCCGTACATGTTTTTGGACCGGGGGAAACCTGGGGGAAACCCCTGAGGGACAAGGAGAACATGCAAACTCCACAAAAACACACATGGGGGAGGCGGGAATCGAACCACCAACCCTGGAGGTACGAGGCGAACGTGCTACCCACTAAGCCACTGTGCCCCCTGTGCTGTTCATGTAAACTCTACCTAAAACGTACAAGAACTACAGTATAGACTTAAATGAGCAGGGACCTTACCTGGGATAAGGGAAGGAATGTGCTCCCCTAATGAGCCGGGAAGGACAATGGCAATCTCGGTTAAAATGCTAAAACAGCCTTGTCTGGATTTCATGCTTTTCTCTCTCAGTTGTTTGTGTAAGGCCTTTATTACTGTTGGGACCTACAAATGTAAGGACGTTTCAGTTTCACTAGTACAATTCAATATGATATTACTTTAAAAATCTTGCAAAGTTATATTAGCGAATCATTGTGATCCGCACAATTTTGCATATGACAAAAAATTGGATTATCCCCATGGACTGATGTGGAATTGAAATAGTAATATAGTAGTAAAATAATAGTCAAATAGTAACAGTAGTAGACAATGACACGACTTAATGCAACCTAATAGTTAATTAAAAATGAATACAAATCTCTTCATTCAAAGCAGTGTTATCCCAGATACATGGCACTTAATTCTCATAAAGTGTACATGTTTGCTTTCAATCTCAATATGCAATCGCATATTTAATCACATGTTTAATGTTTAAAGCTATTTCCTTGGAATATAAACACCCTATAAGTTTATTAAGGAGAATCAATGTAAGGTCTGTACCATAAACCGTTCTTTTAAAAGTGTGAGAAAGGGAAGTGAAATATGATTACATATACTGAGTGTGAAAGCAAACACATGACATGTCTGTACCTGTTTCTTCAAAAGGGTAACTGCAGGTTCTTCCTTAGTTCCAGGATCAAGCGAAGAGCTATACGTGGGCTTTGTTTGCCGCAGCAAAGCCACAAAGGCCAAGAAAATGTCTGACTTGACATTTTCCTCTCGCTCCTTGAAGCGTGACACTAGAACTGGGCAAACTTTCCCATAAAGCTCCACCAGCATGTCTCTGCGGTTGCTGATCACAGCCTCCAGACACTTTACAGATGAGCGCCTTACCTTCCAGCTCATGTCATCATCATCACTGTACTCGTCATCGGATTCTTTTGGGAGAGGAAAGTGCTTGTGAAAGGTTTGCTGCCTGTTTCGCAATACATTCACAACAATATATAGACAATAAGATTAGGTAAAAGAGAAGCGCATGACGAAAGCAAGAACGTTTACATCTGGAGTTGTTCAGACATGCAGCAAGGTCATAGGTATGTTCAATAAAACCCATAAACAAATTCAAATCATTTAGAATCATCTACAGAAAAATAACAACATATATGGTTTTAACTAACGGATTTGCCCACCATAATCCTCAGTATGTTTAGGAATGATTAAAAAGTTGCACCTTGATCTTCATCCTCTCCATCATCAACATCCATGGAGTCCTCTTGTTCTTCTTCTGCATCGTAATTATAATTTGGGTCATAGGTGACATACTTCAGACACAAGTTAATTACCATCGAAATGTGAGGACACATTTCCTTAGGGCATCTTCCGGGGAAAAGAGAAAGGTTCTGCACTATATGAATGAATCTGAAATCATTTGGAAATGTCGTAACGATGTGTCATAGTTCAGAAGACTTACTTGCGAACAAAGGCTTCAAATGCCTGAAAGCAATTCTCCCTCAGTTCATCATCTTCCACATTGCAGAACTTTACCAACATGGGAATAATCTTCTCCAGATGCTCCCCTGAGGGGAACATACATTCATGCAAGCCATTTCATACCAATGGAAATTGGAAAGATCTAACCAAATATTGTGACACAAATACTTCCTTTAGATTGGAAATGCAGGTCTATTCATTTATGATATGAATCTATACTTAAAAATGGGTTAGGATAGATTTATTTCAGATGCTGGCAATTTATTTACTCTGGATTTTGACTGGAAATGTAATAGGTTACAGATTACAAATGACCCTATTCAAAATATAATAAATAGTGTACAATTGGTACTTCACTTACTTTATAAAAGTTTTTAATAGGCACACGTGCACTTTGCTTTAGTACAGTCCTGTCTATAATTAATTTATATTGTCTGTTGTAGCACCTTGGTCCTGGGGAAACGTTGTTTCCTATCACTGTATACTGCACTGTATATTGCGAAATGACAATAAAAGCCTACTTGACTTGACTTGACTTACAGTAGTAACTCAACTCTTGTGTACTGTTAGAATTTCTAAATCTTTCATCACTTGAATTAAGTTTGTATTCATTTAATTTTGAAGCACAGCCACAACAAAGCCAGACTTCATAAAAAAAAAAAACATTTAATACTATTTTAGAAATCAAATCTTTTGCATAGCTATGACAGGACACACTGTCAATGGCGCGAATTGAACCTCCAACCCTGGTTGTGTAAGGTTATTATTATTATTATTATTATTCATTCATTCATTCATCTTCTACTGCTTTATCCGATCTTCCCTCGGGTCACGGGGAGCCTTTGCCTATCTCAGGCGTCTATGGGCATTATGGCAGCATACACCCTGGATGGAATGCCAAGCCATCGCAGGGCACACAAACACACACACATTCATACACTAGGGACAATTTTCTAAGGTGCCAATCAACAATCAACTGTGCATGTTTTTGGATCGGGAGGAAACCGGAGAACCCGGAGAAAAAAACCCTGGGGCACGGGGAAAACATGCAAACTCCACACACACACACACATGACCGAGAATCGAATATTATTATTATTATTATTTTCAACATATCCTACGTTCTTAAAGAAACTGTTCAGATGTGATCCTATTTGCAATCTTAAACATTTTCACAAGTAAGTGTAATTTAATTAGACATATTTTCAAAGTAACTAACAAATTACTGTCACATTTATTTTGTAATTAAATCAGGTAATCCCCAACACTACTTATATTACATAAGAAAAAACAACAATATTAACCTCCCACAGTTCATTATATTGCATTTCATAAAGCCTTGTCTCACCAACTCTGTGTCCTCCATGCTGGCTAATGGCGGTCAGGCACTGGATATAGGTACGTGTGTTTGCAGCAGGTGCTGTTTGTGATAGCTCACTCATGAGATGCTCAGTGAGTTGCAAGAATATTGCAGGGCTGGAACTTGGCACCAATTGGCCAAGCGCCATAATGGCACGTTTCCTCACTGCCATACGAGGGCTGGTCAGTTGTGGAAGAAGGCTGGTCAGGATTGAATGGTGGAAACCAACTAAGGTGCTGCTTAGCCTATTGAAGTAAGAACATTATGATATATGTCAAAGGTAAGGAGTCTTTCAAAAGTATTTTGAATACAGCTGCAAATTTTATTACATTTTTTTTGGCTTCTTTTAGCTCGTTTTATTTGTTAGACGTCAATATCAATGTATTCATTGGTGTAACTGAAAGAGTGGGGCATATAAAACAAACAAACATAAACGGCCATCCTTTACGTAACACCTTTCGACATTAAAATTATGCAATGCTTTGCATTCCCAGACAAATCTCAAAAACGGTGTTCATTTTTTAAAATTAACGCTTAATTGAACACATGTGATAGTAGTACTGTTGGTAGTGCATGTTGGTAGTACTGTAAATGCAAATGTATTAGTACCATATTTATTTATTATCTGACAAATACAACAAAAATGTCCATATTGTTCTAGTTCATACAATTCCAGAACGAAATTTGAATGTATTCATATGATTAGATAGAACTTTCCACATGTAATCATAATTTGCTGTTATAATAACCTTTGGTTTTGTTAGAGATTAGAGATATTAAAGTAAGGTACTGATATAGGGTGAAGAGGTCTGGGATGCACTCAGTATTCCATTTTATCTCAAAAGTGAATGTAAATGATATCTTCATGCACTACAGAGGCATTGCCATATTGGAACAACTATTGTTCAAGCACAGGAGAAATGTAATGCTATACAATTGTGTGTCTCTAATGATGTAGAGAAAGTTTGGGGAAGAACCACATATGGTTGTAAAAGTTTTAGATGTGTCACTTTCAGTGTTGGGAAGATTATAAATGACCCTATTCAAAATGCAATAAGTAGTAACTTTTCAATTACTTTATAAAAATAAAGTAACTGATTACATTTTGATTACTTTTCATTCGTCCACTAGGTGGCGCTTTAAGTTAAAATTCTAAGAAAAAAATGTTTCAAACCCTTGAAAAAAGAAAACAAAGTTTCTAATTTTCGGAATGAAACTGCAGTAGATTGTCATCATTCACATCAAAATCACATTTCAGTTGAAAATCATGCCGTCGCCTAAAGCACTGATTTTACTTGAAATTGTTCGGATGGAACCCTATTTGTAATCTTTAACATTTTCATAAGTAATTTAATTACACATTTTTTCTCAGCAACTGTAGCGAATTACCGTTACGTTTATTTTGGATTCAAATTACGTACATTTTATTTACGTAATTACGTAAATACGTTACGTGTATTTTGGATACATGTAACTACTCGCTCCCCAACACTGCTCACTTTTCATATAGACACCAGAGGTTTGATTGAGAATTTAATTTCAGGTTAATGATAGACACTAACCTTCCAAGCATATCAGAGAGGATGTCCAGGGCTTCTAGCTGCACAGACACATCATCCTGTTTTCCCATGACACCAATCAACTGAGCCGTGATCTTTTTACAGACATTAGCTGTCAGGCACAAACCTAAAAGAAGTGGAATTCGGTTAAAAAAAAAACAAACAAAAACAAAACAGGATACAATATCGGCTTCTATTGTTCACATTAGTCACGCAGTTTAGTGAACCAAAGCCTACAACCACCAGATGATTCACCTGCGGTCGGTGGAGGAAGCTCAGCAATAACCGTCTTTAGTCCCATGCTAGAGATGTCACGTAGCTGCTCTTTGTCAGACACCATGTTGGAGCACAACGTATCTACCATCATCTCCACCTGATATTCCTTCACTTTGCCCACAAGAGGACCGAGACTGCAATTTATCATAAACACTTCACAGTCAACAGCACTTGAATAAAACAGTATAATAATAATAATAATAATAATAATAATAATAATAATAATACAGATTTATGAACACTCTATACTGTATGTGTATGTGTTGGAGAACCAGACAAGTAATTTGGCTACCACTTGACAGCAAGGTTCTGAACTTCCCCGTTTTTGTCCTCTAGGAGCTTCAGGAGCATAGCCACCACTTTCCTTTCGCTGTCTTCATCCAGTTTTATGGAGTCTTTTTGCAGCTCCATCATTAGATCATTTTGTGGCCATAAACCTAAGTTGAGTCGATACACATTAACAAATGTAATTATTTGACAAAACATCAAATTGCCACAATGACACCCAGACACACGGTTTTTGTAATAAAGAAATTACATTTATATATATATATATATATATATATATATATATATATATATATATATATATATATATATATATATATCTATATATATATATATATAAAGGTATCTTACATCATTTACTCATTCATTCATCTACCATTTTATCTGACTTCTCTCTCTGGTCATGGGGAACATGTGCCTACCTCAGGTGTCTTCGGGCCTCAAGGCAGGGGAAACAGGAGAGAAACGTCCTGAGGTACAGTGAGAACATGCAAACTCCACACAGGACTGAGACAGGAATTGAAACCACAACCCTGGAGTTGTGAGGCGAACGTACTAACCACTAAACCACGGTGCCTCTACAAATGAAATATTCATTCATTCATTCATTTTCTACCGCTTTATCCGATCTCTCGGGTCACGGGGAGCCTGTGCCTATCTCAGGCGTCTATGGGCATTAAGGCAGGATACACCCTGGATGGAATGCCAACCCATCACAGGACACACACATTCACACACACACACACACATTCATACACTAGGGACAATTTTCCAAGGTGCCAATCAACCTACCGTGCATGTTTTTGGACCGGGAGGAAACCGGAGAACCCGGAGAACCCGGAGAAAAACCCTCTGAGGCACGGGGAGAACATGCAAACCACACACACATGACCGAGACGGGAATCGAACCCGGATCCTGGCGGTGTGAGGCGAACGTGCTAACCACTACGCCACCGTGCCCCCACAAATGAAATATGTTTTTCTTAATTAATTTAAACCTGTTACGCTTTGTAATTCTAATTGTTTTATAAAATAGCAGAAAAACCTACAACATATAAATGTCCATTGTAGAAGCATTTTATATGATACATACTATTGACTTACAGTATAGTATACATTCTAATAAATTAAAAAGAGGCCAAAATATCGAACATATTTAGCAGGTTGTTGCCATCTTACTACCTCCTGTATCTTGGTTAGAGCCCCAGAAAGGACTTGGGCACATAAATTAAATATTGAAATATTTTCTACTTTTAAATATGTACATGACATTTTAAATAAGTAGAAGTGTTCAATATAGTCTTATTCGTACATTTTAAAAGTCTTTTAATAACTTTAATAACGTTTATACGACTTTATGTAATCTGCCTGACACATGCTGGGCAGGGAATGGCTGTTTACCAGTAATGAGTACTGGCAATGTGAAGTGCGCCTATGTTTGTGACATTTGTATAAAACGGAAAACATATTTTAAGTGACACACTGGAGGACAATCGATTAAATTTCCACATTTATAGCCTGATATTAGTCATGCAGCTTCCACTCCAACCAAACACAGGCGCTACACACAATCTTACCGAAAGTCTTTGTCAGTGGAAGTCATTTTTTCCAACAGGTTGGCAATGTGGTAGGTGACATTCGACATTTTAGCTCTTGAAATATTAACACCAAATGTCGAAAAGGAGTTTGTCGATTATCACTTTTTAAATAAAAGAGGTGTTGTTTTTCAGATGAATAAAGACCATATCTTCTGGATCAGGGGTCTGTCTGGTCTAGGACACTGGAGAAACCTGACGCTTGAACATAGTTATAAATAGCTCGGGTGCGTTCGAATCCACAAACGATATATAATCCTTCCATTTAGTTTCATTATTTGCCACCCATTCATGTCAATAATTAATTAAATAACATATTCAGAAACTATAAACACCTCCTCGAAATACTTAGAATGTTTCGCATCATTTTTTTTTAAACCATTATTTAGTTACGCATTTTTAGGTTAAATTTGGAAAGTTTTGCCGCCACCTTGTGGTAAATATACTGCATATATATTTATTTATTATATATATATATATATATATATATATATATATATATATATATATATATATATATATAATATATATATATATATATATATTACATTAAAAATACAAACTAAAATATAATTACATTACGAAATGCACACTGTATGCTGCATGTTGTGCATTTGTATGTAATACCCCTCATTTTGTGTTGACTATATGCATTGCAGCAATCAAACAGCTGAAACAGCTGTCAAGTTATATTGAATATTTAAAAAATAACCATACACATTATATGCTCCGTGCATTTTTGTTGCATAATACGGCCCATTATTTCAAATCATTTTTAAAGCGGTGTATTAATGATCGTTTTTTGTTGTTTTTTCTAATTGCATTGCAGCTTTACACAGATTGCAGTGAAGTAAATGGCAGCATATTATAACTGTATAATAGACTAACCCACAAAGGTACGCAATCTATAAACTGGGAAGGGGGGGGGTGATTAATAAAAACCTTTATAAAATGTATTTAAAAAAAAGATTTATATGTAGTATATTAGGGGGCGGGGGCATGGTGGCTTAGTGGTAAGCACATTCGCCTCACACCGCCAGGGTCCGGGTTCGATTCCCATCTCGGCCATGTGTGTGTGGAGTTTGCATGTTCTCCCCGTGCCTCAGGAGGTTTTTCTCCGGGTTCTCCGGTTTCCTCCCGTCCTTGGAAAATTGTCCCTAGTGTATGAATGTGTGTGTGTGTGTGTGTGTGTGTGTAGGCACAGCCGAGGGAAGATCGGATTTAGCGGTAGATGAGATGAATGAATGAATGTAGTATATTAATTAATGCTATAATTACACAAATAGTAAAAGTTGTTAAAGACGTCATCGCTAGTCATGTGCAAATTTGATCCAAAGTGGTTTTGGTGGTGGGTGGGGCACGGTGGCGTAGTGGTTAGCACGTTCGCCTCACACCGCCAGGGTCCGGTTTCGATTCCCGTCTCGGCCATGTGTGTGTGGAGTTTGTGCATGTTCTCCCCGTGCCTCAGGGGGTTTTTCTCCGGGTTCTCCGGTTTCCCCCAGTCCAAAAACATGCATGGTAGGTTGATTGGCACCTTGGAAAATTGTCCCTAGTGTGTGAATGTGTGTGTGTGTGTGTGTGTGTGTGTGTGTGTGTGTGTGTGTGTGTGTGTGTGTGAGTGTGTGCCCTGCGATGGGTTGGCATTCCATCCAGGGTGTATCCTGCCTTATTGCCCATAGACTCCTGAGATAGGCACAGGCTCCCCGTGACCCGAGGAAAGATCGGATATAGCGGTAGAAGATGAATGAATGAATGCATGGTTTTGGTAGTATTTGCGCCATCTTGTGGCCAATTAATATAGCACTACAGTAACGCGGAACCGATATGTGGAACTATTTCCCTTGCAGTGGTTTTCCTCGGTGTCTTTTCACGACGGGACAGAGACTCGCCGGTTGTCGAGTTGCCACGTCGAAAACACAAGTAGCGGTTTATTGGCTTCCTTCAGCTGCAGCTGTGTGGGAATTTGTTTGGTCACTTGTTAAACGAAGCCTAATATATAGTCATGGTAAGTGTGAAAATGATTATTAATTCACATTTCATTACATAAGGATATTATTATTGTTTTCTATTTGCTAGCAAGCTTGCTAGTTCCCGTTAGCTTACAGTGACCGGCTCAAATACACACCCAGGGTTGTATAATACTTTTACTAGATAACCAAAAGAACCAATTCTTACGAATAACAAGATTTAAAACAAAGAGTTATAAAGTATCGATAATCGAAAAAGTGCTAGAACTAACCTTTGTTAAAAAGTGAAGTACCTGTTAATATTAACGAGCTATCCTGCTGACCATGTTATGTTATTTAGAATATCTCAAGTCTTGCTTTGCTTTAATACACATCATGTCTGTATTTGTTTTCGTGTCAACTATTAGTTGCAATTGTTTGCAAATAGGTTTGATATAAGTGGAATAAAACACATGGGGAATGATCTTCTGGACGCAACACCGCTTCTTATTAATACTTACTTACTTAACCCATAACATTGATTCAATTTTAATCAACACTGTGTAATATGATTCTTAACTTTGCACGCAATAAACGTGATCTAGATCCATCCATCCGTTTATACAATGATAATCTGAATATTCAGTTATAAGTGATTCATTGACAGTAACAGCAGCCATGATAAGTAGTTCCAGCTCCAAGATAAATCACAGGTTTGTATCAATGCACTGTAATATGTTACATAATAGTGATATGGGTTTGAATGGAGGAAGATTTAAAATATGTGTGATTGATCATTTGTGTGTGTGTCTCCTGCAATGGGTTGGCATTCCATCCAGGGTGTCTCCTGCCTTAATGCCCATAGACGCCTGAGATAGGCACAGACTCCCTGTGACCCGAGAGAAGATCGGATATAGCGGTAGAAGATGAATGAATGAATGATCATTTTTTCAAGTTTACTTCTTTGTTTTTTGCCTATAAGAAAAGTGTAAAATTCAGAGGTATCAAGTAGAGTCGAGTGGGCTCGACACAAGTACACACCACTAATCAGGACTGGACAAAAAAAGAGCACATTGTTTTTAGTGCAAAAAACACCATAATAGGATAAATGATTACAGGAGCAATTAATTTTTTTCACATATGTGCCACAACATTGTGTAAATGAGATCTGTTAATAGACAGTAAAATCAATTTTTGAAAGATTTCTGTTGTATGAAGGGTTATAAATCCTTTATGAAATGTCACATTGGTGTAAAATAATAAGCAACGCACTCGGTTATGTTGATTGCTCAAAATCATTTGAATTGTTTAAGGATTTCCATTTGTATATCGTTTAGGCTACATTTCCAGTTCTGATTTCTGTGCCTGAATGGTGTTTTTATTTTAGGTGTCTGTCATTAACACAGTGGATACTTCCCATGAGGACATGATTGTATGTATATTTCTGTTTCAATTTCATTGACCTGGAATTTAGAGTTTGGTCCATACCACATTTATATTCTGACACCCTAACCTTTTCTTCTTCTTCTTCTTCTTTTTTTTTTTTCTTTTAATTATAAAAAAAAAGCATGATGCTCAGATGGACTATTATGGCACAAGACTGGCGACCTGCTCCTCTGATCGATCTTTGAAGATCTTTGATGTTAAGAATGGCGGCCAGATTCTTGTGGCAGACCTGAGAGGGTAAGGAAAGACTTACTATAAGTAACTCTAAATTGTAGGTAGATCATCTGAGGGCATTCTCTTTTTAATGCACATTGTGTTTGGACTGGGTTTGATTTCAAGAGCAATGGTCAACTAGGTTTAAACTTAGAATGGAATAGAAAAGATATTTGCAGTACGTTAATAAAAGCTTTGTGGGTTTTTTTTTTAATGATTCTGTAACGGAGGTGATCAGTAGGGAGAAGCAAAAGGCCAGTCAGTAAGCTCATTTTAATTACCCTTCAAAATGCGCAAATTTAAATAGCGAATTGAAACTACGCCTAATGGAAATGTGTCAAATTCTCAAAACATACGTTTCGCAAAAATTTTTTTTCTTCTCTCACATGAGGTGTTTTTTTTTAGATTATGCGAAAAAGGAATAATGTGCAAAATGGAATGGACACGGTTTCTTTGAATTTCCAAGTCACATGATGTACATGCGATTGACTGCGATATAATTAAGCCTGCCCCCTTTTTTTTGAGTGACCTTGTGAGAGAACGAGTTTTAGTGGCATTATACGGTTAATGGAAGCACCGTCATTTCAAAAACAACAGTTTTTTTATCTACATTTTGGAAATGTCGCTAAAGTTTTACGCAGATTTGTATTGGAAATATACCTAGTGTTTATAGTTCCTGGTGATAACGTTGACTCTTCTGTAGCCCATGATTCTGTAATTTAACAGACACCTTCCAGCAGGAATAAGACGTATATACCTGGGTTTAGCTAAACCTTATTTATTATTAACTTTATGCATTTTTGCTTAGACATGAAGGTCCTGTGTGGCAAGTGGCCTGGGCACATCCAACTCATGGCAACATCCTGGCTTCCTGCTCTTACGACAGAAAAGTGATTATCTGGAAAGAAGAAAACGGGACGTGGGATAAGATGTACAAGTACACAGGCCACAACTCCTCAGGTTTGCCTTCTTCGATCTTTTTAAAAAGATTTTCATTCAGTATTCGCAGTGGCTTTTTACATGAAATGGTTTGATGCATTGTGTTGAAATAAACCTTCTCTTTTGTAGTAAACTCTATTTGCTGGGGGCCCTACGACTTTGGTTTAATCCTGGCTTGCGGGAGCTCCGATGGTGCCATCTCCATTCTGACCTACAATGGTGATGGGCAGTGGGACATAAAGAAGATCAACAATGCACACACTGTAAATGCAGTTTATAAGATTCATATATATTTTTTCCTGGCCTACGTAAGCATGTAGATCTGTTTAATACTAGTTAATAACTTTGTGTATTACTGCGAACGTCAATTACTAGTTTTAATTGTTGAATGCCAATTTAAATTATCAGGAGACTTGAACTTTTTTTCTCCGCGTTTTGCCTGACAGATCGGCTGCAATGCGGTGAGCTGGGCTCCGGCTGTTGTTCCAGGCAGCCTCATAGACCAGCCTTCGGGACAGAAACCCAATTACGTGAAAAGATTTGTCTCGGGAGGTTGCGACAACTTGGTCAAGCTGTGGAAGTAAGTAATCGGTAAATAACGCAATAAAAGTCTAACTTGATCATAGTTAAAGTTGGCGTGGGACCTATACATGGGGATGAAATAAAGTAGTCC
Organism: Kryptopterus vitreolus; assembly: GCA_030449085.1. Taxonomy (NCBI): domain Eukaryota; kingdom Metazoa; phylum Chordata; class Actinopteri; order Siluriformes; family Siluridae; genus Kryptopterus; species Kryptopterus vitreolus. The sequence goes on from JACRUU010000013.1 coordinate 16,486,700, forward strand.
ATTTTTACTGCTACACACCATTTAAAATGTGTTCGGTTCATACATGCTGTTCCTGAAAGAAGCAGTATCTAATAGAGTTCAAAATCACAGTGTATCTCAGACATGCTGATTCCCCCTCCCCGCTGCTTCACTACAACTAATTTGAACCTTCCCGTTTGTTGCTCCACAGAGAGGAGGATGGTCAGTGGAAGGAGGACCAGAAGCTGGAGGCCCATAGTGATTGGGTGAGAGATGTAGGATGGGCTCCTTCTATTGGTCTTCCTACCAGCACAATCGCCAGCTGCTCTCAGGTAATTCCTCACTTGTACCACGAGAACCCACAATGTTATAATTCACATTTCCAAATGTGGCGTCTTCTAGGGACTTTAAATATATTCACTTATATTCTATATCTCCTGTTTCCTGCAAATTTATTTATTTATTTAGTTACTTTTGATAAGCACAACACATGTTAACTACCCAATAACCGCAAAGGAAAACCTAAGGAACATGCACTGATTTTTGTAGTCTTGTGACACATTCAGGAAGTGCGTGTGAAATTTCACGTTTCTATCGGCACATCCAGTTTCAAATGATATTAAAGGAATAAAGCACAAATGGGTTTTTTCCCCCCTCGTTTATTACAAAATAACATATGGAGGCTTGTCAGGAGCTGAAACGCTGACATTATGAAGGATAGATTAATTATAGTATTTGTTCATTCATTCATTCAAGTATTACCTAATGGTGGCAGCTCAGTCGTTAAGGTATTGGGCTCTGGACCAGAAGGTTCAAATCCCACTAGCTGCCACTAGAGGGCCCTTAACCCTCAACTTCCCAGTTGTAAGTTGCAAGTCTTCCAAATGCTATAACAGTAAATGTCCTCCGAAGTATATATAAAAAGTACAAAGTCAATCTCGGTGCATATGCAGAATTCTCTGATGTCTAATTGTCATATGCTTATTCCATGTTCATAACTATTCTACTAAAATAGATTTTATTTCTGATCCGAGCTGTAATCTAATTTCAAATAAAATCCTCTTAATGTCTAGAACTACAATATCTTAAAAAAATATATTGTTTGAGTTAAAGCCTAAAGCAAGACCCCCCCCCCTCCTCCCTCCACCACAAAACAACAATCTGATACAGGGAACTAAAAGGAATGCATGGGTGTTGATTTAGTATATTTCAAACTTCTGATCTTGTCTTTCCAGGACGGTCGCGTCTTCATCTGGACATGTGATGATCCCTCTGGAAACACCTGGAGCGCTAAACTCCTGCACAAATTCAACGACGTGGTTTGGCACGTCAGCTGGTCCATCACAGGAAACATCTTGGCCGTGTCTGGAGGTGATAATAAGGTACACGCGATTGCGCGTTAGACATCTGTGGAATAAGTAACGATTCACTTCTTGTGATTGGATTTCCTTTTCCATAGTGTATGTAGACCCAAAGTAACCGTGGGAAATGTGTGATAAGGATTAGTAACAATCCGGCAAACACTGCTGCCATTTCGGCGTTCTGATTGTAAATGTAAATGTTGCCCTTTGAAAATGTCTTTTCTCATCACGTCTGTCTGCGTGTCAAAGGAACGGCGCTACGCCACGTTAGCGATGGCACGATCGTTTCTTGTGATGAGCTGCGACCGCGGCTACACATGCAATTTTTCCGGACCAACGGCACAAGATAACAATACAACAACAAATCACGTATTAGTGGAAAAACGAGGCATGCGCGCCGAAATCCTCTGTATCCATTTCACTGTTGGTTTTCGCAGTCAATCAGTAAATGCTGATGCATTCTCACACGTCGACTAATTTTGGTGAACAGATGTCTCGTGTTTCGAGTTAATGGCGAGTGCGTCGCGTTATGAATATTTAGAGAATTTTTTTTGAGAGTACAGCACGTAGGGATGTCCTCAGGCAGTTTATGAAGTTGCATTATTTTAATTGTTTAGATGATCTCTGCAGAATTAGATAATCCAGTAAAATTCGAGCAAAGCACATTATAATTACATTTTCAAAATCTGTTTATCAGTCTTTTTTTTCCTTTTTTGCAGCATCTGTGAATTAATTTTTCAAGGCATTAAAAGATTTTTTTTTTATTATTAATGTCCTGGTTCTAATCTATAGTTTTTATAGAAGAACTGTTGTAGAGATTTGTGTGACAGAAAATTATTAACACTTAATGATAATAGAGTAAATAGATAAATAGATTGTTTCAGCATTATCTAAGGAGACTTTTTGTTTTATTGCTTTATAATATTGAAGATATTTGCTGTGTCAGTCTGCTTTTTGATTGTTTTCATGGTTCACATCATAAGAAGAACGTACCAGAACATCTATAACAATAAAAGTATAAAATGTACTTTGGATGTAAGAAAGTTATAGAAATATAATCAACCAAACAGCAACATGGATTTAAATCAGGCTGTAGCATACCACCTTTCTGCTGGTAGGGTTGGGTGTCATTTTTAATTTTATCGATTTCGATTTTTATTACTTCTCAGATTCAATTCCAAACGGTGAAGCAACCACAGATGCGTAGTCATTTTGGTCATGACATGTTTCTTGTGACATAATAATTTATTTCAATTATTGCATTTATTCGTCTTCAGTTTTTACAAATTGTAGGCACACTTTTGAGCGCTTGCTGCAGTCCATTTTGTAAACTGATGTTTAGATTACCACATAAGGTCCTAGAAGATTGGATGCACATCCTGGCAGATTGCCAGGTGGGGAAAAAAATGCACCTAGGAATCAATAAGAGGATTCAAAATTTTACTTTTATAACTTGATTCCAGTAGGGGCACGGTGGCGAACCAGGGCCTGGGTTCGATTCCCGTCTCGGCCATGTGTGTGTGGAGTTTGCATGTTCTCCCCGTGCCTCAAGGAGGTTTTTCTCCGGGTTCTCCGGTTTCCTCCCAGTTAAAAAAAAAAAAAAAACTTGCACGGTAGGCTGATTGGCATATTGGAAAATTGTCCCTAGTGTATGAATGTGTGTGTGAATGTGTGTGAGTGTTTTAGTAAGAGGTCCTTGTTAATAAATTCCAAGCAATTTCATTTAGATTTAAATGTTAAATGGTGGGGCACGGTGGCGTAGTGGTTAGCACGTTCACCTCACACCGCCAGGATCCGGGTTCGATTCCTGTCTTGGCCATGTGTGTGTGTGGAGTTTGTTCTCCCTGTGCCTCAGGGGTTTTTTCTCCGGGTTCTCCGGTTTCCCCCCGGTCCAAAAACATGCATGGTAGTTTGATTGGCACTGTGGAAAATTGTCCCTAGTGTATGAATGTGTGTGTGAGTGTGTGTGAGTGTGAGTGTGTGTGCCCTGCGATGGGTTGGCATTCCATCCAGGGTGTATCCTGCCTTAATGCCCATAGACACCTGAGATAGACACAGACTCCCCGTGACCCGAGGGAAGATCGGATAAAGCGGTAGAAGATGAATGAATGAATGAATGTTAAATGAATAGCCCAGTCCAGTAAAGTAGCACGCTTGTACGATTTTAAAATGCTCTAATAATTATATTAATTAAAAAAAAAACGAGCATTTAAAAAAATTTTAATTCCACAGGGGAAGACAAAAGATGAAACAAAATATTTGGGAATGCACAGTTTAGCGAAAATAAAAATATTTGGATGTGAATAAAAACACCAGAAACATTTTGGTATAAAGAATTTCATTATTTGAAAACTGCACATTTTAGGTCTGTTTAATGTGCGAGGTAATTAAAAAAAAAAGTATCACGCATATTCAGTCTATCCTGCAGCAGTCCTTCAGTGAATTCTAAAATTAGATTTAATATGATTAAAGGTGTCGTTTTTTTATTAAGGATTCTGGATGTAGTTCTTTTACCAGACACTAGCGGTCATTAATGCAATGTTGTCTATTCATGACGAAACTTGAAATCTTAGGGAAAAGTCCTGCACCAATGCAAACATTCTTAACATGATTTTACCTTAGTATTGGTATTATCATTATTATTATTATTATTATTATTGCTACTACAAAGTAATAATTAAGGCATTATTCTTTTTCATCAGTCTTTGGAAAAAGGCTTTGTCATTTCTAGCACATTGTTACCAAAAATAAACAGATGCTCACATTAATCATCATGAAAAGTTTGTTCTGCTTAGAGCTCTCTTTTGTTTTGCACTAAAGATGCTACTTTGGCTAATTCCGAAAACGATGTACTGTTAATTAACATAGCCCGAGTTCCTGAAGTGCAACAGATGTTAACAAAACAGCAACTGCATCTTAGTATTTCTGCTTAATCATGATGTTTGGTGCATTTAAACTGAGCATTAAGGCTAGCATTCTGGTGTTATGCACATACGGTATAATCTTAAAGTTTTGGGATGCTTGAGATCTTTGCACAGCGCTGGATATGACATTTCATTTAGTAAATTGGTTTATATTGTATATATACACCAATATTAAATCGAGGTATCCTTAGCTGAGAGAGTGCAATCATATGACTATTATCATTGACTTTATTATTGAGTGAATGCCTCGCTTGTATGGAATTAGTATAAACCACGAACGTGATTGTGTTTTATAAACTCGCACGTTGTAGAAAAGCTGTTGATGAAGTGACCTTTAGTCTGAGGTTGTATTTCCTCTTGCGTTCCCAGGTGACCTTGTGGAAGGAGTCTGTGGGCGGACAGTGGGCCTGCATTAGCGACGTGAATAAAGGCCAGGGGGCCGTGACCTCCATCACAGACGGACAGCAGAATGAGCAGTGAGAAGGAAACTAGCGGAGATGGACAGACGGACGAACTCATTCGCCTCAGAGACTTTCTTAAACCAATGACCATCTCACCCCCCCCCCCTCCCCCCCGCTAACCCAAACAACCAATAAATCCAGCTGGCCAGAATACACTTCACTATGTTTCAATCAATTGTTTTTTTATTTTTATTTTTATCGTTTTTTTCCAAATGTAATATGTTCACTATGATTGATTACTGCTTTGTTTGAAATGCAGGATTTTTCTGATCTGTCCTTTGAAAGTAGACATAATAAGCATTGTGATTGATGATCAGGTTCAAAGCCCAGATCTTGTATTTAATATCTTAGGTGAAATAGTTAACGATGTTTTGTTTGAAATTTGCTCAAAGTGCCACTGGATTGATAAATAAAGTTTTATAAGTAATTATACCATTTTATTACTAGGCTCTGTAATAAACATTATGCAAAAGTAGACGGTCGAAATAACCACTGAGCGATTTTTATTTACTAATTTTACCAGCTCTTAACAGCATTTTTTTTGTTCAAGTTTCAGATGAATTCATCTTCAAAGCTTCAAGTCTGACTGGAAAATGCCAACGTCCCCTTGAGCACTGGCCATTTGTTTTGAACAACAGGTGAAAGCGTTTGCAATGACGATCTCCAACATGCCATGCCTTCACTCAGTGTGTTTATTATGGTAAACAGCAATGCATTTCCCTAGAGCAGGACAATCTGTGAACATCCGCTCCAGATTTTATGACTTCCCTGCATTAGCACACCTAATAACACACTTGGGTGCGGTTCACTCCATCATAGAAGGTCAGATGAACGAATGAGAACGCAGACGGAGACAAGCGACTTGCGTCAGAGATGCAGCTACGTTTGTGTATTATTTTGTTTTTTAATAATATGTACTGTCCACATGCCGCTGTACAGAAGCAGGAATATCGATCCCTAATGAGCAAACCAGAGATGCTAATGGCGCGAAATGTTTTTTAAGATGACATGAGGAAACCTGGAACAGATCATAAATATGGGCAGGATTATGAAAAAGATTTCTTTGATTAGTATGATATTTCTGATTACATCAGCAGTTCTTCTGGTGTAATCTGGAGTAGATCCAGGTGAGATTATGATCATCCACAGTAGTAGAGTTTTCCCACCGTCCAGGCTTTCCAAAACCGGGCGCACGTACAGCGTTAAAATGGGTGTGTGTATCATGCTTCAAAACGATCACTCAACCCTCTAAGATATGTTGGATGGTCTGAAATGCAGGGCTTGATCTTTTAACAAGAATTAAGAGTTATGATTGGAATTGCGTTGTGGTTCAGGTCACTAGCAGGCCACTTCTTTTTGGTAAAAAAATATATGCAAAAAAAAAAAGAAAAGTACTATATCTAAGGGATCTCTCGTCCTGTTCATTCATTCATTCATTCATCTTCTACCGCTTTATCCGATCTTCCATCGGGTCACGGGGAGCCTGTGCCTATCTCAGGCGTCTATGGGCATTAAGGCAGGTTACACCCTGGATGGAATGCCAACCCATTGCAGGGCACACACACACACATTCACACACACATTCATACACTAGGGACAATTTTCCAAGGTGCCAATCAACCTATCATGCATGTTTTTGGACCGGGGGGAAACCGGAGAACCCGGAGAAAAACCCCCTGAGGCACGGGGAGAACATGCAAACTCCACACACACATGACCGAGACGGGAATCGAACCCGGATCCTGGCGGTGTGAGGCAAATGTGCTAACCACTACGCCACCGTGCCCCACTTTCGTCCTGTTCAAGTATTAACTAAATTAAGAATGTCGCAAAGCAGCATGGATTGTGTTCATTTTGCACACCAAGATCAAAAGAACAACCAGGTCTAAAACTCCAGTATAGTTAGCAAATACATGGTTATTAATTGATTTGTTTTCCACTTTTTTTGTGGCCGGTGGTCGTTGGAATATGTAATCTTCAACGTTTTCTAAAGTAACTGTAATTTAATTACATGTACTTTTATTTTGTAATTAAATTACGTAACTCCGTTACATGTAACTAGTTACTCCCCGACAGTGTTGATCCCATAGGGAGATTCTTATTCCTTCGATGTGGAATGCTGGTGTCCCTGTGCAAGGTCAAGCCCTGTTACAACACTCCTGGAGCTTAGAGGGTTAAGAGCCTTACTCAAGGGCCCCGAGAGTGGCAGCTTGGCAACAGAGGAGCTTGAACCGTCAATCTTTTGTTCAGCAACACAGAGCCTTATCCTACTAATCTACTACCTCTTCACTAAGATGTGTTTGTACCTTGAGTTGTTAGTACACCAGGCCAAAATGCAAGTGCCTGAACTTTCCTCTATTTTGAACAAGTGCCTCTATTATTTATTTTTTATTTGTTTATATCAACACAAGTTCGCAACCCCTTACCATGTAATATTTCACATGCTGCAAGGACTGCATTTATTGTGTTTATATTACTTATAATAATAATAGCCTTTATTTGTCACATATACATTACAGCACAGTGAAATTCTTTCTTCGCATATCCCAGCTTGTTGTTGGTAGTTGGGGTCAGACATGAAACAGCACCTCTGGAGCACAGAGGGTTAAGGGTCTTGCTCAAGGACCCAAGGGCGGCAGCTTGGCCATACCAGGGCTCGAACCCGGATTTTCCGATCAGCAGCCCAGCACCTTAGACAATTGAGCTACCCACTCTCTACATGCATACCAAATGTATGTCTGTGGTATAAATGCATACCACAGACATACTTGGACAAAAGGGAACCTTCTGTAATGACCAATGCTGTTTTTGACGGTGAAAAGGTTGATCAATCCAAGTATGCGAATACAATGCATATATTATTCATTCATTCATTCATTCATCTTCTACCGCTTTATCCATCTTCCCTCGGGTTCACGGGGAGCCTGTGCCTATCTCAGGTGTCTATGGGCATTAAGGCAGGTTACACCCTGGATGGAATGCCAACCCATCGTCGGGCGCACACACACACACACACACATTCATACACTAGGGAAATTTTCCAAGGTGCCAATCAACCTACCGTGCATGTTTTTGGACCGGGAGGAAACCGGAGAACTCGGAGAAAAAAAACCTGAGGCACGGAGAGAACATGCAAACTCCACACACGCATGGTCGAGACGGGAATCAAACTCGGACCCTGGTGGTGTGAGGCGAACGTGCCAACCACTAAGCCACCGTGCCCTGCATATATTATTACCTTGGTAAAAGGTGCGAGTCAATTTGCTTGCAGTGTTTTGCGGAAGGCACTATTAAAATTTTTTTTTTTCAGAATTCTGAAATAAAAGTATAAAATAGGTGTAGTTTTTAGTTGAATTATTAACCAATGATCGCTAAACTTGCTGTCATGGCACCCATAACATCCATGCCATATAAATAGCGACTCGTGAAACAAAGCACTGCCGAAATAAGAAGTCGCAGTGACAAAACGACTCGTGAATAATGGGATGCATCTCAAATAGCTCCACCCTGCCAAAAGTTAATAGCTTTTTTGTTTTATACACACACACACACACACACACACACACACACACACACACACACACATATATATATATATATATATATATATATATATATGATATATGGCAGGTTAGAAAATGAGGTTTGCACACTTATATACAAAAGGAGGTTTGTACACTTCTTTTTTGTTGTTGTTGTTTGTTTTTGTTTTTGCGCTGCGCGTGCGGTGACATTAGACCGGGTGAGTCACCCCCCCTCCTCCTGCGTTCTACTGAGCGCTAAGTGCTGAGAGCGCGACCGGATCACAGACCTCTCCCGCTTTCCGTTTGGTCCTGTCACGGAAAGGATTGTACTTTTTTTATTTTATTTTATTTTTTGTCACCAGACTGTCGACGTTTATCGCCCCCCTCGGTCTTCGTTCGTCTCGTCACCACGCCGGACATGCCGAGCTGGAGGAGGAATCTGACTTTTTGCTTGCAGAAAACGCACGACGAAGGTAAGACGCGGGGAATTTACGGCGTGCGCTGGGGTTCGCGTTGCGGGCGTAACACTGCTCCCACCCCCTCCTTTTTTTTCTATCACTCGCTCCCGGTGTCTTTTTGTAGACAAAAACCTCGACCCTCGTGCTTCATTGATTCCTCAATGCTGATTTTGCAGCATGACGTGTGAACCTCTCCACGTGTTCAGGTCCGCGTTGGGTATCCCAGGGTAACCCAAGTTCAACCCCCGTCACTGCGCTTCTATCTTAATTACCTTAGTTAAACTGTTTTTTTTTTTACCCAATTTTATATAGCACACACCATTATTTGGGACAAATAACTTAAGGTGATTAGCACGTTCGCCTCACACCGGCAGGGTCCGGGTTCGATTCCCGTCTCGGCCACGTGTGTGTGTAGTTTGCATGTTCTCCCTGTGCCTCAGGGTTTTTTTCTCCGGGTTCTCTGGTTTCCTCCCAGTCCAAAAACATGCAGGGTAGGTTGATTGGCTCCTTGGAAAATTGTCCCTAGTGTGTGAATGTGTGTGTGCCCTGCGATGGGTTGGCATTCCATCCAGGGTGTATCCTGCCTTAATGCCCATAGACGCCTGAGATAGGCACAGGCTCCCCGTGACCCGAGGGAAGATCGGATATGGCGGTAGAAGATGAATGAATGAATGAATGAACTTAAGTTTTGTTGAACATTCAGATCCATATTCGGTCCTTCCTTTGTGGTAATGAAGTCAGCATTGCGGAAGGCCTTTCGTTCCTCATTACAGATACAAGATACAGATGCATTTAATGAGATCAGGTACTGCTGTTTGGGTTTGGGGGGTGTGGTACAGTCAGTATTATCCCAAAAGTGTTGAGTAGGGTTGATACCAGGGCTCTTGAATGCTTGGCAAATCAATGATCTGAAGCAGCAGGGTTCAGAAGAGCTACTGAACTGTACACTAATACACTATATAGCGTCTAATACACTTATAGCTTATTAATTTGATCAACATATCCTGTATTTACATTTATATATATGCCATGTTTTCTGCAAAGCGTCACGGTGGCTTAGTGGTTACGGTGTTCGCCTTACACCTTCAGGGTTGGAGGTTCGATTCCAGCCTCCGACGTGTGTGTGTGTGTGTGTGTGTGTGTGTGTGTGTGTGTGTGTGTGGAGTTTGTATGTTGTCCCCCGTGCCTCAGGGTTTTTTTTCCCTCTGGTTTCCTCCCCAAAAAACATGCACGGTAGGTTGATTGGCACCTTGGAAAAATTGTCCCGTGTGTGTGAATGTGAGTGTGTTGGGTTGGCATTCCATACAGGGAGTATCCTTTGTTGATGCCCCGAGACGGCTGAGATAGACCCATGACCCGAGGGGAGATCGGATAAAGTGGTAGAAGATGAATGATATTTCTCTGCATTTGTTCTGCTCCTACATCTTTCTCTGATGAAAAAAAACTATCTATCTATCTATCTATCTATCTATCTATCTATCTATCTATCTATCTATCTAATACTGTATATATATATATATATATATATATATATATATATATATATATATATATATATATATCTGCCTGTCCTGCGTTTTCAAGTCAACCTACCTGTCTGTTTCTAATAGATGACAAGACACTTGAGGAAACCCATGAGACTGTGAGGAGAACACATTCACACACTAAACTTAGGCCTGTGCTGCATCGTCCATATGCACTGTCTTTGTTTCATTCAAACTTAATGATGCATTTCACGAAGGGTAGATTTGTCTTAGCCTCAGAAGGGTACACTATCAAAACTACCAGAGGTTACAACCTTAGTTTAACTGGAATCATAAATTCCAGTTAAATTCGAGGGGGAATGAGTTTTCTGCAGACACATGTGAGAGTGAAAGTCTTAAGAATGGAAAAACCATGGGCATATCTTGATCAAGCATACCATTTTGACATTAGAGTATTATAAAAGATGCTGTCTTAATCACCTTTGTTTGCGGTGGGGATATTTTTATTGCGATGGTTAGACGACGGGGTCAAAGCCTCCAAAACTGCTGCTCTTGTGGGGTCTTCCTGGTTTTCTGTCGTCAGTATCCATTAAAAGTTGTCTAACCAAGGAACAACCGAACAAACAGCGAAAGGATCACTGGTGGCCAAGAGTCAATGATACACGTGGCGAGCGAAGGCTAGTGTTGCAAAAACTGTAGCCATGATTCATTCATTCATCTTCTGGCGCTTTATTCATTCTTCCCTCAGGCGTCTTGGGGCATCAAGGCAGGACATGCCCTGTATTGAATGCCAAACCCATCACACACACGTACACTCATATACTCGGGACATTTTCCAAGGTGCCAATCAACCTACCGTACATGTTTTTGGACCGGGGGGAGAAACCGGAGAACCCGGAGAAAAACCCCATGAGGCACGGGGAGAACATGCAAACTCCACACACACATGGCCGAGGCGGGAATCGAACCACCAACCCTGAAGGTGTGAGGCGAACATGCTAACCACTAAGCTACCGTGCCCACATGACACATTTACTTAAAAACAATGATTACACAGGAGACAGAAGAAATAGTCCCTTTAATAATTGTAACATTATAAATAAGATAAGTTTAAGATAAGTTTATCATTTCTAAAAATGAGGATGTAATGTTGAACATTACATTGCCCAGCAGTATTTCATTTTTTATACATTAGAAAATACATGTGTAGACATGATTGTTATACATATGGACTTATTATTTATGCTTATTTATGTTTCCATGTTTATGCTTATCCATGTTTCTTTATTTAAAAAATTCTGGTCCCATAATCACTAAATCTGCTTGTAGCATTTCATGCGATTAACCATGAGTGAATTTGCAGTAGGGCATTTCGAGGAGACTAACGACATCATTTTCCTTCCGACTAAAAATGTGATTGTAACATAAGGATGGAGATGACGTTAATTGGAGACACAGAACAAATTAGCATTTTCTAAGTAGTGTTCGCAGCATGCAAGAGCCCATTTTGCAAATCCAGATATCTCACCGCTCAGCGAGTTGCTGTTTGTAATGGAATTTTTTTTGTTGGATGCAGTTTTAAGTATCGGAGTTTTCAGAAGAGGCATGGAGATAACACAGAGGACACAAGCTGGTGAACACTTCAGCTCTCTTTATTTTCACAGCGCTGTTATTAAGCATGGCAGCTTCTTCCTTAAAGCGGTTCCCTCTCAGCTGGTTCACTCACGTCCAACGCAGCCACAAAACAACACAGCAGAAAGCCAAATGTCGAACAATTAATCATTTTTTCCGCATTTATTACAAACAGAGCTACAGTGTTGTTATAACTGCTCAATCCCGAGCTTTAATGTGAATATTTTATTGCTTCTGAAGCATGTAGTTGAGAAATGTCTGTCATTTGTGTAACTTCAAATAGTGTCAAGCATTTTATCTTTCAAGAAAATACACAAGAGCTTTTTTTTTTTTTATATATAAAATATCTGTTTTCTTTTAAGTTTTCTTTTAGTAACTACAAGGGGCTTTATTTTTTCGGAACAAGAAACTCTATTGAAGTTGCTATCGACTGTTTAAACAGTAATGAATTTGTAGATATGTAGTCAATAACTGCATATTTATGATGAAATGACACTGATTAAAAAATAGAATAACAAATTCTATACAAATACTCATTAATAGAACTGTTGAAATGGGTTCTCTAAAAAGGAAATTATATTCATTAAAAATAGTCCCTCGTATTCTTTTTTTTTATACCAGTCTATATATTGACAAACACTGCCAGGAAATGTTTACATTTATATGTAAATGTTGCTTCACCATGGAAATAATACAATTATGCATATAGGGAAAATAACATTTTCCCTCCTGGCTCCATATGTATAGAGTTTGATTGAAATTTAAAGGAGGATGTAGCATTAATCCGTAATATAGAAGTATCTCTCCCACACAAAGCAGCACATTTTATCCATCCAAAAAAAAGGATTATGATTCTATTTTTATATTAGCCTATTTTTTTACAATAAGGTGGAGATGGGAGATGCTTGGATCATTTTCTCTATTCTGATTATAACTGTTCCACACAATTAGCCATGTAGGATCTTCACAGATTGTGAAGGATCTTTTCCAGAAGGATTCTATTCATTCAGAATACTGGTGCTTTTTAATGCTCTTTTAAATATGCAGAATTATTTAATAAATATATATGCCTGGTTCTATATTTAGTTTTATAAGACATTCGGGATACCAATGTTATATTTACATTGATTCAATTATATGTTTGCTGTAGATAATTAAATTGCAGAAGAATTGCATTATAGGAGAGTGCACTGTAAATGTTCCTTCTTATTTACTGGAACTACATCATATAGTAATTTAGGGGTCAGCATCATATTGTTATAATACATGAATTTATTATTATTATTATTATTGTGATGTCCAGAATTATTTGGTCAGATGATCATATCACACACACATGTGGACCTTCCCCTGATCTGTTCAGGATCCCATGATCCAGCAGGGTAATGCCTTGCCAAACTCCTGTGCACAGCTCCCTGACCATAACATTACTAGGAGCTCAGTGGTTAAGGCGCTGGGCTACTGGGGGTTCGAGCCCCGGTATCGCCAAGATGCCACTCTTGGGTCCAGAGCAAGGCCCTTAACCCTCTGTGTTCCAGGGCGCCGTATCATGGCTGACCCTGCGCTCTGACCCCAGCTACTGAACAAGCTGGGATATGCTAGGAAAGAACTTTACTGTTCTGTATATGTGAGAAATAAAGGCAATTATATTCTACTGAACACTTTTGGAGGTCCTCCGTGTTCTAAATCAGGTCAAAAGCTTCTCTTTCTCTTGAATGGGCCAATCTCCATCACCATGTTTCAAAATGAAGAGGAATGCCTTGAAGGCTAGTACAAATTAATCTCCATATTAATTCATATTAAAAAAAAGCCACAATCTGTTTGTGATAAGGTGTCCATAAACTGTTGCACACACCATTGTCACATGACTAATTTCATTACATGGCTACATTATTAATACATATTTACTGAATTTTGGGCTGTAGCTGTTAATCTAGCAGATGCCATACATTAATTAGCAGCTTTTGCTAAATATAGGAACGAAAGTTTTCAGTTTACTCGTTTTAGAGGCGTCAGATCTATTTACTTCGGACTGTTTGTAGTCTGTAATTTTACTGCTATACCATGATTGGCAGAAATGTGGAATTTGTCAGAAATAGTACATGCTAGTATCAGTTATAAGCTAGCTGCTGGTGTTACTGTACATTCAATTGTTCGTCACAGAGGAATTAATTGCCGTCTCTCTATATTTAGAATGGAGTCGAGTTGCAGGCGTGCAAGATCATGGTGTGTGTCTCACCACCAAAGTCCAGTAATAATATGCAATGTTTATGTCTCACACAAGTTAAAGAGCTCATTAGTTGCCTAGTTTCGTACAAATGTGCATTGTTTATTCTGAACCATTGCCCTTAGGTGTTGACGTACACTTTTTGTGACTTTTTTGGAAGTTATCACGCATCTACATCATTTAAAGACGGTCACTTTTACTTCAGAACACCACACTCACGAGCAGTGACTATTTTTGAATTAACATTTGCACACCTGCTGATGATCTAAACAGTCAGTCATGAAGCAGGTAATGCAACTACAGGCCCAGAGACTTAGTTAATGTCAGACTTTAATTAATCAGAACGTGGGTCTGAATGATCTCAATGACTTGACAGGATAGAGCTGATCTCATAGGCGTTTCATGCATGACAGTTTCTAGATTTTTAGGCACAGAATAATGTGAATGCCTTGTTGAAAAATATGTCCCAGTCTGAGCAGTACTGCTGAAAAGGTGCGTCCTTTAATGGCCACAATTTTCACTTGTTTTAGCTTGATATATAACGCACCGTTGCGCAACAAAACATAGACCTCAATGGCGTGGCGAGCCATCAGATCCTAATCCAGTGAAATGCCTTTGGAACGAGGAAGAGTTGGAGATTTGCAAAATGAATTTGCACCTGCCACATTTGGTAAATATATGCTAATTTGCAGCCAAAACAAATGTCAGAAGAATATCACAGGGATGGTATTCAGTGAAAAACACGTGTGTCACATAGCTACCCGATGTCTATAAATGTGAAAAATTCATTCATGTGACTTTCAAAACCGCTAGCAAATGTTCCTATAGCCTCAAGACACAATATCAACTATTTAAGTTGTCATGAGCACAGCGTTACAGAGCATTGCATAGCTCTGCATCATTTAGCCCTACTCATCTATTTCAGAAACAGATGAAGTGCTCTATTTGCATAATCTTTAAATATGGATTATGCAGATCGCCCTAATAACAATAAACACCAGGAGCAGCAGGTTTCTGTCTTGTTAGTATTAATGCATGATACACAGCAGGTGTGGAGGTCAGCAATATAAAGCGTTAGTTTCAGCAATGGAGTCATTGGCTATTCGAATCATTGATAATATGCACTTTGCGTGCTCACACACAGACAACAACCCACACACACGCACACGCATACACACACACACACACACACACACACACACACACACACACAAAACAGCTCTTCAGCTTTCGTCTCCGATTACACTTAATTTGCAGCTTAGAATAATAATCACAGAACGCCGAAAAGGTCTCTGGAGGATACCGATGACTGCAGAGTGTCTGCGGAATTTATACAGACCGGTAATGAAGACATGACAGACGTTATCGTGTGAATATTTATAGGTTCTTAATCCAAGGAGGAACATTATTTTTCCTCGGTCTGAGTAAACTCCTTAAATGGAAAAGCCAGTCCCAAAAGCCATCAGCTCTGACAGCTCAGACTGTTTTAGCATGTTATTTGGATAGAAACTGTTTACTCACCATCTTGTAGTTCCTTTATACATGCTTTCGCATATATACATATAGTTATATACATATTGTATATGATTCATTGAATATTTCACCTTCAGTGTGGCGAATTTGAAATGTGGCGAATCTAAGATGAGATCTAAGACCATACGCACTCGGGTACGGGCAAGAAGAAAGTCTGTCTAGTGTTTCATTCTGCGTATAGCTGAAACTGAAGTCATTGCAGTGTGAACGCCATTCAATTTATATCAGTTGCATCAATTTTCCAAGGTGACAATCAACCTACCGTGCATGTTTTTGGACCGGGGGCAAACCGGAGAACCCGGAGAAAAACCCCCTGAGGAACGGGGAGAACATGCAAACTCCACACACACATGGTGGAGGTGGGAATCGAACCCCCAACCCTGGAGGCGAGCATGCTAAACACTAAGCCACCGTACCCACTGCATTGTTACTGTGAAGTAAATATTTTATTTACTTCATTAATAATTGAAGGCTAATTCTAACAATAGTTAATCATAGTTATTACTTAAAGTAATGAAATAAAGTGTTTAGAGTTCATTAATTATGATTTTACATTCATTTGTGTTTTTGTTCTGTCTGAATGAGTTTGGGGATATATAAGTTTAGCCTGTGTTATGTTGTGGAGTTTGCATGTTCTCCCCGTGCCTCAGGGGGTTTTTCTCCGGGTTCTCCGGTTTCCCCCGGTCCAAAAACATGCAGGTTGATTGGCACCTCCAAAAACAGGTAGGTTGATTGGCACCTTGGAAAATTGTCCTTAGTGTATGAATGTGTGTGTGTGTGTGTGTGTGTGTGCCCAGCGATGGATTGGCATTCCATCCAGGGTGTGTCCTGCCTTAATGCCCATAGACGCCTGAGACAGGCACAGGCTCCCCGTGACCCGAGGGAAGATCGGATATAGCGGTGAAGATGAATGAATGAATGAATGTTTTCATAACACAGACGATGTTATGTCTTCAATTTGTGACTGGAAGATGGTTGCTTTTTTCCCCCCTCCAAAACACGTGACAAGTATATCGTAAGTGACTTAAAAGCACAAAATGATCAATGGTGACTTATTGTATGTTTATGATGTTAAAACTATTTTGACTGTGAAACTGACATAAGTGACATATGTGCACGAGTACGTTCATGGATAGTTTCTGCGCTCAGAAGCAAATGCCATTCATGTGATTAGATTACACACTACAGCGGCATAATTATACGCATCTCTTTTTCTGCCTTCCATCTAGCCAGTATTTTGTACAGCAATAATCAACTCATGATATTATGTAAAGATTCCTCCAGCTCCATTTAAGTCCTTATCAGCCCCTGCAGGTCAAGGTTTTGTCTCCTGTAATTATGCTGCGGTGCGTCGAATACTTATAAAAGCGGCCGTCGCTCAGTATGATTAATACATACTGCTTTTGTTGGACATGGCCAGGCGAGACTGGTGATGCTGATATTACAGTGTCTGCAGACACATGCCCGTCTGTAAATTCAGGTTTATGGAGTAACAGTTGACTTGAGGCCAATTGCATGGATGCATTTTGTGGTTCAGTGATTCAGTCTGCCTGGGCCCGCATTAGCAGTGGTCCGTGAACGTACTGTGAAGAGTGTGCTAAAGGGCAGCTTTTCTCCAACTCGGTGCAGTGTAGTACTGAATAGATCATGGTTTAAATGAGTAAAGAGGTGCAGGTAATCAGAGCTTCACGCCATCAGGAATAGACTCTTTGCCTATTAGTTGAATAGCCATTCAAACACCTAATACACAGCATGTTTGGTTGATTAAAATGTCCTAGGCCTCACTTGGAAGTAGCTTGAGACCATATTCTTCAGCCTGTGCTCATCTTCTCCATGCTTTCTCAGACCTAGTTGTTTGATCCACACCTGTTTTTATACCAACAATAAGGGGAAAGGACCTAGCAGGTAAACCAAAAAGAGTCCAGGACGAACGATTGTTCTGGACCAAAAAAGATAATATTTTTAAATATAATATAAAAGCAACATGTAAACAGTACAATAGATAAAAACCAACAGGTTTCTATTATTAACAATACTCAAGGTATATATATATATGATTTTGAAATAATTTGAAATAATATATTGTCAGTTCTTTTTATGTATTACTTTCATTGTTTAGAAGGATACTTCTGAAAAGTAATAGATTACAGATTACAAATGACCCTATTCAGATGTAATAACTAGTTTAATTTTTCAATTAGTATATAATAGTAAAGTAACCGATTACATTTGATTACTTTTTGATTACTTTCATTTGTCCACTAGGTGGCATTTTAAGTTACGATTCTAAGGAAAAAAGTTCCAAACCCTCAGAAAAAAAAGGTTTTATTTTTCGAAGTGAACCTGTATCAGAATGTTGATGTGTGTGTGTGTGTGGGGGGGCTTCGCCATATTTTTTCATACTCCCTGCGCATACCTTGAGCAATACTAGTTTATTCTATTCGGCTAAAAAGCACATTCCCCCAGGACCACACTCACACTCACATAGCATCGCGCCACACTCCACTATTTGAGAACCACTGGAGTAGTCTAAAGCACTGATTTTACCTGGAATTGTTCAGACGTAACCCTATTTGTAATCTTTAACATTTTCATAAGTAACTGTCATTTAATTACACATTTTTTTCTCTAACAAATTACTGTTACATTTATTTTCTAATTACATTATGTAACGCCTTTACATGTAACTATTTCCTCCCCAGATTACTTTCTACATTTGACAATTTTCCAAAAAATATTTGCCTTTTAAATTGAATCATCAGTCCCTATTACTGGATAGCTCTAGCCCTGAGAAAACAACCAAGACTGAACAAGAACTTCATAAACATAGTTTTGTAACGCAAAATATATGATAATGTATAAGGAAAAGACCACAGTGATATTATCAGGGGCACAAAACACCAGCAGACAGTAAAAAGTGAAAGTTTCAAACTGTGATTGTGATGTGAGGTGGGGATGTTGCTCCATTGGAGAGATCTACCACCTACTGAGGAGAGTCAGAACCTATGCATCACAAGTAAAGAATTACTGAAAAGATGCGGGACTATGAGGAGTTGTGCATCAATGGAGTTGTTTAGATAGAAATGTAGGGCCTTATTTACAATATTAAGTGCTTTAAATGTTGCAATGAATCGAATGCAAACTGTAACCCATCCAGTGCACGTTTTAAACGGCAAGGAGGAGATGAAAATGTTCATTAGATTGCTTTAGAATTTGGAGCTGCAAAAGATGCCGGGTGTTACCGTGGTGGGGAAATTGCTAGGCTGGGTCCAAGAAGATTACATGATTGAGTTAGTACTTTTTATGAAAGGTCGTCAAGCAGATGTGTAGATTCAGTAGGATGCCGATTTTGCACCATTGTGGCCTGGCTAATAAACTGATGCTTTGTCCTATCTTGTGGTATAAAATAATTCCTTTATATGTATGTGGTCTTTCATATATAAGTGGCTTAATGGTTAGCATGTCCGCCTCACACCTCCAGGATTGGGGGGTCGATTCCCACCACGTGTGTGTGGAGTTGTTCTCCCCACACTTCAGTGTTTTTTGTTTTTTTTTCTCCCCGGTTTCTCCCAGTCCAAAAACATGCACGATAGGTTGATTGGCACCTTGCAAAATTGTCCCTAGTTTGTGAATGGGTTGGTATTCCATACAGGATGTGTCCTATCTTGATGCCGGAAGACGCCTGAGATAGGAGATAGGCAGGTTACCCAAGACAGAAGTCGTATAAAGCAATAAAAGATGAATGGTCTTTCATGTTTAAGTCTCAAATTGACAGTCTGTTGAAAAAATATATGTATACATTTCCCTCTAAAACATAGTGAAAATTTACATGTACATTTTTTCCCCCTCAAAACTTGATAAGACAAAAAGCCCACCTCTAATATCCCATATAGGCTTTTGAACATCTGAATACACGAGCCGTTTATTTCAAGATGTGATAGATCCGAGGCAGCGATGCCAGAAACTGAGCTATCTTAGTTTTATATCTGTTGCCTCCTGAGCTGTAATCTGGGAAGTCTAAGGTCAAGGGCAGCACTTACCTACCCCAAATTAAGCATGGAACAATCGGAGAGCGCGGAATAATCAGATCTGACTTCTATCCTCTTTTCCAAGAGTGTAATCATTTTGATCATGCTTTAAGTAATTGTAGTACCTTCAATTTTTTTTTTCTTTTCTTTAAAAAGTAATAGAATCACACTTTTTCCCAAGAATGTAATCATTTCGATCATGCTTTAAGTAGTTGTAGTACCTTTGATTTATTTATTTATTTATTTTTATTCTTTAAAAAGTAATAGAATCCTGACCGGGCTAATAGGCAATGTGTGCGCCCTGGCTTGAATTGTAAACACTACTCTCTGTTTATTCCAAAAAATGTGAAAGATAAGAAACAGAAGCGCCAGTGGCATTATTGCTATGCATCTTAATATACTCCATGTGTGTATATATTCTTCTGGCCCTGCTCATCTATCTCCTTAGCAGTGAGGGGTAGACTTAGCAACAGGACTAAAACTGCCTTCCTCGACAGCACATCATCAACTCCTGTAACAGAAGCTGTCATGGAGAGGCAATAACTCGACTGTAGCACTGAATTTACAGATAATGGACAGATAATGTCTTTCTGTCTGCCTTTTCTTTCCACTCTTTTTGTTGGACTGAAAACAGCTGATTATGTTGGACACTTTAGATCACATTTATGCTATTCATGTGACAGGTGGAAACACAAACGTTTTCAGAGAATCGCTGTCTTGAATGGTGTAACAAGTAATGGTTAGATACATTTAACGTCCTTTCGTATAGGAGCACAGGTATGATTTGTTTAGTTAACTTTACTCAAGATCATGCAAATACACTGCATTTGAGTAAGTCTCCTTGGATTCCTACACACATCAATATAGAGGTTATATGTGATGATGCAAACAAAAACATATTTGCATGGAGGGTCTGTAAGACTAATTCAAGAGGAGAATGACCAAACAGATATGAGCTCACAATAAGTCTTTAGTAACTGTGCAATCACGGATTCATACTCACCCTGAACTGAATGGTATCAATAGTATAACTATTTGTCAGTGCTTTATTCTCCTTCTTCTACCTTCAGACGATCCCGTTAGGGGTCACCACAGCGGACCATCTGTCATACTACTCTACGTTCGCCTCTTTCACTCCGACTACCTGCATGTTTTCCCTCACCTCATCCTTTGCCTTCCTAATCTTATTTTCTCCTGTTTGGTGGCTCCATCCTCAGCATTCTTCACCCCATGTCCATGCTGTGCACATTCTCCCTCAGCTTGTCTCCAAAACATCCTTCTAATAAACTTCTTTCTAATCCTTCCTGTCCACTCCCAATGAAAATCTCAACATCTTTACCTCTGCCAGCTCCGCCTCCTGTCTTTATTGACAATGCCAGTGTTTTTAAAGAATTTTGTGAGATTTGATTTGGCACGTTTTTACACTGGATGCCCTTCTTAAAACCAACCACTCTCACTTGGAACTGGCGATAAGATTGCACTGCTTATGTGTGTGTGTGTGTGTGTGTGTGTGTGTGTGTGTGTGTGTGTGTGTGTTTGATGTATCATATTATATCTCGTATGACAACTAGGAAATCCAATTATTATATAATAGTTTATTAGATGAGAAAAAAAAAACAAAAAACTTTGATTTAGCTATTATTTATGCAATGAAAACAGTGTTTAAGGCTATGAAAATAATGTTCTTGAAAATCATGTGTGTTTTAATCGATGTCCATCTTCTATAAATGATCGCTTGCATCAGATTAGTCAAATCCAGAAAACTAAAAGCCCAAGGTCGGGTAGCAGAACTATAAACTTTTACAATGTTCATTATGTAAACTGAAGTCAAAAAGGTCTGAGGGTACAAGAGCGTGTAATTAGATCTAGAATGAAGAGCCCAAACTTAATAAGATGTTGCATTGCTTCATTGCCTGAAGAAACTGAGCAATTTATTGTGTTACCAAAAGCAGTTGTGTGACGCCAATCCCCCCCCCTACCCAGCAGATAGTGATGAAGTTGTCTACTTCTGTAGCTAGCTAGTAATTTTTAGTTTTTCAGGTCTCCGAAATGAAACAATAATTTCATGGAATGAAGGTGACATTAAAACTGGTTATGTAATGAAAATAAAGACAACAATAATAAGTATATGTTTTATTTAAAACTCAAAGTTGTTAACCGATACAGCTCACGATCAGCTACTGAAAGATATACTGAAGAATTTCCGTTCAACCTTGTTTTTCAAAGACGAACTGAACCATCAAATTTGTTTTCACCAGGGTAGAATAAAAGCTAAATAGATTGAAAAGCTCCCTCTAAGCATACCAAGCAAAGAGGTTTTTTTTTTTTTTTTTGCAAAATGTTTGGATGTGATTATTTATGTCCAATTAATTCAGTGTATTGGAGATTTGTTCATACTCATGTTGTCATCTTGCTTCTATGTTCCAGACGTATAGAACCTATTTTACCTTGCTGCATGAAGTATATACACGTTTGTGCCGACTCTTCCTGCCGAACGCATACAAGGCTGCTATACTAAATTTAAGATTGTTTTAATTTAGATCTCATTTAAGAAAACATCCATGTCAGTAGGTGGGTTTCCATTGCAAATGTGCGCAAAACTTTTGAGATATTTTCTAAATGGCGACTGTAAAGTTTTGAGGATTATTCCTTTTTTGCATCGTCTAAAAAATCACTTCATGCGAGCGTAAAAACCTTTTTTGTGATACATGTGTGTTTTTGCGAATTTGACGCGTCTCCATTAGGGATATTTTCGATTTGCTATTTAAATATGCACATTTTGAAGGGTGATGGAAACATTGTTACCGTGGGCTTAACCTTCAGTTCATTTTAAAGAACTACTACTGACTATTAAGAATAAAATGGCACATTTGACTTTGTGATATGTTTTTAATCAGAATGTAAAAAACACATTTGGTGTGCAAATGAGTATTTTTACAAGATCAAACAGAAAAACGACTCAGAGGCTGCTAATAGTAATTGAGAGTGCTTACCAATTTTATTTTAACACTTTTAGAATGGGTACTGGTGACCAGTCTCTCTTACTACTCTTTAAATATATATATATATATATGGGGCACGGTGGCTTAGTGGTTAGCATGTTCGCCTCACACCGCCAGGGTCCGGGTTCTATTCCTATCTCGGCCATGTGTGTTATAGAGTTTACAGGTTCTCCCAGGGGTTTTTTCTCCAGGTTCTCCGGTTTCTTCCCGGACCAAAAACATGCACGGTAGGTTGATTGGCACCTTGGAA
The DNA here is from genome assembly GCA_030449085.1 of Kryptopterus vitreolus. Classification (NCBI taxonomy): domain Eukaryota; kingdom Metazoa; phylum Chordata; class Actinopteri; order Siluriformes; family Siluridae; genus Kryptopterus; species Kryptopterus vitreolus. The sequence goes on from JACRUU010000013.1 coordinate 16,509,542, forward strand.
AATTGTCCCTAGTGTATATGTGTATGTGTGTGTGTGTGTGTGTTTGTGTGTGTTTGTGTGTTTGCCCTGCATCCAGGGTGTATCCTGCCTTAATGCCCATAGACGCCTGAGATAGGCACAGGCTCCCACGTGACCCGAGGGAAGATCGGATGAAAGCAGTAGAAGCTGAATGAATGAATGAATATATATATATATATATATATATATATATATATATATATATATATATATATAGATAGAGAGAGACTAGAGAGAGAGAGAGAGAGAGAGAGAGAGAGAGAGAGAGAGAGAGAGAGAGAGAATAATTGAATGTTGCCATTCAATTTCTTTGTGCACTTTATATGGAAAGTCATACAGCCAGTGTTAGATGTGCAGATATCTGTAAATATTCTCAATATGACAATAAAGTTCTATTCTGTTCTATATAGGATCTTAAGCATCTTGAAAGTCCTACCAGTGGCACTCTTGGGACAGGAAACAAGCAATTTTCCTTTTACTAAGCTTTTATGCTGCGTAATTTGCAAGTGGTAATAAGGTCAATTCCCACCACACTATGCAACATGAAAAAATGAAACTGAAACACAAATGAAAAATGTTATAATCTTTAAAGCATAGAAAAGGGAACTTTACATTCCCTGGTGAAACGGATCAGCAAAAAAAACAAAAAAACAAGGTAGAACACAAATCTAATTTGCTTTCCATTTATAACAAAAATAGTTACCGCAAGCAAACCCTTACATGCAAATTCAATTGTTGGAGAAGACTTTTCACGTTCTTCTGTTCCTCCACAAGTTGCTGATGTAGGCTGAGTAACATGTCTCGTTCATGTGAACACATGACGGCTCTGTGTAGTTACATAAAAAGTAATATCGGCAGCGGAAAAAAATGTCTTTCATTCTGTGTTTGGCTCATTAATGCACATTGAAGGCTGCCGTGTGCATTCCAAGCTATTGTGTGCCTTTTCGTGGAAAAGGTATTAATAATGTCTGTGGTTTCTTTAGGATAATGCACCCTGCCATAAAAGAATGGTTTGAGGAGTTGACTTGACCACCAATTTCCCCATATTTCCATGCAATTTATGTATTCCGTCCAATCTAAGGAGGCCCTACCTTCACCTTCATGGGTTTAATGGTATTCATGCCTTGATGAGGCAGGACTGTTTAGCCAGCAAAATGCTGATCAACATCATATTAGGCAGGTGGTCATAATGTTATGCCTAATCGCCGTTTACATAGTTCACCATTTTGGGGAAAACCAACCTCTGTCTGTTGAAACCAACCTCTAAGTATTCCTGCATTCTGCTTGCCTGGATCGTTTCACATCTGACCCAAATAAGTTTGGTCAGCACTGCCTAAAGACCATAGAGGATGATTATCAGTAGAGATGATCAAATTCCTTGCGCGCTGTGTTTATCAAGGCAGCTAGAAACTAAGATAAATGTTTGAGCCACTTTTTAAGACTTTGAATGTGAATCTACCTTTGGATAACCATTACTGATCGTAAACTACCTATATTCAGTAAAAATACATTTTAACACAGCTTTTTTTTTCCCCATCTAATAGCATAACTTGCTACGTATAAAAAATTGCCACAAGCTTTCATTCATTCATCTTCTATCGCTTTATCCGATCTTCCCTCGGGTCACGGGTAGTCTGTGTCTATATCAGATGTCTATGGGCATTAAGGCAGGATACACCCTGGATGGAATGCCAACCCATCGCACACACACACACATTCACGCACACATTCATACACTAGGGACAATTTTTAAAGGTGCCAATCAACCTACCGTACATGTTTTTGGACCGGGGAGGAAACCAGAGAACCCGGAGAAAAACCCCCTGAGGCACGGGGAGAACATGCACAAACTCCACACACACATGGCCGAGACGGGAATCGAACCCGGACCCTGGCGGTGTGAGGCGAACGTGCTAGCCACCGTGCCCCCTTTGCCACAAGCTTATGTTTTATAAATCTCAGTTAAGATTCAGATACTGGAATATACTGGAATTCAGATACAGTTATTTTTACTCTGTAAAACAGTTAGACTGTTAGGATTGCAAGTGTATATCGGACAGACATCAAAGGGACGTTAAGGGATTTTATTCTCAGACAAAATCAGTTATTTTTACTGTAAGTATCTAAACTGTTAGGATGTTTATTTATTTTAATATTATGATTAGCTAAATTAAATGACCTAATGACAATTTATTATTGTTAAATTTGATTTAATAATCCTCTGAAAACCCTCTGAAACAGGCAAAAAAAAAGTTTACAATATTTCCTGAAACAAATAATATGGAACAAATAATATTCCCCAAATCCTTGGTAGAAGTAATTTACAAAAATTATACTAACCTGTACAAGCAACTGTAATTCACCTGTATATGGACTGGTTTATGCAATTAGTATAGATTATAGTATAGATAATATAGTTTTCTCTAATCTATATAAAATGCTACATTTTAAAGTCAAATATCTTACTTTGAACTACGTTTTGAAAAAGTCGTCATTTTTAATTTATGAGTAAATAAAATGTTACCTGGTGAAATATACAGAAAATCGCCACAAATCACTTGCTGAAATCCACTTAACACAAACATACAATTCTGAATCGAATAAACAGCAAGCAAAACATTTGAGAGTAATAAATGATGGAAGAAACTACTGACTCTAACTTGCCCCAAATGTGGCCTTATTTGCATGATGTATTTGAAAACAAAGGGGGTGGCTCAGTTGTCAAAGGCGCTGGGCTGCTGATCGGAAGATCCGGGTTCGAGCCCCGGTATGGCCAAGCTGCTGCCCTTGGGTCTTTGAGCAAGACCCTTAATCCTATGTGCTCCAGTGGTGCCGTATCATGGCTCTGACCCTGCGCTCCGACCACAGCTACCAACAACAAGCTGGGATATGCGAAGAAAGAGTTTCACTGTGCTGTAATGTATATGTGACAAATAAAGGCTATTCTATTCTATTCTATTCTACCTTCTAAACCTATTGGCACCTTTCAAATATGGATATATATATATATATATATATATATATATATATATATATATATATATATAATCAGCATATATCAATAAAGCTCAGCAAACCTTATCCTCTGCTCACAGTTGTCAAAAAATGATAACCCCCACCCATCTAATTACACGGGTAAAAAAAACAACAATGTAGATTACGCTGATGTTTTTTTGCTTTGCTTGATCCACATAAATACTCTTAGGTGGCACGCTTTTAGTTCTTTCAAAAAGAAAGCTATTACTGTATTATCTTATGAATACGTTTTTCTTTTATCCTTGTATTTTTTTTGCCTTATGAAAGCTATTTGACTATTTCATCAAAGGACTGCCCGCGTGCCTATTGTCAAGAAGTCTCACAGGCTATTTGAGTTCCACAGAAACCAATAAATCTTGGACGGTCGAAGGTCTTCACAGTACGCCACCTCAATCGATTTGGTAAAGACTCTGGACGCTGCAGTCCAGTCCTATTGGAATGCTTTTTAGCGAAACCAATATTATCTCTTTCATTGCAGCACAGAGTTATAGAGGCCAATCAATGATAAATCACTTTAACCTGTATCACACCGGTGCAGTGAAATGCTACATCTACATCTACATTATTCCCTTGAAATAACCCAGAACAGAGAATTACATTTATTTATTGTTTGCATGCAAATCTTTGTTATGCAAATGAGGAGATGTTTGGGTAAAATTATATTTTAATATTTGTATCCTTGAGGTTCTGTTTCTATGCCGTTTGATACACAGTTCAGATTATAATTACATGTATTTTATGTGGCAAATGTCAAGCGTTGCATAATAAATGTTAATAAGTATTTCCTAAATTTTAGAAATGGAAAATATTACAGCAAATTCCGAAGGAAGTAAATTATTGAAAAGACATGAATGGTATGCAATGATATTAATTCTTTGGTCTTATGTAGCTGGGAAATAGTATGTAATATATCAGTTAGTAAAGTGGTTTATAGTATTGTGTAAATATATCATATGTTGATGTTATTATGTGCTGAATAATTTTCTGGGGCATAACAATATAATATGTTTTATTTTATTTAGGAGCCTGATGTCACATTGATATCAAGCATTGTTCCGCAGTTCTGTAAAATTGGACAAAAATCAGTATCATGCCTTATTATATAGTATTACACTAAAATATCGGATTTTATATCACCTGTGGCGGACAGTTATAAAGTATTTCTAACTGTCTTTTCTCAGAGTATTTTTATTTCAATAATCTATTATTTTAACCTCACTGCAGTTTACTGTGGAAAATCTTTCGAGACCCTAGGCATAATTCCACAGTTCTTGTAAGAGTATCCACAGTGTAGGGGCTTTTCTCACTTGTGCTTGCAACAATAAACAACTCTGTCTTTAAAAAGACACGAAGGCGAACAATACATTGAATTGAAAAAATGATTCAAATAAGGTACTCACATCGGTCAAATGCGAGTGCTTTCTTGTACTAGAAATATACATCTAAATAAATATATAATTACAGTACATTTCAATGACACGTTTTTTTACTTTTACTTGCACATTTATTTATTTATTTACATATGAATAGTAATTCATATCCTTTGTCAACTAATTCACATTACCTGACTTATCTAGTAAACATTTTTCCATAATAACGACTTCATTTCTTGCTATACAGACTATTAATTAATAATATTAATAATAATAGACAACAGGAAAAAGATTTGTTTTATTCAGTTCAGAATGAGCAGAGATCTTATTTTAACAGGTTTGTTATATATACAACCGTGTAACATGGACTTAGATTTGTTTGACATGGTGTACTCTCTCACTCTCGAGATTAAAAAAACAACACATACAAGCTTTTAAGAATGGCAACTGTGTGTGCTGCCAGCTGTGCCATCATGCATGGCTGACGCTGGATGCTTTGGACAGGCCGTGTCCATGTTTATTCAGGCCACTGACACTCACAGATGCGTGTTAATCCAAAAGCCTCCGTTCCCCTGCTCTTCATCATCACCTTCCCACTGGTCCGCCAGTTCTAGTGACATACTCCCTGAGCGAGTGTCTCGCTGTAGGCTACGTGAGCAAATTTCCACTCGAGATATGGCACCCTGTTTTTTTTTTGTGTGTGTTTTTTTCTAGGGACGGATTATGCAGCGTGAGCTAGGTATGTCTGAGACATGAAGGTGTTGCTCTATAAGTGCGAATAGTGGTTTGGATCTTTTGTTCTCAAATTGAATAGGAGTGACAACATAAGGTTATAATATTTTAGTAATCGAACAATATGGCTTGTGAGACAAAGATTTATTCGGCATCATTTAACATGAAAAGTTTGAGTTTAGGAATCTGTTTCTACTAACTACTTCTCGTATCACCCAGCTTCAAACAAGAGACTGTTGCGAGTCCAAACACTCATTAAGATGAGTGGTACTTCACCAGATGAGTCGGACTGTTTTGCGGATGTTTGGTACATCACTAGATGGTTCGCGGTGGAGCGGTCTTGTCTTCACTCTTATGGGGTGGAACACAACTGGAGCTGGAGGGAACTCAGGAACCCAGGATGAGGGAAAAGAGAAGTAAGGGAAAGCAATTAGCGTAGAGTCCCATGGTTTACTTTGACGCATGTGGTGTTGACCGAGCTCACACGGAGACATTCCTCCATTCTTCTATTATTCCCAGACATCGGAGGATCCCTCTGCTCTCGTTTCCAATTCTTTTGGGTTTCTGTTTCAGTGACTTTCCGTGACTAACTTGTATAAAAATGGCAGCCGTCTTGTTCTTTTTGGTCTGGAAATGAGCCGACTCAAAGTCGTTTTATGTGACTTCAGATTTCCGCGCATTAGTTAATTCTGCTTAATTTCTCATTAATTGTTGGTCTTTTTTTTCTTCTGTAGAATGTAGGATGCGGCGCATGTTTAGTAAGTTTAGTGTTACAGTTCGTATAAGGATGTATCCATAGTTAATATGATTGGATAGAATTTCTAACGGAATTTTAAGGTAAATGCAACTCACCAGATAGAATATTCCTTAAGCACAAATCAACATCAGAAAGAAATGGTGTAGTAGCTCAGTCTGAAGAAAGCTCTTCACTAGCAGATTTCACACTGTAGTTCAGCAACGTTAACTATTTTGACACCTTCGGGTGTTAATGAAACATCAGGGATCTTCACAGAAAAAGAGAGAAGTGCTAATATTTTTGCTGACTGCTTTGTGTGTATTTATACATCTGCGTAGAGATATATACAATATACACATATATAAAAAAACAAGACCTATAAGACAACTGAATAATGTAATGGGCTATGATTTAGGTTTCTGTGTGTTACAATCTTTGCCATTCTGATAACCCTTTTCGAACAAGGTCTTAAGAAGATTACTGTCATGTTTATAACATTAAAGGATTGACCACATTTTAAGTTCTATGACAGCTTTAAGACAAATCTCTGATTTCTAAGTAGTGAATCAACCAAAGTGACAATTTGGATTCACATCTTATTTTACTGTATGCTATTCATTCATTCATCTTCTACGGCTTAATCCGATCTTCCCTCGTGAGGCGAACATGCTAACCACTAACTCCCTACTGTATGTTATAAAAGTAACAAAATATTTGATTATATTGTCCTTCTCTATTGCCTAAGGTAATTTATCTTTACTTAAAAATACTTTGCCAACGCAACGAGCTAAGTTTCCTTCCTCTCACCTTTGAAGGTGCCAGACTTACACGCCTCGTGTTTCCACTCAAAGGATTCAATTTCGGTGAAGTGTACTAGTAGTGATGCAAAATAGTGCATCACTAAAAATAGTGAATCACAAATAGTGCATCACAAAATTTTGCATCAATAATAGTGATGCAAAAGCATTACTATTATAATCTCTCTCTAGCTTTGGTCAAATTTTCGTTGCTAGTCCCGCAGTTATTGTCCGATCGCCCCGAATCATACCTCATATCGTTCGGTCCGATGGTGTGAGGTGTGCTATTATTTTTATAAGGAATCACCCAACCTAATTCCGAACCCGGAATCAAAAAGCGGGATCCCATAGAAAATGAATGGGGTTGAAATTTCGTGCCTCACAGCTCAGCCTGTGAGCCTCCGACATGTTCTCCATCACTACAACAGTTTATTTTTTATTTTATGATTTTATTTTCTGCTTATTATCGTTTTAATTTTTTTCTTAAGCAATGTCTTATCACTGTTTCTGTTCCTTGTGGATCACTATCATTCAAAGAAACACATATAATTCAACATGTAATTAATCTGAGATCTCAGTCCAACAAAGGCTTGTGTGTGCATTCCCTGCTACTCAATGCCATTAGAACTGTTCGAACTAATAGCAGACATAATCACAGCTGCATCTGCAGTTCTAGCATGAGATATTAGCAGAAGTTATTTCAGCAGAAGTATTCAGTTCTCCGTCATTAAGTAAAGTAAACGCAATATGAATGTAATTTTAGTGAATCATAATGTATGGTATTGAAACATTTTGCTTTCAAAAGGTAGACAAAAACCCAATGGAGGTAAAATGCAGATTTTTAGTGCGTACCATGTTCCATGTTAAAACATATGTGAGAATCGTTTCATATATTCGGTCCTGTTATAACATAGAGACATTGTATAACATACTTCTCATACCAAAAACCCCAATGTCTTTGTTTTATATATATATATATATAGATATATATATATATATATATATATATATATATAGATATATATATATATATATATATATATATATATATATACTATATATATATATATATATATATATATATATATATATATATATATATATATCTATATATATATATATTATTCATTTATTCTGTATTATGCCCAGGCTAATTAAATAAAAGACTTATAGATCAGTCTCGGCAGGACGTCTTTTATGCCATATAGATTCATTGTGCATCAATATTGCTTTGGATCACTGACTCGAATATACCATCCCTACCTAATCTGTATCTGTAAAGGAGCTGCTGATGCTAAAGGCCAACGCAGTCCATTTGAAGGGCATCATTTAGCTTTACTTCTGCAGCCAAAATCAAAGTTAAACCACTCCAGTGAGATTATTGTGTCAGTATGCCATGCTAAAACTATTAATATTATTATATTATTGTCCTTCGTAGAATGGTTCTGGAATACATGATCGTGCTTTGCTATTGAATATTTAGTCAAAATTGTGGTTATCCTTAACCAGCATGGCTTCCACAGCACATTTCAGCAACATGCCATGCCATCTAGTTTGCATTTAGTGGGATGATCATTTGTTTTCCAACAAGCCAGTGACACCAAACACATCTCTAGGTTATGTAAGAGCTTGTGGCAGCATGCACATGGATGAGCGCTGGTCTTTTGGTGTCCGGCGACCCCAGTAATAATTGTAATGTGTGTGCGGAAGCGGTGGCTGCTGAATGAAGCTATTTGTTCAAGACGTAGAGTGATGGATTGCTGCATTGCATGACCTGGCCTCTACAATCCTCCAATCTAAATCTTAGGCAGTTTGGAATGTGTTGGAACAGAGTGTGAATGAAAAAGCAACTAAAAGCATTCAAGACCTCTGGGGACTCCTTGTTGGAAAACCATTTGAGGTGAATTCCTTCAAAAAACTGTGTGCAAGTGTGTCTAGAAGAAGTTTTTGCAGGCAACGGATCAAATCTGAGTCCAGAAACAGTTAAAGATACCATCGTTTTGCTTTATGGGTCCCTAAGACCTTTTTCCAGGCTTCAGTAGTCCACTGTAAATTTCCCTATCTATCTATCTATCTATCTATCTGTCTGTCTGTCTGTCTATCAGTCTATCAGTTCTTCATAGCATGATTTCAGAAGGTGGTAGCTTAGTGGTTAAGGCATAGGTCTCTTGACTGAAAGATTGCAGGTTCAAATCCCACCACCACTTCTGGACCCCGAGCAAGGCCCTTAACCCTTAATTGCTCAGTTGTAAGTTGCTCTGGATAATTGCAAATGTCAAAAATATAAATGTATCAGTGGATTTCTTACTGTCACACAACCTGTCAAACCATTTACAGTCCTTTTACAGTCTTGTTTACTGTGACCAGTGTAAAGCCATCTATCACGCAAGCCGAAACTCGTCTTTTGATTCTATTATGGCTTGGAGTCAGCGAGACCTCTTCCTGTCAGAGTTTACTCCAGTGTCCAAGTGTCATTTTTTGATGTAGATTCATTTCATATTCGATTTCTAGAAAATGTCCTGGTTTTTTTTTTGCCATGAAAGATAAAAAAGTCTTAAAACTCACATTGCACATTAGACTATAAATCTTAAAGTAAGAATATTGTATGTCGGTCTAGGCAAGTCATTTTAACTCCTTTTGAACAAGAAAGTGCATGTTCAAATCTTAAAATGTTAATTTGAAGACTAATACTGCTGTGAAAATTCTTATATCAAAAATATTAAGGAAGGTTCAAATTTTTTTGTCAAGTACATAGTTGTGTCTGGCAGGGAGGTGGTAGCTCAATGGTTAAAGCAATGGATCAGAAGGTTACAGGTTCAGATCCCAGCACCACCAAGCTGCCTCTAGTTGGTCCTTGACCATGACCCTTAAACCTCATCTGCTGTGGATAAGAGCATTTGCCAAATGCCATACATGTAAATGTCAATATTTGAACTTAGAAAGATCTAGGATCTAGTAGAATTTATTATTAATGTTAGTTTCAACATTTATTACCAAGTCAATTTTGCCCTATTCTTATATATTCTTACTCTATTGGCAGATTGTGTTGCTTGCTTTTAATACACTTTAACTAGATTTAAGTGAATCTACCTTGTTTCAAGAAGCTTGTTTCATGTTCTTCATCTAATATTGTCAATTGTTGTCATCATGATAACCTTAATGTGATATTTATTGATAAATTCGACTTGCAGACCCATAAAGCACTGTAAAATGACATTTTAGGAAATGTGAGCCGTTATATGTGTGTCCATCTGTAAGATTTGGTCAGTGTTTATGTGTACCCAGTTTTGTTCATGAAATTTAAACCGTGCATCCTGACCACCACCATCATCATAATGGTCATGCACAAACAAGCGTGCTGATTATACCAAGCACAATACAAATCAGACATTTGAATGCTGTTATCAGTAGGATTCTGTGAAGCCAGACAGACAACAACTGTCAATCATTATCCACTGGTGGTGTACTGTGTTTGTGTGCATTTCTTTTGTTTTTAAATATCATTGCCACCTTGCAAGATGACAATGAGCAATGAGCATCTTTCACTTTCTGAATGAATGTAGCCAGATACTTTTAGGATATATTTGTAATGAGGGAGATGGATAAAGGTTGTCTCATATATATATATATATTGTTATTGTATAGTTGCTATGCGTTAACTTGTGATTAATGGCACATTAATCAATGCCATAAATGAATGCTTTTCATGTTTCTAATAGACTACCTATAACTGATGTTATAATTAGGGGCACGGTGGCTTAGTAGCTAGCACGTTCACCTAGGGTCGGAGTTCAATTCCCGCCTCCATCATGTGTGTGTGTGGAGTTTGCATGTTCTCCGTGTGCCTCAGGAGCTTTTCCCTGGGTTCTCTGGTTTCTCCCCTGTCCAAAAATAGGTTCGCCGTGAAGCGAGGTAAAATCGGATAAAGCGGTAGAAGATGATTGAACGAATGAATGTTATTCACTTCACTCAAAATCTCTCCTTTTAATAAAAGTATTGATAATTATTTCCATAGTAAAAATAATACGAAATCATTTTAATATAAATCTCTTGTTAATTAATTTCTTGTTGTTTGAAATGGGACGCAGCTCCTTTAAGAATTCTGTTCCTGTTACTTTCCATGTAAACTGGTGATACATTTAGGACACGGGCTGACACTGATGTAGTTCAGGGTTAACAGAGTTTAACGTAGATTCTAAAGGACCTCGAGTATTGGGAGGAGAGGGTTTAAGTATGGAGCTGGAGCGAGGGGGAGAAATTGGAAACAGGTAGAGCTGATTCGGGTTGGTGAGTGCGCGGGATAATTGTGAATATAGTGAGGAGCTCATACCTGTTGTGCAACGAATAGGTGTAATTGGGGGGGATATTTTGGAAGCGTGAGTGGATGTACTGAAGTTTCTTTATTTATTTGTTCTTCATTCGCCAACACAACACAGAGTTTGATCACAGGACAGATCACTCACATCGTAATTCACGCTGCGTTAATAAAATGAGTATCGTTAATGTGAATAATTAACGTGCTAATACTAATATTTTGAGCTTACTGAAAGCCCCTCACGAACGTATGAGGTGGCGGACTTTAATTTTTATTTTTTTAGTAGTAAAATTAAAAACATACACAATGATACCAAAAAGACTTTTAGTGCAGTGTCGCAGTGGTTAGACGCCCCGCTGTGTTTTGCGCATGTGTGAAATCTCCATCCAAAAGTAGAATTATTTTTAACCTATGAAATGTAGAAGACCATTAAGAATAAAGAATAAGAGCCTGAAACAGAGGATGGTTGGCATCAGCTGACTTTTTTGTCTCAGATTCAGACGGCGTCAGTTGTATTTCATTCTTGATTATTTCGCTTGAACTGGTCTGTGAGAGAGAGAATTCTGATTGACAGTTCAGCTTTAGCCAATGAGCAAATATCCAGGCTGCGTAAGGCAAACAGTGGAAAAGTAAAGACGGATCTGTTTTTATTACTTGTGGAGCGCTTTTTACATTGTCATTATCGCAAAGCAGCTTTATGAAAATCATGTTTGACCCTGATTGTTTCTTGTTGAGCGAGCCGGGCGACGTTGGCAAGGAAAACCTCCCTGAAAAGGTAACAAGAAGAATCCTTTAGAGGAACCAGACTCAACAGAGAACCTCGTCGTCATTTAGGTGTTTTGTTTGTGATTTGTGAATTTGCTTAGCGTGTAGATGCATCCATGGAATTGTAGAAGTGTCAATGAATTCGTTATAAATCATCCAGTTAATGCATAAAAGAGTTAAATTTACAGTATTTGGAAGACGCCCTTATCCAGAGCGACTTATAATTGAGCAATTGAGGCTTAAGGACCTTGCTCAAGGGCCCACCAGTGGCAGCTTGGTGGTGGTGGTGGGGTTTGAACCCATGATCTACCGGTCTAGAGTCTAACACCTTAACCACTGGGCTACACCACCCAGTTAATGTGCAAATAACCCATGGTTATGAACTGACTGAAGACTAGTTGATGAAACCCAGTAGTTGCCGGTGAAACTTTTTCCCAAATTTGCATTGCATAATGGGAACGATTGTCTTGCTGTGAAGAATGTATTTCTTAAAGCGCTTCCAAGTTTCATTTCATGCGCTTTGATAAAGCCAGAACGAATGGCTGCAATTTGTGTGTTACAGCCTACAGAACCGAACACAAGCAAGAGGCAGTTTCGTGTCCTGAATTTTTTTTATCCCTGATTAACCCTACCTTGTGTTTTTGTTTTGTGTATTTCAGAGCACAGTTGACCTGGATGCAGGTCTGCGGCGAGTTGTCACAATCTTGCTGGTTCTGGAGAACACTAAGTCATTTAGACAATGCGTCCATGGTGAAGCTGCCGCGGCAGGAAGTTCAGAGCGGAACACGTCTGATTCCGAATTTGCTGAAAAAACAGCCTGTTATCTCAGTCAAATAATCCCGTTTTGCCATGGGCCATTGTGTGCGTTCAAATGTGCCATTATTCTGATATTGCCCATATGCTGTGCTATCATGTGAAGCATTTGTTGCTAAAAGAGCAGCACATTGGGTGAAACGTCAGCGCTTAAGGTGAAACGCAAACCTATTTTTAAATGATGTGATGTTTGCAGAACAATGCTGTCATAACTGGATGATTTGGAATGACATTAGTAGATCTGCCATATGGAAAATGGACTTGCTGGGATATCAGTGTAATCAGCATCCTCTCACTCTCACTGATAATGTGCAGTTGGCCAGATGAACAAGCATGTGGTAGATATTTAGTTCTTGCTGCTGTCATACTGTGCAGGACTAATTGTCATTTTTTTGCCTGCCGATCTGCTCTTTTGTTGCTATATTTACTAACTTCACAATGACTTATAGAACAAACATTTAGTCCACCTGAACAACCTTAAACTGGTTATGTAAAATCCTATCAAGTGTATAAAGTAACAGTAAATCCAGGATCTGATTATTAGTGATGCTTGCAAAATCTCTCTCTAGCTTTTTTGGTCAAATTTTCGCTGTGTAACTAGTCCTTTGTTTTTTGTACGATCGTCACGAATCATACCTCGTATCGTGTGAGGTGTGCTATTACTTTTATAAGGAATCGCCCGTCGGAATTCCGAACCCGGGCCAAAAAGCAGGAATTTTTTTCCCAGTAGAAAATGAATGGGGCCGACAGTTCGACAATAGAGAATGAATGTGGAAATTTGTCGCTCCGCTGTTCAACCCGTGTTTGCCCGAAATGCACATTTGACATATCAGCTCGCATGGCGTCACGCGGCCGCAAGCGTGGAAAATCTGCGAAACTCGTTCACAGGGTCATGTGACATGTCTAAACGCTTGGACGCTGGATAATTTGATCACTAATTTGTCACTGGCCCCTCCCCCTCCCAAAAGAACGGCCAAAAAGGTTTCTGAGGTCTAAACACTCGTCTCTCCGAACGAGATAGCATTTCGAAGTCACCGCTAAATATTAAACGGACCAGGCACTAAGGGGTTGCGCCCGGACCCCAAAAATCTCCAAAATTATTATCCAAAAACTCTGACATATTTTGAGGTGAGTTTATTCACTCATTAGTTATATCTAGTCCCTGCATTATTATGGATTTTTCAATCTTATGACGACGGTAGTTTTACAATACGTCGGAACACTGCGAGGATATATCCTGTGAGATGCCCTACTCACGCCAGCAGTTGACGGATTTATGTCTCGGTGTTAAAGCGGTCATTTTATCTGTGTTTCCGGTGTTCCAAAGCCCAATTTTTAGCACTTGGCGGTTTCTCATTTTTATCTGCGTCACCAGACGTTGAAACAAAGCTCATCTGGGTGCGCTCTCCATTAGCGAACTGGAGCTTGCCTCACAACACACATCGAACTCGTCCACCAGCCCACTGCTGGTCTGTGCATCGCTCTGTTTAAAGTATGTACAAAATTATTTCCAAATTACAATATACTCCCCCGTACTAATCCCAAAATTTTCAAAGATTCCTGGAACGCCATGTCTATTTTCAAGTTATGATGAGGTCATCACCATTACAGTATATTTGCAGTACATTTAACTCCTTGTGGCAGTTATCAAAAACTGAACAGTTGAGGGTTAAGGGCCTTGCTCAAGGGCCCACTAGTGGCAGATACAATTGTATTGGTTTTATAACCATATACCAGTACAGCTTTTTTTTCTTTTACCAAAGGTTTACCAAAGGATATGCATTTTGTTCAATTTTATTTGATTTAGTCTGATTTGCTGGCATGGGGCACGGTGGCTTAGTGGTTAGCACGTTCGCCTCACACCGCCAGGATCCGGGTTCGATTCCCGTCTCGGGAATGTGTGTGTGGAGTTGCATGTTCTCCCTGTGCCTCAGGGGGTTTTTCCCCGGGTTCTCCGGTTTCCCCCCGGTCCAAAAACATGCACGGTAGGTTGATTGGCACCTTGGAAAATTGTCCCTAGTGTATGAATGTGTGCGTGAATGTGAGTGTGTGTGAAGGGTTGGCATTCCATCCAGGGTGTATCCTGCCTTAATGCCCATAGACGCCTGAGATAGGCACAGGCTCCCCGTGACCCGAGGAAGATCGGATAAAGCTGAAGATGAATGAATGAATGAATGATTTGCTGGCTGAACCCTGAAATGAACGCTTTGTTCAAATGACCTCCATCACATTGAAACAAATGTATCTGTCATGTTCAGCAGTAATGTGAAGTGAGATAAAGAGACAAAACACGGCCCTACGGAATTTTATTTTTATTTTTAAATAATTGTGTGTTGTTCCAATTTAGTCATGGTCGTTTCTGGACTGAATCAATCTGAGTCTTAATCTGTCACAGCAAATATTCAAACCGGCCCTAGAATTTTAATAACATACACGTGATGCAGGAAACAATATTCCCTACATTTCCTGTTTTTGTTCTGGTCTCTCTCTCTCTCTCTCTCTCTAGTCCCGCGCATGCACGTTCTGCTCGGATTAGTGCGAGTCGCTTAGACGGGCCGTGTGAAATATTGTCTGTGTTGGTCCACTAATACCCCGAAACCTAAAACGAGTTTCAGAGAGCTTCCTTCTGCAGTGTATGTCTTTTAAATGGCTAACGGCTTATCACACTCACACACTGCAGGCTGCCAAGTGGATTGGATTGTTCCTTCCGGATTAAGCACTGAAATATCGCAGCAGTACCTTGACGGAGTGTGGTATTTCTGCATGCTGCCATCATTTTTATTATCGCCAACAGCAACCGTACTACTACGGTGCAGGTTAGGAGGGCCGATGCGCTTTAGTTTTGCACATTCTATTAAAGTATATTAATGCTTGCATGTGTGTGTGTGTTTTTTTTTTGCATCAGTTTTGCATTGGTCTGTTATGCGTTTGCAAAAAGCAAAAACAAATTCTAAATTAAATGTATTGTTTCCTATCATGATTTTCGACTACTGCAGTCTGTACTATTGTATTGAAAGTTTTACATTTCGGTTATAAAGACATTATTTCAGATACAACATTACAGTGATATAATTGCTGTATTAAGTATAGAATCTAGTATAAAATATTTGCAAGCAATTTATACAAATTTAAAATGAACACATTTCATGAACAATCATGTTCAATTTGTTTGTGTAGTATAATGCTATTCGATAGTCGTTCACGGAGCCTTGTTGCATTTTTAAAAATTTTTTTTTTCCCCTAATCTCTACCAAAAAACTCATTTGTGTCTTGGGAGGAAACATTTTCCTGAGCTGCCGTGAGTCATCCCAACGGGCATGTATTAGTTATTCATAGTCAGCGTTGTGTCAAGGGTGTCAGGTCCAATTTGGCGGAAAATTTATATGCATACATCGTACGCCAAATCAGATGCATCAAATATTATCACAGTGCACTTTGGGCAGGAAGCAAGTCCATGCCGAGAGATTCGTAAGCGTTGCGCTTTCTGAACGTCTGTTTAGTATAACGCTTTAGGATGTTAGGAAGTTAATGATGTTAACAATGTGTTTGTAATGCTTATATGGTTGAGACCTAACTGTTCGTTGTCAGGAGTCGCTACTCGATAAGACTAATCACATTTGATATCGATTTTCTTTTATGCAACACTTTTAAAAAAATTGTTGGTCACGTAGAAATTGCAATTTCTGCATTTTATTTGGTATTATTAAATAGCTAAGAAAAGCAAACCAGAACCAGACAAAGCTACGCTATATCATAACCCAAGTGACGAGTGGCTTGGCTGACATCCTTTGATTGACCTTGTCAAGTGCGTTTATTTTAGATAGATTTGCATAAATATGACTGTTAACTGTACTATTGTCAATCCTGGGCATGTTGACTATATGCATATTCAGTCTGTCAGTCTGATTATAGTCCTGCGCTAAAATGACTGATAGTCCGTTAATTAGTTTCCTTTTTTTTTCAGTGTTCCTTTTTTAATCAGACTACAAAGATATGCGGGCAGAGAGGAGCCCCTGTGGCAACCACATGGACTTGCAATTATAAAAATCCTTATATTTAAAGGCTAATACAAAAGTACGCTTTAGAGGTGCACTGCAGAAAATCTGCTTTTTCTTGAACATGGCCACAACAGGATTGTGTCTTATTCCTGATTGTCTATGCACTGATATAATAAGCGCCCTTCAAAATGTGCAAATTTAAATGGAAATACGCCTAATGGAAATGCGTCAAATCCGCAAAAACACACATATGGCAACAAAGTTTTGAGGTGGTTTTTCAGACAATGTGAAAAAGGAATAATTCGCAAAACTGTAATGGAATATTTTTTTTTTTCTCGCATTTCCAGGTCACATGATCTACCTTGCCTTGCCTTGGGCGTGATGCTGCAGGTGCTACAAGAGACCCTGTTGCACTGCAGAGCTCAAAAAAAGTGCTCGGGAATTCTGAATCCACAGGTCCTCTGTGAAATCGTGCTCTATTGCCTCCCAGAACAAACGCGTACGTGGCCGCTCCCAAGTACAGGGGGATTGCCTCGCCATTAATGCTGATTAAAAATAAAAACGGCTAATGTGTTGGCTGTGATGTAAGTAACCCTGCCGATATCTGTCTCCATTTTTTTAATGACTTATTGCGAGAGGACGAGTTATAGTCGCATGATATGGTTAATGGAAACACCGTCATTTCGCGACAGTATTTTTATCGACATTTTGAAAATATCTCCAAAGTTTTGCGCAAATTTGTAATGGAAACGTATCTAATGGTACACGAAAAAACTGAGATTTATTTTGGTGTAATAGTGATTGCACTTAAAGGTTTTGGTGTGGTTTCATCTTAAAATTGAATCGATTTAGTTTCCCTACGTGGATCATCAAGTCATCACTACCTTATGATAAAAATAAATCCCTCCATTGAAAATTCTCTGTGATTCACATCTAAAAACACCATGAAACTCAGTAGTCAGCATGAAAGCGGTATTTGCAAGCAAAAATATTTGCATAAATACATTTGCTGAAATGCAAGATTGTGTTTAAGTTTTTATACGAGTAAATATAATTAGAATATTCTGCGTTTTGACAGATAAATGCACGTCCACATTTATTAGTCTGTGTGCTATTTGGCTTGGTTTCACATTTATATGTAAATGAACCAAAGTAATATAAAAACCTCAGCTGAGGTATGTATGGGTCTTTAAACATATTGCTTAGTACGATATGAGCAATGTGGTTTCTGCATTGTTTTTTTTGGATGGTCTGACATCTTTGCTGTGCTGTCAGCATAGCTGTAAAGAGTGGATATTTGAGTTACAGTAGCAACTTTCTGTCGTTCTCCACTGACGTCTTCCCCCAACAAGGCAGTTTCACTTGACATTCAAAGAATTGTTGTTTTTTTTTTCTATGTCATTTTGTGTAACCCCTATGGGCAGTTGTACATTAAAACCCCTTGAAATCAGCAGTTTCTCTTGCACCAACAACCATGCTATAGTCATAGTTACTCAGATCACACAATCCTCTATTCCACACGTGTCAGACTGAAGGCCCGCGGGCCAAATGTAGCTCGCCATGTCATTTTATGTGTCAAGATCTTGTGCGTTGACAATAAACTACCTCTCCCATAATCCATGCAGCTAGAGTACCCTCGAAGTGAGAGCATCCCGCTCTCACTTAGAGTGCAATGAATCCCGCATCAGCGCTTACCGAGGGCAATTTTCCCAGGAAGAAAAAAATTGATGTAGATAGAAGACACTTAGGAATACTTGTTTGTGCCTCAAGGAGAAAAAACGCTATGTCTTTTGTGTTTTGATGTGGTGTCGCTCATTAAAACACTACATACTGTCTTATAGTCACAACCGGCCCTTAGAGGACAACCATAATGCTGACGTGGTCCGTGGTGAAAATGAGTATGACGCCACTGCCCTATTCGTTTTGAATATCAGACTCAGAATACTGCATGCAGTGCCTGATTTTGTGCATTGTGTTGTCGTCTCACAATTTGTTGATGTTGATTTAGGTGTCTTTCGTAATAAAAAGTTTACTTGTTACTAATTTTACTCCTTACTAGAATAATGTTTTTTTTTCTCCTGTTTTTTGATATAGTTAGACCAGTGTGATGTGGTGTCCAACTAATGTAATACCACACGCAGACTTAATATTTTACAAATCCTTATAGTATGAGAGCTAAATGGTTTAAAAAAAATCAGTCAACTGAAGTTGCTCTTATAGCTGCAGGAATCATGCTGTGTTTGAGAAAAATGTGCTGAGCTGCAGTAATAAATCAATTTTGGCCCCATGGAGAGAAGACATGTCAAGTAAAAGACTACAAACTACTCCAGAGCACACATTGAACATTTTATTCTATGTATACTGTTTTTCTCAAATACTGAAATGAGGTATACATGTTATCTGGAAACTTAGCTATTGACCTGAGCGGTGGGATTGTTTTGTAGGAAGCAGAATTATTCTGTTTTGCGATTCACATATAATAGCAACGATAAAAAAAAAATCAAAGGAGCGCGGTGGCTTAGTGGTTAGCACGTTCGCCTCACACCGCCAGGGTCCGGGTTCGATTCCCGTCTCGGCCATGTGTGTGTGGAGTTTGCATATTCTCCCCGTGCCTCAGGAGGTTTTTCTCCAAGTTCTCCGGTTTCCTCCCGGTCCAAAAACATGCACGGTAGGTTGATTGGCACCTTGGAAAATTGTCCCTAGTGTGTGAATGTGTGTGTATGTGTGTGTGTGTGCCCTGCGATGGGTTGGCATTCCATCCAGGGTGTATCCTGCCTTAATGCCCATAGACGCCTGAGATAGGCACAGACTCCCCGTGACCCGAGGGAAGATCGGATAAAGCGGTAGAAGATGAATAAATGAATGAATGAAAACAAATCTGATTATTGTGCAATGTGTGTAAATCCGTATCACTCAGAGACCAGCGTTCTGTCCTAAAAAAGAAAAAATGCTCTTCTTTTTCGCTTTTAAATTGGACTCTTTAGTGCGCAAACTGAAAAAGGCAGCTTAATGATTGCTGAATGGCCTCCCCTGTTGTGAACAAGACAAGGAGACTTCAGCAAATGAGATGTGCATCGGTGCACAAAGATTAATGGCCCCTTTGAACCTGGATATTGCAGCGGCGTCGATAATCACAGGCACTCCTCTAATCTGGGGTCTTATGAGTCCCATCCTGTATGTGTGTCTGATTGAGAGCGCGTACACTTCAGTGCTTCATGTCCTTACCTACCTCCTGCCAGCTGTCCAGTGCTGAATGCATTATAAGAATATATCAAAGTCGGCGATTCAGCACTATTCTTATCTCCACCGCACAGGGCTTTTCTAGTGTTGATGACTGGCGCGTTAGAAGGATACGATGCTGTCATTGGCGGCTGGTGGTCTCTGAAATAAGGCAAGAGCAAACAGTTGTTTGTTACTGATGTGTACTAGTGGAATAGTTGTATATACTGATGTTGGCTACTGATGTTTTGTTGCGTCTGTTGGTCCGTGCTGTTTAATATTCAGGCCCTCTTCACGAGTGAACACATCAAAAGGCTTTTTTCAACATCAGATCAACAAAATTTTGAAGTGTCTGCTGTGTCATGCCAAATAGCCCCACAAAAACTAAAACGGCACAGCTGCTAGCAAGACTTAAATGAAGAAAATGATGCCAGTATCGATGATTACACCCTGTGTCCTATCAGGAAGTCACTGATTGACTCTTTACAAAACCTATGTTTTGTATGAAGGTCAGCATCCCCAAGTCTAGTTTGCGCATACAGGGTTCATATATTCTGCATAACTATTGTAATAAATGGACTTAAACTTAATGTACTTAGATTTGGGGGCACACTAGGGCTGCACAATATATCTGAAAAATATCATTATCGCGATAATAGTACATGCGATATTCATTTATTGTGATAAATGAACATTTATTTTGTGTTAAGCATTTGTGTGTTGCATGCATAGGTTGTCCATATTTGACCAGTCAAATGGGACCTTACTATCCCCAAGTAGGAGCTGTTATACTATTGGCTAGACCGGGCTGATGGTGTCACCTAGAGGATCAATGCAGATAGAGGATATAAACATGCCGCGAGTAGAGACGAGTTTGGAAAATGGCAGGCGACGAACTTGTGGCAAAAAGGAATGGTACTTCTGAAATAAGGCAATATTTTTCAGTGGAGACGACGTGTCGCAAGCATTTGTACTGTGTAAGTCGTGCCGCAAAACTGTGGTCATGTCATGACGAAATACAACTAATCTGTACAATCACTTATACACACACACACACACACACACACACACACACAGGGAGCGATATTGGGGCTGCTGCTGCCATGCCCCCCCCCTATTCAACAACAGGTTTGTTTGAGGTGCTGGAATAAATTAGTCGTGCTGTAGTTGTACCTTTACTTAGTCCCTTTAGTTACCACAAGCTTCAGACAGATTTTACAGCGGGATTTGGTTTGTTGAACGTCTGAATTTGCAAATCCGAACCATTTCCATACAACTGATGAACGCGTCCATCTTGAAAACAAGATGCGTCACAGCATGCTGCTCAGCAAAAACTCCATTTTTGGATACAGTGGGAAAATGTGTCTGCTATTTGTAACTGTTTTTAGCCGGTGTTTTGGGGCTGCAGTGGTCATGTCTATCCCGCAGCGCCACACACACCTCCCCATTCAACAACATGATTCTGTTAGAGGTGCTGGAATAAATTAGTCGTGCTGCTTCCAGATATAATAGGGTTTCATGAGGGTTATCTGACCGCAAGTCTGCCCCGATATTTGATCATGCCCCAAAATGACCTTGTGATCTTGATCTGTAAAGTCTTTACAAACTTATAAACAGTGATGGGTTTGTAATTAATTACAAAATAAATGTAACAGGTGTGGGGCACGGTGGCTTAGTGGTTACTACGTTCGCCTCACACCGCCAGGATCCGGGTTCGATTCCCGTCTCGGCCATGTGTGTGTGTGGAGTTTGCATGTTCTCCCCGTGCCTCAGGGGGTTTTTCTCCGGGTTCTCCGGTTTCCTCCCGGTCCAAAAACATGCACGGTAGGTTGATTGGCACCTTGGAAAATTGTCCCTAGTGTATGAATGTGTGTGTGTGAATGTGTGTGTGTGTGTCCTGCGATGGGTTGGCATTCCATCCAGGGTGTATCCTGCCTTAATGCCCATAGACACCTGAGATAGGCACAGACTCCCCGTGACCCGAGGGAAGATCGGATAAAGCGGTAGCAGATGAATGAATGAATGAATGTAACAGTAATTCGTTACTGTTACTGAGAAAAAATGTGTAATAAAGTTACTTATGAAAATGTTAAAGATTACAAATAGGGTTACATCTGAACTGTTTCATGTAAAATTCATGTTTGATCAAGATTTATGTCTGGGTTGGTTTTGAAAGTTGTCAAGAACACAAGGTTACACCTAAATATGTAGACAGATGTATTTTTATTATTTTCTATCCCTTATTTGTTCCGATGCTCTGTTCTGTTACCTTCTGTTCTGTTCTGCTTGTTAATATTTATCCTGTCACCAGTACCACAAAGCAAATGCCATCCTGCTACTTTTTTACCCTCCCGCATGAATGCGCACTTAAAAAAATAAGTCAAGGTTATTGTCTGCGCTTGTGATTTCACAGGCTCGATATTGTTTGCATTCATTTAAAAAGAAAAGCAAGCTTTTAAGCCTTTTTAGCGTGAAGCCAGTGAAGCCTGAAAGATGTTATATTTTATTTATTTATTATTAAAATTAGATGTTGAGATCATTTGGTTGAAAATGATAATTTGCATAAAGTTATCCTTCATCACAACTTGTTCTGCACCCTTTAATTGAAGCTATAATTATATGCTAAGAACGAGCCAGTGGCTTAGTGTCTCCTTCTCCATCGACCCTTCCTGAATAAGTCGTGTTTATATGCAAACCCATGCAATTCTTAAGGAGGAAACGTTGCTCTCCGATCTAGTCAAAAGACAAACAGCAATGAGTCATCAAGTAATGTAGGTCTGGAAGGACATTCCCTTTATGACATTCAGTGTCCGATGTGATTACTGTGGATCCTTTACACATCATGATTCCTAAATATTTGCCTTTTTCTTTAAAAGGAGACACATTGTATGAATGGACGAATTATTCACACGAAGCTGTATTGTAGAATGTAACATTTTTTTAAATTAAATAAAATATGTAAAATTACTGTACACATTCATGTGTAACAATACGCGAATGGTAAAGGATCATGAGGTGCATTTCCTCCGAGAGAACCGTTGTAGAACAATTTGATGAGCAGATGTTGTGTTTTCACACTGGCTGCTAAATTTGCTCCCATCTCTATAGTCTTGATGAAGCCAGTCATCAGAGATTCAGCAGCAACATCTGGAAACAATTTGACTATGCAGCTAATAGGAAAGCTGGAACAAAAAATCCTTATAGTTGTGTGGTTATTGATGCGAAACATACGCTCAGAGAAAAAAAGGCTGAATTATACGTGGACCTGTAAATCGAGGCGTTTGAATTTAGTATAGTAAATAGTATAGTATATTTGTTTAAGGGAACGCCGTAGCCCAGCGGATAAGGCGTTGTTGTGCACTGAAAGGTTCAAATCACTGCACTTCCAAGTTGCCACTAGAGGGCCCTTTGTACAAGGTACTTAACCCCCAATTGCTCAATCTCACCCCAGCCATTAGGGTTGCACAAGCTGGTGCTGGGGTGTCAAACTCAATTCCTGAAGGGCTGCAGACATGCAGTGTTTTGTTACAATCCTGCGCCAACATACCTACCACATAGTTTTCATTCATGGCGTCTATGGGCATTAAGGCAGGATACACCCTGGATGGAATGCCAACCCATCACAGGACAATCACACACACATTCACACACTAGGGACAATTTTCCAAGGTGCCAATCAACCTACCGTGCATGTTTTTGGACCGGGAGGAAACCGGAGAACCCGGAGAAAAACTCCCCTGAAACACGGGGAGAACATGCAAACTCAACACACCCATGGCCGAGACGGGAATCGAACCCCCGACCTTGGAAGTGTGAGGCGAACGTGCTAACCACTAATCCACCGTGCCCCTACGTAGTTTTCAAATAAGCCTTAATGACTTGATTAGTTGGATCAGGTATTTTTTAAATTATGGCTGAAGCTAAACTCTGCAGGTCCTCTTCCCCCAAACTGGCACATAGTTTGAAATCCCTGCTCTTAATATTTGAGAGCTTCCTCAAAGTGTGCTCCTGCCTTCCTTCATCTTCTGCTAATAAATATGATTTTCATTCATTCATTCATTCATTCATCTTCTACCGCTTTATCCGATCTTCCCTCGGGTCACGGGGAGCCTTTGCCTATCTCAGGCGTCTATGGGCATTAAGGCAGGATACACCCTGGATTGAATGCCAACCCATCGCAGGGCACACACACACACACATTCATACACTAGGGACAATTTTCCAAGGTGCCAATCAACCTACCGTGCATGTTTTTGGACCGGGAAGAAACCGGAGAACCTGGGGAAAAACCCCCGAGGCACGGGGAGAACATGCAAACTCCACACACACATGGCCGAGACGGGAATCAAACTCGGACCCTGGCGGTGTGAGGCGAACGTGCTAACCACTAAACCACCGTGCCTCTGCAAATATGATTTTGTGGGTAAAAAATATGTACTAGCCTATTTTTTTTATTGTTCTAATTGGCTCCAAACCAGGGGTGTCAAACTAGCTTAACTAAATTAAAAACACTTGATCCAACTTATCAAATCACTAAGACTTATTTAAAAACTACATGGTGTGTATGTTGGAGAGGGTTGGAACAAAACACTGCAGGGCTGCTGCCCTCCAGGAATGGAGTTTGACACCCCTGAGCTAGTGCATACAATAATCTAAAGAACATATTAGCAGCATTGGGGAGTAACTAGTTACATGTAGTGGCGTCATGTGATTTCATTACAAAATAAACGTAACAGTAATGCGTTACGGTTAGTGAGAAAAAAATGTGTAATGAAATTACAGTTACTTATGAAAATCTGAGGGGGCACGGTGGCTTAGTGGTTAGCACGTTCGCCTCACACCGCCAGGATCCGGGTTCGATTCCCGTCTCGGCCATGTGTGTGTGGAGTTTGCATGTTCTCCCCCCGTGCCTCAGGGGGTTTTTTCTCCGGGTTCTCCGGTTTCCTCCCCCGGTCCAAAAACATGCATGGTAGGTTGATTGGCACCTTGGAAAATTGTCCCTAGTGTATGAATGTGTGTGTGAATGAATGTGTGTGTGTGCCCTGCGATGGGTTGGCATTCCATACAGGGTGTATCCTGCCTTAATGCCCATAGACGCCTGAGATAGGCACAGGCTCCCCGTGACCCGAGAAGATCGGATATAGCGGTAGAAGATGAATGAATGAATGAATGAAAATCTGAACAATCAGTGATTTAGACAACTGCAGTGGCTCTCAAATAGTCGGATGCAGCACGATGACCCCCGGGGAATATGCTTTTTTTGTCGTACTAGAATAAAGTACAATTTCACGTCCACTACAGTGGGTGGCAGTGGCGAGCTCAGTCTCGGCGCATGTGCATTGAGTAACATGACAAGAAAATACAGCAAGCACGTACCCCAAACACACCACACCCCGTCAACATTCTGATACAGCTTCATTTCGAAAAAATATCACCTTTTTGTCCAGTTTGAAACTTTTATTCCACTTAACTTTCTCTTAACTTGCAGTGCCACCTAGTGGACAAATGAAAGTAATCAAAAAAGTAACGAAATGTAATCAGTTACTTTTATAACGGAATTGTAAAGTTACACTACTTATTACATTTTGAATAGGGTCAATTGTGATCTGTAATCTATTACATTTCCAAAGGAATCTTCCCAACACTGTATATACATAGATTAATCTTAAAGTATATCCATTGAAAGATTCTAATTTAGAAATGAACAGCGGTTTTATACAGAAGTATTTCTTTCCTTTGTTTGAAATACTTCATTCACAGCAATTAGCAGACGCCCTTATTAAGAGCGACCTACAAAAGGTGCTTCAAGTGCTCTATCTAAGAAAGAATGAACTCGATTACAAACTTAAAATACAAGCAACCTTATTATTATTTTTTTCCCCCCACAATGCCAAAGCTGTTCTTCACTCGTTGGATATTTCTTTCTGACTTCCAGCAAATCACAGAGTAATTCAGAAGGATTTAGTTACAGTGCTCAGGCCAGTCCATGGTAGATAACATTCCAGCTGACTGCTCTCTAAATAGTGCCTGGATGTGTGCTTTGAGTCATTGTCTTGTCTGCGGTGAGGTTTAACCGTTAGCCGCAGTTTAGGCAGAATTGCATGGCGTTGAAGTCTGCAAACCCCATATTGGTTCAGTATTCAAAATTTCACCCTGGATAAGTCTCAAACCCTTACTCTAAAACAACTCATATCATCATGCTTCTACCTCCTTCGAGTGTGGGTGTGAAGCCGTCTAGCAGCAGCAAAAGTTCTCCCGTTAGAGCCGAAAATGTCAAATTTGGTCTGTAAAAAAAACTTTTCTTTCAGTCATTCAAACTATTCCCTTCTTGTGGGTTTTCAACTTCAGTTTCCTTAGGCATAAACCTAGCTTGTATATATATATATAGTACCTTTATTCTATTATTGTTCTCTAGGTATGTTCATTTCTTTTATGTTTATGTTTTGGTTTTTTACACACACCTGCCTGTATGCATTTGCATCCTGATCCTCAGCACACCATCTTCTTGACTTATGGACATATTAACTCCCTCTTGTGGATCCCGATGACTACACAACATTCAACACCCCGATGCTGCAATCAGCTAAACTTGGTGGAAATATATATGGCTTAAATTAAAAAAACAAAAATAAATTGTTCAGTTGTGTTGTTTTGTATATCATTCTTGGCGTAGGCAAATATGGTGTGGTGTGTATTCCTAATTACCCAGAGTACTATTATACTACTACTACTACTACTACAGGTTTTGTAAGAGATGGTACTAGGTGAGTGTATTTTGAACTGACAGCTGTTAGAATAAAACTGATATAATATATAATAAATGTAAGTATTATGTGGTATTATATATGCATGAGTAAATATATACATTTTGGGTTTAAAATGGTATAACAGTTTGTAATTAGTGTGGTGTTCAATTCTGTAATTGAGTATTGTGGGTCACATCTGTGAACTCGGTCTCAGGTGCGCTGAATGCAAATGCACACATGGGAACGAACGCACACACACACACACACACACACACACACACACACACACACACACACACACACACACACACACACACATGCATACACTTATGCGTTAGGCACCTGACTCTTGCTTAGTTTTATTGTAATAGTGTAAGTGCATTTATTTTTTTCATGGTTGATTTATACATTGCGCCTTTATCACATTGCCACCAGAGGGAGCTGCAACCATGCATCCAAGCAACGATTAATTTCACGGTGGTTCACACAGTACATGGTATTTCACTGCAACAAAATCTTAAAACGGAGGCTGTTACATAAAATATGTTTATTGTTTTATCGTCAAAATGCATCGAAAATGTTCTTTGCTGGCAGAGATTAAGCTGCACATTTTTGCAAACTGTATGTACAAGAGGTCGGTCTTTTGCTAATGAGAGCTGCAGTTGTGTTGTTGCATTTCTAAATTGTGATACTCAAGTAATACACAAACATGCCAAAAGCACAGTTGCTAATTTTCCTTAATGCAATGCTCCAAAAAGCATCTGGATGTATTTAGTAAACAGTTAAGGGTTATTGGTGCTTTGATATGAAAACGCTAAGCCCTATAAACATACTTTAATAAGTGATTGCTGTTTGGTACCTTTATTAGGTTTGATTCATTCATTCATCTTCTACCGCTTTATCCGATCTTCTCTCGGGTCACAGGGATTCTGTGCCGAGCTCAGGCGTCTATGCGCATTAAGGCAGGATACACCCTGGATGGAATGCCAACCCATCGCAGGGCACACACACACATATTCATAGACTAGGGACAATTTTCCAAGGTGCCAATCAACCTACCGCTCATGTTTTGAACCGGGAGGAAACCGGAGAACCCGGACAAAAAACCCCTGAGGCACGGGGAGAACATGCAAACTCCACACACACATGGCCGAGACAGGAATCGAACCCAGACCCTGGCGGTGTGAGGCGAACCTGCTAACCACTAAATCACCGTGCCCCCTTTATTAGATTTAAATGATGTAATTATAAAATACATGTGTATGTAGCCAGAATAATATACTATCCAAAATTGTAGGGAACTCACAGGGTATTTTATTCTAGATTCAATTTTCTTCCTCACATTCATTCTTGATTTGTTTTTGTTTTTTTTCGTTTTTTTTTTTTTTCTTGAGTTTGCACAAACACGCCATGAAAGCCTTCCTGTCGAGTTGATATTTCTTCATGGTTAGAAATCCAAATAATTCGGAGCCAGTCATGCCCGAGATAAGCCTGAGATGTTGTCTGTGTTTACTCCCACATCAAACTTTCTTTGAGTTTCCGCGTGTTGTACGAACCCTGCATGATAAATAAGCGAGAAATAATAATGATGTTGCTGCTGAGAACATATTAACGTATTCATTTGTTTTCATAATACATAATAGAGTGTGTGTAGTTAGAGAATATATACAGGATCTACTCAAAGCTACTCAAAATGATTTGCAGACAATGATTAACATCCAAGGGGTATGGTGGCTTAGTGGTTAGCTCGTTCGCCTCACACCGCCAAGATCCGGGTTCGATTCCCGTCTCGGCCATGTGTGTGTGGAGTTTGCATGTTCTCCCCGTGCCTCAGGGGGTTTTTCTACGCGTTCTCCGGTTTCCTCCCGGTCCAAAAACATGCACTGTAGGTTGATTGGCAACTTGGAAAATTGTCCTTATTGTATGAATGTGTGTGTGTGTGCCCTGCGATGGGTTGGCATTCCATTCAGGGTGTATCCTGCCTTAATGCCCATAGACGCCTGAGATAGGCACAGACTTGGTTTGCTCGTTCCTAAAATTATCTTCAGTTATTATATACAGTACTGTGCAAAAGTTTTAGGCTGTGTGAAAAAATTCTGCAAACAAAGCTTTCAAAAATGGATGTTTGTCGTTTACTTTCATCAATGAATGAAATGAATTGAATGAACAAAAAACACCTTCAAAACAGCAGTAATTCTTCTAGGTACACTTACACACAGTGTTTATGAAGGAACTCGGCTGGTCAGTTGTTCCATCTTGGAGAAGTAAACACAGATCTTCTGTGGATGTAGACGTTCTCACATCCTTCTGTCTCTTCATGGAATCCCACACACACTCCATGATGTTGAGATCAGGGCTGTGTGGGGGTCGTGCCATCACTTCCACTACTTCTTCAAAAGCTAGTAACACCAAATATTGATTTGATTTCGATTTTCTTTTGTTCGCTCACTTTGCATTTCGTAAATCTTTATTTATGTTTCTGAAAGCATTCTTTGTTTTTCAGGATTTTTACTTGCCTAAAACTTTTGTGCAGTCCTGCAGAGCAGCAGTACCCATACTTCAATGTTAGCAATTGAACCTAAAGGACGTTTGCAACCTGATAGTTTTACGTTAAAGATTTCCGCTTGTTTTTGTATTTGTTTTCTTGACTTCTGTTAATCCGATAAATCCCAACGTCTCCCAATGTTAATGAGCAACAGAGGTAGACAGACGGTGACATTCGTTCCCACACCAAAACGTTTTTGCACAATATGATGAGGGATAAAAACATTTATGATTACAACTCCCAAAAGATCCTTAGTTTGGGCATTCCTAACACGCATGAGTTCTCATGGGCAAAGTTTAACATCCGATCCGACAGAAACTGGAGCAAACAGGACAAAAGTTTATAAAGTTTACTGTCCTGTTACTGTAACAATTAGGCCAACCCATCGTGACAGCATAGATACACACGCATCTAATATTGGTATGCTGAAATACTTACTTTTTTATAGAAATTTCAGAAGTCCAACAAACAAATTCAGGTTTATTAATAATAAACAGCATGTATGGTTGTCAAGGTAACGCCAAAGAGGTGCTGAACTTCACTTCCTATCAGCCTACACATCACATCACCATGATTAGCACCTTTATGTAAGCTCTCGTTTTTCAGCACCTCATTGTCAAGCGTCATCTTAGCACGTTGTTGTGTATTCTATAGCCTTGCTTCCAGTCTTCATGCTTTGATTTTTGTCTCATGGAAAAGATTTTACTTCAGGTTTTCCCTGCAAATAATGCCATCGGCATTGCACTTTCATCCACCTCCTCTAGAATTCCTTTACAATGGCATGTGTAGGGCAAGAAATGGAATGCGGCACAGAAACACGTACGATAGTTAAAAAGAGAATAACAGAATTGCTCATTACCAAAGGTAATGAAATAATTGAAAAGCCATCTTAGTGATGAATGAATAGCATTCTTTCAAAACTATTCACTCAGTGTGATTGAGATTGTGGTGTTGAGCAGTGTTTCAATTATTTCTGTAGCTGTTGATTAGTGCTGTCAATCGAGTAAAACGATTTAACCGCAACTACTCTGACTTTGTAGTAAATTTGTGGATCATTTAATATTTATTTTGCTTTGGAAATTATTCTTTTAATATTACTTTCTTGTTAATGAATTAATTTCATGCTAGTAGGCGTAATTCTGGGAAATTTAAGAAGCGCGAGTGGATGCACTGAAGTTTCTTTATTCATTTATTCATTTGTTCTTTTTGTTCTTTGTTGTTCGGGTTTAGTTAATTTGCAAACACAATGCAGAGTGATGGAGCAGATCACTCATATAGTAATGCACACTGTGTTTACATTTATATATATATATATATATATATATATATATATATATATATATATATATATATATATATATATATATATATGAGAGACGCGTTAATAAAATTAGTGACATTGAAGTGAATTTTCTTATATATATATATATATATATATATATATATATATATATATATATATATATATATATAAATTTTAAATGAACACTAAAATTAATATTTAAATATTTTAATTAATTGTGAGAGATCTTCAAAATAAAATGATTATTTTTATATTTATTTCACTCTGTAAATTATTCTTTTAATATTTATTTTTTTGTTATTGAATTAAATTCTGTGTTGTTTTTTTCTGTGTTGTGTGGCCCCTTTAAGAATAATCTTCTAGTTTGGGTTGCTTGAGCTGTGGACTGAAGTTTTTTTATTCATTTTTTTGGTCCAGAATGAAAATGTCTTTGCTGTTCGGGTCTCATTCAATCCAAAATACCGCTGTATATACATATACATATGTACAACCACATACATACATACATGCATATGAGAGTTATATATATGAGACAAACATACATATGAGAGTATAATTGTGTGGTGTATATATATATATATATATATATATAAATATATATATATATATATATATATTATATATATATATATTATATATATATATATATTTTATTTATTAAACCATCAATGTCCTTTAGATGTGGTGGCATCATACTGGAGGAAACCACTCTCATCTTTCTTAATCATGCCATCGAAATGCCCCCATACATTAACATAACTGTAAGTACTGTATTCATACAATATTCTACCAGTTTCATCAATCAAAAGAAATAGGATGCTTTACGAATGACAAAAAGCTTCAGGGAATTTTGTTAAAAAAACAAACAAAAAACATTGGCATATTTTCCAGAGCAATACTTCTTCAAGGGCCTTAACTGGCACTTGGCTGCTAATATGAACCAATATAAGCAAAATATTGAGATGTTAAAACGCATCTTGTGATGCAATGATAACATTTACCACTGATGGCCAAAGTCCAACCTATTTGTCACCCGCAATCAGTCACATCGGAGCTCGGTTTATTTTGCGAGTGTGCTACAGGGTCTAAAAGTGAGAACATATGGTGCAGAATTGTCAGTGACAGATTATAGAGCTGTGCTGTGCAGGCGGAAGATTTATTTTCCTTTGGGGCGGCAATCAATACGCCCCTGCCCACCTGGGTAATTCTGTTAAAGAATTCAATTCAAGCCTAGTTGAAAGGTGTTTTATCAGGGGGATCAGATTGTCACTAAAGCCTGGGATTTGGCATGATCAGTCCGTACATGTAGTGGCCAAAAGAACAAGCATGTTTATAACAACGCCGTGGCAGTTTTATTTAATTCCTTTGATTAAATATTGCTTGAAATTGTTTACTGCATTTTTTTTTTAATGCAGTAAACATTTAATACTGCATTTAATACTCATTCATCCTATAGCTGAATGAGTGTTTGTGTTTTCAATGTCGTGTTAATTACAGACAATAATACAATGATATGGATAAAAAAAACGGCAAGGTTGTAAAATGGCATTTCCATAACAATATGTGTTTCTGTTGGCCAGTCTGATTTGAATGAGCTACTGTAAATAGGACATATGATTAGTTTCGTATAGTAAATTGTAGCTAAGTAATACACAATGTCATATTTGCATAATTATCACATGGTAATAAGTAAAAACATAATGAATGCTGTTATATAAACAATATAAATCTGTATCATCTCTCAGAATTTGCACCTGTGAAAGCTCGCAAGGTTACATCTCAGCCCCTTCTTCCTCTGCATAAGCCCCTGCTTCCGTATAAATAAGGTTTGCAATTATCACAACAGCTAATGAGAAAAGAAGTCAAACAGACTTCACACGGCAGAGGATCAGAGGCACCGGCGCTCCCGGGAGGCTTCACAGAAATTCCCTGTTAGTTAATATAAAGGCAGCAACAGTACAGCGACTCCATTCCTTCCCCCGGGTCGTTCCCGCCGGATCCTTACGACTCGCACCTAACACTCTCTTCTCATACAAACTCTTCCCATACATTTAAAGTTTAACATGCAGAATATCCCACTCTTATTTATTCACATACAGTACTGTTGTAGGCAGGTGTGAAACAATGCTGTAAACAAAAACTAAAAACACACCGTTTTTTACTTAGTAGTAATTATTGAAATATCATACTTCACAGTCTCTCAAAACATCATTTTGTATGCATATACAAATAACACTTTCATTGTCTTTCACTGAATACTATATTATTCATTCATTCATCTTCTACCGCTTTATCCGATCTTCTCGGGTCACGGGGAGCCTGTGCCTATCTCAGGCGTCTATGGGCATTAAGGCAGGATACACCCTGGATGGAATGCCAACCCATCGCAGGGCACACTCCCTCACATTCACACACACATTCACACACTAAGGACAATTTTCCAAGGTGCCAATCAACCTACCGTGCATGTTTTTAGACCGGGAGGAAACCGGAGAACCCGGAGAAAAAACCCCTGAGGCACGGGGAGAACATGCAAACTCCACACACACATGGCCGAGACGGGAATCGAACCCGGACCCTGGCGGTGTGAGGCGAACGTGCTAACCACTAAGCCACCGTACCACTACTATATTATTATTATTATTATTATTATTATTAGAGTAAGGGCGGCATTTGTTCTTGCATATGATGTAAAATTCTTGCGGTGTGTTACACTTTGCTTGTTTCCATCTGTCTTCATTTACATTTCACATAATTACGCTGATCAATATTATTACCGTCCTTTTGTGCATAAAGATGCATTTAATTTGAGATTCCCAGTGATGAACGTTCCGTCTGGATTCTCCAGGCTCTTATACTGATAACTTTTAAATGAAGTCCTGCTAGTAAAATAGTATCTAATAATTTAGTAAAATAGTAATGCTATTTAGGAACGAAATGTGTCACGAGACATCACTCCACAGTCGGAAGGTCTTTTAAGAGGAAAATCTTTTCACTACGAGAGACGTTAATTACTTCGCTATCCGTAGCGCCGAGCGGTATCCGTAGCGCGGACGCATCTCTCGAGATAACTTGCACATCTAATTCCATTTTCTTTGATATATCGTTTTATCTCTTTCCCACCGATTCCTCGTTAATGATTAGCAAATATAGATTCAAAAATCATTTTAAGATTTGTGCTTAACAAAGATTAACAAAATACGCCATTATAATAGATTTTTATCGTACACAGCAATGGCAAACCATTTTTCTTTTCTCCTGACATTCCAGGAATGCTAACTAAATTTTCTATTTATTTATTTTTTTTACAAGAAGAAGGAATATGGTAGCAAAGCTCACAGCCACAAACCAGTCATTTATGCATTATGCAGAAGACCGAAATTCTTTTCTACAAGTGAAAAGGATGACACTGCTGTCAGCAAGCTGATACGAACAAACAAATCAGTCATGACACACTTCAAACACTGTCCCCACGGTTCACGTCACTATTGTCGGTGTATATTTCACGCTCTCGTTTTTTTTTTTTCCCTCACACTGAAAATGACAGAAGTAAGAGCTTCAAGCACCTTCGTGTTTTTGATGTGCTGATAGAAACTTCATCATCATGTGTCCTGACATAGTTTCACAGTTTACAACGGCGCACGTACTGTAGTCCGTCTAGTTTGCAATGTGCCTCCATATCGTCACTCTGTTCAGATCTTGGCTTTTTAAGTTCACCCTCTAAATCATCCCTGCCACTGGCTTTGACTCAAACTCAAATAGGATTGGTAAAATTTCTGTCTCTGTCTTCACACTAGAAGTACCAGTATTGATTTTGTCAGACAAAACAATCTTTACATGGCTTATTTTGATGCCTGATTGTTTGATCACATTCATATTCAGCTAATAAGTGGTTATGTGCAGGTCCACTTTTCTTGTTCATGTTTTCATGTCTTTGCACAATTAAAACGATCTTCATTCGCAACTGCGTTAACTCGCGTTATAAGGCGACTTCAGGCCTAGATACACTCCTTTAATGAAATAATAACTCCCATGTTGCTCCCACTGTAAATTTCTGATAGCAGAAAAATCATATTTTCTAGTAACCAACAAACCACTAAGCACAACCTGGCTTAGTGTTGTAGCAAAACTCCAAAAATGGTGTCAGCCCATTTGACACAGTGTTGGGAAGGTTACTTTGGAAAAGTAACAGATTACAGATTAGAAATGGCCCTACTCAAAATGTAATAAGTAGTGTAACTTTTCAATTACTTTATAAAAGTGATTAATTCCTTTTTGATTGCTTTCATTTGTCCACTAGGTGGCACTTACTGTAACATTCTGAGGAAAAACAAATTTGTAATGAAATTACATAATGCCGTTACATTACTCCCCATCACTGATTTTACAATGTTAAAAACGATGAGATTTAATAAAAATGAAATAAGTATAGGTAAATGGGTTTCACAATGTGTGCGTACATGCGTAATGGTATTTCTCTGTTATCAGCATGCCACTGGGAACCTGAAAATCAAATAAATAAATGCAATAGATACAAAATAAAATAAATAAAGTAATAATGCTTCAAAAGCAACATGAGGAACATATGTATTTCTTAAGTTGGAAATATCACAATAACATAGTATATTTTATATTTGTGTGTGTGTGTATATATATATATATATATATATATATATATATATATATATATATATATATATATATATATATATAAACAGCAAATAATATATCATAGTAATTTTTATACAAATTATGCCCCTATTTTTTTTTTTAACAACCTTTCAGTATTCAAGTTTAAAGTACATTATGTACTGATGACTCAAAATGATCTCACATACAATTATTGAGATACATATGGAAGGTTAGCTGGTCTTTCAGCACTGTATAATGTATTCAGCAATAATAAACACTACCTACCTCCTTATGCTAACATATTCCTGGAGAGGGTCCCTCCATTAGCGATTATCTCAAAACCTCGTCCTTGACACTATGAGGCTTCACAACAGCCTTTGTCAGATTATGTGTGTTAGATGTAGCAATGGACAGCGTAGCGGTTGTGCTATACCTCTTCAAAGCCATTACAGAATGCTCATTTTGAGACCTAATGCACTTGCACATTAATAGTCGCTTCAATTTGCAAATTGAATATATGGCTCAAAGGACATTATTTTAATTGTACCTCAGTGTAGATACACAAAACTAAATACATTTGCACTACTTTCAGAACTTAGAATATCTACGTGACATCATTTTAATATGTTCCGAGGCGCGGAGGATCTTAATGGAATACGGTTTGCCAGCCGGAATTAGAGGTCAGTATTAACATGCAAATGGAATATGCAAATTTGGGAAAGTGCAGATTTACCTCGAGCTGAGCACATAAATTAGGTACTTTTCTGAAATATGTCTATATTGCAAAGTATGCCATCGAGTGAAATTAAAGTCAAATGAAGTTGATACAATCCAAATTTCGCAACATCAGACATCATCTTGTTCGATGACTATATAAGGAGATTTATGATCTGTACAGAAATAAAATAGTTAGCATTTTGTATGCCTCTAGACCAGGTCAGTCTACTGAAAGCATTTCTCTAATGATGCTCCTTGGAAGAATTAGTATTACTTTAAACCTACATTTTTCAACTTTTCACAGTCAGCTTTTTTTTTTATAGGCCTGAGAAAGTCCCAACTCTTGAGTTACAAGGGCAAATTAATATTTCATGAAATTGCTTAGTGGCATTGTGGTTGTGCAGCACTATATGTGACATTTACTAAGCTCATATTAGATGTAAGTTCACTATGACAAGAAAGAAACACTGTGCCATCCAGATCTTTATTAGTACTTTGCAAAGTTGCATCAATAATTGATTTGCTTTTTAAGGTCTGCATCAAACAAACCAATGACTAATCGGTTTCGTTTGTCTATTGCACCACAAATCTCTGAAGAGGTTAGTTTTGTATAATGCCTGTGCTGTGTTAAGGAATCCAGTAACACACACACACACACACACACACTCATGCACCCACACAGATCCAGCCTGTGTGTTAAGTCTTGGGTTTATGTAAGCTGTTCGATCTCATTTTACCTGCCTCCACTATTGTGCTTTCTGTCTTCTTTGCCAGTCACAGTGATGAAAACTGTCAGCATTATCACGTCTCAGCACTCGGCTGACCTAGTTAATACTACGAATGCACCTGAGTATCTGGAATATGGTGCTTCTTTGATTATGTATAGTGTAGTAGAACACTGGCAATCTCCACATGAGTCTGATTTATAATGGTTCGGTTAAAAATGGGGGCCAGTTTGTTTTGTAAATGTTTTGTAAATGTATAGCCTATACATATGGATTAAAAAACGTTTATGTAGTCAGTCCTAGAGACGTTTTTAAATGTGTTGAGACGGGTGGGGGGGAGTTTACTTTGGAAATGTAATAGATTACAGATTACAAATGACCCTATTCAAAATGTAAGCAGTTTAACTTTTCGATTACTTTATAAAAGTAAAGGAACTGGTTATGTTTGATTACTTTTTGATTACTTGCATTTGTCCACTAGGTGGCACTTACTGTAATTAACATTGTAATGAAAAAAAAATTCACACTCTTCGAAAAGTAGGTTATGTTTGTCGAAATTAAGTTGCATCAGAATAAGATTGTTGATGGGCGGGGGGGCAGGGCGATATTTGGGGGGGGGGTGATTTTAGAAGAATCAGAATAAATAACAATAATTAACGTTTGATTGTCCTAAGATTTATTGCATGTTGGGGGTGCACAATAATATGTGCTTTGCATTTGTATACAATATACTCTAGTGGATATGTTTATGCTAGCACTTAGCTATTATGATGAAGTCTAAACCTGGACCCCTTGGAAAAAAATGTTTAGACACCCATGCTTTATAGGAACTATATTTAAAATGTTACACAACCTTTTTTGGGACTCACAAAGGCTAATGGGATATTGATAACATGTGTATGTAGAACCCAACTTGAGCATGGTTTCTTCTTCATACTATGTAAGGGAGTTCTCGCTTGCCACAACCACCCCATGCTTGCTCAGTGAGGATAAACACACACAGTTCACATCTTCTTACATTCTATAAAGCTGTTTGAAGACAATATAGGTTGTGAAAAGAATTGAACTCCATGGACACCTGACCACTACCATCCGTATGAAGGTTGCGAAGGTTTAAAGCACACTCCTTATTATCCTGTAACAATCAATATCGCCTTTGTTAGCAAAAATACATTCAGAAGATGTCGTACTCGCATTATAGCTCGCACAAATTGATTCGATCTTTTTTGATCATGTGATTAAACCTTGTGCATGATTCGCTTTTTATTTCTTCAGATGCCTTCGTGCAGAGAAATGCTCTCATTCTCACTCTGAATTTAGTGACCTGATGGAAAAGAACAATGAACATGCGTTCCAAGCACTCCTCCGATTTTGCAGATTTCATTTGCATGTGGTCGGCATGATTTGTTGCTAAATTAACATTTTTTTCTGTGCGAGTGTGTATAAGGAAGGAAGCACCAACACTAATTTAGAGGAAAGAAGTTTGACTCTGATATGTAATTACACATGTACTGTATGTTTGGGCCCATTGCCATTGAATAGAGAGAGCGAAGGATAGTGTTGGAAATTAAAAAGAGAGGGAGGACAAAACAAAGCATGCGTTGAATGAAGAAAGTCAGAAAAGTCAGAAAGGTCTTTTGACCTTTTTCGTTATACGTATCCATTTGAAGAGTTGTGTTGTTTGGAAGTTCTCCATTTTTGCAATCTTGATCAGTTTTATTCCTCTCAGATTTAACCTGACATATTTGTTAAAACATTTCATATTTCACAACCCTGTGATACAGAAACAGCATACACACAAATGTGTACTAGAAATTGGATTCACTTGCTTCAGAGAAATGTTCACTTGTGTGTTGTTTTTCACAGAAAACATTACAATAGAACCCTTCTAAAGGTTAAACTCTCAACTCACCCTTGTTACTTGGTAATTCTTTTCCGTTATTCCCACTTATGAGTAAAGTGTCTTAGGAAATGCATGTTTAAAAGCACTATAATTCTGTAAATTATCATAATTTTCGTCTCATTGATGATGATTTGGGTTGAATGCCACAGAGAGCGTAGGCTGGAGGCACAGAAGTCATGCAGACGCCTGGAATAAAAAGAAAAATTGGTTAAACTTAATAAAAAACAAAACAAAACAAACAAGTAAAATGGAAAGAAATCGGGGTTATAGAAACTTTGATAAATTTAGTTATAATATTTAGTTTGAATTTTGACCTGCAAACAGTGAAAAAATGTGTAATTAAATTACTGTTACTTATGAAAATGTTAAAGATTACAAATAGGGCTACATCTGAACAATTTCATGTAAAATCAGGGCTTCAGGCTACTGCAGTGGTTCTCAAATAGTGGGGCACGACACGATGTCAGGGGGAGGCACGTTTGACCCCTGGGGAATATGTGTTTTTGCATATATGTATGTATATATATATATATATTTGTCTGTCTGTCTATCTATCTATCTATCATATATATATATATATATATATATATATATATATATATATATATATATATATATATATATATATATATATATAATGTGCTCAGTCTTGCAGTATGCACAGGGAGTAACATGACGAAAAAATACGGCGAAACGTAACAAGATAATTAATTGTATAGCATTATAGTATTTTAACATTCCAGGTTTCAGCCAGTGCATTCACTGTATTGTAGCTTCTACATTACTTACCTTTGATTAATTACTTTACTAGATTTGCCAAATATGTAACTACATTGCTGTGAAACATACGATTTCAACACATAGTTGTTTACCCACCTATACATTTATTATATGCTATGGCTTTCTTGCTACCTTAAAGCATTTAGAAGATGAAAGATCAGACAGACTATTTTTCATGCATGACCTATTTTTGGAATTGTGTATTTCTAATAAATCATTACAATCACAAAGCATTCTGCTATGGTAAATCTATAAATTGGGCCATGTGTTTTTTTTTGTTTTGTTTTGTTTTGTGAGAGAGAACAGCAAATCAAAAGAAATCCCAAAGGGTTGTGGAGGAGGTTCTCTATATCTGCTTTGTGAACGTAGGAGTGCCCCAGAAGCACTTAAGTTTAAATGTATCATGCCACATCAGCAGCAGCCTGAACAGAAGCAATGTTAAAACCCCAATCTGCTAGTACAAAGTCAGCATTTCTTGGTCTCTCATTGGAATTTGAACAAGCAATGGTACTTTATTACATACACTACCAGTCATAGGTTTGGACACCTTCTGATTTAATGTTTTTTTTTTCTCTTTAGTTTCATGACTACTTAAATTGTAGATTATTTCTGAAGGAGTTATGAATGCACACACATGAAGACAATGTAACTGGTCATTATGGATTTCTGGAAGATTTCTCAACTGGAAATCTATAGCAATATTTCATTGCATATTCTACACTGAATAAAGCAATTGATATGTTTAGTATCAGACTGCTCCATATCTATTTTATTTGTCAAACATCAATACTCTGTATGATAGGTTCTGTTTAACTTCAATCAAACTTTGGTAAGAAATTCAACAAACTAGGACAAATACATTTTCAAAAATTGTTTCCACAATGCTGACTTAAAAAGCCAAACGATGCGGACTACTGGGTGCAGGTCAGCACCTATGATCATTTTCTTATTTTTGATTTTTTGGATACCTTTTTTTTTTAAGTGTTAAGTGAGTGAATAATAAATTCTACAGCTCATATGACTAGTTGCTTTTGAACTTTTAACAGAGAGAGACTTCGATTCCTCGGTACCATATAATAAACCTAATAGCTGCTTTAAACTGCATTTAGTTCCATGTGTCAAGTCCACCTCCATGGCTCATTTGCTTTTGTATGCTGTGTGGGTGGGCTTGCACATAGATAGGCAATGTGAGCAGTAATGCAGAATTAGTTTTAGAGATGGGAAATCCCAATGAAAAAAAGGAATGTGGAGGGGAAAAAAAGGGAAAAAGGGAAAAGTGATGACATGAGAATGTGAGCTACAGTTTTGGTAGTCATAGCAGTGGCTTTACATAGTAGATTTCCCAGGACTGTATCAAATAACAGTGGGAAAATGATTTTGATCATCTATTAATATGTTTGTCTTTTTAACCATTTTATTATATGAGATAGGCACACGCTCTCCTTCTCCGAGGGAAGATCTGATATAGCGGTAGAAGATGAATGGTTGTTGGGATTTGATCCCAGACAATACATGAGGAGGTCTTGGGGAAAATATTTGCCAAGTTTTTCAATGAGCTCACTTAACTCACACAGGTATTGCCATGCTGGAACTGGTTTGAGCATTTTAGGAAATGGTACGGCATAGAAAGCCATCATATATAGCAGTGAGCTTCCAAAATGATTAGTGTTCATAAACATATGGCATGTGTCAGGTGTTCATAAAGATATGGCCATAAAGTGTCGTTCCTTGTAGTGTAATCAGCAAATACTAATACAGAAATCTTAACTAGGCAGAAACTGTTAATTGTTATTCATATAACAGCATGGCTTGGACAGAAGTCCCATCTGTAGCATTAATAAATGCAATAATGATTGGTTACTTTGTTCCTTTTGATAAGTATTATTTCTATAGTCATAGGTTATTCACAGGGACTTGTATGGCAGCTTTGCCACAACATCTTTGCGAATGAAAACATGTTATTTAGGCAAATGTTTATGTCAGGATTTACTTACAATTTAACTAAAAGAATAATCGCTGGGGTTGTGACATTTATTTAACCTTTATGTATGTGTTCTCTGTTGTAAACACGAAGAAGTTGACAGGCTGTAATTTCAAGGCAGTTAACTAAGCAGAATAACACACTCCAGATTTTGCCGTTGTACGAAAATAGAGAGCGTCACTTCACACATCACTAATACTTCATGGCTTAAGTTGTGCTCTGAGATTATAAAATGTTGGTGCCCAAATTAAATCATTATTCTTATGTAAATTGCTCTATGAAAAGAGGTGCCATTCAAAATGTTGACACTCGTGCTAAAGAGGCATGCGATTGTTTTTTCTG
Source organism: Kryptopterus vitreolus (assembly GCA_030449085.1). Lineage (NCBI taxonomy): Eukaryota > Metazoa > Chordata > Actinopteri > Siluriformes > Siluridae > Kryptopterus > Kryptopterus vitreolus. The sequence continues at coordinate 16,551,018 of JACRUU010000013.1, forward strand.
TTGATAAATGAACAAACGTGTGTGGTTATAGCTAGTCAATTATAAATATATATATATATATATATATATATATATATATATATATATATATATATATATATATATATATACACACATTAATGTGCAAAAGTTTTAGACAGGTGTGAAAAAACGCTGTAAACAAAGAATGCTTTCACAAAATGGATGTGTTAATTATTAACTTTCATCAATGAACAAAATGCAGTAAATGAACAGAAGAGAAATAGAAATGAAGTCAATATTTTTTTGTGAACACACTTTACCTTCAAAACAGCAGTAATACTTCTAGGTACACTTACACACAGTGTTTATGAAGGAACTCGGCTGGTCGGTTGTTCCATCTTGGAGAAGTAAACACAGATCTTCTGTGGATGTAGACGTTCTCACATCCTTCTGTCTCTTCATGGAATCCCACACTACACTCCATGATGTTGAGATCAGGACTCTGTGGGGGTCGTGTCATCACTTCCACTACTTCTACTTCTTCTAAAGGTAATAAATATTGATTGATAGTGTTGGGAAGGTTTCTTTGGGAATGTAATAGATTAATAATGGCCCTATTCAAAATGTAATTGTGTAATTTTGTAATGTCATTTTTTTTCGCAGTAACTGTAGCGGATTATTGTTACTTTTATATATATATATATATATATATATATATATATATATATATATATATATATATACCTATGTATGTGTATATAATGTATGGATATATATATATATATATATATATATATATATATATATATAGTATATATATATATATATATATATATGTATATATATATATATATATATATATATATATATATATATATATATATATATATATATAATATTGTATTTGCTCATTTAAGGCCATTTATATATCAAGTTGCAACTAGTCCTACACCTAATTCATAAATGTTCATAATAATTCGCAATAGTTATTAACTAACCCTACTCTTTCATACTAAGATGAACCATTTGGACCTTTTAACTGGGTAGCTGCAATTCTACAGCTGAGAAAAGACTCTTTTTCATGAATAAATAAGGATGAGATTGAGAAATCGCTGAGTTTAAGCAATTGCTTGAGCTTTTTGGTAATCATTATTACATAAACAAGTCCAAATCTCCACAAAAATTTGACCACAGAATCTGACTCGGCTTATTTGGACCATGGAAGGAAGTTCCAGTACAGAGCATCTAATGCAACTTCAGCTCCAGAACTAATTGAGAATGATCCCGTCGTTTTTCTTTACAAATCAAGATGAATTGTGTACCACAGTCCCGGCCTAATATTAACCATTTACTGGATCTTGGGAAAACTTCTAAACCAATTTACAATTATGGGATGGAGGGAAATAGACTGGTTTAATCATTGGCATACCCTACACATCGGTCTGTCCTTGTGGACTTTGCTTCCCCCTGCCATGGCTATATCAAAGTAGTTCTGTTTATCAGCCAAATCACGGTCAACTTCTCCTTTCTCCCCCAGTACTAATGAGCAAGCGGTGAGCTTAGCTAATTAGGGAGGCCTTTCATGAAAGGGATTAAATCTGTAGATGGCAATACACAGGATGAGACAGAGGGGAGGGAGGTTTAAAAAAAAATGAGCAGTAGGCTGGTTGTGCTGGAGAAAGCAGAGGGATACAGCTTTTGCAGCGAGAGGGGATCGCGCTGGGTAAATTGGATGTTTTTCTCTTCTCCCCTCCTTCCTCGCCTTCGTTCTCGTAGCACGCCAATCGCACTTTGCCGGGGCTTGTTCATTTAGCCGACTTGGCACATCTAACACACTCAGAGTAAAAGAGACAGGACTGCCGGATTTCCAAGACGCTGTGTATAATGGACAGATTGTTGTACGTAGTAAGGAGGATGTCCCCTAGGAAGAGGGAACGAAGATTCCAGTGGGAGGCAGAGAGTCCCGAGACCTGCGACGAGACTCTGTGCTCGTTGAGCCTTTGCATCAGTGGTAAGACGAGAGCAAACTTTCACTCTTTCTCTTAACTCTTCGCTCTTCCGCTCCTTCTTGCTCTTTCGTTGCGTTTCCCATTGTATTGTTTAATTATGACCTGTAATCTTCTCATTCTGAGTCAAGCATATTTCATATGGTCTAATTAGAATAAGATGCTAAAGGGGTAAAAAAAAAACAAAAAAAACAAAAAACCTTTCTTTACTTTCTCTTCGTTCATTTATTCTTAACCCCGTTTCTTTTAACGTCAGTGTGAAAATTGCACGCTTGACCTGTGACGTTCCCTGATGTGCCAGAAGCTTATTTTATGTAAAGTATATTCATGCAGTTCTTTCCCAAGAGATGGTGTGCTTGTCGAAAACTCTTTCTTCTCACTGGGTTCAGTCAAAAACCTCCAGGGGAGAGGGTTGGGCTAAATTTGTTGTGACACACTTAAACGTCAGCTTGAAAGGCATTCGCCAGGCTTAATGCAATGCCGTTGATTGAGCAGAATTGATTTGAGGTGTAAATATTTGATACGATTGACATATCTGCTTGATGACAGTATAGTATGTGATAAAGTATGTAAGCAACTTGTTATCGGACGTTTTATTCCTTTTAGCTATTTAACCCATAGAATGCTTATCTTTTGCGAATGCCTATGCTGGATTCTCTGTGTATACAAACTATACGATCCTCACGCTTTTATAGGATTCTATAAACTAGGACAAATCCCATAAAACCCCCCCCCCCCCCCCCCCCCCCCCCCCCCCCCCCCCCCCCCCCCCCCCCCCCCCCCACCCCCCCCCCCCCCCACCCCCCCCCCCCTCCCCCCCCCCCCCCCCCCCCCCACCCCCCCCTCCCCCCCCCCCCCTCCCCTCCCCTCGACCCCCCCCCCCCCCCCCCCCCCCCCCCCCCCCGAGTCATGCATTCCGGGCTCTTTGGAATGGAGTTTAATGATGATTATCAAAAGCATGATGAGTTCCACTCACACGGGCTCTTGGATCAACTTCCATCAGCAGATGTTTAAATAGATGATCAGTTTACTGGCGGACTCTTCGTTATAAATTTGTTAACTAGTCCATGGGCCAAGCGAATGTGCCAATGCGCCTCCTGATCTTAATTCCCTTGAAAGATAGTTAATCAGACTGAAATTGGTAGCTGGTGCAAATGAACCAGAATCTACGGGGCATTGAAAGCCAGTGACGAAAAGAATGCCATTTAATAGCCATTTACTGTGGGGCTGTGGGGTGGATACTTACAGAATATTTACAGATGACAACTTATTTGCTCTTCAGAGTCACACTGAAGAGCAGACGCCCCTTTTTCTAGGTCAGGTCTGTACCTAATTAACTCTGGCTTTGAAAACACTCATAACACTCAAAAAAAAAAAAAACCCAGCACAGCTTTCTTTATCTTTAACTCAGTAAGTACTACAAACTACCGCTGCCTTGAATGCTTGTATGATAAAAGATGCTTTCTAGTCATACATTTATTTTATAATCGTACATTTTTAATGCCTTTTTAACCAAGATTCAAGGAGTTTCGACGGCCTCTTAGAAATAGCCCTATTTCTTGATACGCAGGAATGAAGACGAATTTAATATGAATACAATTATGGGCAGCAGGATTCTTTATTTTTGTTTTTCAAAACTGAACATTTGTAATATTTGAACTGGTCCATTTGGAAAACATATATTTAACAAACACGTAATCTTGCACGCTTCTTACCTTACTGGCCGAGTTTACGCCCCTTGATGTACTTCAAACATTCATTTTAATTCTATTACTATATGTGTATATTATTTACAGCACTGCTTACAGAACGATGTAGAAGTTTATACAAAAAAAAATCGTACTACAAATAATATCAAACTAGATTACATATTTTTATATATAAGGGGCATGTTCGCCTCACACCGCCAGGATCCGGGTTTGATTTCCATCTCGGCCATGTGTGTGTCTGTGGAGTTTGCATGTTCTCCCCGAGCCTCAGGGGTTTTTTCTCCGGGTTCTCCGGTTTCCTCCCCGGTCCAAAAACATGCACGGTAGGTTGATTGGCACCTTGGAAAATTGTCCCTAGTGTATGAATGTGAGCGTGTGTGTGTGTGTGTGTCCTGCGATGGGTTGGCATTCCATCCAGGGAGTGTCCTGCCTTAATGCCCATAGACGCCTGAGATAGGCACAGACTCCCCGTGACCCGAGGGAAGATTGGATAAAGCGATAGAAAATGAATGAATAAATGAATATATATATATATATATATATATATATATATATATATATATATTTATTTTATTTTTATTTTTATTTTTTCCAGTCACTGAATCAGGCTTGTTCCTTTTTTGTATTAAAAAAAAGTTATCCTGTTCTCATAGGACTGGGGTAATTAGACATCCAGTACTACTGCGGTTCATGAACACATATAGCTTATACATAAATAAATTAATAAATTAAGTCATTTTGACCCCCACACAAGTATACTGCCCCTGGGAGTTTTTGTTTTTTTGACACCATTCTATATAATGGTTGAAAATCCCAGTGATCAGCAGTTTTGCTCACCGTCCAGGAACCAAGTTATTGGAATCACAGTTTTTACTTATTCCTACATGAGATGGTAACATTACCTCAACCTTTGGACCTGTGCTGTCATTATTTCATACAATGCTGTGCCGCTGCATGATTGGCTAATTAGATTTATAATACAACGTGTCTATTCAAATGGCATGTTAATTTATGCTTAATACCTAGGATACACCGAGTTTACATAGAAACTATAGTCCATAGTTCACCATGGTTATTCACCTTTTCTTTCGTTATACTTTGACATTTGCAGTATTTAGCAGATGCGCTTATCCAGGGCGACGTACAAGAAGTGCTTTAGGTCTCCATCTAAGTATAAATTCATTCATGAAGGGTAAATACAAACTTAAGTACAGAATAAACATTTTTTTTTTTAGAGATATGGCTTCATGGACAGTGAGAGGAAAGAAGTGTTAGGATAGGGTGTTGTTGGAAGAGATATGTCTTCAATCGACGTTTGAAGGTAGACAGTGTCTCCATTCGGACATCCAGGGGAAGTTCGTTCCACCATCTCGGTGCCAGAACAGAGAAGAGCCTTGAGCTGATCTTACCTCTTACCCTAAGAACCAGGCGAGCAGTGCTAGACACTCTCAGACAGCGAGGTGCCGTGCGGGAGGTGATGAGGTTTCTGAGGTATGGAGGTGCAGATCCATTTTTGGCTATTTTGAATACAGCTACAGGAAGCCAGTGGAGCGAGCGCAGCAGTGGGGTGGTGTGAGAGAATTTAGGCAGGTCGAACACGGGTCGCGCTGCTGCATTTTGAATCATTGGCAGTGGACGAATAGCGTTCTGAGGTAGAGTGTTACAGTAGTTCAGTCTCGAGATGACGAGAGACTGATCCAGGACCTGAGCAGCCTGTGTGGATAGAAACGCTCGATTCCTTCTGATGTCGTAGAGAAGGTGTCGACAAGAGCGAGTCTTGAATGTGTGATTCCTCAGTGAAAAATCGGCAGCAACATTAAATTGATGCAATTTGAACACAAATTTGAACACAGTCAAATCTATCTATTATTTCCTTGACTATGATAGAAATAGCATTTTATAAGATTATTACTGTTTCGTACTGTTTATATAGAGTACGACATGCGGTGAAATTCTATTTGCGACTGTCCGACATATGAAGTTGAAAGTGAACAGAAAAAAAAAGTTTAACAGGAAAAAAAAATACAAATAAATAATAATAATAGTAGAAAAAGGGAAGAATTAAAGTATAGGCATGTAAAAGTATACATTTGTATATATTATATATTATATATATATATTATAGTATATATATAAAGTATATATTTGCATGCTTAAATATATATAAATATTTCAAAAGCTTAACTTCCTTTTGGCGTTCGCCTCACACATGTGTGTGTGGAGTTTGCATGTTCTCCCCGTGCCACAGGGGGTTTTTCTCCAGGTTCTCCGGTTTCCCCCCGGTCCAAAAACATGCATGGTAGGTTGATTGTCACCTTGCAAAATTGTCCGTAGTGTATGAATGTTTGTCTGTGAGTGTGTGTGTGTGTGTCCTGTGATGGGTTGGCATTCCATCCAGGGTGTATCCTGCCTTGATGCCCATAGACGCCTGAGATAGGCACAGACTCCCCGTGACCCGAGGGAAGATCGGATAAAGCGGTAGAAAATGAATGAATGAATGAATGAACTTCCTTTTGGGTTAATAGTTTTAACTCACACCATCTAGAGCATTCAGATACATAGTCGTCTGGCCTACATGTGCCCATTTTTCCTGCTTCCTATATATCAGCTTTAGGAACCAGCGGTTGCAGGGCACGGTGGCTTAGTGGTTAGCACGTTCGCCTCACACCTCCAGGATCTGGGTTCGATTCCCGTCTCGGCCATATGTGTGTGTGGAGTTTGCATGTTCTCCCCGTGCCTCAGGGGTTTTTCTCCGGGTTCTCCGGTTTCCTCCCGGTCGAAAAATATCCACGGTAGGTTGATTGTCAGCTTTGAAAATTGTTTCTAGTGTATGAATGTGTGTGTGTGTGCCCTGCGATGGGTTGGCATTCCATCCAGGCTTAGTATCCTGCCTTAATATCCGCAGATGCCTGAGATAGGCACAGACTCCCCGTGACCCGAGAGAAGATCGGATATAGCGGTAGAAGATGAATGAATGAATGAATGAATGAATGAATCAGCGGTTCACTTTGCTGCCTGCTATAACACATCAGATTTTGACAGATGCTGCTGTTTTGAGTTGGAAGTAGAAGCAGAAACTTGAAGTAGTAAGCATGACAATTTAATTGCATTCTTACTATAATGAATTAAGTGAGGTTCATGAGTCTTTCTCCTAGTCTTATTAGTGAGTCTTGAATCTGAATAGTGGGAATCGCGGCATGCTGTTGGCAGTAAATCAAAGACATTACTGTCTAGTGTACGGGACAGATTTTGTCTTTAAGTACAATTTCGGAACGCTAAAAGTATCACGTATTCATTTTTCCCGCAGGCATCATTCTCATTGTGCGTCACATTGAATCTTGTAAAAAGAGGAGCTAAAAGAATGGAACAACCACGCACTCGCATCAAAGCATCGTGATTCATTCTCTTCTAGGTTGGCAATAAGAGCCACTCCTGCTCTAAAGTATGACATTTGTCATAGAACTCAGTGTTCTGTAAGAGAGCGAAAGAAAAAGGCCTCTTTTATTCACTATTCAGTCTAGGTCTGTCTATAGTAACGGAGACAGGATTCCGAATACTGAATATTTAATAAGAGCGTCAAATGGAGAAAGTTGAGAAAACAGCAGCATCTGCAAAAGTCTTTTGTCATATGTCACTTGCTATATTTGTCCCCTCGTTCTCACCGTATCCGAGGTGTCATGGAGCAATTGGGTTTTGTAGAAGTTTGCAGAAAAAGGTACAAGAGGAGTTTGGAAGTTCAAGGTTAAAATGCCTTCACACATGTTGTGTAGAATTGTCTAATACATACTTTTCAAAGAATCCAAAAGGCACATGAATAGAATAGCCTTTATTTTGTCGCATATACATTACAGCACAGTGAAATTCTTTCTTCGCATATCCCAGCTTGTTATTGGTAGCTGGGGGTCAGAGCGCAGGGTCACGGGATATGGCGCCCCAGGAGCACAGAGGGTTAAGGGCCTTGCTCAAGGACCCAAGGGTGGCAGCTTGGCGATGACGGGGCTTGAACCCGGATCTTTCGATCAGACCACTGAGCTCCACCCCTCTGGCGTGGCTTCCAGTAGTATTACATGATAGTAGCAGGAAACTTTACCCATTTGAACTTTTTCCCATTTGAAGTATTTAGAGCAGTTTTAAAGCAATGGAAAAGATTTTCTCAAGTACTTAAGACATTTATATACAGCATCAAATAACTATAATTACTTGGATCACTTAGTGAGAAAATGTTCACAAACTTGAGAGAGAGGGAGGAAAAAAATATCTAAAAATCTTTATCCCCAAAATCATTTTTACGCTATGGTTGAGGGTAAATAGTATTGAGTTAATATGTAAAGCTAATTAAATGAAACGAGCTATTCTGTGATACTGGGCATCTGAGATAGTCCTTCTCTTTGGTGCTGTTTAAGAAAAGAAAAAAAAAACAGGTGCTAGGAGTAACTAGTCACATGTAACGACGTTACGTAATTTAATTACAAAATAAATGTAACAGTCATTCATTGCTGAATTAGAAAAAAAAAACGTGTAATTAAATTAGTTACTTGAAAAATGTTAATGTTGAAGGTAACCCAGTGGTTAAAGTGTTGGACTCGGGACAGGAAGATCATGGGTTCAAACCCCAGCACCACCAAGCTGCCACTAGTGGGTCCTTGAGCAAGGCCCTTATCCCTCAATTGCTCACTTGTAAGTCGCTCTGGATAAGGGCGTCTGTCAAATGCTGTAAATGTAAATGTGTGTAGGGTTACATCTGAACAATTTCATGTAAAATCAGTGCTTTAGACTAAACAGAATGATGACAATCGGAGAGGCACGGTGGTTTAGTGTTTAGCACGTTCGCCTCACACCGCCAGGGTCTGGGTTCGATTCCCGTCTCGGCCATGTGTGTGTGTGAAGTTTGCATGCTGTCCCCGTGCCTCAGGGGTTTTTTCTCCGGGTTCTCCGGTTTCCTCCCGGTCCAAAAACATGCACGGTAGGTTGATTGGCACCTTGGAAAATTGTCCCTAGTGTATGAATATGTGTGTGAATGTGTGTGTGTGTGTGTCCTGCGATGGGTTGGCATTCCATCCAGGGTGTATCCTGCCTTAATGCCCATAGACGCCTGAGATAGGCACAGGCTCCCAGTGACCCGAGGGAAGATCGGATAAAGCAGTAGAAGATGAATGAATGAATGAATGAAGATGAATGAATGAATGATGACAATCTGCTGCAGCTTCATTTTGAAAATTAGAACCTCATGTTATTCGAAAATGAAACTGCAGCAGATTGTCACTAGGTGGCACTAGCTATTTTCTTTTCTTATAATTTTAACTTAAAGTGCCACCTAGTGGACAAATGAAAACAAAAGTAATCTAATGTGATCAGTTACTTTACTTTTATAAAGTAATTGAAAAGTTACACTATTTATTACATTTTGAATAGGGTCATTTGTAATCCATTACATTTCCAAAGTAACCATCCCAACACTGAGTGCTAGGTATAGGAGCGGAGAAAGAGCAGCTATGTAAAGCTGGGCAACTGTGAAGGGGTTGCTAACTAGGTTGCTGAGAAAGAGTGACTCCGTAGCGCTGCGTAACGGTGAATGAGATACTTGACGTTGCTGGATAAATGAGAAAGAGCTGCTCTGTGGTGCCTGAATAACGGAAATCGCTGCTATTGTGTAGATGCGAGAAAAAAAAAACCCTTCTCTGTGGTATTAGGTAGCGGAGGAAAAAGGAAGAAAACTGCTCTTGGTACTGCGTAGCAGAGAAAGATGTTCACCGTTTGCCTTCTCTCATCCGTTCTGAATATAAACTCACCGCTTCACTGTATAATTTTGTCCTAACTAGCCGTAGCAGTGTGTAGGAGTGAAATTAGGTCAAAGATAGCACATGCTTTTCCTTGCTTTTTTCTCCCACACGCTGGCTCTTGTCTGAGTATGCTTCTTTTTTTTTTACTGGGTTGTTTTATTCGCTGTTTGATATATAAATGGCACCGAGGTAGGGACTGAAACTGCTATTTATATAGACTAATTATTTTGTTTTCTTATTTAGCGAGTTAAAGATTCTCCACACTGAGGCGCTAGAACTTAAATAGCTTGTCTGATTATTGTTGCCGCAACAGATAAAAGCCGGTAGGAATCTGAACTGACAGGATCTGATGAATGTTTGCACTCAGACATTTAATGCCTGTGAAGTAATTAGGCCAAAACTGCATACTTACATCAGCATGAGCTTATTATGCATCTGTTTCAGAGCCAAAAACACCTCTTTTTGGATGATTTCTGTAGTGTATTATGAGATGCTTTGCAAAGCTAGATATGTACACTATGGTTTTGTCAAGCCGAAATCATCACCTTCTTTCGGGGGCGCATTAGGGGGCGCCTCAGCGGATTATCTGTGTTCATACGACCCTGTCTTATAAATCTGCCCCTTTTACATCAACTATCTGAATGTTTTCCTTTACCCATCCCTAAGTGGCTCCATCCTCAGCATTCTTCTCCCTATGTACCCCATTTCCCTCCTCTACACATGTCGAAACCATCTCAATCTACCCTCCCCTCACCTCGTCTCCAAAACGACCAACATGCGCCGACCCGCTAATAAACTCGTTTCTAATTCTGTCCATCCTCGTCACTCCCAATGAACATCGAACATCTTCATCTCTCCAGCTCCCACTCCTGTCATTTTGCCAGTTTTCCACTGTTTCTAAACCATATTTCCAATCCTTAATAACATGTATATTAATCGCCAGTGATTTCCTTCGTCCATCATCTTTACTTGTGCTGTATATTCATTTTATTTTAATTGTAGAATGTCCACATGAAGAAATGTTATCTTTATGTAAAATGCCTGATAATAATTGTTTAGAGGCAAAATGCAAATGAAATTAGATTAAATATCGATTAATCTTATCTCATACATCAGCACTGTTTCACACCAAAAAAATACAGGTAAACATACTGATCATCCATAAAGTACAAGGCACATTCCTAGCTCATTTACATATATTTACATATATTCACAAACCACCGTGTCTGCAGAAGATTGCTGGGAGCATGAAATGCATAATTAGGATAAAGACTGACTGGAGGATGTAGAAGTTTTTTTTTTTTTGTCTGCAGATTACATTTTTAACATATTATATTATTATTATTGTTATTGTTAATTACTTATTAATTATTATTTCTTTTGTTCTAAATACATACAGACCGTGCCTCTTTCTTTCTTTCTTTCTTTCTTTTGTTATTTTGAACAAACAACTCTTCCAATAATAAGGATGGCAATAATTTTGTCCAGTACATTCTTTTGGGCTTCCATGAGGAATTGTATCCGATTTGTCATTTCTTCTGTTTTTTTGTTGTTGTGTTTTTCCAATGTAAACAAAAATAAATATAGAAACAAACATGCGAGTACCAAAACTTTTGCAACTGCAATATCCTTTCCAGCCTTCTACTGTAATGTCATCCTCCAACCGACTTTGCACTCTTTGTCCTCTTAACCTCTGCTTTGTCTTTCGCCTTATTAATCCCATCGACTTCCTGCTTTAACATCTCCACATCATCCACCCTTCCCTCGCTCTCTCATTTTCCTTATTCATCAGCTGCTCACCTTCGCAACACACTCTTCTCACAAGTCAACACATTTCCATCTGCATCCTTTACAGCACATCTTTCCCAGCTCCGTCCCTCTGCCTCAACCAGTACAAATCCTTCCTTAGTGTCCATCTTCTCATCCAGCATCTCCCATCTCAGCCTTTTCCTTAGCCACATTCCTCTTTGCCTGCTGCCACAGCTCCTTAAAATCCTAGCTTTACCAGTCCCAATTCTGTTTTCACCAGCCTCGTTCTCTATACACTTTCCTGCACTTACTCATTCCACCACCTCATCACCACCTTTATATATATATATATATATATGTTCATCACTGCAATTTCCATCCTTTTAGCAAAGTCTACCACCATCTGTTATTCCACATACCTACCCATCGCCTCCTCATCACCTCCGTTCCCTTCACCAACATGCCCATTGCATCTATAACCCATCTTTCATCGCTCTCCCATCTAACTCACCCCAGAATCTGTCCTTCTCCTTCGCCTTCATCTCACAACCCATTTGCAGGGAATAAGCATTGATAATATTTAACATAACGCCTTCAACTTTCTTCACCTCCACTACAGTCCTGCTGTACCCTTCCTGCAGGCTTACCCCTACACCATTTCACTGTAAAATTGTTTTCAAATTGCACAAATTGCTCACTGTATATAATATACAGTAGTTTATGGGTTGTTGTTATATTTTGTTTGTGTATTTGTCCTGTATTGTCTTGTGTTGTCTGTTTGTACTGGGTTGCACACGATGCATATATATATATATATATATATATATATATATATATATATATATATATATATATATTCATTCATTCATTCATTCATTCATTCATCTTCTACCGCTATATCCGATCTTCCCTCGGGTCACGGGGAGCCTGTGCCTATCTCAGGCGTCTATGGGCATTAATCGCAGGGCACACACACACACATTCACACACACACACATTCACACATTCATACACTAGGGACAATTTTTTTTTCCAAGGTGCCAATCAACCTACCGTGCATGTTTTTGGACCGGGGGAAACCGGAGAACCCGGAGAAAAAATCCCCTGAGGCACGGGGAGAACATGCAAACTCCACACACACATTCCCGAGACGGGAATCGAACCCGGGATCCTGGCGGTGTGAGGCGAACGTGCTAACCACTAAGCCACCGTGCCTATATATATATATATATACAGAACCTTGGTGATAAATAAAACAAATTCACATAGATATAGAGCAACAAACACAGATCTGAAGACAACACTAAGTCATCCTAGTCACATAAAGTGCATCGTGTGCAACCCAGTATAAACAGCGTAGAACAGACAACACAAGACATTCACTCTCTCTCTCTCTCTCTCTCTCTCTCTCTCTCTCTCTCTCTCTCTATATATATATATATATATATATATATATATATATATATATATATATATAACATTTAGAGTATCTACCCTATCCTCTACTCTCCTACACTTCTTTCCGTCTCTAGATGTCTTCCCCTGCTCCGTCTCCTCCTTTGCCCAATGGTATCCCAATTTCCATCCGCACCCTGTTGGCTAAGGATACCTGTGCCGGTCGTTGTTAACCCTGATCTGATATGGCACGGTTTTGTGATCCGCATATTTGGTTTGGCATGTTTTACCACGGATGCCCTTCCTAACACAAGCCTCCCCATTTATCCAGGCACAAAGAGTGCACTGGCTTGTACAAACATAATGGCTGGATTATTTATGTTTCACTTAAAGCTATCAATATGACGGAATAATAGTAAATTGTTAGATATTTACTTTTTGATATGCTTTGCCGCGTCTTACTTGTGTCACGGGCTTTAAACAGATATACATTTTTTATTTGATGCAAATTTTCCTTAAACATTTCATTTTCATCTGATATTCCAAAAAATGCTAGACTATATAATTAGGTTCTATTTAATTAATATGTGACGGATACATAATTTTGTTCAGTTAATTATTAAAAGCTAAAAGAGCTCAGCCCCACGCTATTGTTCTGACAATCTGACACTCCTTAGCACTTCTGCCATGAACGTGCAGCATGTCAGCACAAAGCTGATAGACAAAGATAGAGCTTTGCATTTCACATCACATTTTCGGGGGCACATAAATAAATGAGGAGTTTAGTCAGTTTCTTTGATGCTGTGATATTCCAGTCATAAAATATTATAACAACTAAGAACATGCAAGAGGTTTAGTAAAGATTTGGCCGAAAATAAAACGATAGCAATAAAACAGAAGTATTTCATTATTCAAGATATGTTTAAAATGAGTGGAATTGTGAAGCTAATAATTATATATGGCATTGTGCAAACTTCACACAGTGAAATTTGTGTTAAATTATTCATGGAGATCTCAAACATGGGTTTTTCAAACTGAATAACCAACACCTCACAAACATATGTTTGGTGTTTCATGAATATTGTGCATATTGTTCACTGAGTTGCCTATATACAAATATACTTCTCTGAAATTGTGTTGCATAATACATAATTTTAGCATTTTTATCATGATGACGATGATAAGTAGTGTTCCAGTACTAGAACCCTCTTGTGATACACTGCTTTATTTCATAAGTACCTGTACTTGATAAGGGGGACGTGGATTAGTGGTTAGCTTGTCCGCCTTACTCCTCCAGGGTGTGTGGAGTTCGCATGTTCTCGCCGTACCTCAGGGGGTTTTTCTCCGGGTTCTCCGGGTTTCCTCCCTGGTCCAAAAACATTCCCGGTAGGCTGATTGGCACCTTGGAAAATTGTCCCTGGTGTGTGATTGTGAGTGTGTGTTCGCCCTGCGATGGGATGGGTATGAAAGAGAGAGAAGACGGATAAAGCGGTAGAAGATGAATGAATAAGTGATTAAATGGTACTGTAGTTCTGAGGGCTGGCCTATAGGGGGCGCATTGTGGGCGTCGCAAATTTTTTTCCCCCTCTCGAATGCGCTCCGACATTCATACTGATGAAACTTGAGACATGAATCTATGAAAATAATGACCATAGTTTAAACAGTTCTAGTTTTTAATCAGAGGTGGAAAGTAACAAAGTACCACCGGAATCAGCTACACCCTTTGATTTCATTTCTTCTTTTTCACCACTTCTCAAACACTGTCAAAACAGAATGCATATCATATCATACATATCATCTTTACTATATCTGTGTGTAACAAGAACAGATATCCTGAATCACAGTGAATATATATATATATATATATATATATATATATATATATATATATATATAATATATATATATATATATATATATATATATATATATATATATAATATATAATAATAGGATAATATAGAAATAGCTTAAATAGGAAATATACCCCTCATCAGCATCACCTCACTAACTGTCCACGTGGGAACAAAAGGTTCTTCCAGTACATGGCAGAATGCATACTTCTTTCTTTTGAATAAAAAACGTAGTCAGTACTTTAACTTTTACTAGAGACTTTTAAAACATGACTATCTGTATTTTACTTAAGTAAAGAATGTGTATTCATTTTCCACCTCTTCTAATAATACTTATGATATACTAATGATATTTAATATGTCCAGTTATCATTTCAAAATCAAACTTTTTGTATTTTGTGACAACGCTAGGAAAAGAAAAGAAATGAATGAGAGGAAATGTATACTTTGTCATTCAGATCCTTTATTAAGAGAAATACAGGACCCTAAAATTATAAGCCATGATTAATATGAGAAAATATAGCATTAATATATATATATATATATATATATATATATATATATATATATATATATATATATATATGTTTATTTATTTATTTTTAGTACACCTGAGAGACTTAAAAAATGAAATTATTCAATTATTCAATTATTTTTCCCAGGGGTATAAATATGAGGTAACATCTGACATATTCCTTTATTAATCATTGATCACCAATATTAAGGGACAATATGGTATGCTTTTCACACTTTCCACTTACTTTAAATCCATTTACTTAATAATAAATGTTAAATAATAAAATAATAAGTGTTAATAAAAAATGCCAGTGAATTAAATATCGGATTAAGTGCTGCTAATTTTATTTTTTATGTCTTTCCACCATGGTACTCATACTACAAAAGGCTAAACAGCACCCGAACTATCAAATAAGACATTCCTAAAAGAGACAGTCAACACATACGAGAGAATTCAACACACACCGTCACACTTCTGTAAAAGTTGTGGCCAAAAATGTATAAGTAGAATCCTGCACTTTATGGCCAGTGATTCACTTGAACTACATCACTAAACCGGTTCCATCATGACATTGCTCTCGTACACAAGGCCAGCTCTATCAGATATATTGTTGACATGGTTTGTAATGGAAGATCTTAAATGGTCTGCTATAGAAATCTAATCTCAAACCTTTTATTGCGCCAGGTCATCTCACCTTGTATGCCTTGACTAATACCCTTGTGGCTGAATGAGCAGAAATCTTCACTACTCTGATGTTTAGTGTTTGTATGGCAAATAAAGTGATTACTTGTTGGCGCTATGAAACTAACATATCAATATTTTAGCGTTTTCCGAGGAATGTGTATTAAAGCAAGAGTTTGACGTTTAATTGGTGTTGCGTGGCATTGCGTCAGTAGATGTGGAGGCCGACTGCTGTGTGAGAAGAGAAGAGAATGTGCAGAAGACAACAAAGCAATGGGATGAATACTTCCATGTGAATTGAAGCAGTGAGCAATAAAGAGCTAAAAGCAATGGTACAAGGATATGTGTGTGTGTGTGTGTATATGTATGTATGTGTATATATATATATATATATATATATATATATATATATATATATATATATATATATATATATACCCAGTACTGTGCAAAATTCTTGTGATTTTTGGTGCTAGGCTGCTGATCATAAGATTGTGGGTTCGAGCTCTGGTATCACCCGGCTACCACCCTTGGGTCCTTGAGCAAGGCCCTTAACCCTCTGTGTTCCAGAGGCGCCATATCATGCACATAACATGCGCTCTCACCCCATCTTCCAAAACAAGATGGGATATATTTATTTTTTTATTATTATTTTTTTTTCACACACACACACACGTGTGTGGTGTGTTTTTGTGTATATGAAACAAAAAAGTGCAAGTATGGGTTAAAAAGCAACAGTGATATTGCACTATTACCTGATATTTGCATTTTAAACAGGGTGTCTTTATTAACTGCCCATGAAGGATATGAAAAATCTTGTGCCTAATTATGTTGGTGTAAAGTGCTCTGCAGCGCTTACCACAAGGGACGAGTTCAAGAGAGTTCATAAGTGTCTGTGATTATCTTTTTACAATCTGCTTCCTGACCCTAAAGGGATACACGTGCTAGAAAGAGGGCAGGTGCACCGATGATACTTTCAGTATTCTGTTGAAGCCTTGAAAAGCGCAAGTAGAACTTTATCAGCAGCTTTTGTGGCAGGGACTTTTCTTAACTTTCTTAATTGGTGAAAGAAGTACATCCTTTGTCAGTACTTTTTTTTTTTTCCCCCACAAAGTAAATATAGGTATGCAAGTTCAGGTCCGATGAGACTGTAGCCTGAGGGATTCCATGACTGACATTGTAGTGTTCATTATGGTAAATGGAGGCCATGTTCTTTCTTAAATCCCCTGCTATCTCTAGTGTTTTGTATCTGTTCAGTTATTGGTCATTTTATCAGACAAACAATTGTTCGAGCAGGCCTATATAAACAAACTTGAAAAGCAGACAAGGCGGGTGACTGTATTGGGAAGCACTGAGCAGTGGGAAGTGGATGGAGCAGAGTAGATTTTTATATTTGATGCAATTTATCCTTGGTTATAAAAAGATTTAGAGAGTTGAGAGTGATATTTATACTTATTCTGAATCCTGAAATGTAGAGACAACACAAAAATGTAAATCTAAAGAAAGATGACAAAGATGAATATCCATGCCTATAGCCCTACCTATAAATGAACATTTTAAGGACATATCAAGGGTTTAAACCAGGAGTGTCAAACTCCAGAGTTTTATTTTAACCACATGCAAAATTCATATTTTTTTTTTTCACATTTCACAGGTGCTCTAGGAACGTAAATCCCCAGCGAATGTTGGTCTGGTGTATTGGTATGGCTAATCATTTAAAAGAAACCAGTCTTCTTTTTTTACTATACCTACCTAATCCCAGAAAGAAATGCAAAAGGAATTTCACTAAACTGTCTCTGCGTATATGAGCTTCCCTGCATTTATTATAGTTCCATTTATTCATTTGCCAAGCACATTTATTCAAAACAACTGGTATTCTGAATATTTAATATCCTCCAACCATTTTTACAATGGTAGATATTTTACTTGATATTTGTATATACATAATAAATGAGTGCTAATGTTAATGAGAAGCAAGTTGGATACAACCCATAACGCATTCTTTTTATTGTCGTTTCTCTTATTAATATGCATTTCTTCACTGCACACAATACAGGGTAAAGCTAAGGCAGAACGAATCATTTCAGCATAAAGTAATGATATAATGATGATTGTGTGTGAAAACAGTAGACCGGTTTCCACCAGTAAAGTTACACCAAATCTTGAACATTTTATTCTACATTCTTGCTTGTCTAGGAAGGTTTTACATATACACAACACATCATGCTGTGCGTTAAGAAACGTTAATGTTGCAATGAGTTGCAATTGTTTTAATATTCACTAATAATCAGTATATATTTGCATTAAAAAGAAAACGCATCAACGGTGTCCCCTGATTGAATGAAAAACCACAACTAAAGAAACGAAGGAGTTCCTTAATTTATTCTCTGACTCACCACCTGCTCATCATAGATCTCTATCCAAATTCCTGGGACTGGGAGTGGGTGAAGCTCATCTTGGTCCTATCACTCCACAGCATGCACTTTCCATTAACCGTGACTGCTGATAGCCCCTGCACCGAGGTTTGACTCAAGCCTGCTGCTTTCCTCTCACAATTATCTTGAAGGAGTGTGCAGGGTTTTTTTTTTTTTTTGGTACTGCTCTTATTCGGAGGTCAGGTTCATTTCTGAAAAGAAGCTGATACTGTGAGCTATCTTTCAGGCATTTCACAGTAAGTGTAGAAGGGTGACAGTTCAGTGCATCTTTCCTGTGTTAGTCATCACTCCATGTTAAAAATATAGCTAGACAAAGAAAAAAGGGAAAGACGGAGGAAGAGAGGTATACAAACAGGGCATGTCTTTTATTAGCACCTGATTAAATTTTTAGACACTGATTTTTATTATGTGGCATGGAATAATTAACTGGGTTTGTGCTTTGGTTGCTGTTATCCTCCAGCTGGCCTAGATTTTTAGCTCTCGGGCTTAGAGTGGGTGGCAACACTACGTTTCGAAGGGAATGTACAGCTAATGCCAAGAGATTAAAAATGTTAAAAATGCCCCCCCATTTCCATTGCTTAAGAATTTGTTGGTGAAGACAATAAATGCAAAGCTTTTTATTTTGTATATTTGATTATGTTTCCTGAGAAATTCAGGGTATAATATGTTCCTTGTGTTTAGACGAGATAGCTGTTTTAACGTTTAATCACTGAATACGCAGCCTCATATTTTCTCCATTTATACTTGTTTTTGCATAAAATGAAGTAAATACTCGACAGTCCCTTAAATCCCACATGCTGGAACTCAAGGAAACTTTCAGAATTCGTTAAAAATGCTTAAAATGCATATATACAATTATATATATATATATATATATATATATATATATATATATATATATATATATACACACACACACACACACACACACACACACACACACATATATATATATATATTTATATATATATAATTTTATATATATGGGCATACATTGGAGGCATGGACCTTTGCATTGTTACGTTCTAAAAATCTTAAATTCTGAAAATCTGGTTTAAGGCAAAATCTATTGTAAATAATGGAAAACTTCATCTTGAACATCGCATGACTTTTTTATATTAAATCATTCATTTAATATACTTTATCTTTCATGTCAATCTTCTTTTTTCTTCTCCTTCTTGTTAGATTTTCATATCTTGTCTTGCTCAGGTTATTTTTACTTTATGGTTCCTATGCCATTATTTAACACTATTTACTATATATATATATATATATATATATATATATATATATATATATATATATATATATATATATATATATATATATATATATATTATGTGATTAAGAATCATGGGGTGTATGAACTTTACAAGCACTCAGCTTTAAACAACAATAGAGGCAGTGTTATTAGTGTTATTATATTAGTGTTAACAGTGTTATTTTCCAATACATTATCATGTTGTTAGGTTTCAAATGCTATATGTAATAATGTGCATGTGCCAGCTTGTATAAAACATAATGAATTGTTTAGTGAGCTTAGTTTCATTATATAAAATGATCCTACCTCGTATTACCTCTTATATTAATTTTACAGGAAATCAGACTTGTGTGACTTTTATCTGAATGTTTTTACGCACTGTATATTTCAGCTAGATGGGATTTTAAAGAAGGAAGAGACAAGTTTCCAAAAACTATTCATAATTAAATTTTGTAGACAGCTCATCCTGTGTGATAAAAAAGAAAAGTAAAAAAAAAAAAGGAAAAAGGCCTTAGGATTCTTTTGTAGAAGTTTTCCGGTTGGCATTTGAAGATAAATTATGTTAAAAAAAGAAAAAAAGAAGGCGTCAATTCTGATTAAATTAGAAGATGAAAACCATTTATATTTTATTTGTAACATTTGCTTTATCTCTTTTTTTGGATGCTACAGATGGAGATTATTAACTATGACATAAATATCAGTCACTTGTCTGTAGATTTATACTTTGCTCTGTTAATTCATCTTTTCATCATTCATCATCACTGGAAAGTTTTTTTTTTAACATGCTGCTATTTAATTTCATTGTACAGTATTTTGAGTAGAAAATTCAACTTTATCTCATTATTCGCATGTTTATTTTTAACCTAAAATCTATCATTTGAACATGATCGACTTACCACATTATGGACATTGTTCCAAAGCAGCAGTATTGGCCCTGGTGTACCCTGCATATGAATCACTGACAAACATTACCTGCATATGTGTTATGTGTGACTAGGAATAGGCCTGAGTCATATACATGCTGTAAATATAATTTAGTAACAGCATTCTCCAGCGCTTCAACTTGCAATGCTTTATTCGTATTCAACATGACTGCAAACGTAAGTGTGTGCGTACAGTAGTGTGTATTGTATATTAGAACACCTGAAAGTGAGATTAGATGAGTAAGTTGTTGTTGCTTTATTATTAAGGAATGCAGCAGAATATCCTTCTTTGTGAACAGAAAAAATGATCAAGTCCTAATTTTATTACAATTCCTTAATTATCTCATGATAGATAGATAGATAGACAGATAGATCGATAGATAGATAGACAGACAGACAGACAGACAGACAGACAGACAGACAGACAGATAGATAGATAGATAGATAGATAGATAGATAGATAGATAGATAGATAGATATAGATAGATAGATAGATAGATAGATAGATAGATAGATAGATAAATAGAACATAGTTTAAATTTTGACCTAGATTATTGGATGATAGATTCTTACAGATACATACATACATACATACATACAAACAAACAAACAAACAAAAATTATTGTCATTGCATAGTACAGGTAAACAGCAACGAAATGCAGTCTACCAGAAGTGCAAATTGTAGCAATTTACGAATAGAGATATATAAATAGGTATATATAAAGAGGTATGTGCATATATACAGCAATTTGTAGTCCAAATATATGTGTGTGTGTGTGTGTGTGTGTGTGTGTGTGTGTGTGTGTATGTATATATATATATATATATATGAAAAATAGTCATTTATGGTACATGAGCGAGTAAAAATGTGTTAATCTTGAGTTAACTCATGGCAATCGTGCGTGACAGGCCTCAAATAAATAATAAAATAAATACATAAATATATATATATATATATATATATATCCAAATGTGTGCCTCTAAAGCATCTCTGGTGACAGAATTCAGTCATTCAGAGTATTGTGGTTGCATTGATTATTTCTTACCATCTTTTATAGCTTTGGTCTTCTAAAGTGCGCAAACTGCTGCGGTGTCTCACCGAAAACATCACAGCGCAATTATAATTAAGCGCATATCAAGGTTTTATTTGAAGAGAGTTAAAATAGCAATTAGGTTTATCAGAAAATGACTTTAATCATGGAGCATCACGCTATTTCTTCTTCAACTGATTTTCTATCTACACTTATGCATAGTTTTCGAAATAAAAGTCATTTGAAGTATTTGAACTAATATATGCCATGAGAGATCTGAGCAATAGACCTGCTTCTTATATATGCGTTTATAGACATATCAGCATCACCAAACAATTTGCTATATGATGATTTATTTATACGAAATGATACATTATACACGAATGCATAAATCGTCCTGTAGTGTAGTATTTATCGATGAATCTTATAGTCTAGCTTTAACACTTATAAAGAATTCGCATTTCAGATTTTACTGCTTACAGTCAACACTTGAGTGCTAGTGTATAATTCCCTAAGTCCTTATCTTGTTAGCACTGTTCACAGAGTTTCAAGGAGAGTGAAATATTAATCCCTCCAGACTTTCCAACTTTTATATCTGGCGCAGCTGTTGATTTCCATATAACATTCGTTTTTTGAATATAAAGGTAAACTTGGATGGAGCTGCCTCGACTGGGGCTGCAAAATTAAGTCCCCGCTGAATTGTGTAGACTGGATAAGAACATTAAATCACAAGCGGCACATTCACATGTATTAGCATTCATTCAGAGGGGTTTCCGGCTGCCAAGAGTGTAACTGAGCTCATTTTCATTTCATCTCCATATTCTCTGCTTCCATAATCGCGGGCGGCTATGCAAAGAGAGATGTCATGTACAGTCCATCACCGTCGATGTGTCTAGTCACTAGAATGGAGAACACCTTCATTCTGATGGTACACAAGTACACGACTGAACAAACAGCTGGTCCCCAACCGGTTTGTTCAGCACTTTTAAAAACTGATCCTTCATGGCTTGTGATTTCAGTGGCAGTAGCACAAGTAAAACAGCTTAATGAAGCAATGTTTTGTGTACACTCCCGAGCAAAAATGGAAGCTTTAAATAGTGGTTACATCAAATAATTGATCAGGAAATGATCAGGAATTAAACAAACAGATATACTAGCTCAGGGGCACGGTGGCTTAGTGGTTAGTACATTCGCCTCACACCGCCAGGGTCCGGGTTTGATTCTGGTCTCGGCCAAGTGTGTGTGTGGAGTTTGTGCATGTTCTCCCCGTGCCTCAGGGGGTTTTTCTCCGGGTTCTCCGGTTTCCTCCCCGGTCCAAAAACATGCACCGTAGGTTAATTGGCACCTTGGAAAATTGTCCCTAGTGTATGAATGTGTGTGAATGTGAATGTGTGTGCCCTGCGATTGGTTGGCATTCCATCCAGGGTGTGTCCTGCTTTAATGCCCATAGACGCCTGAGATAGGCACAGGCTCCCCGTGACCCGAGGGAAGATCGGATAAAGCGGTAGAAGATGAAGGAATGAAGGAATATACTAGCTTAGAATTGGATTGCTTTTATAGCAATTTCAATACATTATTAAACTGAGAAGGTAAACTTGCAGAAAGCTTTTTTACAGGAAGCCACAGGAAGTTATTAAGATTGTGGCGACTCTGTGGCCGCTTCGAGCTGAAAACAGACACGGAGACTCGTAACTGGGGGGAAAATAGTGTTTATTCAGGACAGTGAAACTGAAAGTGACAAAAAAAAGAGTGTACGTTATTTAGGATCAGGTGAGGAGTGGCTGGAGCCGGTGAGGGTACATGGAGATCTCTCGACGCCCTCTCCTGATCAATGGCGTCGTCCTCTGGACGCGTAGGGGTCAGGCTCATTTCCTGCCACAGGGCTGTGGAGACTCCCATCAGCCATCTCACCTGTAGTGGGAGATCGGTAAAAGAAACATGCGCCATTTGTCGGGAGCCCAGACGTTCTCCCCCTCAACCACCGTCCGACGGCCTTTTATAGAATCCGGATTGAAGATAATAAAAGTGCCACTCTGGGATACACTCCAGCCGTGTCTCGCTGAGAATGCCCTGCCTCTTTATCATCCACACCGAGTTGCGCAATCCTTCTGCCTTCTGTTGTGACGTCGAGTTCGGAGCGCTTGCCCTTCTCGGTAGATGGGGCGGAGGCAACGCAAAACTTGTTAACACGACATTTTAATAAGGCTATATACATTTCCTTGTTTCCAGGATTTCCCTCAAACATTTGACTTCAGCTAAACAACGAGGTCTAGGTCGTGTGTTTGTTTCATTTGTGCTTTTTATCTTAACAAAGCGACAATTATCGGCTTTTTTGGTCTTGGATCACTTTTTTCCTGCTTATTATTCAAATCTAGAACAGTTATTAGCGATGCTCAATGAATTTCCCACCTGAAATGTTCATTACATTGTGCCTGGATAGCTTGTCATCATCCCCGATCGATTGTTTGACAAGTACAACCTGCTATGCACATTTACACACTCACACCTAGGGGAAACATATTTTTGGTCATTTTGGTATTTATATTGATTGAATCTATTAGGGGGCACGGTGGTTTAGTGTTTAGCATGTTCGCCTCACACCGCCAGGGTCTGGGTTTGATTCCCGTCTTGGCCATGTGTGTGTGGAGTTTGCATGTTCTCCCTGTGTCTCAGGGGGTTTTTCTCCGGGTTCTCCGGTCCAAAAACATGCACGGTAGGTTGATTAAAACCCGGAAAATTGTCCCTAGTGTATGAATGTGTGTGTGTGTGTGTGCCCTGCGATGGGTTGACATTCCATCCAGGGTGTATCCTGCCTTAATGCACATAGATGCACACAGGCTCCCCATGACCCGAGGGAAGATCGGATAAAGCGGTAGAAGATGAATGAATGAATGAATCCATTAGCAAGTATCCCAATGGATCCATCCCTTTTCTCTACAATTACACAATTACGCTGATCTCTGAGTCATCGGGGCCTGATGCAGAGGACACCCACAGGGCCGGCAATCACAAGGCACAATCAGGAAATGACTATCAACCCACAAAGCGTACCTTTAGCCTGAGATAAAATTCAATGTCCAGGGAGAAATTGCAAAGTATATGTCACACTCGAGGCATTTTTATACCACCAACAAAAGCCGCCAGTTACCACCGTTGCATCCATAGGCATCAAAACAAAAATCTAATTTCATGTCATTGTATTCACTTAATGTAATATGACACTTTAATTTAACAACTATTTGAATTAATTTCTAAGAAAAGCGTCATAATGATTGCTACAGTTTTGCACATGAGAATGTTTTACATAAAATAGCGTATTGTGGTACATTTAGTATTATCTACCAATTACAAAATATAGATTTAAAAATTAATAAAAACGATTGGAGGGGCACTTTGGCGTAGCGGTTCGCACGATCGCTTCACACCTACAGTGTTGGGGTTCTGTGTGTGTGGAGTTTGCATGTTCTCCCCATGCCTCCGGGGGTTTTTCTCCGGGTTCTCTGGTTTACGGCTCGGTTGACTGTGTGTGTGTGTGTGTGTGTGTGTGCAGTCTGCGATGGGTTGGCATTCCATACAGGGTGTGTCCAAAACAAAAGTCGGATAAAGTGGTAAAACATGAATGAATGTTTTGCACATGAGAATGTTTGACATAAAATATCGGATTGTAGTGTGTGTGTGTGTGTGTGTGTGTATTGTATCAATGACAAAAAATAGAGTTAAGAGGACAGTTTGCATTTCACTAGTGATTTACTTCTACACATTTTAAAATGAATGAAAAGATTTTTGTCTTCTGCCACTTGATTTTGGGACTCGGATCCACATTCGGCACACTTGCGCTGAGAGTTATGGGGACTTGCGCTGAGAAATGCCACTGTGATAAAACAGCAAATCCGAAGAGTCTCTCTGTGATTAATAACACTGCCTACCAGCAGCTGGACTTTCAATATGGGAACTCGGCGGAATTTCGACTTGCGTTTATACGCAGCAGTGTGAATGAGAGAGAGAGCGAGAGAGAGAGAGAGAGAGAGAGAGTGAGTGTGTTTGAGAGAAAGGGAAAGAGAGAGAGAGCAAGACAGATGGACTTAGAGAATGAGAATGAGTAACTGAAGACGGAGTAAGAGCTCATCAACGGCAGCCTTCAAGCGATGAAGCTTCATAAATATTGATTAGCATCTCAGCGATCATCGAACGAATTTGAAGGGTAGATTCAGATGCTAAGCTCAACTCCCGTGCTTAGCCGAGTTTATTTCATCCTCTTTCAGCAACTTTAAACACTGGAACGGAGTCTTTTGTGACGTGTGGCTCAGCCATAGTCAACGTACACACTCACTCAGGCTATTGTGCTCTTCAGAACGCCATGTGACTTGTTCCAGAGTACTCGGGAGCTATTCCCCCCTCCTCCCTTCTTGCTTTCCTTTCTGCCTTTTTTTCTTCCCCCCTTTCCTCTGCAAGGATGAGCTGCTGAGGAGAGGAGGAGGTGCGAAGAGGTGGATATGTTTTCCGTTTCGCTCAAGTGCCGGATGGGGGTCATCAGACGCAGGATCAAGGGTATTGTGCAATGCGCCACTTTGGCATGAGCTGTAATATTGGGTGGGATGATGTGCGTGTGTGTGTGTGTGTGTGTGTGTGTGTGTGTGTGTGTAACATAGAGTGGTGAATGGGAATTACTTTTTAAAGCTGCACAGAGTTGCTTTCTCAAAGTGTCTGTGTTTTATGTACTAGTTTGTGTTATTTGCAAGGCATTTAAACTATTTAGAATGTGTTTGCGATGTTTGTGGAAGTTTACAGGTAACATTTTTGGGAACGTAGCCTGAAAAGTTTTGCATTTTAGCTTTTTTCTTGTGTTTTTTTTTCTTACCACATAGGCATATTATAGATTGTTACACAACGCATGCGTTTCTTTTGTTATCCCACTTCATTTTAGGCCTCTATACATTTTCGTTTATCTTTCGTCATATATTGTTCTAGAGAGCAGTATTGTTGCTGATGAGGTAAATATTATTCATTATTCATCACAGCAAGTAATATCTGTGTAGTAAAATGAAAAGTCAAGCAATTCCAAAACGTGATATTTTTACACAACTTTTTAATCGTGTTAAAGACGACATTATTATTGTTGTTGTTGTTGTTGTTGTTGTTATTATTGTTGTTGTTGTTGTTGTTAGAAATGACATGATCTTGTTCAGGATCTTGTTCAAACAAAACTATTGTTTATATATACAATAGAAAAGTACATTTTAAATAATAATTAAGTAATTATTGCACGTGTAATAACAAGAATGTGATACATTGTGAATATTGTAATAATGCAATATTGGTGGTTAGATGAAAATGATCACATATAAAGGAACCGTAGAAACTTTCGGCTAGCCAAAACAACAGAAGTGTTGAAAAAACAAAAACACAACAATTTATTCGTTTTTCAAGCTTACAGTGGTGCATAATAAAATGCATAAAGATTGTAAAATGAAAGGAAATGTACTGTGTTTTGACAAACATAATGGGCCATGTTTATAGTTTATAGATAGATGGTTGATCACTAAGTCATGCAATCAGATAACAACATGGTTTGTGATGATATTTTTGAAATATTGTATATTATAGTAATAATAGCTACCTTAATAGCTACCTATTACCTATATATATATATATCTATATATATATATATATATATATATATATATATATATATATATACAATATATATATATATATATATCCACAAAGGGGGGCACGGTGGCTTTAGTGGTTAGCACGTTCGCCTCACACCTCCATGGTCCGGGTTCGATTCCCGTCTCGGCCATGTGTGTGTGGAGTTTGCATGTTCTCCCCGTGCCTCAGGGGGTTTTTTCTCTGGGTTCTCCGGTTTCCTCCCGGTCCAAAAACATGCACGGTAGGTTGATTGGCACATTGGAAAATTGTCCCTAGTGTATGAATGTGTGTGTGAATGTCAGTGTGTGTGTGTGTGTGTGTGTGTGTGTGTGTGTGTGTGTGTGTGTGTGTGTGTGTGTGTGTGTGTGTGTCCTGCGATGGGTTGGCATTCCATCCAGGGTGTATCCTGCCTTAATACCCATTGACGCCTGAGATAGGCACAGACTCCCCGTGACCCGAGGGAAGATCAGATAAAGCGTTCGAAGATGAATGAATGAATGAATGAATATATATCCACTTCTGCATGAACCATTTTGACAGCCTACCTTTTCTCTGAGATTATGTTTACCTCTGCTATTCTGTTTATTTTTGGCCAGCGGTTCACAGATGGATAAATGGGCTTGAAATAAAGCAGTATAAAAACAAAAGATTTCTCATTTTCAGGTTGCTTGATTCCATAGTGAGTGGAATTTCTAGCTAAATTTTTTAGTATCCACAGGAATAGTTTTTATCCTAGGAAATATAGGCTGCACATTGAATAATTGTAAATGTAAAAAGTGAGTAACACATTTCAGGTGTTCACACAGTACGATATGTCTAGTTAGACTGGTGTTAGACTGGTGCAATGTTTTATATAAAGGTATAATAACTCATCTATTATTTGGGACATGTATTTTGAGAGAATGATGTAAAAGCTAAACGAAAGCTTTGAAAAAGCTTAGAAGTCGGGCTCATTCAGATTATTCATTCATATCACACATATATATTTTGTTCGCGAACAACCTTCAAGGTTACCGCTTCATTTGAACGTAACCTACATGACAGCGTTGCAAAACTCCGGAAGCCGAGCTCAGTCTCTTCAAAGATTTAAGGGAGTTTTATTTGAGAGGATTTATCAGCCGTGAGACAATTATTAGGCTGTGAGGGTTGACGGGCGTGCTGAGATTGGACCGACCATTCTGGGAATCCCAGAATAAAACTCGGTCTCACTCAATTTAACACGGGGCCCGGCAAACTACCAGAAAGCGCCACACCATATACTGTGCGACTGAGGGGAAAATCACAGCAGCTTACTGCAATACCATGCGCACATCTGTCATCGAAAAGAGGGTGTACAATAAAACTGCTATTCGAGTCTGTAAACGTCACCTGGTTACATTGATTATCCCGTAACGTGTAACCGGCTACTGTCTGATTGTTTCCCCACACTTATTTGATGCAACTCTTGAACACAATTTGTTATGCATGAGCGTGATTATGTGTTTAGAGTTCAGCCTCTTGAGAAATTCCGCAGCAGACGATGAATGCGAACAAAGGCCTTTTTTTTCCTTTCTTTCTTTTTTTTTGTTTTCATCCACGTTGTGACACTTCATTCTAGAAAGGTGCTACGGCAGGTGATTTATGACTTGCAGACCCTCGCTTTGACAACACAAGAGCGCTTCAGGGTCCTCCGGTTTACTTTCTTTGGCTTTCGCGTTGCAGGGTGTTAGCCGTATCTTTGCTGTGCAGCATCTTTCTTTTCTTATATTGGGAAATCGCTAACAAATGTTTTCGGAATTCGGGTGAATCTGACTTCGTATACGAGTTTACTGCGGTGTGATACTGAAACAGAACTACAGCGACGGTTTAGAAAGCTTTTTGCATTGCGAGCCAGAGCCTGTATTTTCCCATCCGCAAACAAAGTGCTCATTGAATATGTTTTCCTTTTGGCAAAAGACAATACATTTGCCCTTTTATTGATTTATCAGTCTAAACATACGTAGGGGAGCAAAAATATTTACTGTGGCTGTTATTTTTAAAAGCAATTGTTATGTCTGTGCGCCACAGAGACTCTTGGCGAGGCTTAATAACATTTTATGTTTTTAGATTCCTTCCATCCTTTATGGCTGCCTTTCATTTAATCTGCAACTGGAAAAAAACAACAACTTTACGCTCTGATCCTGCTCGTATACCACGCGAGGAGTCGAGTGCTTTTCCCGGAGCATGTTCTTCTTCAAGATTTAAATTTAGATCAGCATAACCGAATGAAGAAAACGGAATACACTGCAGTATATTGCAATAAAGCGTCAAGGCTATTTATTATGGCCTCCTCTGTTTATACTGTCTGTACTGGAAAATGCTTCTAATACATCACAACGGATTTCTCATGTAAAACTTCTAATCCCACCATTTTATAAATCTGGCGAAGAAACTGGAAGCATGTTACAGCATTATTGTTTCTAAGACAAGTACCGAACAAAGTCTTACTAGTGCAGTCTATAAATATATTTTTTAGTCAGCAGTTTTATTCCTGGTCATCATTAGTTACGAATTATATGGTAATCACCCAGATACACATTCATTCATTCATTCATCTTCTACCGCTATATCCGATCTTCCCTCGGGTCACGGGGAGCCTGTGCCTATCTCTGGCGTCTATGGGCATTAAGGCAGGATACACCCTGGATGGAATGCCAACCCATTGCAGGGCACATACAGTCACACACACGTTCATACACTAGGGACAATTTTCCAATGTGCCAATCAACCTACCGTGCATGTTTTTGGACCGGGGAGGAAACCGGAGAACCCGGAGAAAAACCCCCTGAGGCAAGGGGAGAACAGGCAAACTCCCCACACACATGGCCGAGACGGGAATCGAACCCGGACCCTGGCGGTGTGAGGCGGTGTGAACATGCTAACCACTAAGCCACCGTGCCCAATCCCAGATACACATTCACCACTAAATTACATGGTCACACAATAGGCGTGCATTAGCGTTTAAGTATAAACTAGGCCTGTCAATCGATTAAAATATTTAATTAACAATTAATCGAATCATGATTAATCATAACTTAATCACACATCTTTATCGGGTGTAAACGTACCTTAAATTTATACTTTTCAAGTTTTTGATATTTTAATAAACATAGGCATCCACATGGATGCTTTACGTAAATGTATGTCCATTATCAGTGAAACGTAAAATATTATTGTAAATGTTTTAAAGTAATTATGGTGTTTTAAATTATGCAACTCATCAGGACACCCAACGGGACGTTTTAATTGTGTTATAAAGACAAATGTATAATGATTATGTATTATCATATATTATTATTTTTTATATTTGTTTATAAGCGAAATGTGCACCGCATCAGTCGCTCATTTATAAAATTAGTGCTGTTAAAATGAATTATTGACACTATTATTATTGACATTATTAACACGTTCATTTTAATAGCCACAATAGTAAATAGTAAAATAGTAAATAGTAATATTATATCAAGCATATAATGCGTCCTGCATTTCATGGTAGAAGGAAAGTATTGCTAAAATAAAAACCCCACCCACAGTGCACTTGAGTCAGAATTTACTCAAGGATCCAAAATGATATTGTTTATGTCTAAAGTGCCATTATAGATTAGACTTGACTAGATTCTTTTTTTCCCTAGAAAAACATACATTGTCATTTCCATCCAGTTTATGTAGCCCGTATGACAAATATACATTTATAGCATTAGACAGACGCCCTTATTCAGAGCAACTTACAACTGAGCAATTGAAGAAGAAGAATAGCCTTTGTTTGTCACATATACATTACAGTACAGTGAAATTGTTTCTTCGCTTATCCCAGCTTGTTGATGGTAGCTGGGAGTCAGTGCGCAGGGTCAGCCATGATACAGCACCCCTGGAGCACAGAGAGTCTTGCTCAAGGACCCAAGGGCGGCAGCTTGGCTATACCGGGGCTCGAACCCGGATCTTCCGATCAGCAGCCCAGCACCTTCGACCACCGAGCCACTAGTGGCAGCTTGGCATTGATCTTCTGCTCCAGATCTTCCCAACTCCTCTGCAACTTGTTAATATGACTTTAGATAAATGTGATTTCTTTGGGTTTTGAATTCTTTCATGTTTCTCTCTCGTAACAGAAAAGTCCATTATCCTGGTTCTGTTCACTGGTTTGAACTTCACTACTTTCACGACACAGACGGTGGTTAAGATTGACAGAGTTTATTTAAATCCACTCCAGGATAGAGAGTGAGAGTAGCGAGAGCGGAGAGAACAGAAGGGTGACGGAATATGGGTGGTGACAGGAGGGACATACAGACAGACAGACAGACAATGGACAGGCACAGGGGTCGGGAATATCAGGAAGAGCACAAACCACCACGGAGTCAAACTATCAGCCCATCGGACCAGGAGTGTTGGGAGGTGAGAGCTTAATTAGGGAGAGAGATAGGAGGAGTAATCAGGAACAGGTGGGACTGATTAGAGAGTGGGAGAACAGGGAGAGGAAGAGAAAGAGGAGTCTGGCAACTACTACATGGTCATTTTATCATCCAGGTTTTGTGTTGATCTCAAATTTATTCTTCATAGTTCATTTGTTTCATTGATGTATAGAATTGTGTTGGGTCAAATAGGTTGATACTGGTCTGTTTATGTGTACTGTAACTTGAAAAAAATTAAATTTGGGCTTTCAATAGGCAATGCACGGCAATGCAGTCATGTATGTTTTATTGTATGTGTTAGCAGTGCGTTGCTTCTGGTGCAGGTAGACATTGTTTAGTTAGTATTTCTGGAACAGTAGTTGTGAGCCATGTACATAAACACTGTCTTATTAACAAAGATTCTTGTGAAGTCTTGTGGAACAGCATTCATATTGATGGTATTGCCTGTGTGGGGATATGTGCTGCATTGATGATATAGTTATTTGATGATGAACATGCAGATGTCATTACAGCAAAATCAATTCATTCATTCATCTTCTACCTCTTTATCCAATCTTTCCTCGGGTCACGGGGAGCCTGTGCCCAGGCGTCTATGGGCATTAAGGCAGAATACACCCTGGATGGAATGCCAACCCATCGCAGGACACACACACACTCTCACATTCACACACACATTCATACACTAGGGACAATTTTCCAAGTTGCCAAACAACCTACCATGCATGTTTTTGAACCGGGGGGGAAACCTTAGAACCCGGAGAATAACCCCCTGAGGCACGGGGAGAACATGCAAACTCCGCACACACATGGCTGAGACAGGAATCGAACCCGGACCCTGGTGGTGTGAGGCAAACATGTTAACCACTAAGCCACCGTGCCACTTACAGCAAAATCTATCATTTAAATTAAATCAACATTAGAATATTGCAATATTGTAACTGCTAGCATTAGCATTAATTCATGATTGCAAATTAACCTAAGGAGTTGTTATCTGAACAATACATGCATGTGGTCTTCCTGCATGTGCAATGCATTCAGGAAGTACTTGTATATTAAATAAGCCTTGTTAAAAATCCTTACTTTTATGTAGCCACTCTCGTTTCATGAGAAAAGTCATTCATGGTTTTATATATTTGACTAAATGACTAAAGCATTCTTGCTCTGCTTCAAACTCAGACAGCATGAGCTGTAAAATAGGCTACAAGGGGAATCCATATGATGATCTTTTTTTTCGTCATTCTTAATTTTATGTATAATTTTTTTTCAGTGGGTAATTCATTCATCCAGCTTTAATCATGTTATTGCAATTCCAGCCACTATAATCACTTGTTCAAAGTGTACTAGAAAGTCAATACTTGACAGTACTGCTGGACCTTCATAAAACAAATGAACCTGAAGTCCTTTTATGTTCTGCTGAGACTTTCCTTCCTGAAAATACAACATTAAGGATGGCCCGTTGCTGCAGATTTTGTGTTGGACTATATATATATATATATATATATATATATATATATATATATATATATATATATATATATATATATATATGTATGTATGTATGTAGATAGATAGATAGATAGATACATAGATACATACATAGATGCATACATGAATACATACATACATGCATACATACATACATGCATACATACATATATACATACATGCATACATACATACATCCCCTCCTTGAACCGCCACCTTAACGTGGTGGAGGGGTTTGAGTAACCGGATGATCCTAGGAGCTATGTTGTCGGGGGCTAGATGCCCCTGGTAGGGTCTCCCAAGGCAAACAGGTCCTAGGGGAC
Organism: Kryptopterus vitreolus; assembly: GCA_030449085.1. Classification (NCBI taxonomy): domain Eukaryota; kingdom Metazoa; phylum Chordata; class Actinopteri; order Siluriformes; family Siluridae; genus Kryptopterus; species Kryptopterus vitreolus. The sequence goes on from JACRUU010000013.1 coordinate 16,584,204, forward strand.
GGCTCAGACGAAGAGCGGTTCATATTCCCTTATGAAAGCAAATTAAAATCAAGGACCGTAACGTCGCCCGGTATGGCGCAGGCCCGGGGCCCCTCCCTGGGGCTCGAAAGCGAGCGCCTGGTGGTCGGGCCTCCACCCATGGGGCCCGGCCGGGCTCAGCCCGAATGAGTGACGTGGGGACACCTTCCCCGTGGGCCCACCACCTGCAGGAAGGCTCATAAGGGACCGGTGCAATGTTTGGTTCGGGCAGTGGTCGAAGGCGGAGGCCTCGACGACCCGACCTCTGGACACAGAGACTAGCTCTAGGGACATGGAATGTCACCTCGCTGGTTGGGAAAGAGCCCGAGCTTGTGCGGGAGGTTGAGAGATAACCGGCTAGAGATAGTCGGGCTCACCTCCACCCACAGTCTGGGCTCTGGAACCATACTCCTCGAGAGAGGCTGGACTCTCCATTATTCTGGAGTTGCCGGCGGTGAGAGACGACGGGCTGGTGTGGGCCTGCTCATAGCCCCCCATCTTAGCCGTCATGTGTTGGAGTTTACCCCGGTGAACGAGAGGGTCGTTTCCCTGCGCCTTCGGGTTGGGGAAAAGTCTCTCACTGTTGTTTGTGCCTATGGGCCGAATGGCAGTGTAGAGTACCCGGCCTTCTTGGCGTCTCTGGGAGGGGCGCTGATAAACGCCCCGACTGGAGACTCCGTTGTTCTACTGGGGGACTTCAATGCCCACGTGGGCAACGACAGTGATACCTGGAGGGGCGTGATTGGGAGGAACGGCCCCCCTGATCTGAACCCGAGTGGTGCTCAGTTATTGGACTTCTGTGCTAGTCCATAGTTTGTCCATAACGAACACCATGTTCAAACACAAAGGGTGTCCATCAGTACACATGGTACCAGGACACCCTAGGACGGAGATCGATGATAGACCTTGTGGTTGTCTCATCTGACCTCCGTCCGTGTGTTTTGGACACTCGGGTGAAGAGAGGGGCGGAGCTGTCAACTGATCACCACCTGGTGGTGAGCTGGATTCGATGGCGGGGAAGGAAGCTGGACAGACTCCGGCAGACCCAAACGTATTGTGAGGGTGTGCCTGGGAACGCCTAGCAGAACCCCCTGTCAGAGACATCTTTAACTCCCACCTCCGGCAGAGCTTCAACCAGATCCCGAGGGAGGTTGGAGACATTGAGTCTGAGTGGACCATGTTCTCCACCTCCATTGTCGATGCAGCCATTCTGAAGCTGCGGCCGCAAGGTCTCAGGTGCCTGTCGCGGCGGTAATCCCAGAACCCGGTGGTGGTCTCCGGAAGTAAGGGATGCCGTCAAGCTGAAGAAGGAGTCCTTCCGAGCCTGGTTGGCTCTCGGGACCCCTGAGGCAGCTGATGGGTACCGTCAGGCCAAGCGGGCTGCGGCCCGGGTGGTTGTTGAGGCAAAATCTCGGGTATGGGAGGAGTTCGGAGAGGCCATGGAGAGGGACTATCGGTCGGCCTCAAAGAAGTTCTGGCAAACCGTCCGACATATCAGAAGGGGGAAGCAGTGCCCTGCCAAAACTGTCTACAGTGGAGGTGGGGATCTGTTGACTTCAACTGGGGACATCATCGGACGGTGGAAGGAATACTTTGAGGATCTCCTCAACCCCGGAGTCATGCCTTCCGATGAGGAAGCAGAGGCCATGGGCTCAGAGGTGGCGTCATCTATCACCCAAGCTGAGGTCACCGAGGTAGTTGAGAAGCTTCTCGGTGGCAGAGCAGCGGGGGTGGATGAGATCCGCCCTGAGTACCTGAAGTCTCTGGATGTTGTGGGGCTGTCTTGGCTGACACGCCTCTGCAACTCTGCAACATCGCGTGGCAGCTGGGGACGGTGCCTCTGGATTGGCAGACCGGGGTGGTGGTTCCTCTTTTTAAGAAAGGGGACCGGAGGGTGTGCTCCAACTATAGGGGGATCACACTCCTCAGCCTTCCTGGGAAAGTCTATGCCAGGGTACTGGAGAGGAGAATTCGGCCTTTAGTCGAACCCCGGATTCAGGAGGAACAATGCGGTTTTCGACCTGGCCGTGGAACACTGGACCATCTCTATACCCTCTACAGGGTGATGGAGGGATCATGGGAGTTTGCCCAACCGGTCCACATGTGCTTTGTGGATTTGGAGAAGGCATTCGACCGTGTCCCTCGCTGCACTCTGTGGGGGGTGCTCCGGGAGTATGGGGTCCGAGGCCCTCTGTTGAGGGCAGCTCGGTCTCTGTATGCACGGAGCAGGAGTTTGGTTCGCATTGCCGGCAGTAAGTCAGACCTGTTTCCGGTGCATGTTGGACTCCGGCAAGGCTGCCCTTTGTCACCGGTTCTGTTCATTATTTTTATGGACAGAATTTCTAGGAGCAGCCAGGGGCTGGAGGGAGTCTGGTTTGGGGACCACAGGATCTCGTCTCTGCTTTTTGCCGATGATGTTGTCCTGTTGGCTCCATCAGGCCAAGACCTTCAGCATGCACTGGGAAGGTTTGCAGCCGAGTGTGAAGCAGCTGGGATGAAGATCAGCACCTCCAAGTCCGAGGCCATGGTCCTTAGCCGCAAAAAGGTGGTTAGCCCACTTCAGGTTGGTGGAGAGCTCCTTCCCCAGGTGGAGGAGTTCAAGTATCTTGGGGTCTCGTTCACGAGTGAGGGGAGGATGGAACGGGAGATCGACAGGCGGATCGGTGCAGCCTCTGCAGTAATGCGGTCGATGTACCGGTCCGTCATAGTGAAGAGGGAGCTGAGCCAAAAGGCAAAGCTCTCAATTTACTGGTCGATCTACGTTCCTACTCTCACCTATGGCCATGAGCTGTGGGTCATGACCGAAAGGACAAGATCCCGGATACAGGCGGCCGAAATGAGCTTCCTTCGCAGGGTGTCTGGGCGCTCCCTTAGAGATAGGGTGAGAAGTTCAGTCACTCGGGAGGAGCTCGGAGTAGATCCGCTGCTCCTCCACATCGAGAGGGGCCAGCTGGCGTGGCTCGGGCATCTATTTCGGATGCCTCCTGGGCGCCTTCCAGGGGAGGTGTTTCGGGCATGTCCCTCCGGGAAAAGGCCTCGGGGAAGACCCAGAACACGTTGGAGGGACTATGTTTCTCGACTGTCCTGGGAACGCCTCGGTGTCCCCCCGGGGGAGCTAGAGGAGCTAGAGGAAGTGGCTGGAGAGAGGGAAGTCTGGGCATCTCTGCTTAGACTGCTGCCCCCCCCGCGACCCGGTCCCGGATAAGCGGAGGAAGATGGATGGATGGATGGACATACATACATTCACTACATTCATACATTTATTCACTCAAATTTGCTTTAACGGCACTAATTTGATTAATTCAGTGTGCATTACTATGTGAGTGATCTGCTCCTTCACTCTGTATTGTGTTGGGGAATGAACGAAACCTGGACAAATAAGAACAAATGAATGAAGAAATTTCAGTGCATCCACTCACGCTTCCTAAATTTCCCCGAATTACATCTGCGCATTTACAAAAAGTATGAGCTCCACACTATATTGGCGTATATTACCGTATGGAAACTTACGCAAGAGCATCGCATTCCCAAATCCGTATTACAGAAGCGCGTTTTTCTTTGTGAATGCAATGTGCTTCCTTTTAACCTAAACGTATCATCAGTTTATATGGAAAGCAACCGCAACAGAATTCTTAAAGGAGCCACGTCCCATATTTTACAATTAAAAGTAAATTTAATTAAAAGTACAATTGAAAGTAGCAAATAATGTACAAATTAACAAGAAATTCGTATTAAAAGTATTTTCCAGAGTAAAAAAATAGTATCAGTAGTTTATTTAATGAAAGGGAGACATTTTGAGAGAAATTTGCATAATTATAACATCTGTCACACTTAGAGTATTAGAAACATGGTTATGTTACATTGAAAACATGCAATTAATGTATGACTCATCGAATTAACGCTCGGTTAAATATTCTAATCGTTTGACAGCCCATATAATGTATGTATGTGTGTGTAGACGTATATATCTATCTGTTGTACTATATATTGCTTATGCAGTGACATGCATAATCATTTATTTATTAAAGAACATTATTTATGGTTTTGCTTATTTGATTTACAGGTTATTAGATTTAGCTATAAGACTTGGATTGAATTGAATTAACTCAAACATACTGCTATAATGACAGATTATTAGTTGTACCAAAGAGACTTAAACACAGTCACAGTTTTTGTGAGTTTATACTTTGTTTTATTTGTTTCTTGTGGAGTGGTATACAGTTGCCAGTTCTGCTCCAATTCCTCCCTTAATGTTTTTCTTTTTTAGAGTCAATATGTCTTTAAATCGGGGGCATTAAGCACTGAACGATTTTAGCCAAGACTCTTTTACATTCAACAAGCATTCTTACAAGTTTTTATAGTGCGGCTAAAGTCATCACAAAGTTAAGAAATTAGAAAATGTAACTTAAGCGGCCTACACATAAATCCAGAACGAAATCAGTTACAATAAATGACCTCAGTTAATAAACAGTTTTTTTTTTTTTTAAACTGATTTTTATTTGTTTGAAGGTTATATTATGCTTAAGGCCCTCTAGGATTCATTCATGATCGTATTGTTTAGAAATTCAGTTTATTATTACAGAAATATCCACGTCTGTAGTTGTCTTATTTACTATGCTGTTGGTTTTTGTCTTCAAATACCATTATAACAGTAGAGAAATGTGTGGTATGTATGTATGTATTCGTGTATGTGTAGAAAAACATACCAGTAACAGTTTAACTTGTCAGTGCTGTAAATGACAATGTCATAAGTAGATTCATCCACAGCTACACAGTATGCATTACTTGGCTTTATTCCATATACTGCATGGTTTGATTATTCCATTCTCTTATCACTCTTATCAACCCAATAATAATATGCCTAGACTTTAACATGGTCTACATTATTACTATTGCCTAGCACATTAACATCGATGCATTCATTGCATTGCTGTCTTAATTCAGTTCTCTTGCATGAGGAACCTGGAATGATAATCAGATAATCAGAGACTATACTGTACTGTCGGGCTAAAGCGAGTAGTGATTGCAGTGTGAGTGTGTAGCATCTTAATGCAGTGAGATGGGTATTGGCGTGAATTTGCTGCTACATCATTCATGCTCTGTTCATTCACTGCTGTATTTGTATTCATCTGGTTCTGTTTACTTCTAGTTCGGAGACATAGGGTTCAGTATGCGTGACCACAGGCTCACAAGGTTATCAGTTCAAATCGAACCCTCTAGTTTGCTGTATATTCCCAGCCAAAAGGAACAACAACACATTGCTGGCTTTAATCCAATTTTCCTGTGGATGTTCATTGAGCCTCATATTCTTAGCTGACATGAGTGATCCCTAATGTGGACTTTTGCTGTTGTAGCCTGCATGCCTTATACCTTGCATTGTTGCTTTTCTGACCACCGTGTGAGGTTATTTGAATAATCACTGGTGTCAACAGTATTCACATTCATTACCTCAGGTAGAAGTATAGATCATTGGGTTTAAACACTTCTTGAGCTTTTTACTCAAGTAAAAGTGTAAAAGGACTGGTTTACTAAAGTATGAAATGAATTTAAGGGAAAAAATGCCATAAAGGACAAAAGCTTAGGCCGCACCAATCACAATCGCTAATTTATTCAAACGTCTCTATTGAACTCCCTACTGTAGTTTCATTTTTAAAGGACGAAGAGACAGCACCTGTTTGATAAATGAGTCATTAGTTGAGAGAAAGTTTAAGTTTAACTTTTAAGAAACAGAAACAGTCCCCAGCACTTATGTCCTTGCTGGAGTGTGACTTGATTTGCGTCATGTGCAGGAGCGATGCAAACCAATAGGGCTTCAGAATGGTATATGTTTATCTCATCCAACCACAATCAAATATATATGGTGCAATTTTATATAGATAAGGGTTTTTTGTTTTTTTTTGACAATGACAAGGACGACAAGCTGAAATGAAATAGGAGTAACAAGGCTATTTTTAAAATCTAAGGAGTAGAAAGTACACACAATTGCATGAAAATGTAGGGAATAGAAGTAAAATGGTCATCTGATAAATAATTACTCTAATAAAGTATAGATACCCAAAATTTCTACTTAAGTCAGGTAACGAAGTATTTGTACTTCTTTGTGAATAACTGTGTTCTACTTTAAAATCTATTTTAAAGTAGAAAAATGTGTGGGTTACAGAATCTACTTCTAATGCTTGTTTGATAGATTGATGATGCATTAATGGATTTTTACAGGGTGTGTGTGTGTGTGTGTGTGTGTGTGTGTGTGTGTGTGATTATCGTAGAGCTTTATATTTAAAGAGACCCCTGAAGGCCAAAGATTACTCATAATAATCAACAATCACGATCACGATGAGCAAATGACGGATGTGTTCTTGCCATTGTCAAGCGCATTACACAGCGCTGATACTCTGGCCATAAGAAATGACTCTGACTATCAGTTTAGTTCCGTTTAATATTGAGATGACGCGTAGATGACATTCATTACTTTCAAATCCCTTCCTGGAAATGCGTTTGACAGGAGGCGCTGCAGAATACAGAGATATTCTCTGATCCAGATGTCACACTGTCTGACAGCGAGCTTTAATTCCCTGCCTGCTGAAGCTGCAGCGATCGGTTCACGAGTTTCTCGCCCCCTCTTATCGTTCATTCCATTCTCCAGCAGCCTTGTCCTGTTAAAGAGCACTGCAGCTTGTAATTATTCTTTTTAAAGTCAGTCTTTTCACCTCATTATCTATTCAAATATTAGCCATGTATGTAATTAGATCTTCTTTTTAATTTTTATTCCAGCTCTTATACGCTTATGCATATACGCTCAACAAATGTCAAAAGTGAAATATTGATATAGTATTTATAATCAGGATTGTTAGCTGAATTTGTCTTGAATTTGAATTCGAGTATGAGGGCCCTGTGGTGATTAATGGATGTGATGCAATATTAATAGTCTGCTTTATTTTCATTTATAGAAGTCTTTTACAGTAAATCACACAATGTACAGGCACTGCTGATATGTCCACTCTGTAACGCACAGTCATAGCAAAAACAGTAATATAGATCATTAATGTACAGTAATGACAGAAAAAGACATTTTTTGTGACTTATGCTGAATGTTATCACTCCGATATCATTCAACCAATGACTTATGTCATGAGGCAGAAGAAAAATCCCCATAAAGAAAGCAACAAAAAAAAATCAAGCTTCTGGATTTAGATGCTAAATTTTTGATCCCATCATGGGATGCCCTTGACACAACTAGTGCAAACCTCACGAACAACATAAGTTTGACATGGAACAAAGAATGATTTCTCTCTCTCTCTCTCTCTCTCTCTAAAAGAAAAGAACATGCCTTCTGGATAGCTGTTTATTCCTGTCAGATTGTATGTATCTTTTCCATTTCACCTTCCTCATTTCCAAGCTTTTCCCTTATGATCCAAGCAAAAGATTAGGCAGGCAGGGTGAAAGTAGCACACGTCTCCTCTGATGTGCACGGAACGGCATCTTTTTGTTGTTCGATTCAGGCAGCATGGACTCACAGTTGCAAATTCATAAGAATTTGCATTAGTCAACTCGTATGGAAGTTATAAATGGTTAAGGTCAAGAGTTTAGTGATCACAGTTTTTCATTTAATATTGAAGCCAAATAAATTACTTTCTGCCAGGGAAGCAAAGTGTATTGACATGCAGAGGAAAGCAGATGCCATGTATCTAAATAATCCCATTCCTATACGTGAACATTTCTACAGGAATGGATCCAGCTGAACTTGGCCATGTGGAAAGCTGGGCACGGTCGGGAGCAGAAATCATTTTGAAGATCCCATAGAGAAAATTGAACCTATATGCTAAGGATAGATACTGTATCCTTTAGATATAGAACATAAGCAGTACATTTTTGAAATGTATTTTTTGCAATATATTATTAATTTGAAATACACGTCACATAAAAGAAATGCAGTAAATGGCCAGACTTTCTTTTCTAATTGCTATAGCGCTGCACTCAGTCCTTATGTCACACTTGCAGACAGGGAAGAAATAAACACTCAGTGGAACCATTTTGAATTGATACAAAGGGAGGGGGGGGGGGGGGGGTATTTCATATATGTTAAAACATTTAAACAAAAATTTGCTGGAATTTCATTCCATACAAAGAATATATTTGCATTATTTTTATTAGTGCATTATATGGTTATTTACTTTAATATAGTCTTTATTTTATTCGAAATGTTACATTCAAGGAAAGAGGTTCATAATACGTTTATCAATCTGTAACCAGTCATGCTGTTACAAGAAACTCAGCTTCTTTTTTTATATTTTTTTTAGTGTTTCATTTCTTCATGTGGAATAAACTAGGTGATTTAACAGTTTGATGTATGGAAATATGTAAATGTACAGGTGTGAAAGTGGACAGTTCTTGCAAAACATTCGGGTGAAATATTTTGCTAGTTTTGAATAGAATAGAATAGCCTTTATTTGTCACATATACAGCACAGTGAAATTCTTTCTTCGCATATCCCAGCTTGTTGTTGGTAGCTGGGGTCAGAGCTCAGGGTCAGCCATGATGCGGCCCGCCTGGAGCACAGAGGGTTAAAGGTCTTGCTCATGGACCCTAGGGCGGCTGCTTGATACCAGGGCTCGAACCCGGATCTTCCGATCAGCAGCTCCGTGCCTTAGACCACTGAGCTATCCCCTCCCCATGGTTTTTATTTCACATCTAGTGCTCATACAGGTAATAAGGCTGTGCCCACTGGTTAGACAAACCTTACGGCATTCTGCTTTCTAGTGGTCAGGACAGAGACATCGTTTGGTACCAATTTGTCAGATGGTAAATCCTGGTACCTATCAATGAAGACTTACGAATGTTATTTCTTATTTCTCTGTCTGCTTTGTGTACCAGGCCACATTTTTGGAAGTTGACGAACAGATATTTGTGTTACATTGTCCTATTTCTGGTTGTATAAAATGTCTGAATAAAACATCATCATTATAAGGATGCTCTCCTAATCGTGATAATAGTGTAATCTTCTGTTGTTGGTAATGCGTGTCTCCCCTATTCTGACAGAATTGTATTCCGTTTGTTTTTGCTGGTGGTGTCTGGTCTTAAGGGTGCAATATCTGATTATTACGATCATCCACGCTGGAAAGGTCATCTTAAGAGGCAGTACTCACTGTTCCTTCTATACAGTGTAATATAACAAAAATGCGAAGCAGAGGTTGCAGGGCATCGGATAAGGCCATTCCCTGCTGGATTGATGTTATCTGGAGCGCTCACTGGGCACAGCCTTATTACCTGTATGGTGAAATAAAAACCAGGGGGAATATGAGAAGGGGAAAAATGAGGCTATCAGTCATCAAGGACAACAATTGTATACTGTATTTTGGGTTTTTCTTGAACAATTTACAGTCTGTGGAATTATTATTTTGAATGGTGTGGTCATGTTTTGATATTCTCTGGAGAGTATGTTACTTTACACGTGGATAGGATAGGAGTAGGGAGTAAAATCTCGGGTAATAATTTGTATAAGCAGTTGTACGGGGGTGAAGAGGCCTGTTACCATCCAGTTTTCTACCTAATTTTGTCATCTGCCTATTTTCATATATCTCTCCACATTATATAACAGCAGCATCCACCCAGGAAGGACAAGAGAAATTAGTCACTTAATTCTCCCATTCCACGCTAGATATTTCTATGCATCTGCCACTAGGTGGCGTTTTTTGGAAGTTCAAACGTCCATCAAAGTTTATGTTCAGGATGATATCTAATAGGGTGCACGGTGGCTTAGTGGTTAGCACATTCGTCTCACACCGCCAGGGTCCGGGTTCGATTCCCGTCTCGACCATGTGTGTGTGTGTAGTTTGCATGTTCTCCTTGTGCCTCGGAGGGTTTTTCTCCGGGTTCTCCGCTTTCCTCCCGGTCCAAAAACATGCACGGTAGGTTGATTGGCACATTGGAAAAATGTCCCTATTGTATGAATGTGTGTGTGTGTGAATGCCATGGGTTGGCATTCCATCCAGGGTGTATCCTGCCTTAATGCCCATAGACGCCTGAGATAGGCACAGGCTCCCCGTGACCCGAGGGAAGATCGGATAAAGCGGTAGAAGATGAATGAATGAATGAATGATATCTAATAAATGTGTGGTTTGTAGAATTGGTCCTTGAAATACTGTCTCTCTAACAAAAATATTTTAGTACTAAATCAGACATCAGAAATTTGTTGTTTTTTTTTTTTATTTCTTCTGTGGGTTTCCATCTGTATCCCATCTACAACACATCATTGACAAATGATGATTGGCACCCGTATGGAAAAAGGTTATTGTTCATTTGTGTACCATAATTACATATTATACTGCATATGTTCAACAAGTTTGATCAGTGTGTTTTTATAAAATTGATGGGGAATTAAATAGCAAATACTCAGCTGACAACTTGACGGCATGACCACCGTATTTGAGATGTTTGATGAACACTGAACTATTAGATATGCGAGCATGTATTTTAATTCTCCTAAAATATGTCTATTTTCCATTCGGAATCTACCCCAGCTAAATTTATCTAGTTCAATCAATTAATTAATTAATTGCATTTTGGTTGGTTGCTTTATAATTGATTATTATTCGTCAGATGTGATGTACTGATGTAGTTTTCCATGAAGAAGTAAGTTCATTAATGTGTCTCTGTAGCCTTTTTTATACTCCATTGGCATTATAGGCTATGGTAAATACATAATAATAATGAAATGTAAGGATTTCCTTATTCAAAAGAAAAAGATACAATACTATTTAATAATATTTAAGGCAGCAACAAAGGTCACTTTTCTTTTGCATTATCTTACTGTCGGTCATGTGACCAGCGAATTTTCTTACCTTTGGCTCGGGGATTTTAAGTGATGTGTGTCTCACTTTTGAATGTCAAGTGTCCTATGACTTCTGGGACGTCGCTATTTGTTAACCCTGGTGATCGACATATAAGATGCAACATCAAACTGGGATTTTGAAGATATCGCTGATTTATATAGTTTTAACATTTAGAGATCATTTTCCCACCACTAAGCTTGAATGCTGAGTAACAGACTAACTTTGACAATTAATTAAATCAAAGAACATTTCATTAAGGCCTGATCCACACTGAATTTAATCAGACTTGTGGACAGTGCGGGGGAAAAAATAATTATGCACACATTAAGAGACAAATTGGACCGTCTGTTCTCTGAACAAGGAACAATTTAGCACAGGGATAAGATGAATGGATGCTGAGCCCGAAAAGAACTGTGCTATATTTCAAAAGGGCTGTATTCTTTTTAAATGCAATGTTTTCATAAGCTGATATGATTTCATTCATGTAGGGAAGAACATGGAATAGAAGGATTGCAAATGTAAGCAGTTTGCAGATCTACTTAGAAGCCTCCTTTTTGTCCTGAATGAAATGGTCAGGAGATGTTAGATAACCAATCAAATCAAATGTAAATCCCAAATTAAAAAATGTTGCACTTTAACAAAGGTAAACTGACTTTTTTTTTTAGCCAACTCATGTAAACCAATTCAACCTTAAAGACCATTTAAAATTCTCTGTTTATACTAGTCCCTCATGGCTGGAACTTTGACTTTTTGAAATGATATCCGCAAGGCATTTGCATAATTATAAAGCTGTAAAACTATATTGAGCCCACAAATGTGATTCAAACTTAAAAATGAAATCTTTTTATGTAAATATCACATAATGCACATTAATTGAAGGTAGATCTTAAAAACCTAGCATTGAAAGGGGCTTATACCTCATGTTGGCCTGTTTATTTACCTTAAAGGTGCTTGTTTGTTCCCCTAAATAGGCTTGTGTTGTGCCTTATTCATGACTTTCATCCATTTTTCACCATAAACATTATGTGGTCTGCCCTTTTCACAAAAAATATATATATTTGAACCAGTCCAATTATCATGATGATAAGTCTGCCACAAGAAATAAAGTATATGTGCCATTTATACAAATTCTGTTTGAACACAACTCAACTGTAAAATGCCAAATTCAGGTAGTGTAGGCTAGATATGGTATACATGAATAGCGTTTTATTTTCCTTATTGTTTTTGTCTATTTCTTATTCCCATCTCCCAACAGTGTAGTTTAAATCACTTTAAAACAAACTTCTTAAAAGTCCTACTTGATGGAGCAGGGAATGAGAACACATGAAGCAGCAGATGGAGAGAACTAAGCCGCTGAAGCATTTCCATATAAGTGGGTGCTATAACATTTGGCATGCTCAATCACATACACTTTGAAACAAAACCTATAACACAGCACCCAGACATTTACAAAGAACAATTCAGGTTCCATCTCATTCTAATCTCTGCTAATAAAGTCAAAATGTACATATAGATATCAACTATCAAATAAAATCAAGTGCAGACAGTCTTAGTCTCTTCAACATCCCTTTTGTTTCGCAGCCGAAAGCAAAAGAATACAAATGTTAAAGGGAATGATTGTGACAGGTGTTGGTGATATGACCATTGCTCCTTGCCCTGATTCCTGACTCCAAACAGGTCAGAGTTGTTCGTTTGTCAAACTGGGGACCTTAATGAAATAATTCATTCATTCATCTTCTACCGAAACCTTTCTTTATCCTATCTTCGCTATCTTCACTCTCATCTCGGGTCTTCACTCTATCCGCTTTCATCCTGATCTCTCACTTCAATCGGGTCACGGGGATCCTCTACTCGTTCTATCTCGCCTATCTCAGGTCACGTCCTGTGCTGCCTATCTCAGGCGTCTATGGGCATTAAGGCAGGATACACCCTGGATGGAATGCCAACCCATCACAGGGCACACACACACACACACACACATTCACACACTAGGGACAATTTTCCAAGGTGCCAATCAACCTACCGTGCATGTTTTTGGACCGGGGAGGAAACCGGAGAACCCGGAGAAAAACCTCAAGAGGCACGGGAAGAACATGCAAACTCCACACACACATGGCCGAGACGGGAATCGAACCTTGACCCTGGAGGTGTGAGGCGAACGTGCTAACCAATAAGCCACCGTGCCCCCCTGTGTGAAATTATAGAAATAATCATTTCCACTAGTTCAGTTTCCTTTACTTTCAAATGTAAGCTATTCTAAGTGGTTGTTGACTTCTTTTCTGTATGCTTGTCTGCTTTTATCAGTTTTAAATATAAAAAAAATACTTCTTTTCCAATACTCAGTAGAAAATTCTTTTAAACGTTATTTCCATTTATTATTAAATCACCTAGGGAGGTGAATTCTACAGTTTGTTTTTTTTAACCAAACGGTACATTCTGAGAAACACTCTCATATATGAAAGTCCTCATTTGGTTTATTGACGGCAGGATACGTTGTGCTTTTCACATGTTCATTAGGTTCGCACTGAATCGATGAGTTTACTCTTCAATATTCACGTATTCGGACTGTGTAGAGTTGTTCATGATGACAGACAGGTTTGCATGTGTGTTGTGTGATGATTATTTTTAAAAACGAGGTAAAGGATGTCGTCGAGACAATATATGCAATGCATTTTTTCCTATTATCTGTGAAGGCCTATAAATAATAGACTTATGTCTGGTTTCATTTGAGTCATGAATTTTTTAGGGATATTTACGCAGGTCTGCTTCTTTGGGAAGTCTTTGAAAAGTCTGCTGCTTTGAAAAGTCGACGCGTCGTAATTGCTTCTTTTGCATCAGTGCATAATTTATCGAGCAAGGAGGTCCACATCGTGCAATTAGTGCACTAAAAAGTATGCTATAGTAAAAACACAACAGCTACTGTATATGTACAATAACACAGCAGCAACATGCAGTTCTGCTCCAACGTTTTACATGGTGGTAGCAACAAAGGTGCTTTTAATGTAATTTATTGATTTATTTTATAAATGCCCCCCCCCCCCAACCGGCTGCTAGAGAGAATTACAGCAAGTTCAGGAAGGTCACGCAGGAAAACACTTCACCAAAGCAACAAACCCTAGAGGATGTTATCAGGAGAAGCTTCCTTAAAACAGCAACAAGAGAGGTTGGAGGAGTTTATTGAAATGGATAATGCTTTCCTCTCCTTCTTGTCCTTTCAGAGCTGATTTAATGCAGTTGCTAAGTTTAGGAGCACATGCTTCAGCTGCTTCTAGTAAAGAGCTGTATTTTGTGGACAAATAATGCAAAATGTTTTGTTCACGCAGGACAAACCTCTGCATTCGGATGCAATAGGGGTCACACTTGATAAATCTAAGATTGAAGTGTCCAAAAAGCAGAGATCAAACCATGTCCAGATCATTTTCAGAGGAAAATATCCTGTAGAATTTTCCCCACTGGATGCCACTGCTTGCACTAGTGTGGAGCGCGAGAGACTCGAGTGCACCTTCTAACATTATTAATGAGAAGAGATACTCATTAAGATGTTGAACCTTCATGTAATTATGAGCGAGCGACTACAAAGCAACAAAAGGAGGTCAGGAACCGGTATTTGACAAAGAAAAACTACTACAAAGTGCAAATTTGCTACGCTAATGTTTGAAACGTGCAGTAGCCAGTGATGAGGAATTAAGTAACGGCGAATTACAAAATAAATGTATCAGTAATTTGTTCATTGTTGAGAAAATTTGCAATTAAATTAGTCATTTATGAAAATGTTAAAGATTACACATAGTGTTCTATCTGAACAATTTCCTGTAAAATCAGTGATTTAAGCCACGGCATGATTTTCAACTGAAACCTGATTTTCCTCTGAATGATGACAATCTGCTGCAGTTTCATTTAGAAAAATTGAAAGAAAAATCACGAAAAAAAGAATATTAAAGTGCCACCTAGTGGACAAATGAAAGTGATCAAAAAGAAATCAAATGTGATCACTTTTATAAAGTAATTGAAATGTTACACTACGTATTACATTTTGAATGGGGTCATTTGTAATATATTACAACCTACCCAACACTGACAGCAACATTGTTCTTGATGATTATGCTCAACAGCTTTATCCAGTGTGAACCTGTCCTCCTCAATGGGATGCACGAATAGCAGAGCTAATAAGGTGTCCAAGAAGACAACTACTCAAAGCTCATTTTCTCTCCGATGTCCAGCAAATTTTGCCACACGTATATCTTTTCCACAATACCAAAAAAAAAAGCCTGCATTTACATCCCTTCTGACCGACAATATTATTACTTTTAAACAACTGTGAAGGAAATGAGAAAGGAAACACTCCCCGATCTTCAGCACAGACTTACTCACACATTCACTTTTAACTTTTGCTCAAAAGCCAGAGAGAGGAGGAGAAAAAAAAAAGAAAGATAGAGCAAAGGATAGAGCGAGAGGCGGAAAACCAGGGCATGCGAATTCCCGAAGGTTTCGGGTCGTACGTTGTTTTGCATATATTTATCACAGACTCATTCACACCGAGATTGAGGAGATAGACCGAGTGATTACAGCTGCTGTATAGATGCGCAGTGATAGTATTATGGAAGAGATCAGTTATAAATGCTTAAACAAAACCAAGCAAAAAAAGGGCATGATTGAGAGGCCTTGTCAGTGTGAAAGTGGCAGTCCAAAAGGAGTTTCAGCAGTGTAAACAGCGGGAGAGAGCATGTATGTATAGAGCGTAGAGGGGAATACACACGGGGAAGGGAGCACGCGCAATAGTTATTGTATATTCCAGCAAAAGCTCGTCAGGCAGTGTATGAAGACAAAAGTACGCTAAACGGCGACTCCTACGGATTACTAATAGTTTGCAAACGGGAACGCAGCGGTGATGATCTTCCTCCAAGCAGTGTTGAGAAAACGGACTTTTAAAGGTACCTCTTTTAATTTCGTTGTTCCTTTTAGTTTGAGTTTAAATAAAACTCTATTTTTATCTAAAAAATGACTGGCTGGAACTCAGATTGCCTACTTTTTCCACAGTGTAGGTGTTAATTACGCGTGTCTTATTCGTACGAGGAGAAATAAAACAACCTCTAGAAAATGCACATTCTGAGCACTGTGTGAAACGAACCGTTTCGTGTACTATTTGCGATTAGATGGACGTTTATCTGCTCTCTACTACGGTGTATCAGTGTCCACAACTGATTTCATTATGTTGCTACTGGCTACTGATTTTCATGATAATGTTTTGAATTGGAACACAATATCCCCAATTCAAGCCTTTCAAGTACAAACCCTTATTTCTTATCTTTTAAATACGCTCCGAAGACCTATTGTCGGACATCCCATAGGTTTGCGCGGTATTTGGGATACCTCAGACTTTTTCCCAGAGCAGCTTGAGTGAGTTTGTTCATAAAGCTGGACAAATCACTAGACTAGTCCATGTGTCTTGGCGATGAATTTTTTTATATATAAATGTGAGTGTAATGAAAATCGATAGGTTGTAACTTGCTATTATAACACGACCCCGAGGCAAACATAAAACCCGAGGTAGAAAATATATCTCAAAGTTGGTTTGGGGAGGACCTGAAATCTGTGTCTATGGAAAGAGAATGCTAGTTTGACCTTCTTAGCCTGTTACCACCATGAATAAATATCATGAAGAGAAGTTGCTAGCTGTTTAACTGTTTGTAAAACAGTTTACTGTTGATTTGAAACACCTGGTGTTTGTTTTAATACAGTAAATCACTTTTATTGACACCAAGCAGGCACATCTAAATCTTTGGAGATCTTAATCAGTAAGGTCACTCACAGTTTGTAGATCCCATAAACCTGTGAATCTTGTAGCTAGCATTCTGATTTTCAGTGCTAGTAGCTAACAGGGCTAACACTTGTCAATTTACTAGACCTTTAACAGTAAACATTGCTGAATACAATTAGGTCCAGTTGGGGAGTTAACTAGTAACATGTAATAGCGTTATGTAATTTGATTACAAAATAAATGTAACAGTAATTACATTACATGTTAGTTACTGAGGGAAAAAATGTGTAATTAAATTAGTTAGTTGTGAAAATGTTAAAGATTACAAGTAGGGTTACATCTGAACATTTTCATGTAAAATCACTGCTTTAGACTACTGAAGTGGGTTTCCAATGGTGGGGGGAGGGCTATGCTTTTCTGCCATACTAGAATATAGTATAATTGCACATCCACGACAGTGGCACTCTCAGTCTCTGAGTATGCGCAGGGAGTAGAAAAGATACAGGGAAGCATAACAACCACAAATCCCATCAACCCCCCCCCTATATATATATATATATATCTGTATAGAGAGAGAGAGCGAGAGAGAGAGAGGGGAGGGGTAGAGTCAGGAGGGGTAAGAACTCTAATAATGAAAATGATTATTCTTTATTAATGTATTTATTTAGCTAATTCAACATGCTTTCTTGTTCAAATCCAATAATTGCATGCAGTGAAACATGGGACTGGGCAGTTAATGAAACTATTTAATTACGCAGGAAGCCTGTATCCAAACACAACACAGTTGATTTCTTTTTATTGGAATGTTAAAAAAAATCACCGCCAGATTTCAAGAAGGATATATAATCAAGACAAATGGTCTGCTAGTCTAGACTCGCACCAGACCAGGCTCAGTAATACACACAGCACGTTTATTTTGCGAAACAAACAGGAGGGTACCGTATCAATAAGCAATCTAATTCCAGTGAAGCGCAGAAGAGATGAATACACTTAGTAACAGTCCACTGACAGGTGGAACCAGGACCAGAACAACTGCATTTGGCAAGTCAAAAACAAAAGCACTCAGGGGGAGAGAGAGAGAGAGAGAGAGAGAGAGATAGAGAGAAACTGAAAGAAAAATGTATTACCTTCTCTGTAAACCAGCAACTTTCACTTGATTAGCCCTTCCAGGTTGTTCATATCACATATACATCTTTGAAATAACACATGCGCAGCTTTATGAAAATGTTATTTTTTTAATTCATGAAAATATTGAGAAAAGAAATGAACACATGTATGTATGTGAAATATAATAATGTATGTGTATATATATATATATATATATATATATCAAATGTGGCATCAAATGAAATATAGTTTCCATACAAATATTACATGTCTATTTCATTACTTGTATCAAGCTAACATTGCTTATTTAAATTACTACCACTAATTACTAGAATTATATATTGTGAGCATGATTCACATAATATTAATGCAATCCTTTACTTTATAAAATCTTGTTTAATGGATATTGCATACTGAAGGGATTCGAAGTAAAGCTTTAAAGATTTCTACGGTTATTTGGGAGGCTCACCACTGACACTCATTTTGTTACAGCTGAAATTAGGCGCACTAATTAGGTTCACTATTGTTACATCACAATATATTACACAAAAAAAATCCAAGAAGTGGTCAGTGGGTGTTTGGCTCAGGGCATTAAGCTCAGATTGGCTTCATTCAAAGATGCCAGATGAATGATAAATTCGTAGTGTTTTCTTTTTTTTTTTTTTTTTTGTGTGTCAAGCTTGTGATTAAGTACCCTACCAATCAGTCTTCATTTTGTTTGAAGTGGGGTGAATCAGTATGGACACTTGTTTCTTTTTGTTAGAGCTGGATCAGGTAGAATTTTCTACTGTTGTTTTCCTCTTTTTTTTTCTTTTCTTTTGATAAAAATGCGTACCGTTTCAGCCAAGATATTTCTGATTGCTATTGCTATATTCCTATTGTTATTGCTGTTATTATTATTATTATTATTATTATTATTATTATTATTTTGCCATAATGTTATCGTGCAGACCAAACTGTAACCGAAATTTGGACAGATGTTAGAGCTCATCTTGGGGAGAGGCTGACAAAGTCTCAAGCCATTTGGACACAGAGAGGCGCTATAATCCCCCAAAATTTATATCACACATATATTCAACTCATATATTTCCGGAATCGTTGGGTGAAAGCGAAGACATTCCTAATGGACGGTTTTAGACTGCAAAGCTTGCTTTTTCTGGAAAACTTGGTTATGTTAAAAACATTCTTGTGCGCACTAGTCATAGGTTTTTTGCGGTATTGGCACAAACCCAGTTTAGAAATGTTCAGTAGACACAGCTCATCAATAATTTGGCTTATCTAAAAGTTCAAAGTAGGCGGGTCCGCATTGACACAAATGGCACTAACTCCTGAACCGAGTGAGATATCTTCATGAAACTTGGCACATCTCTATATGTCCTGAATCGATGGTCAAATCCAAAAAATTGCGTCGCTTTGCCAAATAACGGCTCTAAATGAAGAAAAAAACTTTTCATTTTTATTTGTAAAGGCAGGCAATAGCAATGCAATAGCCACTGGGGGGGGGGGGGGGGGGGGGGGGGGGGGGGGGGGGGGGTGGGGGGGGGGTGGGGGGGGGGGGGGGGGGGGGGGGGGGGGGGGGGGTGGAGAAATAAAAATAACGTTTTTCAAGCCCAACAACTCTGCCTTTGTCCTTATGTCCTTCGGTGCCTCAAATGCTTGAGCCCTGCAGATAGATTTTATTTTCATTCTTGCATATGGCTGATTAAGCATGTTGACTATAAGCAGTCCAGTCGTGTTTTTTTTAGATTCTCCAACATCTTGCATTGGGTGATTGTCATTCTATGGTACAGTCTAATATTATAAATTACATACTTTAAAAAGTTTAAACTGATATGCTTTTTGTTTTTAAGTCTTTCAAGATGAATGTTTCACTGAAAAAGATGCAAGTAAAAGTTTAAGTTAAATTGTCTAATAAAACTAGATATTTTTTGTTTTCTCCTTATGTAGTACATTTTACTGACTGTCACTGCAATGCCCCTATGCTCAAAGCTATGGCTTAATACATGAATGAAAGTGGTCTTGAACAAATCTATGCATTAAATGAATCTTTTTCATGTAACACCCGTTTTAAAAACAGT
Source organism: Kryptopterus vitreolus (assembly GCA_030449085.1). Taxonomy (NCBI): domain Eukaryota; kingdom Metazoa; phylum Chordata; class Actinopteri; order Siluriformes; family Siluridae; genus Kryptopterus; species Kryptopterus vitreolus. The sequence continues at coordinate 16,603,994 of JACRUU010000013.1, forward strand.
TTTGGTATCACATTGTGTGGTTGTGTAGGAGCATCACTACTTGGTGAATGAGGCTTGGTGCTGAATCTGAACAAGTGAGATTCTGATTCGGAATGAACTGATTATTGGCGTTGGTGGAGAAATGACTGAGTGTGTCGTTAGTACTTTGTAAATCAAAATGGTTTAACAAGGATACAGGTTAGTAATGTTCAGAAAGCACCTGATCCCGATGTGGAAAATAGTAGACTCTATGTAATAATGACTTTTTATCCTTTAACACATTAAAGTACAATAAGGATGCATTTTAGAAATATATACAGTAATCATCTGTGCTGGATAGATCTATACGGCTTCAAATAATCACACACGAGAAAACGTTTTAACTATGCGTCTAAAAGAGTTTTAAATATTTTCCGTTCCTTTCTTCAACACAGCGTCTATCACCCACTTGGATTCCCCTTCCAGATGGAGTGTGAGTTGTAGAGTGATTGTAGGACATTGTCTTGGCGTGGGACAAAAAAAAAGTTTATAATGCTTTGTAAAATGTTTGCTTTATGTGCTTGTGCATGTGTGTGTGTGTATGTGTGTGTGTATGTGTGTGTGTGTGTGAAGCAATGCCAGTATTCCTGTGAAACAGATTGAAAGAAAAATGCACAGTGGATACCCAAGTTGTACCGGAGTTGTCTGGCCCAGATAACTTCAGATAACCCAAAATGTATGATTGATATTTGGTGGATATACTGGCGCTCCAAGGATATATTCTATATAATTCTCACAAAAATTCCTTCTTTAAGCATGCAGCACAATTGCAAGTTTGATGGCTGCTAGTTTCATGACATCTTGTTTTTCATGGGAGTGCCATGTGGTTTTGTTTAGTTTAGTTTTGCCCTGTATGCCCTGTAGGTTGACAAGGTATGCCTGAGTAATGCCTGAGTTCTGAATGGTGCAAATATATAAGCATTTGCAGAGTTATAGATTGCGTGTTCTAGCCCAGGAATCTAGAGTTCAAAAGTGGACGGGTATGTGTAGACAAATATATATAATATATATATATATATATATATATATATATATATATATATATATATATATATATATATATACATTCATCTTCTAACACTTTATCCGATCTTCCCTCGGGTCACGGGGAGTCTGTGCCTATCTTAGACGTCTATGGGCGTTAATGAAGGATACACCCTGGATGGAATGTCAACCCATTACAGGGCACACACACACACACACAATCACTCACACACTGGGGACAATTTTCCAAGGTGCCAATCAACCTACCGTGCATGTTAGTTAAAGCAGAAGCAAATCTTTATATAATATAGTTAAGCTGTGTAATCTTACTATCGTTTCAAATACACGGTTGTATAAATAAGCATTTGCATTAGAGCCACATACTACATGGCTTGGAGCTTTTACCACCCTGCAACAAGGCTTTAAACAATGGGGCAAGAATGATAGCAAGTGACCTGAATTGTAGTATATGCTCTCTCTCTCTCTCTCTCTCTCTCTCTCGGGATCTACGAGTATACAGCTGTGCACTGCAGCTATGATTAATGTGGAGATACCTAAATCTGCATTACTGTAGCACCACCAAGTTGTGTATGTATAGATTCACTGTTTCTATACCTATCCATATGGGAATAAAGATGATGTGGACTACAGCGACATGCACTTATATCATGCACACTTGTAATACAAAAGGGGCTTTGTGTTTTTCTCCAGTGATTGATAATCTGCAACTGTAAACAAACACATGAATGCAAATTGGAAAGAATCGCTGATGGTACTGGCTAGGTTTTTAAACAAAGCAGGTCCTGAAGCAGCACATAAGCCGAGGATTATGTCTGAGCTACTGTAATGTCTTCTGGGAACAATGACAAAAAAGGTCTATTAAATGTTTTGTTTTTGCCCCCAGTGGTGTGTGATGTACACTTTACCACTGGAATACAAGCCGACACAAAAAGTTACTGTTCCCACCCCAAATCTTTATAACTTTTATTTTTTATGTGTTTTCTAACAGTGCTTTCTTAACTATTAACTAGTAACACAATGTCACATTTCGTTTCCATTTGTATACATTAAATAGAGATAAATGTGCTGTCACTGGACAGTATGAATATTAATAAACAGTACAACGCAGTTATATACAACAAATCTAAAATAGTAGAAGTATCAAACAATGAAAGGAAACTAGACCCTAAAGGGAGCCCATCCTAATTGAAATGGTAATATTTATTATTATCTGTGTGCTACGTGGTTTAAACCTACACTCTGTGTAACCTGGAAATTCATTCGTTTTAACATGAAGTAATTTTTGTTGAAATGTTCACTGGAGAAGGGGCACGGTGGCTTAGTGGTTAGCACGTTCGCCTCACACCGTCAGGGTCCGGGTTCGATTTCCGTCTCGGCCATGTGTGTGTGGAGTTTGCATGTTCTCCCCGTGCCTCAGGGGTTTTTTCTCCGGTTTCCTCCCGGTCCAAAAACATGCAGGGTAGGTTGATTGGCACCTTCGAAAATTGTCCCTAGTGTGTGAATGTGTGTGTGCCCTGCGATGGGTTGGCATTCCATCCAGGGTGTATCCTGCCTTAATGCCCATAGACGCCTGAGATAGGCACAGACTCCGCGTGACCCGAGGGAAGATCGGATATAGCGGTAGAAGATGAATGAATGAATGAATGAATGAATGTTTCCATACAAACTCGAATTTAAAACTGTCTGTGGTAATTACTGTTCTATAGCTATTATAGTAATTGTAATCCCCAACCAATGGAGCGTAAATGTAGATGTCAACTGCAGGCCAAAGTTTAATGGTTCCATAAAAACACCAGTCACAGTAATTTCCTGTATCTTTAAGCTGTCATATCTGGGGCCATCCTTAGGAGCAGGTTTACAGGTGATGAGAAGCAGATGTAGAAGATCATGAGGTAATGTACATAATCTTCTGATGCGCCTATGAAGTGTTTCTACACATTGTAGAAGGTGTTGCACTCAAGCACTTAAAAAAATTATGAAGGTGCCAGAATTTTGATGTCGGCTGTCTTTCGGGCCGATCAAGCCGATCTTTACACACTCATTCATTCATTCATTTATCTTCTACCACTATATCCGATCTTCCCTCGGGTCACGGGGAGTCTGTGCCTATCTTAGGCGTCTATGGGCATTAAGGCAGGATACACCCTGGATGGAATGCCACTCATCGCAGGGCACACACACACACACACACACACACACACACACACACATTCATACACTAGGGACAATTTTCCAAGGTGCCAATCAACCTATACCGTGCATGTTTTTGGACCAGGGGGGAGGGGAAACCAGAGAACCCGGAGAAAAAAAAACCTGAGGCCTGAGGCACGGGGAGAACATGCAAACTCCACACACACGTGGCCAAGACGGGAATCGAACCCGGACCCTGGCGGTGTGAGGCGAACATGCTAACCACTAAGCCACCGTGCCCCCCCGATCTTTACTCATGACTAGAAAATTCTTTTACAGTGTGCACGCGACAGCACACTAATGAATGAAAACATGGGGAGAAAAGTACCCGGGTGTAAAATCCATCGATGCGATTAACCTACTGTAGTTTAAGAGAAATGGAATCATATTTATCTTTACATGGAGTATTTTTATTTAAATCACTGAGCAGACTAAGAAATTATACTCCATGATGGTTCTGCTCTCTCTATCCAAACCTCAGGCTCAGCTTTTCCTTTTTAAACAGAGGGCAGCACGAACCCCAAAGAGTTCTATTTATGTTTTTAATAAATTGCGTCTTAAAAAGAGTCTAACTCGAAATGTAGCTGTGATTTTGTTTTTGTTTGTTTCAAGTTTGCTGACTCATAAATTATGTAATTTTAGTCTTTTTTGTTATTTTTATTTTTTCGTCCTGGGATGGTTATTAATACATGTAAATAGCTAAACTGTGTATGTTTATTAAAAAAAAAATATATATATTGTATAGATTGTATTGTATACAGTCATAAACAGGACCTATTAAAAAAAAAAAAAAAAAAAATATATATATATATATATATATATATATATATATATATATATATATATATATATATATATATACACCTCAAATTTCAAAAAGCAAAAATTATTAGAAAATATTATTGAATACAGTGTTTGTGTAAATGACCCTTGTTGCAGTGGTTCATGTGTATATGTGTAATTGTTTGGTGTGTGTTCATTCTCTCAGGACAGGCTGCTGTAGAGTGAACATCTATATTGATCTCTTTTTTTCCACCTTCCATTACCTTGAAAGAACTTTGAGCTACTAGTAAAGTAGTTTGTTTATGTGGTTTGTCCCAGGAGTCCCAATTTAGATGAAGAATTAGGAATGAATGCTGCCAGGGATTGTTTAACAGCCCACAATACAAAGTGTACCGATCTTGTTTTCGTTTCAGTATTTAATGTACTCTTTTTTTCCTACACATTTTCCTTCTATGATCCCTTAATTCTTCTTGGATTCCAATTTAGTTCATTCATTTATTTATCTCAGGCTATAAGTTTATACTGATGGATGTATTCTGGGAACCTATTCAAGAAGCTCTTGAGAAAGAATTCATCCATTCACGAAGACAGACGACTATAGAACACTGTTCACACACATTCACTCATATGGTTAAATTAGCTAATTCAATTCAATTCGATTTTATTTGTAGAGTAAACAATTTGTCAGAGCGTTCAAAATTGTCTTTTGCAGTAGATAGCAATTTCCACAATTTGTCATTGTCTCAAAGCAGCTTTACATAAATACTTAATTATAATGTGTGAAAAATGGAAATCAGCTAATTGTTTCTTATATGTGCTAATTCTGCTATAGTCTCTCAATTGTAGTCTCATAATTAAGCAAAATCATCTATAGACTCATAACTGCACATGGCATAGTGCATAAACTTATTATAGACTATATAGTGGCCTTCTATGATCTTAATACAATCAAACTATGGAAAATCTATGTAAAAAGAAACAGTTTTCACATGAGGACTTCCTGATCTTACTAAGAGCTAAGGAATTATGTGTTAATCACCTTTAAATCTTGTGCAAAGTTAATGGTCCAGACACTTTGGTCTATGCCATATTTGTTTGTTCCATTCTTTTGCCCAAACCTCAGGCTAAGTTTTCCCTTTTGGACAGAGGGCAGGACGATTCCCCAAATAGTGCTATTTATCATTTTAATAAATTGCATCTTAAAAAGTGTCAAATTAACTCAAAATGTAGCTGTGATTTTGTTTTTTTGTTTGTTTCAAATATGCTGACCCATGAATGATGTAATTTTATTCTTTTTTTGTTATTTTTATTTTTTCGTCCTGGGATGGTTATTGGTAAATGTAAATAGCTAAACTGAGTATACCTTTTTAAAATAAATATAGTCATAAAATAAAAAAGGACAACAAAGCAAAAATTACTACGAACCACTAGGCTTAGTGGTTAGCATGTTCGCCTCACACCGCCACGGGTCAGAGGTTCGGGTCAGGTCCGCCCACAGTGGTTGGCCAGTTTGCATGTTCTCCCCCCCCCCTCATTCAGGGTCCATTCCGGGTTTGATTCCCGTCTCGGCCATGTGTGTGGAGTTTTTATGTTCTCCCCGTGCCTCAGGAGGTTTTTCTCGGGTTCTCCGGTTTCCACCCGGTCCACAGTAGGTTGATTGGCACCTTGGAAAATTGTCCTTATTGTGTGAATGTGTGTGTGACTGTGTGTGTGGCCCTGCGATGGGTTGGCATTCCATCCAGGGTGTATCCTGCCTTAATGCCCATAGACGCCTGAGATAGGCACAGACTCCCCGTGACCCGAGGGAAGATCGGATATAGCGGTAGAAGATGAATGAACGAATGAATGAATGAATGAATGAATACACTGCTTGTGAAAAATGACCCCTGTTGCAGTGGTTCATGTGTGTTATATGCATATATGGAACAATGGAATATAAGATTGTTTTTCAATTTATTTCATTGAAAAGTTATTACAGTTTTTTTACAGTTTATTAGTTACCCTATTGAACACATGTAAACAGTCATTTTTAAGTTTTATTTATAGGTTTTTAGGGTTTCATCAGACAATGTGGTAAACAATGTTTTCATACAGTAGAATATCCTAAATGCTATAGAGCAGAAAGCACTTTTTTTTCAATTGCGGTGCCTTGGGGACTCGGGGGTGCCGGGGGTTGGGTCTCGGGGTTGAAATTTGAAGTCGAACATACATGACACACATATGACTATTTCTTGCTTTGTGATTTACATTTAGAATAAAGTCACTACATTTCTGTAACTAATTCTCTGACGACAGTCTTGACTCTAAGGCAATACACAGGTTTATATTAGTCCATCCGTTCATAAGTTTGCCACTGTGGAAAAGTTTGTGGTTTGAAGTTTCACAATAAATCGACACACGGCACCTGCAGTCGAGGCCAAATGTTTCTGATGTAAATTATAGTATGTACAAATAGGTGCTATCATATCACAAATAGGTGTTATTATATAATATGTAATAGTATTTGACAAATTGCTTTGGTATACAAGGACGGTATTTCTTCGGGATGTGGTGTTATTGGCCTTAAACAATTGGTACTAAGGCAGACGCATGCAATTACATGCCCTTCCACCTTGTACATTCAAACAAATTGGAATTTTGACGATTGTAATGATGTACAGATGATGTTTTCCATTTGGCTTCTTCTGATAGAAAGCCTCTCTAAACACATTTTCACATTAGAGATAACCGTAGAGACTTGTGAAGGTAAATTGGAAGGCACAGAGTCTCCTTGGGCATGCCTTAATACTCGTTCAAGGCACATTAAACTAGATAAGCAATGGGTTTGATTTGTGAGCGCGGAAAAAAAAGCACTTTTCCCATTTAGCTCGTTTTTATTCCCCCGTTTCAGTTCCGCTCCTTATATAGGTTTCATTTATCTCCCGTTTGTTTGCTTCACAATGGATGAAAATGAAATGCAGCAGAATGCTTTACCCTGTTAATGTAAGGATTATACTTGTTAAATTGATAAATGAATTGAACTTCAATTGAAGTGGTATTTAATGAAAAGGTTGCTTTTTTTTGTCCCGTTCATTATTTTGCGTTACCGTGCCGATTAGTTTAATCATAGCAGTTCCTCCACTTGTGTGATCTTTGTGTGAGAGCGGCTTTTAGAGCTTTATTGGCATTTCAAATTTGCTGTGACACCAGACCTTTGTGTGTGTGTGTGTGAGATAAAAAAAGTATTTCCAAGTATTTGATACATGCCAGTTTTAAATACCTTATAGAAACTGTTATAGAAACTATAATAACTCTTACAGGCAACAGAACCCTTGTTTATATGGCACTGCTTTTACTCTTGTGTTATTGGTCAGTTTTCCCATGAGTACTGAAAATTGTATGCGTTAAGAAATATACTGTACATATACTTTGAAACATACTTGCATATTAAGAAAATAAACACTTATGAAATGATTGACCTAAATGTATAAGAAGTATTTAAAAACGCTACATGGAATTTAAACAGGATAAACGTCCTTGAATATAATCAATATTGCAAATTGTTGCAATCAAGCAAACGTTACACTTAACCATTAATAATGTTCCATTTCATTCCATTCCAGCATGTTCCATTAATAATATAAAACATTAAGCCAAACAATTTTTTTCAACGAGAAACCTTTTTTTATGCAAGCAGCCAAAAAATGTATCCACTTCATGTAGGGCTGCAAATACCTGGATATATGACAAAAAAAAAAAAAATATATATATATATATATATATATATTTATTTATATTTATTTTTTTTCTTACTCCAGAATGTTGAAAACGTTTAATAAGGTAGGCAGCTCATCCTCAAATTCACAGTATCATACTATTATTCCTCCAACTAAAATCTGGTGCTTTAGCCACATTCAGAACACACATAGCATCAGCAGTTACTACTGTAGCATGAGAGCATGTACTGCAGCAGAAGAAAAAATGCAATAATTGTATATAAATTGTATGCTTTAAAGAGAAAACTCAATATCTTGATTTAGAGTTTCAGTCATAGCAGAAGGATAGCCGGTATTCGTCACAGCACAGTGAAATTCTTGCTTCGTATGTCCCAGCTAATGTTTAGAACCTGGGGTCAGAGCGCAGCCATGATACGGTGCCCCCGGAGCACAGCAGGTTTAGGGCCTTGTTCAAGGACCACATGTTGGCAGATTGGGGATAACGGGGCTCGAACCCCTGACCTTCTGATCAGCAGCCCAGCGCCTTAAACCACTGAGACACCACCCTCATTAGCTAAAGGAAATGAGCTCTCAGAATTTCAGGTACATGCTGAAGGTAATTAAAAACCGAGTCTAAAAAATAACAGTTTAATTAATGTGTAGAAAAGCAAATAAAATTAGTAATATACAACTCCAATTCCAAAAAAAGCTGAGATGCTGCACTAAATGTAAATAAATGCTGAAAGATTCATTTATTCATCTACCGCTTTATATTTTCCGATTATCCGATCTTCCCTCGGGTCACAGGGAGCCTGTGCCTATCTCAGGCGTCTATGGGCATTAAGGCAGGATACACCCTGTATGGAATGCCAACCCATCGCAGGACACACACACATTCATACACTAGGGACAATTTTTCAAGGTGCCAATCAACCTACCGTGCATGTTTTTGGACCGGGAGGAAACCGGAGAACCCGGAAAAAAAAACCCTGAGGCACGGAAAGAACATGCAAACTCAACACATTCCCGAGACGGGAATCGAACCCGGACCCTGGCGGTGTGAGGCGAACGTGCTAACTACTAAACCACCGTGCCCCTGCTTAAAAATCTTCTAATGAAAATGTAACATAAATAGAAGCAGAATGCAGTGATTTCATAAATGGACATTCTTTTTTACTATATTGCATAGAAAACATATCAATGGTTTAAACCGATGAAATGTACAGTATCTTTTTAATGAAAACATTGAACATTCATTCGGAATGTGCTGGATGTCACATTAATTGTCACATTGAGGATTGGATGAGGGGTAAAATAGTCTGGAAAAACGAAAGTACTGTTAAAATGAACCAATTGGAGAAAATATCTATATATATATATAATATAATATATAATTTATAATATCTATTATATAATATAATATATATTATATATATCTTAGAGAGGCAGAGTCTCTCAGAAGTAAAGATGGGCAGAGCTTCATAAACATGTGTAAAAATCAATATCCGATGCCTGTTATCTTCTGGCCTTCAGTCAGCACTGCATTTAAAACGGTCATGATTCTATAATGGAAATCATTGCATGGACTCATTAACACCTCCATAAATCTGTGATCTCAGTTTGTCCTGTCATCCCTGTTTAATCTATATCATGCATAGAGGTAGGCATGTGTGGACATGATCCAGAACACGTCTCCGTCCCATCTTAGCCAGAACGCTTTTAAAATGTACAAAGTGATGACATGTTCTGTGAAATTTCAATTCAGTTTTTTATTTTTTTTAACCCATGAACAACACATCCTACAGAGTAAAGAGGAGAGGGACTATGCTGCTTGTTGTGAGCTACATTGTACATTCCTGAGGCCTCTGACACATGTTATGACTTTACTTTACAAACAAGCTAATTGTTTGCTTCGGTGATTCCAATATCAGCTTTGTGATCGTTAAAGCACCAAAACAGGATATATGATGATGCTTCGATGGGTCTGGATTTGTAGCTGATGGAGGCACAGTGCCTGACCGAGCAGCATTAAGCCTTCTCGTAGAAGGGGCCTGAATTATTTACACTCTAACCTGAAGGCACACTATGAGACATTTCTTATTCTCTTTCTGTTTAAGATCAAATATCCTGCATGCTGTAAGATTAGTCACAATGCAATGCAGTGGCAACAGTTTATCTGTTTATCTGTATGGAGATAAAAATGCTGCTTGGGATAGCAAATCACTTAGCAAAGGAGCTTAAGGGATTTTTAAGTTGCCGAGAGGCGATAAACAGATCAGTTACTGTTTCAAATTGATTTTTTTTCCCAAAAAGATTTGTGTCCTTTTTGATGTCGTTGGACAAAAATAATGATCTACCTGCGATCTGTGGCGTTTACTAGGATGCGATTCAATGCACAGTCAACGGTGCGTAACATTTTAAAGACGCGTATGGTGTGCTACGCAACCAGTGTGCTACCAATTCGCCTCCTATGACAACGCAGTGTGGGATGATTTTGATTTGATTCAACACAATGCGATTCAAAGCAATACAGTGCAATGTGTGTTATTTCCTTGGCTGGCAAATCGTGTGGCACTGTTCTTGCGGTATTAACTCCAGATCTCATTTAGTACATCTTACAAAAATACAGAGAGGAACAGGGACCTGTCTTTATCACGAGTTTTGTGGTGACTGTACGAAATATAATTTGAGGGGTTTGATACATGAACCGTTTATGCATTCATGGACAAAACAGACCTGTCTGCCTGGCTCTCTACTATAGTAAAATACATAGGGTCAACACGTTATTCTAAATGTCACACTATTTGACATTTGACATAATTTGAGATTCAGACCGTCGGATGGAGAGTGCCTACACTTTATTAAGATATGACAAGATATCAAATCAGCACTCACATTTTTCCAACGGAATGAATCCCGGACGAGCCCCCAAGAAACTGTTAGACCCTGATGACAGTCTGTTGTCCGATTTCCTTATCAGAACCAAATGTTCCAATAGCTCACACACCGAATTCAGTCACCGTAGGCACCAGCAGGTCTCTGTTTCTCTCTCAGCGCGCTGGGAGCGGAAGTAAGAAACACACACACGGTGCAGATTCACACTTCAGTTCAAACTTTATTAATCTCATCATGATATATAAGTAGTAACAGAAGCACACAAAGAACAGTTGTAGGCCAATCAGGAATAGGCACGATGTATGTACGATGTTCAGTCATCCAATCATGAGTATGCACAATGCGTTCAAAAAAAGGCTACACATCTTCTAGACAAAACAGAAGTGTCTCCGAACATCTTGTCTTTACGATAAGATTGCGTGCGAAGGATGTCTCTGTTTCATGGAGAAGAATGCTCATTCCATAGGTCCACATCTACCCTTGATATTCTAGCAGAACTATTTATGTGAGTGCATACATGGTGTACGAGCATAACACACAAGCCTTCTTAATACAATTTTACCCCACAATTTGTAACCGAAAAAAAAGTATTTGCCGCCTTTAAATGTAATGCCGATAAACGAGTAATGTACAAAGTGACGAGTGCAAAGATTGTTTGTAACTAAAAAAGTATTTAGCGGCTTTAAATTTGATGCCGATGCATCGATACAAATCTAATGTTTACCGAAACATCAGAATCAGGTTTATTGGCCAAATGTGTTTATACACACAAGGAATTTGATTTCAGCTGTTGGTGTGACTCAAGTACAGAAAAGTATTACACTATACATACACTATACAAGATGAAGGAAAATTGTAAACTCGTACATGGCCAGTGTATATTTGGTTTAGTATTCTTCAGTCATTCATTCATTCATTCATCTTCTATCCGATCTTCCCTCGGGTCACGGGGAGCCTGTGCCTGTCTCAGGATACACCCTGGATGGAATGCCAACCCATCGCAGGACACACACACACACACTCCAGAGAACCCGGAGCCCCATCAGGCACGGGGAGAACTTGCAAACTCCACACACACATGGCCAAGACGGAAATCGAACCCGGACCCTGGCGGTGTTAGGCGAACATGCCAACCACTAAGCCACCGTACCCCGCATTCTTCAGTCAATACGAGTAAATGAATTTTTTTGTACAGTACAACATTATTTGCACTGAGGCAGATATAGCACCGTCATCAAAAATAACCTTGGGTCAGTGTTAGGAAAGCCCAGCAACCAAAGTCTATTTGAGTAAAGACAGACGAGAGAGCGGGCAAGATTTGAAGCTACGTGGTACAGCTGTGTGCATGTGTGTTTGATTTATACCCACAGAAAATGCCCGCGGAGGTGCTATAAACAAAGGAAGACCTCTCATGCTTCCAGCAGCAAATGCTTTATAGTCAGTTCTATGGCCTTTTCCTTTTAAAGTATTTTCTTTTCGTTTTTGTCAGGACATGAGTAGGAATGTTTTACTAGTTGGCAAACATCCCCAAACACCATTATACTGTTTACATTCAACATCTCAACCAGTATAGCTTTGTGTTATATGCTCAACAGAGTTCTTAGACAACAAAAGGAATGTGTGTATTGGGGGGGGGGGTAATGGTGGAAGCGGACAGGATTGGTGAAGGGTGTCTTTGTGTGAGGGAGCGATTGTGAAAGAAGTAGGTGGGAGTGGTCAAGTATATCTATGAAAGTTGGCATTATTGGTGGAAGCTGGAATTGATCATGGATGTAAATCTTTCACCATTAATGTCCTAATGAATGATTTGTTACCTTAGAAACGGTGCCGTATTACAACCTGGACTTGTGTTTAATTTATCCCTTTGGTAATGGCTATGACAGCCATATAATCTGGCGTCACAAATAAAGCCGGAATTGGAAATGTGCTGCAGTATGAAAGTGATGCTCATTCAGCTTACGTAGACCATGGCTAAGCCTGCACGCGTGTGAGTGTGTGTGTGTGTGTGTGTGTGTGTGTGTGTGTGTGTGTGTGTGTGGTGTGTGTGTTTGTGTGAATGTGTCGCTGCAGACACAGCCTCACTCCGGCAGAGGGAATCTGCTCTTGCAGCACTTGCAGTTTTGCTTTGGTCTTTGTGTGCATGTGGGTGTGCGTGCGCGCCCGGGCGTGTGTGTGTGTGTGTGCGAGCGTGTGAGGACCACGCTCCAACATGTTGTGTGGACTGCGGAGAGAAGTAAAGAACAGCTTTGGTAAGCAGCACACTGCTTTAATTTTTGCTCCTGACTTTTAAATCATATGAATAAAGCCTGCATTATACCATATGAATATGTATATAATAATGTGATTTTCCTGGGTTATAATGCAATTGTGATGTGTGATCTATCAAATATTACCTTTTTTAATGTACTGCTTTGAGAGAGGATGTGGAGCTAACATGCTCGTTTCAGAGAAACTCTTATTGAGTTTTTTTTTCCATTTAGAGGAACTTATTTGGGGTACATGGATGAACAGTACCTTAAAAAGTGCACAAAGCATTAGTAGTGGTATTTTTTTTTACAATGTTTGCTTTTATTTGAGTAATTTAGTTATTTGTTAATTCTTTTCAATGCTTGTTACAACCATAATACTATAAATTAGCCTATTAGCAAAAGATTGCGACATGTTGATCATCTTGTTATTAAAACAGACATATAATTGTTTGTATTTGCCATTTTAATTAGTATTAACTACAGTGTCTGCAGAGGAACTAATTAAGGAACACTTATTCATGTTTGGTCAATTTTGACACCTGACAATTGCCATTGTATCAGTGGTTAAACCGTGTGCCATCAGTAATGCAATTAGGAAACCTTCTTTTTATTTGATATAAAATGATAATTTGTTTGATTTATTTATCTCATAAAAAGAAATAATTACTTATCTTATAGCTGAGCATTGAATCACTTTTGGAAAAACCAAGCTTCTATCCATTACGCTATTGATAAGGTTTTGAATCCCTCATAAGGGAATGCTAGTATATCGTGTGGAATTGTGCCAGATTGCATGGTGAATTAGAGTCGATACGACAGATCAGGTTATCTCTCTGGGATTTGCAGAGGGATCTGAGAGGCTCCGATACATACAAGAGGAACAGAAGCTGGAGTCATGCAACAGCGATCCATCTAATGTTCTCCCTCTGGGGGAGAAAAAATAAAGAGGAAGAGGATGGTGTGTGTGTGTGTGTGTGTGTGTGTGTGTGTGTGTGTGTGTGTGTGTGTTAAAGTGCATCAGAGGTGTATGCTTATATTTATGCTTGAATTGGTAAACGAGAAACCTACCAGTGATTTTCCATGTTAAGATTCTGCTGATATTTTCCATTAGTTTTAGGATACCCATTGAAATACTTCAAATGATGTGTTTTATATTATTTTATATTAAGTACCCCACATGTTTTTTCCCTCTTAAGTGCAATTTACTCCATGTACTTGCTGACCTCTTTATTAGGAAACACCTGTATAACTCTAATACAATTGCAGATGGGCAAAAACAACAATAGACCATATTAGCCAAGACTACTTCCAGCCAAGAACAAGAATCGGAGGCTACAATGGCTTAAGTTACGAATTTAGAAATCCTGGATGTCCTGAAAGGTTATACATTTCGGTGGCACTGGAGCAGCACAGGCATTTTTAAAGCCTGTGTTTGATTGCTCACTAACAGGCATATGTCTGTTTCGCTATGATGCCTGAACTACCCAAGAATATGGGTAAAGTGTGACATTTACTGTGGGAGGATGTCACACTTAACTACATGGTTTATACAAACTGTTATCAGTTGTGTTTACTCATTTGCAAACTTACATGTATGATATTTAGATCAAATCAAAACAGGCAAAAGGTCTTTAAAAAATCATAAAAAAGAACATATACAGAAAATATCAAATGTTTAAATGTTCACAATTGATAGCATTCAAAATCAAATGTCCAGATATTGAACACTTTTAAGTCAAAAGTAATGTATTATTTAATTTGATCGTCGCAACGTGATTCATAATGGAGATGTGTTGAGGAAATAGAGAAAATATTTGGAAATATTTTGCTACTAAATAAGTTAATTGGCAACCAGTCTGTAACATGTTTTGGTATAAAAAGAATATTTAAGTAAGAGCCAGAATGTGTCCAAACTTAAAACGACATGGGACTTTTCCTGAAGAAAATGTGAGTGATGCTTGATGATGCAAACCTCTGCTCCAGTCGCGACCATCTAACCAGTTAATCGATTCCACCAGGGATGAACTCCCCCCACCCTGCCCAATCATTTGACGTAGCACACGGGCGTTTCCAATTTTTGCCCCATTCGTGATAATGGTGGGGGCGTGGATTACTGTGATGCCACTATATTACCCACAGTGCAATTCCCTACGCTGAGCCGAGTCTGTAGACACCTCACACGTGCCCTTCCGCTACTTTGTGACCCCGGCAATTTTTTGCCCCTCCACCAATAGCCCCATTGAGTGCGGGGTAATAGCATTTCCCATAATGGTCTGTTTGCATTGATGTATGGCATGCCTGGGGTATTTGGGTTTTGCCCATCACAATCAGTATCTGTGTCTCAAGCATAGCCCGTTCCACATTCCCCATACCCATATCCCCAATCTCTGGCGCAGTATCAAGACACCCAGGGTATTTTGAAAATTCAGGCTGCACACCCCAGTCAAGAGGATATGTCATACTGGCGTGCCGGTCGATCGGTGTCCGCAGGTCGGAAACCCCCATTCATTTCTATGGTAAAAATACGTCCTGGACCAAAAAAAAATACACATTTGCCCCCATTACCCATAATTCCCTGTGGTTTTTCAGATGAGAGTCATATCGGTGCAATGTCCTTGCTTCCCCGGACGAGTGGATACATAGAAATTTCCCGCATTCATCTCTATGGGCCGGAATGGTGCAGAATTAGCTGAATGAGTATAAATCTCCACACCTTCATGCCAGACTCAAGTGGAATGGGATGTTTAAAAAGCACTACATTGACCACAAACTTTTGCCTACAGTATACAGCAGGGGGTCACCAACCTTTTTGAACCTGAGAGCTACTTCATGGATACGTACAAAGAGTCATACAAAGGGCTACCAGTTTGACGCACTCTTCTGAAATAACACATTTGCCTTTAGATATATATTATAATTAATGACACTGATGATTTCTCACAATAAGTAATGTAAGTTAACTATTGTGAGCTCACAACGAGTTAACTAACATTTTAGATGTATCTCACTTTTGAGGTTTCAGAACAGGCCTGAGAGCTACTCATGTGGTCCTGGGGGGCAACCTGGTGCCCGCGGACACCACGTTGGTGACCCCTGGTATATATAGTGTATTTAATCATTTAAATTTGATTTGTCATTAGGCTAAAACCGCATGTCAGAATGAATTAGATATTTCGTGTCGTTTTATTATTCAGTATGCACTTTTTTTTTTTTACCATTTTAACTTTTCAGAAAAGAATATACCATTCATGCATCACCATTAGGACAAGCAACCAAAAAAAAAATGTTACCATTTGTCACCTTTGTTTTCCTCCCACACGCACAGCACTAGGGCACACTGTACACGGCCGAGTGATCCACCCTCCCCTTTATGCCTTCCCTGTGACGAATCTCCCATTTTATGCATCCAGCAATTGGGAACTACTTATTACACTAATTGCAGCTTGTTTTTTCAGATGCCATGATGCTTGTTTTACTATGCATTTTAGGGGGGGGGGTAGTTTGGCAAAGTACACTTGCTATAATTGCATGCTTTTTGGAAGTCTTACTCGCCCAATAATGAGCATAATCACCACATATTTTGCAGTAAATTGCTCCACCGCTGCAGTAAGGGATATTCCAGGCGGAGCGGAAATGCTTAAGATGGTTCCCTTTTTTAAGAATTGTTTCAAATGTTACCGATTTGTTTCCATTCTTTTGCTTCGCTGGAGCTCAACGTGTATGTGTTGGCTGAAAATCAGACTTATGCTTGGGGTATTGTCATTTTTCACATAGTTGTTTAGTCCAGACAAGAGCGTCCATGGCCTACATGATACTTCCTCCCATTCCTCCATCCTGGCTCCCATTTTCCCAATTGTCCGTTCTCGTTTCATATGGTATTCTTTGTCCCTGTGTGATATCCCGACTTACAGATTAATGCTCGCTGTCCTGAGCTTTTAATTAACTATGTGTATTATTGATTGCTTGCCTGTGTTATTTCAGCATTTCTTAATTGCGGTAAGAGTTTGCCAGTTTTTCACCGGGGGAAAGTAATTGAGCTAATCTTAGGCTAAATTCCTTTATTTCTTTGCAGGTTGTTACTTTCCCTTTCACAGTTAGTGGGAAAGAAAGCAATGGCAGCTAAAGACACACATTGCATTACACCTTTTATCAGTAGTGAGGTAGGCTAGAACACAATGGGCCGAAGGTCAGCTTTCAGAAACTTATTTCACTGGCAGACACGGTAGTACGCGTGGAATCATAAGTAATGCCAATAAGGAGGCGAGCCGCAGTAGTGCGTGATTGTCTGATCGTCACCTTTAGGCCAAAGTGAAGTTGTGTATATATTTTACTCACCCACTTTGTGTATACCCATGCTCTTATTCCCACCCTGTATAGTTCCTAAACACAAACAGACAAAAACTGATTCTAACAGTCCCGAGGTTTCCCCTTTTCCTTCATGTCTAAGACTGTTTACATCTGGGTTGTCTATCCCCATGCTTTTCTTCCCCCTCAGACATCACAAAAGCTTCGCTGGAAATGTGAAAAGCACAAAGCCCCGAAGCTCACATCTGTAACAAGCCGACCAGACAGAATAGGTGAATAAACGTGTGAACTTTATTGACCACAGTAGTGAAATGTCAGGCGTGCGAGTGCGGTCTCATAGTTCTTTGGAATACAGTTCTTCTTAAGCACTACGAGACAATAGAGAATCAATGGTCTTCGAAAGACTTTGCAAAAGGAAGATGATCACCAGAAGGAGTATAATCCCTTTGAGTGGCGGATCCGCGACATCGTCATCCGTCATCTGATGTGATCACTAGTACCTGGCCTTAGCAGGAAAAAAAAAATAAAAAAAATCAGATGTACACAGCTGAATAATTCAGTGCTTTGGAACAGTCAAGACTTCTCTTTTAAGTTCTGAGATTTTCACAAGTTTCGGATGGCAGGGTTTTGCGCTTAGCCTCGTTTTTTTGGTAACATAACACATCATTTTTTTTTGTAGTGTATGTCTTACAGAGTGGAAGGGGATGAAAAAGGAGAGAAAGGTGATAGAAGGACTGTTGATATCTTTTTGACAGGAAATACACAAGTTTGCTTTTCATCGAGTATGAAAACAAGTTGAGATATCAGTAGTTTAAGGAAATATAAATATTTTAATATCTTCATTTTGATTTCAGATAGCAAATAGCTTTTTGAAGAAGGCAAAATTATCTTTAAGTGGAATGTGAACACTTAGAAGCGGGAAACAGCAATTTAATATTGGCTTAATTATAATCCTTCGCAATTGTTTTGTATTGTCATAGTCAATATGTATAAATATATATATATATATATATATATATATATATAAAATCGCCCTCCTGAAAAGAGGCATTAGATAGAAGGCATACTTTTGCTTCTGATAGCTTTATGGCACCTTTTTTGAGGTAATTTTTGACCTGGGCACAATGGGTATCATCTCTGGTTACTTGCGCAACACTGTGTCGGTAATACTCGTCTGCATGGCATGCTCTGAATCATGTGTGAAATCTCATCCAACGGATGGGAGTGGAATAGTTCTCGGGTGACGTCATAACCAGGAAGCATAAAAGAACATGCGATGGAGCAGACATCAGCTTCTGAAAGTTGAAGTAAGTATAGGCAGTGTGCCATAGTGACGCACAGTAGTAAGTAAGTAACCAGAGCTGGGTTGGTAACACTTGAGGAAGAGAGTCCAATACTAGTCTGAACAGCTGTCACAGCTAGGTCGAAGAGCCAGGAGTGGCATTGCCAAGGCTATAGAACCTGACATCTGTCAGAGGGGTGGACCAACCAGCAGCAATACAAATGTCCTGGAGCAGAGTGCCCTAGAAGTAACCACACTTGAGGTTGAGTGGGCTCTGGCCCAGAAAGATGACCAGAGAACTCGTAAGAAGAGCAGATGGCATCCACAACCCATGGGTCTGCTTGTTGGCAAAGAATCCTTTCTTGTACTTTTCTTGGCTTCCTCCAACTGGACATTCTATGGATGTATGTGAAAACTGAGGTTTTCCTGAAAAGGAGGAGGATGAAGAGCCTGAATCATGATAGGCTGGGGTTTTACAGAGGGTACCTTGGGGATATAGCCCAGTCTGGAGTACAGAAGGTACCATGGCAGGAGCAACCTGAGGGAGCTTTTAGGTGCCTAACACTTTTGAGGGAAGAGATTCACTGTCTTCAATGTCGGACACCTCAGGGTCAACTCATGCAGTGGTTCAAAGGGAGGCTTCATCAAGTTGTCTAACACTACAGCCTAACAGGTCCACAAACCATGGCCAGCTTACTAGGAGGAGGCAGACTCCTTCCCGGTGAACTTCCGCCAGAACTCCCAGAAGCAGTACTATATTGGGGTTTGCATACAAGCTGGGGCTCAGCCATGCTTGAACCATAGCATCCAATCTCAGAGGAGCTGGATGAGTGAGGAAGAGCCAGAGGGGATAGTTCAAAGTCTCCAGATCCACCTGGGCTCTGTAGAATAAAACCCCAAATTTCCTCCACCACTTCTGGGTGGAGTCTCAATTCCCTTGGCCTCGGCCATTGCCTGGAAAGGGACTCTGCTCTCAAGGAGAGGAGGTATCCATGGGTACACGGGAGGATCTGGCGTGCCAATTTGTGGTGCCACGATAGATGGGGCCATTCCCATAAATCACCCCCCCCCAGCCTGTGAGAGAAGCAATCACTAATGTGAGTGCTTTCCCCAAATTGACCATTTTGAGCCAACTTAACATGTTCCGCTTGCAAGTGTGTGTATCCTGGCTGTGTACCCAAAATTAAACAAGGGAAAAGAGGGACACATCCAAATGGTAAAGGAGAGACACACCTGTCCACTCCTGTCCATTGGACAAAATTCAGAGATGAGGTTTTCCCAAAGCGTTAACGACACAGCTCAAGTTCCTGAAAAGGGGCAATATATGCATACACACAGGTTTTGTGGTAAAATATTTGTTGCTCTTCTCCAGGGATTTTGACAATATTGAACCAACTACATGGAGCTCATTTCCTGCAACACCCGCAACTTTGGTGCCTGTGAGGAGTGTGACGTTCCTTTGAGCATTTGCGTCTATATGTGTTTAAAATCTTAAGAAGTATGAAGGCTGGGTTCTGCGTACTTTTTGTCCATCACCCCCGGTACATTCTTCTTCCCCGACGCTGGCTGTTTCTGTTTAGCGCCGATAATGTAGGATAATTAAGGTGAAAGTCTTGATGAAAAGAAAGCACAACAGGCTTCAAATTAGTAACACAAAACGGTATCCTCCACCATTGTTCAGCTAAGTTTAAAAAAAAAAACCTTTCGGGTTAGCATGTTCGCCTCACACCTCCAGGGTCCGGGTTCGATTTCCGTCTCAACCATGTGTGTGTGGAGTTTGCTCTCCTCGTACCTCAGGGGGTTTTTCTCCAGGTTCTCCGGTTTACCCCTGGTCCAAAAACATGCACGGTAGGTTGATTGGCACCTTGGAAAATTGTCCCTAGTATGTGAATGTGTGTGTGAATGTGAGTGTGTGTGTCCTGCGATGGGTTGGCATTCCATCCAGGGTGTGTCCTGCCTTAATGCCCATAGACGCCTGAGATAGGCGCAGGTTCCCCGTGACCCGAGAGAAGATCGGATATATCGGTAGAAGATGAATGAATGAATGACGAGTGATTTTCAGAGATTTGCATTTGAAAATAATTTGCATTAATGATGCTTTTTTTTTTTTTTTATAAAAGAGGATTTTGTATTCTTAAGAGACATTCTGCAATTCTGTTTTTGACACAGCAAGAGGAAAGTGTAGATCTGATATTAGAACCCATATTAACATGCAAAGTATCTCACAAGCTTAGCATTAATCAGACGGTTTGTATTACTGCAACTTTTTATATCTCTGTAAAGTATTCGGAGATGTATTTAAAAATAAGATGTTATTGTATGAAGACATATTCTGCAAGGTTTTTGATAACGTTTCTCTGGTCTGGCGCACGCTTTTTCAGGTGCATGTCCTGTTCCATTACATATCAAAAGGATCTCTATTGGATTAGGAAGGCCACTGAATCCATTGTAATATTTAGGAAACCAGCATGAGGTACCTTCTGCAGAAGTATTGTCATCCTGGAATCAAAAAAGAAAGTCACTATTCCACCACCACCTCTGGCTCTGTGTAGCAATAACGAATTAGAATCCTAGCATCTGTGTGTAATATATCTCAAATATGACAGTTTTTGTTCTGCCATGGTTGCCAGCTATGGTTATTTCGATTACGACAGCCTTCCTGTCAGCTTGAGCAAGATTGGCATCTTTCCTCTGACGTCTTATCAACACGGTGTCTGCGCCTGAAGAGCTGCCATTTACTGAGTTGCGTTTGTTTTTATGGACCATTCTGTGTTGTTTCCTAAGATCCTAATTCCCCAAATTAACTGAAGCGCTTGAGCAGGTAACGTGGTGGGAGGCTCTGAAAATAAAGGGCAAATATTTAAACCAAATATAAAACTACACATTGGGGAAGGTGGTAGCTCAGTGGTTAAGGCATTGGGCCCTGGACCAAAATGTCACAGGTTCAAGTCCCAGCCAAGATGCCACTAGTGGGCTCTTGAGCAAGGCCCATAGCCCCAGCCATTTGGGTTACACAAGCCAGTGCATTGATAAACGGGAAGAGTTGCATTCGGAAGCATAATTCGGAAGTATATCCAGTGTTTCTCAAATGGCGCGATGCCAGGAGGGGGAGGGTGCGTGTAACCCCTGGGAATGTTCTTTCTTGCCGTACCAGAATAAAGTATAATCGCACAGCGGCTCTGACAGTGTCGGAGTATGCGCAGTGACGGAAAAATATACCGAACCGCATGTAGAGCTTGACCCCAAATGACGACACCACCCCTTCAAGAAACACTCACACACAGCAAATCCTGCCACCCCACCTCAGCCCTGTCAGCTGATCTCGACACGACATGCTCAACCCAACTACGAAACCTTGTTTTCTGTTACGCCACCCTATTTTCTGTTGTGCCCTGTCAACAACTTGACAAACACGGTATGGGGGGGGGGGGGGGGGTGAAAGGTGAAACAACTTCTTCCTAGGGGGCATAAGAGAAAAAAATTTGCTAACATGCAGACCATCCGCTGGTGAGAACGGTAGAACGAAGGAAAAAAAACAACAAAAAATACAACTACACGTTGTATTTACACCTTCCATTGTCCCTAGGTGTATAAACTGGGTGTACACTGTAGGTGTAGAAGTGTATAGGCCGGAGTCCTGTATGGTATAAGTCTCATCTTGTGCTACAGGTTTCTCACCCAGAGTGGGAAAAATCGGCTGGAAGTCTGGTTAAGAGTATGAGTAGAATTTTTTTTCCTCTACATTAATATAGTGTTTGAAAATCACCATCCTGTGAGAACCTCACCCAACAACCAAAAGTTCAGAGAGCGTCACCCTTAAATCTTTGATAGGTGACTAGGGAGGATTTCCAACACCCCCAGGCAGTGGGATTAAAATGAAGCCTCTCATCGTCATGAGTCTGAGACGATGATATGACGTATCTGTGGAGTGAAGGAGTGAGACGAGACATGTTAGTGCCAGTCGCTAATCTGAGTGTTGTGCGTTGTCACTAATATCATACACACACACACACACACACACACCCCTTACAGCCAGAATGTGAATACTGAGTTTTTGTATTGTATTGTTAGTGCCTTGACTGATATTAAAGCTTCAGACTAAAGACTTCAGCCTTTTCTGAAATGATTTTGCTCTCTCCGTCACTTGCACATAGCCTTGTTGTCGCCAGAATTTGATTTACTTAGCCGTAGCACGTATACACAGTGTAATAATTAATTAATAGATGTTTTGAGGTGTGTAGTAGAGACCCAGAGGTGTGGGATCAACATGGTACTGTAGATATACTTGAGATATACGTTCTAATATTCTGTGACATATCTGGTGTGACTTATAAAGCATTTAACTTTACTAACGTACCATTTGTGTATTGGGATAACTTGTTACAGTTCTGAATGTGTTATTGTTGCAGACATTACAGTTTTATCACAGAGAACAGAGTGCTATCTGAAAATCAAGTGGTGGGAAAATGCCCTTATAGAAAATCAGTTCATTGCCCCACCAAAAAGCTGGAATATGCCAAGAAAGAATCTCACTGTGCTGTCATGTAAATGGAATCTATTATTTTTTACACCAGCCAATAGGGAGTAATACATATTCCTGGTTTCCTTACTGGTCATATGCTACCAAAATGCAGGAAAAGCAGCATATCATTAATAAGGCCACTGTGGGACAACTTTTGTGGAAAGGTTGTATCTTCATTGCGTGTGTTCTGAAAGCATATATCAGCCCTTATTGTTCAGCTGTAAACTTATTTTGCCTGCTAAACAGAAATGTTATCACTCACTGATGTTACGATCTTTCCTGGTCCAGTTCACGACACATTCCAGTTCAGTAGTTCAACCTTCTTCGGTGCTAATATGATAGTAGGGAGTATATTTATGGAGCTTGTCTTGAAAGCACCAGGCATGAAGGACTTATCAGTACCACACACGGGTCTTTCAGGTAGTAATTAATAGCAAGCAACAAAGACTCTATATTGGAATGTAAACGTAGATATCATACAATGCATATTCAATACATTCTGATGCATATTTGATTTGACTGCAGGTATTTTAAAGGTAACTCCAAATGAACCTGAATTTTAGTCAAATTAATTAACGAATGAACATGTTGATCCGGTTGTGGTTATACTGTGAAGCAAGTATGCTCCATATCGTGTTATAAAACATGTCAAAATCATGTTATCATGTTATGCTCTTCTGGCCAATCAGAAATTAGAATTCAACATCATTATGTTATGAACAAAAAGCCAACTGTTGGTTATCCGTTGGGGATCATAATATTTAAACTGTGCTTTGTATCATTTTTTCATCCACGTGATCTCGGTGCAGAAGTCTGAGTTAAAGTGCTGAAAATTCGTATTCCCTGTCAGCGGCGCAATGAATTATTTTAACACCGAGCCCCATTAGAGACCTCATAGCAGACCCGATATTTCAGGCATGTTCATGAAATATCCACTTAAGCAAATGAATGCGGTGTTCGGAGATGATATTAAAAATGTAACGGAACAATTTATTTGAATTTTACTTGAATTTATTTACTTGAATTTATTTTGCTATTTACACTGCTGTGCTTTCAAATGTCTAAAGACATTGTCAAGTAATTAGTCTGTATGTATATAATTAATATAGAATATATGCAAAGTACCATTTACTTTAATACAAATAGAAAGGTATTAGCTACTAGACTAATTTCTATTGTAAAAAAATAGAATGCATTTATATACACAGTTGCTGTAAAAAAAAAATGTGTTAAAATTTAGCACGTTATTGTTAAATGACTAGAAGTTACTGTGCAGATCCCTCAGGGTGATCCGTATTCGCAAATACATGTAAAGTACAAGGTAATGGATGAATTGACCAATCAGCACTTTCCTTGATGTTGATTGGTTTCAGGCCGTTTGTATTAACATATAGAGTTCTGTCATTGACCGGGTGAAAGAGATGAGAAGTTCTAGGGGTGTAAACGCATGTATTTTTGGAGTACTTACTAAAGTTTTTGCTCAAGTCTATCAAGTTTATAATCTTTTTTTTTTTTTTTTTTTTTTTAACCAGTGTCTCATTTCTTCCTGAAAATTCACAAATTCATAACTCGGCTCGGAGAAAACATATGAGCATTCGCTAACCGCGATGGCTCCAGGTGATACTATTTCAGACTCCATTAATGACGTGACGCTGCTGCAGGTGTTACAAAAGGAACAGATGAAGAGCTTAGCTATGAGCCCTATGAAAACTCTAGGAAATGCTTATTGATGGCAGGCCCCAGGCTGGCAGTGGGAGTATTAATTTATGTAGCAAGTTATAAAGCCATGAAAACTGTGGTGCACATGAATCATTTATGTGTTCAGAAGAAGACACACATCCTTATAAACACTCAGCAGTCTGTCAGCACAGCAGTCCCGAAAGGTTTCACTTGGTATTTATCCGCGTTCTTATAATATGTCGAGTCGGCTACAGTATATTGCCAAAAATATGTGGACACCAGACCGTCACATCCGCACGTGCTTTTTCAACATTGACATTTAATCCCATGTTTTTAAGGAACCTTCTGTATGAGTGTTTGTTTGTTTTTTTTGTTTTTTGACGTTTTACATTTTTCCCTTCTGTGCCTGGGCCTTTAAATGGCATGGTCCTTTATTGAATTTTGAAGTGGTGCAGGAGCTCCACACATTGAGCTGTGGATTTCCTCTGGCTTTGATCTTCCATCAGTAAAATATGTCTGTGGATAGAGTGCAGTGTCAGATCACTTTTAGTGTCTGTTACTTGATTTGGAGGCAAAAAAAATATGGCGTATTGATTGTTCGTGGTAGCGCACAAGCTTTTGTGGTGTGGCATCTGGACTCGGTACATAACAATGATCATAATAATTATATTCATTCATTAATTCATTCATCTTCTATCTTTTTACCTACTAAACCGCTTTATCCGATCTTCCCTCGGGTCACGGGGAGTCTGTACCTATCTCAGGCGTCTATGGGCATTAAGGCAGGATACACCCTGGATGGAATGCCAACCCATCGCAGGGCACACACACTCACACACACGCACATTCATACCATGGGGCACAATTTTTAACAAGGTGCCAATCAACCTACCGTGCATGTTTTTGGACCGGGAGGAAACCGGAGAACCCGGAGAAAAACCTCCTGAGACACGGGGAGAACATGCAAACTCCACACACACATGGCCAAGATGGGAATCGAACCAATAATTATATTATTATTATTATTATTATATATATTATTATTATTATTATTATTATTATTATTATTATATAATTGTTATATAATATAATATTGTTATTTAATTCAATATTATTATTGTTATTATTTGTATTATTATTATTATTATTATTATTATTATTATTATTATTATATAGACCAAATTTTAAAAACTCTAGTTTTCCATGTATATGTGATGTGTCCTGTTTGTGTCGTTCACTTGCCAGATGATGGGCCGTACTCCAAAGGCAACAAGGAATCTACAGGGCCTGACAGTTCCCTTATCTCCAGAAGACAGAGCATCCCAGGTACAAACTCTCTCTCTCTCTCTCTCTCTCTCTCTCTCTCTCTTTTTCTCTTTTCCTCTCTCTCTTTCTTTCTCTCGTTCTAACACATACACACTTTGTCTCTTTCTCTTCCTTTCGATAATTCTAATAAGTATAGTGTGTGTTTGTGTGTATACAGTGTTGGAGAGTAACTAGTTACATGTTTCGTCATTTAATTACAATGTAAAGTTAACAGCAATCCATTACAGTTACTGCGGAAAAAAATTGTAATTAAATTAGTTACTTATGAAAATGTTAAATAGGGTTACATCTGAACAATTTCTATTGCAGCGATTCTCAAATAGTGCAGTGTGATGCCGGGAGTGGGGGGGGGGGTGTTGTTGGCGCATGTAACCCCTGGGAAAGTGCTTATTCTGGCTTATTCTATTCAAGAAAAGTATAATCGCACAACCCCCACCCCGTCAACAATCTGATTCTGATGCAATAGAACTTCGAACAATAGAACCTATATCTTATGAGAGGTGGACAATTTTTTCCCTTACACTGTTAACTTAAAGCGCCACCTAGTGGACGAATGAAAGTTACCAAAAAAATAATCAAATGTGATCAGTTACTTTACTTTTATAAATTAATTGAAAAGTTGCACTACTTATTACATTTTGAACAGGGTCGTTTGTAATCTATCATTCCCGAAGACACTGTGTGTATATCCCTTCTGTACCTTTTAAGCGTAATTTGTTTACAGAATTCAGTCGGCAGACCCATTTTTGGTTGTTTGTCCGATGTAGTGAAGTTTTGTGGACCTCACATTCACATAGTTGCAAAGGTTCTTGAACCGCTTTAATAATTTTTATTCTGATAGGGATGAATTTTGATGAGTAGCATAAAAAATCTCTCTTTGTGCTTTTTTTTTTCCCCCTTCCCGCCTCTAATACTCTGATGATTTGGTGCTATTGCTGCCCTGTTTCTTTCTTTCTTTTGATCTTCGAGGACATGTTTATCCGTAATGCCGCGAGGATTTAAGCGCTGCTTCCTGCCGCGATGGTTTAGTCGCTCGTTTGAGGTCCTGAGCTTTCGAGATTTAATGCATACCACTGGTGATTTACTTACAGCATTTCCCCTAGGTTTTTATTTATTTTTATTTTATTTTATTTTTTTTTGTCTGTCTGAGTCACAGTCCTGGTTTAAAGAGTGCAGGGACTTTTTTTTTCTTCCCCGGTAGAAGAAGAAGAACATAAGCAGACATATTTCAGCTGAATGCCAGACCAGCCCAATTACACGAGCAGTTGACCATCTTGTCATAATTGGATTCGCTGAGTCGACGGTAAAAACCAAATGGGTTTTAAATTGCTTTGCCTCGATTTTATTTTATAGAACGGACAATAAAATGCACTTGTATAATAGGATAATGAAAAGAAGACACCATTTTGGTTCATTTTGTTCAGATCCAGCTTTATCTGGCATAACCAGTGCATTTTACAAACGGCGACTATTAAATTGACTGCAGAGAGACACGGAGCCTCTGGAATCACTGGAATCTTAAGGAAGATATTTGATTAAATGCTTTTCAGTGCATTAAAAAAGTTTGGCAGCAATAAATATTTAAGGCAACATTAGACTTAATGGTTTTTAGCTGGAGTGTTAATGGGTGCAGACACCTCGGTTCTCTTTCCTGGTCTGAGGAAAGTCTAATATTAATATTTAAAGCTTGGTGACGTGAGCGTGCAAGCACATTGCACATTAATGGCTTTTTTTTTTTGTTTGAAGAGCTGTTTATTCTGGGGTTATACACACGAGCACATTTTCCCCTCCAAGCTTTTGCAAAACAACCGTTCAATATTTGCCGTTTAATCAATTGTTTATTTTAATTATTGTCAAAAGCAAGGGCTGGGATTAGGGTCTGTGGTTTATCATGTCTAGGAATATTGAGTGTCTTTACTAAGACAACATGAGTTCTATGGGAATGCTGCTCGGAAGAGTTATTGCCGCTTTAATCGCGCATAATTAGTTGTAATTGGGTTTTGCAGATTGACCAGGAAGATCAAGCGCATCTTTAATAGAGCACGCGGATAATTAAAATCTTCCTCTCATGCTGGTATCTCTCTTGTTTTGGCAGTGCTACTGCTACAAATCCATTATTGCTTATAATTCCCAGCATATGAACTGTTAAGAAAACAGCCCGTAGTTTCAAGGGATGAGAGTTTGCGCCGGTGAAGTGCTTCTTGCCTTCAACGCCCGATGGAAAGGTGTTTTGAATCTATATTATTTTCAATGTTAATATTTTTTCATTCATAAACAGTGTTGGGAAGGTTACTTTGGAAATGTAATAGATCACAGATTGCAAATGACCCTATTCAATGACTTTATAAAAGTGAATAACTGATTACTTTTTGAACACTTTCATTCATCCACTAGGTGGCTCTTTTTGTCTTGACATTATAAGGGAAAAAAATGTCAAACGTTTGGGACACTTTTCTCGTTACCCTGAGACTGAGAGCACCCCTGCCACCCTCTGTATTGGACGTGCGATTGTACTTTATTCCAGCAAAGCAGAAAAGCGCATTCCCCGCAGTAAAAATCAGAAACATTCCTTCTGACAGCTCTTTATGAACACAAGCTTTAAATAAGAGCACAGTTCAGATATTTATCCACTGCGGTAAAAGTGGGATTTCATTATAAGTAGCCCACATGAATACAAGGGAGTAAAAGGTTAATGACTGCCTGCTACCACAGTGCATGAATGCACTTGCACACATCGGTGGCAATTGTATACGGGGGGGGGGGGGGGGGGCATTATTATTGTTATTATTGTGTTGTTGATTTTGGGTCTTTGGCTCGGGCTGCGTGTTTGGCTCTTGTGTTTTTGGGCAGAAGAGCTGCGGGGGGTGACGCTCGTGGAGCTGATCAAGAAGGAGGGCAGCACACTAGGCCTCACCATCTCCGGAGGGACAGACAAGGATGGCAAACCTCGCGTCTCCAACCTCAGACCAGGAGGCCTTGCTGCTAGGTGGTGTGCACCCACCGACACACATGAACACACGACAAAATGAAAAATGTAAAAACCTTAAGCGATTCTAATCCTGGCATGATGTACTGGTAAGGTGCCAGTAGGCTGCTAACAGTATAATTTTTTCCCCCCCTGCTATTTTTGGGCCCACTAAAGGAAAGCATTTCTATTGGCGTGGGTCATGTGACACAGGAGCTAAGGTGTTTTTTTTTCCACAAGATACAGTCAACACAAGAAAGAGTATTTTCTTAACCTTAAAAGAAATGTGTATGCAGTCCTCTTTATATTCATCCCCATTTTTACTTGTCCCATGTATCTCTACTCGCATTCATATCTGTTAATAAAACCCATCTGTTTATACTCCTCTCTTTCAATATTATTCCTTAGTGTTAATCCATGTCTAATATTACTTGTTTCTATCTGTCCTTTCCTTTTCCACCTTTATGTACACATGTCCCTGTCTATTTATATTACTGCTGTCAAAGTTAGCTGGTTATTATTAACGCGCCAATGCAAATCCACAAATGTTATTAATGGCCGATTAACGCAGTGTGCATTACTATGTGAGTGATCTGCGCCTTCACTCTGTGTTGTGTTGGCGAATGAACGAAACCCAGACAACTAAAGAGAACTAATGAATAAAGAAACTTCAGTGCATCCACTCACGCTTCCTAAATTTCCCCGAATTACACCTGCGCATTCACAACAAGTACGAGCTCCACACCATATTAGCGTATATTACCGTATGGAACCATATGCGTCGCATTCCCAAATCCGTATTACGGAAGCGCGTTTTTCTTGTGTGAATGCAATGCGCTTCTTTATAACCTAAACGTATCACCAGTTTATATGGAAAGCAACCGGAACAGAATTCTTAAAGGAGCCACGTCCCATATTTTACAATTAAAACAACCACTAAAAAAGTAACACCGAAATTAACAAGAAATGTATTCATAGATTAACAAAAAAATAAGAATTATTTCCAGAGTGAAATAAATGTGGGGGCACGGTGGCTTAGTGGTTAGCACGTTCGCCTCACACCGCCAAGGTCCGGGTTCGATTCCCGTCTCGGCCATGTGTGTGTGTGGTTTGCATGTTCTCCCCGTGCCTCAGGGGGGTTTTCTCCGGGTTCTACAGTTTTCCCTCGGTCCAAAAAACATGCACGGTAGGTTGATTGACACCTTGGAGAAATTGTCCCTAGTGTGTGAATGTGTGTGTGTGTGTGTGTGCGCCCTGTGTTGGGTTGGCATTCCATCCAGGGTGTATCCTGCCTTAATGCCCATAGACTCCCCGTGACCCGGGAAGATCGGATATAGTGGTAAAAGATGAATGAATGAATGAATGAAATAAATGTTAATAAATAATCATATTAAAGGGAGAGCGTTTGAGAGAAATTGATATAATTGTAACGTGCGTTAAAATTATTCGTTGAAGAATTAGAAACATGAAAAGTGTTCATTTGAAAACGTGATTGATGTGCAATTAATTACGAGTTTACTCACGGCAATCGTGCGATTAATCGCAATGATATATTTTAACCTATGTGCCTACACTCATCCCTTTCTGTGTACACACTTCCCTATCTGCCTACACACCTCCCTGTCTGTGTACACACATCCCTATCTGTCTGCACACATCTACATTCATCCGGATGCACTCCTTCCCGGATGTCTATAGTCATGTATTTCTTCCTACTCTGATCCCTTTCTGCATGTATTACTCCCAGTATATCTATAGTCACACATTTCTTCCTACACTCGTCTCTTTCTACATGTTCTCATTCCTGTACTGCATGTCTATAGTCCTGTTTGTCCCTACACTCGTCCTTTTCTGCGTGTATGTTTACACTACAATGTGTTTATGGTCATACCTGCCTGTGTACATACATACCAACTGCCTATAAGAACTGTACACATCCAGAGAAAGAGTGAGAGAATAGCCTTTAGTTGTCACATATACAGCACAGTGAAATTCTTTTCTTCACATATCCCAGCTTGTTGTTGGTAGCTGGGGTCAGAGCGCAGGGTCAGCCCTGGAGCACAGAGGGTTAAGGGTTTTGCTCAAAGACCCAAGGGCGGCATCTTGGTGATACCAGGGCTCGAACCCCAACCTTCCGATCAGCAGCCCAGCGCCTTAGATCACTGAGCTACACCCTTCCCGTAGCCGATGCTACCTTTAAATGCCATTGCTCAACGAAATAGAAACAAAATAGAAATGTGTGCAATAACAACGTTACCTCAATGTTGTACTTCTCTGTGCAATAATTACTTTGTTTATTTACTTCTCTTATAAAATGTGCAATAACCTTCATTACATTACTTTTTCTTTCCACCCTACATTTAAAAAATTTGCAATTCGGGCGCCATAACATATTCCTTGTAAGTGCAAACCTACTTGGCAATAAAGCTCATTCTGATAAAAACATACAATGTCCATACTTGTCCCAAGAATTATTCCCATGGGAATATTTAACAATATATTTCTTCCGTGTAGGTAAATAACGGATAGTGATGGATCAGGTTTAAAATCAGGTAAAGCTCCTAATGCAGGGGTGGGCAATCCTTTTTTTCCAAAGGGCCACATGAGAAACCGGAGCCGTGTTCGAGGGCCGAACCAACAATAACCTGAGACGAGGTTTATCTATGTTCTGTACTCATTTTCTCCACCCTGTAAAGAGCGGTAAATGATGTCATTTTCATTATGCTTCCGGTAATCAAAAGAAAAAGGATATTCTCTTACAATAAAAGATGTGGGCCGAGTCAAAAATGCAACTCAGAAACAGGAAAACAATAAATACAAGTTTATTTTTAAAACACACTCAGAAAAGTTGTTTTGCAAGTATTTTGCAAGTAAGTAATTATGGCTTTTCGCTTAAACTCATTTTTTTTCGCTTAAACTAAATACATTTTGCAGTCGGTGCGCTGTTAAAATGCACCGTTCAGTATCAAACTTTAGTTTTTCCTCATGAATTGAGATTTTAAGGGTTTGTAAATATGCATACGCACCTGTTCACCTGCGCATGCGTCCGGACAGAAATAAAATACTTAAATAAAAATAAAAGCAGGGGCACGGTGGCTTAGTGGTTATCACGTTCGCCTCACACCGCCAGGGTCCGGGTTCGATTCCCGTCTCGGCCATGTGTGTGTGGAGTTTGCATGTTCTCCCGTGCCTCCGGGGGGTTTTTCTCCGGGTTCTCCGGTTTCCTCCCCCCGGTCCAAAAACATGCACGGTAGGTTGATTGGCACCTTGGAAAATTGTCCCTAGTGTATGAATGTGTGTGTGTGTGTGTGCGTGTGCCCTGCGATGGGTTGGCATTCCATCCAGGGTGTATCCTGCCTTAATGCCCATAGACGCCTGAGATAGACACAGACTCCCCATGACCCCAGGGAAGATCGGATATAGCGGTAGAAGATGAATAAATGAATGAATGAATGAAAAATAAAAGCAGCCCAGCGCTCATGGTGTACACCAGTTAGTGGCGTTTGGAAAGCGTCACTATTATTTTTGCATTTATTATTTGCACGGTAATAGAACGGTACTAGAACGGAAACATACCACTACTATAATAAAGTTATCACTTCTCCATACTCAGCATCATGATTAGCATTGAAATAGCTTTCTGAGTGAAGTAAATGAAACAGAATTGAATTCAATGCTAAGTCTTATGTTATTACACCCCATATCAGGAATAAAGAAAGTTAATTGCTCACACGTTTTGAAGACGCATCATTACGCGAGGTGCGAATAAACAATGATCGCTTGTCTAATTAGCATCTAAATGAGCACATGTTTACGTCCTCTAACTTATTCAACATCCGATAAACACTTCTCACTTTCCTGCTTTTGGAAAATGACAATATCTGATCTCAAAAACCCTCTTAACTAAATGACAGATGAGCAGATTTCTTTATGCTGTATTATCTACAATAATGAATCAAATCCTACACAAACTGTGTTACAGGAGTGACCAGCTGAACGTGGGCGACTATATAAAGTCGGTGAACGGCATCAATCTGACGAAGCTGCGTCACGATGAGATCATCAGCCTCCTGAAGAACGTGGGCGAGCGCGTTGTGCTGGAAGTGGAGTATGAGCTGCCTCCAGCCGGTAGGAAGTTGAGTATAGTGTCTTTGCTTGTCATGTGGCATTGCACATTGTCTTCCTATGCCTCCATTCTAAGTACGAAATGCTGTGCGTCTTGGGGTTAATAAGGAGATGTGTATTAGTAATTATATCTTTATTGTAATTATAAAACATTCAACAAATAATTTATTCTATTTAATTTTTCTGTATACATTGCATGACAGTGCTATGACTGAATGATGGGTTCATCAAGAGTTCACCTTTACACATTTCTTTTATTATTATTTTAGCCAACCAGGCAATACATTAAAGTTTTCTCTTTTTTTTTTTTAGTTATAAAATGATGTTAGTCTAAGTAATGAAACAGATTGCCTGAAATTCATCATTCATTCATCTTCTACCGCTTTATCCGATCTTCCCTCGAGTCACGGGGAACCTGTGCCTATCTCAGGCGTCTATTAAGGCAGGACAAACCCCGGATGGAATGCCAACCCATCGCAGGGCACACGCACACGCACACATTCACACACACATTCATACACTAGGGACAATTTTCCAAGGTTCCAATCAACCTACCGTGCATGTTTTTGGACCGGGAGGAAACCGGACAACCCAGAGAAAAACCCCCTGAGACACACTCATGCAAACTCCACACACACATGGCCGAGACGGGAATTGAACCCGGATCCTGGAGGTGTGAGGCGAACGTGCTAACCACTAAGCCACCGTTTCCCCTGCTTGAAATTTTCTTCATAAATATTTTTTCGAAATTTTCACAATTTTTATTTGTCAGAGTTGTTTTTTTTTTTCTGAAATTCTAGCACTTATTAGTTCGTATCTAGTTATTAGTTCTAACTGCAAGAAAAAGCATTAGTTTATATTAGTCTGCTTGTCCATGTTATTGATTCCATACTAATAATTAAATGATTAAACTCTACAATCAGGGGCACGGTGGCTTAGTGGTTAGCACGTTCGCCTCACACCGCCAGGGGATCCGGGTTCGATTCCCGTCTCGGCCATGTGTGTGTGGAGTTTGCATGTTCTCCCCCTTCATTTTCCCCCGTGTCCTCAGGGGTTTTTTTCTCCGGGTTCTCCGGTTTCCTCCCCCGGTCCAAAAACATGCACGGTAGGTTGATTGGCACCTTGGAAAAAATTGTCCCTAGTGTATGAATGTGTGTGTGTGAATGTGAGTGTGTGCCCTGCGATGGGTTGGCATTCCATCCAGGGTGTATCCTGCCTTAATGCCCATAGACGCCTGAGATAGGCACAGGCTCCCCGTGACCCGAGAAGATCGGATATAGCGGTAGAAGATGAATGAATGAATGAATGAATGAACTCTACAATCACATTACAAACTTGTTATTGATATTATTATTATTATTATTATTATTATTATTATTATTATTATCATCATCATCATTAAATAGACAAAGAAGTGGAAATGTGTGTGTATATATATATATATATATATATATATATATATATATATATATATATATATATATATATATATATATATTATATAATATATATAATGACACCAATTTCAGCTATCTCAGGCTTTTAGTACAAGTTCTGTATAATGAATGTTGAGTGATGTACAGTGTTGAGTCATCATTTTCTTAAATCACAGCTCCAGCAAAAGGCAAATAATAGGTTTATATATCAATGTGCTTGTTCTAATATGTTATTAACAACTCATTCACACAGAAGTCTATTGAGGCTTTCAACATAATATAAACCAATATTAATAAGTAGCTTTTGAGCACGCTGTTATTAACAAAGAAAAAAAAACATGTTGACAGCAGTTCGAAAAGAAAGTTTTTGTGGTTTTCCTGTAACATTAAAATCATTTTTTTGTTTTATTACTTCAAGCTAGAAATAGAAGTGATTAAGGAACAACAGTATGAAACTAAAGATTGGTAAAATAGTAGTATAGACAAGTGTAATGAAATGAATGTATATGTATATATATATATATATATATATATATATATATATATATATATATATATATATATATATATATATATATATATATGCATTAAATTATAGATGTATTTTATTTGATTTTATTTGACCAAAAAAAAAGATCCCACACTCCAAATCTTTTAAAAATACATCTGTTGTGCCAAAAGAAAAGAGTTCAGTTCTACTAAAGCATCAAAACTGTATGCAAATTAGGGCATGTTTTTCTTTTAAATCTCTGTAGTGAGCGCTCAGCTACAGATTCTGTCCATTCATCATCCATCACTACATGGGCTATAAAAGCAAGCGAGTTTCTTTAATAAATTGTTCCGCATGTGGTTGTTTACCTGGTGCCCTTTTCAGGACGTGTTTAAATTTTGCGATCGTAATTCTGAAAGGCCTTTCCATGGGCCATCGCATGTCTGGCAGATGTATTAAGCATTTTATATGCTCAGTGACATTGGCTGACCTTCCTGTTTGTGTTGGTTTATTTACCGAATTGTCTGGCAGGCTGGTCACCCGGCCCTGTAAAACGTGATAAATTAACGAACAAGGCGTGCTGGCGTTCTGTTTTCTTTCTTTCTTTTTTTCAGCACCAGACAGCACCTCAGGTGTTATATCGAAGACAATCGAGATTTGTTTACACAAGGAAGGCAATAGTTTTGGCTTGGTAATACGGGGTAAGTGCACACACTTTTGAGGTTTATTAGAGTTAAACCTATAATTGCCGGCAAAAACAATGGTCTTATTTTGATAAAGGCTGTAATAAGGCAATATTTCAGTTCATTCTTTTATGTTCTATAAAGGAGGCTCTCATGAAGACTGGCACAAGACTCGTCCACTAGTAGTGACGTACGTTCGGCCCGGAGGTCCTGCTGACAGGTAATGCTTAAAACAAACATGTATCTTTTAACCTGTTTAAAAAGGGTTGTAATTCATGGCGTAATAGATTTTAATTTTAACACTGGGCAACAAAAATCCTATATTCATACGCACATAGTAAATAATTGTTAGGGAAAATATATACAGAAGTCACAATATTTTAA
The DNA here is from genome assembly GCA_030449085.1 of Kryptopterus vitreolus. Classification (NCBI taxonomy): domain Eukaryota; kingdom Metazoa; phylum Chordata; class Actinopteri; order Siluriformes; family Siluridae; genus Kryptopterus; species Kryptopterus vitreolus. The sequence continues at coordinate 16,640,027 of JACRUU010000013.1, forward strand.
TGAAAAGATGTTAGCAGGTTCGAGTATACATTTTCTAATGTTTCGCTTCAGTTTTGATCTGTTCCTTACAGCACATTCTATTCTATTCCCTTTGATTCCTGATGCATATGCAGTTTCATATCCTGGGGTCATTCATATCTTGTTCATGTCCAAAAGTCTTCCTTTTCTCCCAAGATTCAGATTTTCTGGCTTCAGCACCACTTATACAGTGTCAAGAGAAGCTTTATGATTTCATAATGCACCAAACTCTGTGCTTTGTGTTTGGTGTACTTGGGATTGCCCTAGCCGTCTTTCTTTAAAAATATTGAGTTGATTTGGGTCAGATTGAAGGGCATGTTCCTGCTGTGCCCTAAGGGGATTTTGCCTATAAAAAAAAAGCTCTGGACCTAAAGGTCGCAGATTCAAATCCCAGCACCACCAAGATGCCACTAGTGGGCCCTTGAGCATGGCCCTTAACCCTCAACTGCTCATTCGTAAGTCGCTCTAGTTAAGGACGTCTGCCAAATGCTTCATATTAACAAATCTGCCAAATGCTGTATGTACATTTTCATAACATTTAACATGTAAAGCACAGGTTTTAATCGATTCAGGTTATTATTCTATTCTATTATTAACTTACAGGCTGTTAATGCACTAATTAAACCATGATCTTGACTTTCAAAGCGTCAGATATACTGTATATTCTGTATATGAAGCAATTCAACATTTCACTTTTGCTTAAAGGAAAATTAAATTTTCCTTCAGATTTTCCTTCAGGCATAGCAACATGTTTATATATGTATGTAATTTAGTTTAATGATAAAATATTTAAAGTTATAAAGTAAAAAATAAATTAGGTTAGCTACAACGCGGAAAGCCGTATCGCCTTCAGCCTATCCTTCTTTGCTGTTGGTTACTTTTCCACCTGCTTTATTTGAATTACATTGCAGGCATTGGCAGACTCCTTCCTCCCAGATTTCTCAGAATATTCCAAACATTATCTTCATTATTTAAATGTGTACAGTAATGTATTTTGTATTGTATTAATAATGATAACATTGTGTCTGATTATTTATGGTTTTGTTTGAGGGTCCGGACTAGACAACTAGCTATAGGAACACACATCCAACATAGAGAACCAAGGTGTAGTTTCTATTTTATGCAGTATATTCTGAATGTGTGGTGTGGTATAAGCATAGTAAAGGTAGGTTATAGTGTCAGTGATTTGACCTGATCTTTCAGAAGATTCAGTTCACTTGTATTGAGTTTAATACTGTAGATTAATACTTTTACAGTGTATATGTTGCAGATGGTGCATAGGTATAGATGAGATTTACCCAGGTTGAATTTAAACTACTGAAATGACTACAGATTACAAATGATCCTATTCAAAATGTGGAGTATTCCAATATTCAAAAACTGTAGATAGTGTAACTTTTCAATGACTATAAAAGTAAAGTAACTGATTACTTTTGGATTGTTTTCATTTGTCCACTAGGTGGCGCTTTAAGTTAACATTCTAAGAACCCGCAAAAACCTTTTTTTTTTATATATACATATTTTTCGAAATGACACTGCAGCAGATTGTCATCATTCACATCAAAATCTCATTTCAGTTGAAAATCATGCCGTCATCTAAAACCCTGATTTTACATGAAATTGTTCAGATGAAACCCTATTTGTACTCTTTAACATTTTCATAAGTATCTGTCATTTAATTACACATTTCTTTCTCAGTAACCGTAACGAATTAGCGTTACATTTATTTTGTAATACAATTATGTAACATGTCACTAGTTACTCCCCAACACTGGTTATAACTTAGCTTTATGTAGTATCCTACTCACGCCAACAGTTACTTCATCATTAGGCGTAGACTAACGAAGCATTGTTTCCATGTGGCTTGATGTCTTTATGCAGGGAGGGCACGTTGAAGGCGGGTGATCGGCTCCTCAGTGTCGATGGCATGCCCCTACATAATGCCAGCCATAGCGAATCCCTTACGTTGTTGGCACAGTGTGGCCAGGAAGCCATCTTCCAAACTGAATATGACGTGACTATTATGGGTGAGTGGAAACATGGCACTTTCTCATCTTGACAAACCCAAAGATCAACCTTATAACGGCCCGTCACACTCGTTATTCTATATATTTGTTCCATATTATAAAACATTATGTATAGTGTCTGTGTTTTTTGATCCATATAATTTTTATAGATTCAGTAACAAATGCCTCAGGCCCACTCTTGGTGGAAATAGCAAAGTCTCCTGGAGCGAGTTTGGGCATCACGTTAACCTCTGCCACATACAGGAACAAACCGGTTATCATCATCGACAAGATTAAAGCTGCCAGTGTGGTGGACAGGTAATCATTTTTGCCATCCCGTTCCTTTTTTTCAAATTTAAAATAACGTTTATGTTTTTTGTCCATCATGTGGCAGTGACAAGCCTGCTTGTATAATCAGTATGCTATTCATTAGGGACAGCTCCTGTTCGCAGCAGGGCTCATAACATAGCCAAGCAAAAGACTAGGGAACATAGCCAAGCAATACTAGGGAACCTGTAAAACTTGTAGAAGCATATACTTAATATATATTGCATTATATTGCATATACTGCAATATAATGCAATAAAAGAATGCAAAATGCATGCAGTATAAATAAAAAATAAAACTGAGCACAGAACAGGTGAGTACAATAAAGGAATATATCAGGACAGGGACAGAAAAAAAAGATTAAAATACAAGCCAGTCTAGTAGGTATTACATTTCTTAACAACAAGGCAAGAAGTCAGGGAATTAAGAAGAATTAAAAAAGATTCTGTTGCATTTTGAGTAAATTTGGCTTTTTATAGAAAGGCAATGGTGTTACATTCCTGTGTTGATGAGTTTCGAGCTGCTGATGAGAAGAAAGACGTATTGAATTTCAATTTTTTTTTAAAATAGCGTTTCCTTAAATACTTCATTGTATCAATGGTAAACAAGCAAATGCTTTCATTCCTATACATTTCCTGCTCATGATTTGTTGGAGACCATTATATTGACCATTATATTTCTCCTTTTATTCATATACAAAGCTATTCATTTCCTTTACAGATCAGGCGCCTTACATGTAGGTGATCATATCCTCACCATAGATGGAACAAGTACAGAGCATTGCACTGTGTTGGAGGCCACTCAGTTGTTAGCCAGCACCTCGGATGTGGCCAAGCTGGAGATCCTGCCTGCTCATCACATGCGATTGACCAGTAAAGCTCAGGACACTGGTGAGTGACCTCCGGGAGAACTTGAGCGATCTTGTGCCTCCTTTGTCTCTTTTCTTTTTTTTTTTTACTTACAATTACCTTCTTCCATGTTCACACGGAGACCTACGGTACCATTTAGAATTCACACCCACCGTTCTCCTCTCTGTTTACTGACCTAATCCTGAGCATATCATTCTTTACGGCAGCTTGTGATGATGCTTTTAATCAGCTGTGATTATTGGCTTCAGGGTAAATTGTACTAATGAAGCCAGCAAATGGATTGTTTGTTTTCACACCTTTTTAGTTTAGCAAAAGGGACAGTCATTAGGGACTCACTGAGATACTTGATGATTTACTTTCTAGTTCTTGGCTTGCTTTTCTATATACACATGATATACTATAATTAAGAACGCTGAGAGGCGAACGTGCTAAACACTAACCACCGTGCCCCTGTCAATTATATTATAATTTAGAATACAGCAATGAATTCTGCTTACTCATTGGATGACGTGACTCTGGGCTATAAGTATTCTCTGCCACATACAGGATGTCCCCATTTGAGGTCTACAGCTCCCTTTCTCCACTGTAATCAGGATCAGGTGCAACTAATGCGGTCGATGTATCGATCTGTCGTGGTGGAGGAGCTGAGCCGCATGGTAAAGCTCACGATTTACTGGTCAATCTACGTTCCTACTCTCACCTATGAGAGCCATGAGCTTTGGGTAATGATCCCGGATACAGACACCGGGAAAGGCCTTGAGGAAGACCCAGGACACGGTGGAGGGACTGGGAATGCCTCGGTGTCCCCCCTGGAGGAGCTGGAGGAAGTATCTAGAGAGAGGGAAGTCTGGGCGGCACTGCTTAGATAAGCAGTAGAAAATGGATGGATGGATGGATGGATACAGCAATGGACCCTAAATGAGCTTCAATTCTATTTGAATCACTGACTTACATTTTAAACCAATGATGTATATTAGATTAGCCCTAATAGTGTGTATTCTTCATTTCGCTGGGTGCTGGGTTTCAAGGAGCTAGGGTATGTAGCCAAGTCAAAGTTTCAGTTACAGAGTTTCTATCCAGTCAGGTTTAATCTGTTATACTCTTGCCAGGGCCAAAGGCATCTGCTATAAAGCCTTCACATTGATTACTGTGGGTACCCGGTAGCTAAAATGAAAGCTTAAACCTTAAACCAATCAGAATTCGCGTTACTGACCGAGAGGCCGTTTAGCAGGCATACAATAAAGTCTGCTTTTTCGACTACTTTGATTAGATGGTCAGAGAACAAACTAGTCCGAGCTTCTGTCGCAGTCTTATGGAGTCTTACGCAGTCTTGACGGAGATGTACGAGTCTTGTTGTATTGTGCTAATTAGGTTTCTTACTTCAGTAATAGAATTCACTTTATTGTATGTTATTGTATGAGATACCTGCATGTGATGCCGCGCCCCGTTGTAGGGTGATTTGGTTTATATAGCTGTGGCATCATGATGGAGTTAAGAGGTGGATTCATTCAGGTAGAACACCACTGAGGTAAGAAATGCACCACCGACTTGCAGCCGGAATACATAGTAACCCAAATGCCAACATTCAATAATCCACTCAAGTTTGAAGATCTGAAATAAATATCATCTTATCCTTTTTTTCATCAATTCCTTCTTGTGCAAATGCTTCTACGAACAATTTATTATTTTCTGCAGTATTATTGCATGTCTTTCACACTATCTATCTATATATCTATATCTATATCTATCTATATATATATATATATATATATATATATATATATATATATATATATATATATATATATATATATATATATATATATATATATATATATATATACACAACCAAATAAACAGTTTGGTTGACTTTGTTGCACAATTCCTTATTATAACAAATGTTCTAAATTTACTGATTGGTGTTAAATAGGACAGCGTGCTGATTTTTATGCGACGCATTTGAAATTCTAATCTCACCAGAGTACACGAGTTGGATCTAAATGAGGACACCAGGAGAAGGAACACATATATGCACACAGTTATTCCGCTCTGTCATCTCAACTCCCTGTCATCTCTTTTAATTAGCCTCTCTTTTTGCTTAATGCCGCCCCTAGAGCTTTGGCGCGGAGGCTAGATTTAATTACGGGTCCCATTCACCCCCAGACTCGTATAGAACGAGACTGAACTCAAATCAGGCCTGTGGGGTTTCAGTGTCCCATTTCCTGTGTGGCTACATGTGAAGAACAGATGTTAAATGACGCATGTCAAAGTGGTTAACAACCTAAGTTGCATTTGATATAAGGTTTTTTTTTGTGTGATAATAATATATAAGAAAGAGAGAAATATTTCTGCATGGCTTTATTAGCATAAAGTGCAAACATGGGGATGCTGCATATGAGCGTAGTTTTTCACATCTGAAAATAGATAATAATATGAAAATTAGGACACCACTCTACCTCACCTGTCCTGGACTGCTGGTAGTCTCAAGCTTGGTTTACTTTTAATGTGACATTACAATTGCTTTGCATGTTGTTTCCCTCAAAGATCTCTGGTTTCCTCCTGAAAAAGGTCCAATAGGTCAGGTCATGTTTTTTTTTTTCATCTGACCTAAAAGTAGACTAGACTTAAAAGTACCCTCTGCCCTCTATTTGCTAAATAGATGTCGCACTACCCATTTTGTCTGACCATGGTCTCATGAGGGCATCGTTACATTATCTTGACGTTGTTGTTACTGATCAGGGTTCAAGTCTCGTCATTGCCAAGCGGCCACCCTTGGGCCCTTGAGCAAGCCCCTTAACTCTGCAGGGGGCGCTGTATTAGGCACTCTGCCCCCAGGTTCTGAACGCATGGCATCTGCGAAGACAGAATTTATTAAATTATTAATTTACAGTGCATTATTGGAATAGACCATTAAAAATCACGCTACTGTAAATAGCTGTACCTTGATGATTTGCAAAAGAATAGTTTTTTCTTCTGTCCTAATGCTTTAATCTTGGGCGATCTTCTATCTATGTATCTCCAGGATGTTTTGTGTATACACAGTACACAGGACCTAAATCTTGAGCCTCATAGGCGCCACCATCCATCAAAGATGCTTTTCATGTCTACAAAAATCCATCCAAAGGTCATTCATTCATTCATCTTCTACCGCAATATCTGATCTTCCCTCGGGTCACGGGGAGTTTGTGCCTATCTCAGGTGTCTATGGGCATTAAGGCAGGATACACCCTGGATGGAATGGCAACTCATCACAGGGCACACACTCACATTCACACTCACATTCATACACTAGAAACAATTTTCCAAGGTGCCAATCAACCTACCGTGCATGTTTTTGGACCGGAGGAAACCGGATAACCCGGAGAAAAACCCCCTGAGGCACGAGGAGAACATGCAAACTCCACATACACATGGCCGAGACGGGAATCAAACCCGGACCCTGGCGTTGTGAGGCGAGCGTGCTAACCACTAAGACACCGTGCCCCTTTCATCCAAAGGTCAACACCTTTAATTTTATATCCTGCATTGTTCATCAGGGATATTGGCACCTCCCCCCCTAGTTTGCACTAAAGTAAGCATTGATGCACGTGTATTTGTATCTTTTAGAATGCGCTTCATGATGCCGATTCGTCCCAGCGATGATATGTGGGTCATCTCCCAATAAGCAAGAAAGCACATGCACTAATGCAAAAAAAACAACAACTTCTATTAGGACACGTGCATCACTGACCCCTTTGAGACTTTATTGAAAAACTGGAAGTCTAAGAGTGAAGCTTGCTTTGATGTTACCAGCAGAGATGATAGGAGTCAGAAAAAAAGTATAGTTTAATATATCTGACCTGCACCTTGTGAGAATTTAATCACATACTCATTACCATATCTCAGAATGGGGGGAAAAAATATATGGAAAATGTGTCATGATTCGGTATAAGTCGCGCAATTTGACTGGCTTTAAGAGTTCTTCGCTTAGAGAGTTCTGATACGAGGGTTAGCTTGAATTCTTTATCTCCAACATAGTCAAAGAATTTGATGTGCCTTTTAAAGCCAATATGGTAATCTCCTTACTGAATTTAAGCTCCAGAGAGTCACGTAGGCATGTCGGAAGCTCACATCAGAATGTTCTTCAAAAGTTTCTTCAGGCAAGACTGGCTAAGCCTAAGCCATGTGAAGCGCGGATGTTAGGACCGTTGATTGAAAAAAAGAAATGATTTTCGCAATTTTGATATCGTTTTTTTTTTCCCCGATTGACAGGAAATGTTACCTGCTTTCTGATGTCTCGTCTTTATTTACGTTTATTTAGGAATTTGTGCAGATTAGTCACATTTTTAAATGTCATACCTTTTTTCCTTTTGGAGAACTGAAATTGTCAGTAAGTGACTTAATACACACAAACGCACACACAAAGCTTAGGATGCGTCAAAGCTTCTTATATTTACTTCTTGCTGAGACCGAAAGACGAAAAGTGGCAGCAAATGCCTGTCCTAGTGTTTAGCATGCATGACGTGCAACGTGCCTTTCGCGATTAAAGTCAATCCGAAGATTTATTGTCAGACTTACTGTCAGGTGTTTATACCGGTGTGCTGTTGGATTCTTGAATTTGATAGGCCAACAAGTGGAGATTCCTTTTCCATAGAAGCAGCTCAATTTAGTTGTTCTGGATGTTATTCAAATCACATTTGCTATGTTGTTATATCGAGAATATGCAGGAGGACACTGATTTTACACTGAAAAACCTGACATGGAAAAGATTTGGTTTATGGGAGTAGTAGGGAGGTGGTAGCTTAGTGGTAAGGTGTTGGCCTCTGGACCAGAAGATCACAGGTTCAAACCCCACAACCACCAAGATACCACTAGTGGGCCCTTGAGCAAGGCCCTTAACCCTCAATTGCTCAGTTGTAAGTCGCTCTGGATAAGGGCGTCTGCTAAATGCCGCAAATGTAAATGTAAATGTAGTTTTAGTGCTTTGGGAAAGTCCTCTTTCCATCATGGGAAAATCTTCCGTATAGTGGACTTGAGGATTTTGGTAACGAAATGAACAGAACACACCATCCAGTTTATATTCCATTTTATTTATTTTTTTCATTAGATCTCTATGGGACCCGGAGTAAAACCTTTTTTTCAATACCCATTTCCCCTTCTACCTGCTCTGGCATGTAACCCGATGCCTTGCAGTTATTCTAACTCTAGCACATGGAAGGAAGGTACGTGTCCCAGAAAGTGGGGATAGTTTTTGAGAACACGGAGCACAAATCTGCCCAATGAAGACTTAACGTCCAGGCATCCAACAGTCAGTGTCACACTGTATATTAATTACTACACCCATCCACTAAACACTTTCATTCATTTATTCATCTTCTACCGCTTTATCCAATCTTCCCTCGGGTCACGGGGAGTCTGTGTCTATCTCAGGCGTCTGTGGGCGTTAAGACATGCAAACTCTACACACACATGGCCGAGACAGGAATCGAACCCCGACCCTGGAGGTGTGTGGCGATTGTGCTAACCACTAAGCCACCGTGCCCCTTTCCACTAAACACTACCGCAAATAATTTCTCTGTGCTGTAATGTATATGAGACAATAAAGACTATTCTATTCTATATATCTGTTTCAACAGGAACACTTCTAACATTCCAGGTTTTCTTTGTTGTTCTGGTTTTGTATCTTTTTTTGCACTTGTTGAGTCTCTGAAAAGCCCCTATGTTGTTTTGTAGCACGGATTACGATTTGGTTGAATGTTTCTCATTTGTTTGTCTGTGCTGCATGTAATAAATTACCCTTATCTTTCACACTTGTCTTTATAAACAATATAACAGTAAGCATTTACATAAAAAAAAGATTGTATTTCAATGCACCATTCAGTTATGAAGATAACTCATCATTTCGAGAGGGCTCCAATTATAGAATATATATATATATATATATACTCATATAGAACCTGTCTTATACAACATATGCTGTTTGGAAGAATGTTGGATGCAATGCTAAATCCTAGAGCAACGAACAAAAGCATACTTGACAGACCACAAACGCGCGCACACACACACAGAAATTTATTCATCCCGCCTCTAGCAGGAAGGACACCATTAACCCGATCCAAATGAGCTTCCTCATTGTTTTGCACAAGCATTCGTTTTTCCACACCAGTGTTTCAACATCGAGATTATCATTAAAATAAGGCGTTTTTTGTTTTTTCGCTGGCCTCTGGGACACCAAACTCTGCATTTTATGCATTGTGGAGATTATTAACAGGGGGGAATGTTAATGAAGCCAAACAATACGTCTGACTTTGAAGTGTGTGTGTGTGTGTGTTGTGTGTGTGTGTGTGTGTGTGTGTGTGTGTGTGTGTGTGTATGTGTGTGTGTGTATGTGTATGTGTGTGTGGCCTAAACACAGCCAACCCTTTTAGTGAGATAATACGCAATTTTGTTGTGCACAACATTTTAATGGGTCATCTTTGCTCAGATTTGGTTTTATTGTGGATTTTATGCACAACACATTATACTAAGAAGGGATTACAGAGCATGCCAATTCAGAAGACAACTTACTGTCGTCTCTGGCATGCTATCAAATACTTGGTGGCATTGAACATTATTCCCAAACAAATAATGTGGCATTGATTAGTATGGCTTTACATTTCAACTGTATGTGTATATTAATGTCAATGTCTGTATGTGTGTGTGTGTTTGTGCAGTGAAGGTCCAGAAAAGTGACCACCCGCATTCTTGGGACCCGTGTGTGAACTACTGCCATTCTCAGCATTCTACTCACTGTAAGACACCCACCTGGATGTCCTCCAGCAATGTGTCCAGCACTCAGGACTACTGCAAATGTAAATACATGCACCTCACAAACAGTATCATCATTACAGGTTACTGAAAAATGTACTCCATCTAATTCATTGTATAAGGAAAATACATTGATTTTGGCCTGGGTCTAATATGAATTGGAGAAACGTTATCAGCATAGAGGCTATTAATGTGCTTGGGGAACACTAATTTAGAGAAATGATTCTAAATCTGTTTGTCTCAGTGTTCTGTTGACTTCGTTTCTCCTGCTTAATTAATGAATAAGTAATAAAACATGGGCGCCTTTATAGGGAAGTAATGACAGCATGGTGTGATGGAGCCTGATGTGAAGTGGAGTTACAGCTACAGCTACAAGATAGATTGAATGAGAGAAAAGTATTTATACCACAGCACATTGGCAAAGAATTGCACATTTTTTTGTTCATTAAAGACTCACATTTGAGTACTTTGTTGCTACGGCTAGTTTGTTGGAATTCTAACAAAGCTAGATGCTAATGCTACCATGTTTGTAGCTATCAACATTACGATTTTGACATTTCTTAAGGTACGATAAGTCATTTTGACTTTGCTGTGTTAGAAAAGAATTAGCCTTGGAAGCAAGTGATTGGAGATTGGAGACTACCTTCATTTATGTTGACATGTTAGCGTTCATGCTTTTGGGAAACATAGCTGAAAATGGTAGTCTTCCTATGATACTTTGGACTTGACTATCAAGAGGTTAATATTGATATTATTATGTATTTTATCTATTTATAAGGGGACGGGGGTAGATCAGTGGTTTAAGGCGCTTGGTTACTGATCAGAAGGTAAGGATTCGAGCCCCGGTATCGCCAAGCTGCAACCCATGGGTCCTTGAGCAAGGCCCTTAACCCTCTGTGCTCCAGGGGAGCCCTGTCATGACTGACCCTGCGCTCTGACCCCAGCTTCCAGCCAAGCAGGGATATGCGTAGAAAGAATTTCACTGTGCTCTCATGTATATCTGACAAATAAAGGCTATTCTATTCTTTATCTAGTTATAAGTATTTTATCTATTTAAAAGTTTAAATACTTTTGAATGTGGTCAAGTTTCATAATTATTGACCTAAATCATTCTGTTTTGGGATCTATAGACTTTTCTATTGTTATGGATACACAGTCAGGTTACTGTTCTGGGAGAACTGTGCTTTATGACAACATATCCTTTAAAAAAAATGATCCTTTTAAAAAAATATACATTTAATTATTTGATTTTAACGTCATTTAATTTTGTTTAGTAATCGAAATGTAAATATAAAAAAAAAGAACACCTACTTTAAAGATTACAGGAGGGTATTACAGAGTGTGTGTAGATCAGTGTTTAAGTAGGCCTGGGTTTGAGCCCCGGTATAGTCAAGCTGCCATTCTTGGGTCCTTGAGCAAGGCCCTTAAGCCTCTTTGCTCTAGGGGTTCCTGTATCACGGCTGACCGTGGCTCTGACCCCATCTTCCAATCTAGCTGCGATATGGAAAGAAATAATTGTGACGAAGTCTATTCTATTATAGCAAACCTAGCAAACTATAGCTATTATAACAAAGTTGCAATAATAGAAGCAATACATCATAGCAGATTCAAACTAATTTGTGATTTTTATTTATTTTTTCTTGGAATTTATATCTTTACATTACATGAAGAAAAAAATGGAAAGGAAAATTCGGCCTACTACAGTCTAAATCCAAGTGTAGGGTGAATGACACTCTCTCTTGCTCTCTCCTCCTTCACTAGCTGTAGTCTGCACTAATTTCTCCCCCGCCTCCACCACTACATCAGGCATGACGAGTCAGTCATCCAGCACTCTGCCTCGCACTCCCCATCCCATGAGCCCCCGCAACTCCATGCTCAAGAGGAGACAGAGGAAAAAAGAGCACAAGAGCTCATGTAAGTGTTGTAGAGGGTGTTTTTACTTTTGTACGTTTATGTGTTGCCTTAATAAGACGACAAATAAAGTGTTTTAAGGTCCAAATCTCAGTCTCATTTCAGACGAGACGGAAGCGATGACGGAACCATTTTCCATCTATTAGCTTTTATTTGATATTACAAGACAATCTTGTATGTGTTTGTACCTCTTTTTACTTTCTGCCCAGATATGCAGTTTTTGCTGCTTCTGAGGGAAATGTCAATGTAACAAATTATTTCTGCTATTGGTTGTTGATTAAAATTGTTTGTTTAAAACCTGTAAAGATAGATAGGCAAACAAACAGAACTTAAATCTTTACTTCGCCCTTTTATTTTAGCAGCATCTCTAGCCTCGAGTTCAGTGGGTCCCGGAGGTCAGATAGTTCACACAGAGTCCAGCGATGTCACCTTAACGGGAGATCCTCTCAGCGGCTTCGGAGTTCAGCTGCAAGGAGGAATATTCGCCACTGAAACCCTTTCCGCACCTCCAGTGATCCGATTTATCGAGCCTGACAGCTCGGCTGAAAGGTGAGTCGCAATGCAACGACAACAACTAAGGGACTAAGGCAGGAATGCCCTGAAATTACACTGTTCACCGAGTTAACCATGTTATTAACCAAGTTATTGAGTAAGTAATATTCACCTCCTACTCAGTTTTCATTTCATTTAATTCAAGCAACATTGTGCTTAAGTACAATACTGAAATGGACAACATGTTAACACTGACTCTTATTATCTCGCCCTACATGCTGCTACCCCTGAGGTTTTTTTCCCCCATTGCCCTTTTACATTATATTCTATATTAGTTTATTTTGCTTCAACGTCTTGCCAGTATAGATTTTACATAGCATGCTTTCTAATAATTTAATATTCAACGTGCATTCAGGATTCTGTGGGAATTTCCTGCACTACAGCACAAACTCTAATTCTACCGTCGACGACGGTCAAACATGCATTACTGTTTAGGTGCAATTCACTGTACAATAAAGTTGTCAATAGGAAGTCCTTTTTTTAGAGCATTCCACAAATCAGGGGACAGATAACATGCATTTAGATTTATGGAAGATGGTAAACACCCTTATCCAGAGGGGACACGATGGCTTAGTGGTTAGCATGTTCGCCTCACACCGCCAGGGTCAGGGTTCGTTTTCCGTCTCGCCCATGTGTGTGGAGTTTGCATGTTCTCCCCGTGCCTTTGGGGTTTTTTTCTCCGGGTTCTCCGGTTTCCTTCCGGTCCAAAAACATGCACGGTAGGTTGATTGACACCTTGGAAATTGTCCCTAGTGTATGAATGTGTGTGTGAATGTGAGTGTATGTGTGCCCTGTGATGGGTTGGCATTCTATCCAGTGTGTATCCTGCCTTAATGCCCATAGAGGCCTGAGATAGGCACAGGCTCCCCGTGACCCGAGGGAAGATCGGATAAAATGGTAGAAGATGAATGAATGAATGAATGTAAAGCTGCTTTGTGACAATGACAATTGTAAAAAATGCTGTACAAAAATAAATGAATTGACTTAAAATTTAATTGATAATGGACGTTGATTAACGGCCAAGTAGTGGCAGCTCGGTGGTGCTGAGCTTTCATTGTATGAACTTCTGATGCAGCTCAAAAGCATTGAATTCTCTTTACTCCCATTCATTCATTATTGTCGAATTGCTGGACATGCATCAAGATCGCTGTCACTGATTCTGGCCCGTCTTATTGAAAATGAATGGCGTGTGTGTCGCTCTGTCAATCCAAGATACCGTAGCATTCATTCTGATTGCATTCTGTGTTTTGATGTCAAGACCATTACAAAGCGCCCATACTGGAGACTGCCCACAAATGTCTCTTTACAGAAAATTACTGATCAAATAGCAGTCTGCTTTCTAATTTGTCATATGGCTTATGGCATATGAGTTTACTGTACGAGTCAATAACTTGTATGACATTAAAATAACATTGTGTGTTATATATAAAGTGCTAAAAAAAAACAGTATTTTGCTGGAGCAAATGTACAAATTATGCAGTATGAGAAAATGGACATATTCTATTTGTGGTATAAAAGCAAGAACGGTTTTCTTTTTCATTCTCCTCCTTATTTTTGTGCCATAGACCTAAGTAAATTGGAAAAAGCAAGCAAATATCACAAATATGGTGCTGTTTCGCTGTAATTCTAAGTTGGATTTTTCTTATGATTTCTTGTTCCTGCCTTTGATCAGGCCATAGAAAGGATGCAGGGATACTAGGTTATCTTCAAAAGAAGGCTGTGATAATCCTCTTCCAGCTTTAAAGCTACACATACACGCACACACACATACCCATACACATGTCCTCTCTGACTCACTTCTGTTATCTTTCTCCAAAGAATAAAATACACACACAGAATTAAACTCATAAACACATATCCAGTTGGGATGAGCCTTGCTGATTAGTCTATTAACACCTGTTACGTAATTACAACAATAATGTGTATTCAGGCAATCAGGAGGCAGAAGCACGGTTACATTCATAAACATGGGAGATGCTCGTGGAGAATGTGTGATGGTTGTCTGGAGGGACGGACATGGATAAAAGAAAGAAAAAGAAAGGTGCTTAATACTTGTCATATGTACATTACAGCACAGTGAGATTCTTTCTTAGGAGATGGGGTGAAGTGCAGGGTCAACCATGAGAACTGAGGGTTAAGGGACTTGCTCAAGGGCCCAAGAGTGATATCAGCGATTAGTGATATCACTAATTGAAACCATTGTAGTATAATATCTATTTTTTTTTTCTTGTAACTTGTAAAGTAGAGCATTACATTTAAGGGAAAATAGTATGATAAAGGTGGAAATGTATCATTGAGACTATAGTGATAGTGATATTTACATTGACATTTGCAGTATTTAGCAGACGCCTTTATCAAGGTCGCCGTACAAGAAGTGCTTTAGGTCTCCATCTAAGGATAAATTCATTCATGAAGGATAAATACAAACTTAAGTACACAAGCATAGACAGTTTCTGTTTTTATTTTTAATGGATTCCTGGACAGTGAGAGGAAAGAAGTGTTAGGATAGGTGTTGTTGGAAGAGTTACATATATGATATAGTAACTCTATGGAACTATATGATATAGAGCAGGGGTGGCCAACTAGTAGGAGGCTAAGAGCCACTTTTTTTTCTGTGTTACAGCAAAGAGCCACATCATACACATGGGTACACATGAACATCACACCATTCCCATTGACGCTCCTGAAGAGCCGCATGAAACTAGTTAAAGAGCCGCGGGTTGGCCACCCCTGATATAGAGTATCAAGACCTGTTGCAACAGCAGGTTTGGCCAAAGAAATGAAAACATGTACACTGTCTAAACAATGCTAGGCTAAACAAACTACAGCTTGATTATTGGCGGGGCTGCAGTCCTTTTTACGTGAAGATGATAGTTAAAATCCGAGTTTCTTCCGTCAAGTGCCGGACTGACTGCAAATTTGTTTAGTGTCTGCCTCGCAGTTTGAGTGCCTTGAAATGTACACAACAATGCTTGATATACACACATATATATATATATATATATATATATATATATATATATATATATATATATATATATATATATATATATATATATATATATATATATATATAAAACTAAAGTTTGCACTGTCACCATACCATAAATAAAATGTATTTTTCGCGTGCATGATAATGCATAGTTCTAGTGTTAGCCGCCAACCCAAAAGTGCCTAGCATCTAATGCTAGCTCTTTAGATTCTTTAATGTTTTTCTTCTTTAATTTCGCTTAAAAGGAGAAAATCCAAACAATACTACCTATTGAGAGTGTGAAAGAATAAAGGATGGAAGGAATGAAGACATTTGTTAAAGATTAGATCACGTCTTTAGAAAGTTAAATATTAAATGTAAAACCCCACACACATACGCACACACTCACACTTTACATACAAATCTGTATTATTCAAATGGACCTAACAATTACATATTACCATGAATTTAATTCGATTCAATTACTTGAATTTGAGTCAATTTAGTTGATTGAATCAATGGAATAAAAAGTGGATTGCGTGAATTAGATTTTTTCTATTTTACAGGCATTTCATTTAAAATTTCGTTTAACAATCTTTGGATCCTTAGTATCAACAAACATAGGCAATAAGACATTCAATAAATACTCAAACATATTAAAGATTTAACGGTAATAAAGTGTGTTTTGAATGAGTGAATTGCAAGTCAAATTGTTTTTAAGAGAATTGCGAGCATCGTTGCTAAAAACAAGCGGAGACCAAATCATTATTAATTGAATTTCATTTATTTATTTAGAATTTCTTGACCTGTATTTTCTGGAATGTATTAACTCCCCCATGACTGCTGATTTGATCATTGAAAACTTATAGCTACAGTTACAAATTAAAAGTTCCTAATAAATTGGACAGAGAGTGTATATATATATAGCACGGTCTTGGCCTAATATCCGTCGAAGAAATCGGCAGTGTGTACGTTGGGTTCCATTACCAATTCTTCTCTGGATCTGCCATGGTCTCATCTCATTTCGTCTTATCTCATCTTCCTGTTGACCCTTCCCATCCCAAAGGGTGATTCATTCCCATTAATATTCTGTGAAATGAAATGAAAACGAAGCCTCACGAGGACCCGATGAGGTGATGACAGCAGTCGACGTAGTTCATAGGGAAAGACACATCAGGCTGGATACGAGTTGATTTTAAATCAGAATCTGGGTCAGAGCTCAGCAGGGGCAAAGACGAAGCGGAATGTCACCTCTTATCAGGCTGATTTGAAGCTGGCCGTATAGCTTTGAAGATGTTTAGGAGGCTGGAGATTGTCGTGGTCATGTTTACGCACTGTGGTGCACGAATTCCCATCAGCTCATCAGAGTGACAGCAAGCCAGGGTTTGGAATCCCATTGCAAATGACTGTAAATGATTCGTATTCAGTTTGTTTTGCTTGCTTGTTTTCAGTGATGCGAGATGTCATGAGGCAGAACTGCGAAGAATTTCATATTGACTGTGGAGCAAATTGTCATCGTCACTGTCCGAACGCATTACGATTGCACCGAGAAGCGAATAATTTCCCATTAAATTCAAACGTCTTGTTTTTGGACATGGCTAAACTTTTTTGTACCAAAAATCCTATCAGGACAGAATTATTGATTTCAGAGTCAGATGCTAATGAATAGCTAATAGCTAATGCAAATGTAATTCCTTAGTAAAGTAAGGTAAGGGTGCCATTTATTTTTTTATTTTTTTATTTTTTTGAAATAATGGAAAATTGGGACCTGGTGTCATTGGAAATGGTATAGCATACAGAAGAGTTATATGTATAGTTATACTATAGTATAGTATTGGACCCAATGTAAAATACTTGTTGAATTCAATTATTATAACCCTCATGACACGGGATTAAAAAAAAACAATAACAACATCATAATGATTACAAAGCAATTACAGATATGAGTTTTAGGTCAGTTTGCCAGTTGTTGTTCTGGGTCTTTGTAGATCCTTAAAATGTTTGTTAGTGAGTACATACAGTATTAAAGGCTTAAATAAGTATCATATTGAAATATAATTGCAATTTCCCAAAACCTTATCATGCAAAACTTAAGTTTAATGTGACATAAAAATAAAATAAGATAAGTTTTACCTGTCCTGTCATCTTGACATCTTTGCTGTTTAAGCTTATTTTACACCATCTGTAACATCGGGAACGCTTCGCGATGCTTTTCGCATTATACTGGACATGCTTTTAAGCTCATGCTCATTATAGTGCAACTACTTATCATGTAACAGTATCAAAGGTGGATGCAACTGCAGACTTGTATTTAATTAGTGCAAACATGAAACGCAAACAGAAGGAATAAAACACAAATTAGCCAGTGTACGAGTCAAAGAAACAATGGCTAATGAGAAACATTGAGCGTAGTGCATTCCGAGACATACATTTTAGTGCTTATTAATGGGTATATAAAAGGCGAGGCGAGAGAGGGGATAATTCGCTAGATGGACAAAACTAATTTGACACCTGACTATTGCAGCCATATACTTTTCTTCTTCAAACTTTAAATTCCCATCACTTGTACTTAAGACCCCAAACTGTTAAAAAGCATAAAGCAAACTCCATTAAGATATGGTTACCAAGGAAATACAACTATTAAGAGCTCTGACCCCAATCCTATAGACCTCCTTTGGGATGAACAACCACACTCCAAAAGATCATAACTACTGCTCAGAAGGTCAGGGGTTCAAGCCCTGGTATCGCCATTCTGCCACCCTTGGGGAGGCAGCAAGGCCCTCTGTGCTCCATGGGTGCCATGGCTGTCCCTCCGCTCTGACCCCTCCAAAAACAAGCTGGGATATGCAAAGAAAGAACTGTAATGTAAATGTGACAAATAAATATATTCTATATATGAAGACTAAAAGTGAAATTGATTGTAAATCATATGGCCACGTATCGACACACTTTTGTCCATATAGAGTGTGTAAAAAAAATCGATCAAATATTCCAAACCCATATTTTATAACTGTGCAAGTAATTATCAAACATGTATCCCTTATTTACCCAGTACATCAAGCAAATGTGTGCATTATTTATATTACTGTCAGGAATACAGGATTCGCTGTGAATGGAGCATACATTGTTTTTTTTTTAATAATGAATAATTGGAAATGGTATACCGTACGCTAGTATAGGACCCAACATAAAATACTTGTTCAATTCAATTATCATCACCCACATGACATGACACTTGTGGATAAAAAAAAAAAACCAACATCATCATAATGATTACAAAGCAATTACAGATATAATATGCGTAAAAGATTAGTCGTCTACATGAACCCATCTCTCTGGCAGATGCGTGACGTTTTTTGATGCGTCACCCAACAAAGTGAAGAGGAAACAATTACATACACTCAATCCCATTTCCCGGGATTAGAGTTGTAGCAGTTGTAGTGTAGATGAAAGATTTTCCAGTGCCAACTCATGATTGCCAACTCCAGCGAGATCTGAAAGCTGAACCTGTAGCGAGCTGTTGTTACAGATGGAGAGAGGAGGGTACTATTAACAGAAGCAGATTTAGGCTAATTAAATACAGGTCTGATGTTTAGACAGTCCTGTGCTGTGTTTTGTCAGTGCTTGGACTTCACACTTCACAAATACAGTACTCGCGGATAAACGGTGTATTTTTGTGTGGCCACAGACTGCAAGTCGTTTTACACCGTTTGACATTTTGTCTGCTGTTCTCATGTAGATCTCCTTATTCGGTATTCCATTAGCAGTGCCGTGTAATCCGTCTCTTGTCAGGGTTTGTGAAATTTCTAAACATCAGTTGGTTTATTAGCCTCTACCCCTCATCCATCAGTACTCGTGCATACACGTCGTGCCCTCTTCCAAGTGTGTAATAACTTGTTTACTACTTTACCAACCAGGACTGGAATTCCTGCTCCTAACAGTAACCTGGTCCTATAAGGAACCTAATCTGCAACTCATTATTATATACACCTAAAATTAATCTCTTCCAAAAAACGATCTGCATCTAAAATGTTTTTTCTAAAATTGAGCTGCATCTAAAATTAATGTATTCCTAAAATATTTTGATTCCAAACCAAGTGATGATTTTATACCAAAAAAAAAGGAATCTGTTCCTTCTATTATATTGCCAAGAGGGAGATACAGTAATGTAACCAAAATAAACTAACCATGTTAATCACCGCCTAATGCACCTAAAACTGATATTCTCTTGGCAAGCGATTTGCTACTAAAATATCTCTGCATTTATGAATCTATTCCTAAAATGATTTGCATCAAAAAGAAATCTTTTGCTAAAAGAAATTTGCACCTTAATTAATCGATTCCTAAACATGATCTACTACTAAAATGCCCCGGCATAATTTTTGTTAAAAATCTACTCGTACAAATCTACAAAAAGCATTTTCTATGAAGCGATCTGTTCTTAGGCGTTAGGCGGTGATTAACATGGTTAGTTTATCTTGGTCACATTACTGTATCTCCCTCTTGGCAATATAATAGGAACGCTTTTGGTGTCGGTGTTTTGGCGAAAACCCAAGTGAAAAGGGACTAACTCCTGAATATATAAATAAAATGCTAAGCTTATCTCTTATTCCTCTTTTGTGACGGTGAACAGGGTGTTTTTTTCCACATTATATAAATGTGGCATGACTGGTGCTTTAGCCTTACTGGCTTAACTATCCAGGGAGCTGCTTATTCCTGGTCGGGGTGGCGGCGAATCCGGAGCCAATCCTGGAAATAGGAAAGGATTGAATCCCGGTGCAGCAATGCTGTAAACAAATGTAATCTTTATTTCTTAATAAATACTTAATGTTACTGTACTTTATTTGCTTGACTTCACTATTTATTTCTGGGCAACTTTTTACTTTCACTCATCAACAGTTTTACAGAAATATCCGTACTGTCGACTTGTTACATTCTCAAACCAGGTTTGTTAATCAAATTGGTGAAATGTCAATGTTTTTTCTTCTCATTGCTCTTATCAAACTGAGACAGGGGGAGTCGGCGATTAAAAACATGACCGAGAACAGTCATTCCTGATCACCTGATCATCATCATTATATTTCCTCAGCTTGTCTTCTATATGGTGGATGTTCAGCCACCATATAGAAGTCATTATATAAGTCATTCAGTCATTATATAAGATTTTTATATAAACAAATATATATATATATATATATATATATATATATTTTTTTTTTTTTATATATATATATATATATATCAGATTTTTTTGTATTAATGTGTTATTAGCATGTGATTTTTTTTTTTACAACATGAGCATCTATTCTTTTACTTGAAGTCAAATGTGTGTGAACTTTTGCCATCTAGTTTTAGGATTTTCGCATAGATTTGCAGTATTTCACGTAAATCTTTGGTATCATAGATTGTACCATTTTCATACAAATTTACACGTAATGGTAAAATGTACCAGACGAACGCTTTTAGGGTCCTATTTTGGCTGCGATATGTAAATGATATGATGATTCATTTAATGGAATCCTTGATGGAAATTAATGTGTTTTGGGTACGCACAAAAAGCATGAGTCACGCTTCAAAACGGAGCGTAAGAGATGATGGCAGTGTTCAGCCGTGGATAGAAGTGTCTGTGTTTTCCTAGTGCTCAGTCCTAGATATAGTGACTATGTGACAAATCACAGTAAAACTGTCTCTCTCTCTTTTTTTTTATGTTTATTTCATTACATTCATATGGATGAATTATTCTCATTTGAATTTTGATTACAACAAACACGGTAACGTTTGATTTGCGCAGCGCATTATTATTTGCAAAAGTGCTCCTCCGAAATATTATTCTTCATCGCTTCACATCAATCAAGTCCTCGAGTGGCGCTTTCTATCTGTATGCTGTTTGAGGGGTTTGAGAGGCTGCACAAGATTGAACCAGGATTTACAATTTTAGTTTTACCTGCAATCTGATCCAATATTACATATTCCAATGTCCTTATTATTTTGATGCTTGCTTGATTGGCAGGTGTGGGCTGCTCCAGATTGGTGACCGACTCTTGT
This sequence comes from Kryptopterus vitreolus, assembly GCA_030449085.1. Classification (NCBI taxonomy): domain Eukaryota; kingdom Metazoa; phylum Chordata; class Actinopteri; order Siluriformes; family Siluridae; genus Kryptopterus; species Kryptopterus vitreolus. Next base: position 16,661,512 of record JACRUU010000013.1, read on the forward strand.
CAATCAATGGCATTCCCACAGAGGACGGTACCATGGAGGAGGCCAATCAGTTGCTGCGAGATGCTGCTCTGACCAATAAGGTTACACTAGAGATTGAGTTCGATGTAGCAGGTTTGTATATTTAAGTTGATACCATAAGGGGCAGTAAGGGAAATGGATTATATATTATATGGCCAATATTTGATGGACACGTTCACACTATAATAATAATAATAATAATAATAATAATAATAATCTCAGTTGGATTAAGGGCCTTCCTCAAGGGCCCAGCATTAGAATCTTGGTATTGCTGGGATTTAAACTCAGAAATCCAAATCATAACCGCTGCATTACCACTTAATTTTTCCTTATGATAACCTCCGCTGTTTTAGGAAAGGCTTCCCACTAGAATATGGCTGAGGTTTTTTTTTTTTTAAGTCAAGCCAGACATTGATTTACTGTAGTGTAGTGAGTGTTTATTTTTTTCGTACATCCCAAAGGTGTTCAATTTGGGTCATGTCGAGGCTCTGTACAGTCCACTCAAGTCTTTCCACTTAAACCTTGGCAAAGCATGTTGGGGGAAGTTACACAGTATGTCCAAACAATGCTTTGCCTCAAAATGTGTAGCAATAGTTTATATATGGATATGGATATGGATATTTGTTACACATATGAAATAATTATACAAGTACATGTCAATTGTAGCGTATAACGCATGATAAAATAGTTGGTTGTGTTTTGTGTATCTCTCCTACATTGTTTAGTATCGTTGGGGAGTAACTAGTTACATGTGACGGCGTTACGTCATTCAATTACCGGATAAATGTATCACTAATTCGTTAAAAGTGTAATTGATTACAAACAGGGTTACAATTTCATATAAGATCAGTATTTTCAACTACTGCAGTGGGCCTCAAATAGTGGGGTGCGGTGTGATACCAGGGTGTAATATGCTTTGTTGATATTTTGCTTGTTTTGCACGGACAGGCAGGAAATGGAAAAGCGGAGAGCGCAGATGAATAGAGGAGCGAGATATGAGAGAGTGGATTTAGAGAAAGAGAGTGTGAAGTTGGAATGAGGAATGATGGAGAAGTGGAACAAGGAAGAGGGAAAGATGGATAGAGAAAGAAGAGTGGAGATGACGATAGAGCATGGAGAGAGAGAGAGAGATAGATAGAAAATGTGGGGAGAGAGAGAGAGCATGGACAGGCAAGGAGAGAGAGCATGACGTTGGAATGAGGAGTGATGGAGAAGTGGAAGAACAAGGGAGAGAGAAAGATGGATGGAGAAACAAAAGAGCGGAGATGTAGAGAGACAGAGCGGAGAACGAGAGAATATGGGAAGAGGAAGAGAGAGAGAGAGCGCGATGTTGGAATCAGGAGTGATGGAGAAAAGAACAAGGAAGAGAGAAAAAAGAGGAGATGAAGAGAGAGAGACGAGAGGGAAAGGATGGAGAGACAAAGCGGAGAACGAGAGAATATGGGAAGAGGAAGAGAGAGAGAGAGAGAGAGAGAGCGACGTTGGAATCAGGAGTGATAGAGAAATGGAACAAGGAAGAGAGAAAGAACATTGTTCTACATTGTTCTACATCGTTGTTCTACATTGTCTTGTCTCCTCACATTTGCACATCCACAGCAGTGGGAGGCAGCAGCGCTTTCATTCTCGGGGTTTACGCAGGGAGTAACATGACGAAAAAATAAGGCGTAGTTTCATTTTGAAAAATAGAACCTATTACTTCCGAAGGATTGAAACTTTCTTCCTTTGGATGTTAACTTAAAGTGCCACCTAGTGGACAAATGAAAGTAATCAAAAAGTAATCAGTTACTTCACTTTTATAAAGTCATTGAAAAATTAGTTCATTTTGAATAGGGTCATGTGTAATCTGTAATCTATTACATTTCCAAAGTGATCTTCCCAACACTGCACACGATGCACTTTATGTGGCTTGGACAACTTACCCTAGTTCTGTGTTGTATGATGAAACTGTTTTACGTAGCACCAGAGTTCTGGAGAAACCTCGTCTCATTTAAGCTACATCTGGTGTAAATGACAATAAAAGCTACTTGACTTGTCTTAAATGCATTCCAATCAAACCTTCTTTTGCTGTGTGATAGAATCTGTAGTCCCCAGTAGCGGTACCTTTCATGTGAAGCTCCCAAAGAAGAAAGGAGTTGAGCTTGGGATCACGATCAGTGGTAAGAACCACCTTAAATTCACTCATGCTTTATTAACTCTGGTTTTTCTTCCTCCACTTCTTTATTTGGAAGGAATGATTCCGCAATAGGAAGGCTTACCAAGACCACTTTGTATCCGAACACTGCTTATGGGCTGCATTCTGTATGTAACCACTTATTTTACTGAATAATCTCATTTTCACGATGCGATCATTTAAAAAATCTTACAGCTTTCTTGTATTGATTTTTCACATTTTTTTTCCCACTTAAAACATTTTTGTAAGAGATATATTTCAATTCTTTCTTAGTGAAAAAACGTGGCATGTTTTAAAGAAGGTATGCCGTATGTAGCTGTCATCTTTAAAAATGACATCAAAAATCGTTTACATCCAAAGGTGTAATGCTACAGACGGTCAGGGCGATTCCGTGCCTCACATTTGTTGCCCCAGTTTAGGTGAGAACCATATGCTGTGTTACTCTGGTCTGTGTGGGTTAGTCTCTTGAGCATTAGGACATTTTATTCACAGACGCTGCTTCTATAATGTGTCGAGACTTAACTTAAGAATACCATCCGGCCTGCATTAGATTAATCCCAGGCGCGTTTACTGCTGTTGTTTTAGCTGAAGTGGTATCAATCATCATCTGGAAAAAAATCTAGTACATCTTGAAGCACAACTGTTCTCCAAATCCACATCTGTTTGCTTTGATCAGATATCGCTTTTCATTCCGCACGCACATACACACACACACACACACACACGCAATTTGTAATGCAAAAAAATTTGGGAACAAAATATAATTCTAACAGTCGTATTTCTTTACTATTAACACATCACATTTAGCTATAGTGATAGGCATTATTGACATATTAAGGTTTGATTTATACCCACTCAATTTAGGATAATAATGACATGTTATTTACGGTACATATCACCATTGCTGCGCAGAAGCTAATTTGAGAACAAAGATCCTCAATAAACGTCATCAGGGTGCAATTCATTCTTGGCCATCAGGGGGCACCCTTGCCCATTGGAGTGTCTCCCAAGAATCTACTGTGTTCCATATTTCAAAGCACTTTTTTTTCCCCTCTCGCTCTCGGCTCCAAATTTGATTCCAGCCAGTAGATTTCTGGGAATGTTCACACCGGCTCCGTTTAACCGCCGTGTCGTTCCCGATTTATCTCAGCGCCTATTTTCTTGTATCACTTGTGTTCTGTGCTTGAAGTCTGGGTTATATATGTTACTCTGCATATGTTGTCTACATTGTCTTGTCTCCAACAGCCAGTAAAAAGCCGGATGAGCCTCTGATCATATCTGACATAAAGAAAGGAAGCATGGCTCACAGGTACGAACAGATTTCTAGGCTTCTAAAGAATGCTATTTAAAACATTTAACCCAGACATGAGAATGATGGACCAAAATGTCCTTAAAAAAATCCACCTGCAGTGTTTGTTTATGTTTGTCCATAAACACTAAAATCGGCGCTCAAAGTACAGTATTTTATAGTTGACATAAGAACTATTTGAGTATGTTTTTTGAGTATGTTTTTGTCCTTTTGAAAAGGACGTGTGTCATGTGCCACTGTAGGGTGTTAAACAAAACCCCATACAAAACACATCATTGTGATTAACAGTTCACACGTTTTTTATTTTTTATTTATGCTTGCCCCTTTCCTGCTGTAGAACAGGAACTTTGGAGCCTGGAGACAAGTTGCTGGCTATAGACAACATTCGACTGGAGAGCTGCTCAATGGAAGATGCAATGCAAATCCTTCAGCAGAGCGAAGACCTGGTCAAGCTTAAAATCCGCAAGGACGAGGACAACTCCGGTAAATACACATTAGATACGTGCGCATGTAGGTGTTCGGGGGGGAATAAACCTTGCTGTGTCAACAGTACTGTAATGGTACACGTAATGGAGAAAAAGAATACCCTAAAAATATATATTATACAGACGTGGACAAAATTGTTGGTACCCTTTGGTCAATGAAAGAAAAAGTCACAATGGTCACAGAAATAACTTTAATCTGACAAAAGTAATAATAAATAAAAATTCTATAAATGTTAACCAATGAAAGTCAGACATTGTTTTTCAACCATGCTTCAACAGAATTATGTAAAAAAATAAACTCATGAAACAGGCATGGACAAAAATGATGGTACCCCTAGAAAACACAGAAGATAATGTGACCAAAGGGACATGTTAATTAAAGGTGTGTCCACTAATTAGCATCACAGGTGTCTACAACCTTGTAATCAGATATTGGGCCTATATATATGGCTCCAGGTAATCACTGTGTTGTTTGGTGATATGGTGTGTACCACACTCGACATGGACCAGAGGAAGCAAAGGAAAGAGCTGTCTCAAGAGATCAGAAAGAAAATTATAGACAAGCATGTTAAAGGTAAAGGCTATAAGACCATCTCCAAGCAACTAGATGTTCCTGTGAGTACAGTTGCACATATTATTCAGAAGTTTAAGATCCATGGGACTGTAGCCAACCTCCCTGGACGTGGCCGCAGGAGGAAAATTGATGACAAATCTAAGAGACGGATAATCCGAATGGTAACAAAAGAGCCTAGAAAGACTTCTAAAGAGATTCAAGGTGAACTTCATGCTCAAGGAACATCAGTGTCAGATCGCACCATCCGTCGTTGTTTGAGCCAAAGTGGACTACATGGGAGACGACCAAGGAGGACACCATTGTTGAAAACGAATCATAAAAAAGCAAGACTGGAATATGCCAAACTACATGTTGACAAGCCACAAAGCTTCTGGGAGAATGTCCTGTGGACAGATGAGACAAAAATCGAAGTTTTTGCCAAGGCACATCAGCTGTATGTTCACAGACGAAAAAATGAAGCATATCAAGAAAAGAACACTGTCCCTACTGTGAAACATGGAGGAGGCTCTGTTATGTTCTGGGGCTGCTTTGCTGCGTCTGGCACAGGGTGTCTTGAATCTGTGCAGGGTACAATGAAATCTCAAGACTATCAAGGAATTCTAGAGAGAAATGTACTAGCCAGTGTCAGAAAGCTTGGTCTCAGTCGCAGGTCATGGGTCTTGCAACAGGACAATGACCCAAAACACACAGCTAAAAACACCCAAGAATGGCTAAGAGGAAAAAATTGGACTATTCTAAAGTGGCCGTCTATGAGCCCTGACCTCAATCCTATTGAGCATCTTTGGAAGGAGCTGAAACATGCAGTCTGGAAAAGGCACCCTTCAAACCGGACACAACTGGAGCAGTTTGCTCATGAGGAGTGGGCCAAAATACCTGCTGAGAGGTGCAGATGTCTCATTGACAGTTACAGGAAGCGTTTGATTGCAGTGATTGCCTCAAAAGGTTGCGCAACAAAATATTAAGTTAGGGGTACCATCATTTTTGTCCATGCCTGTTTCATGAGTTTATTTTTTTACATAATTCTGTTGAAGCATGGTTGAAAAACAATGTCTGACTTTCATTGGTTAACATTTATAGAATTTTTATTTATTATTACTTTTGTCAGATTAAAGTTATTTCTGTGACCATTGTGACTTTTTCTTTCATTGACCAAAGGGTACCAACAATTTTGTCCACGTCTGTATATATTTATAATATAATATTCATTCATTCATTCATCTTCTACCGCTATATCCGATCTTCCCTCGGGTCACGGGGAGTCTGTGCCTATCTCAGGCGTCTATGGGCATTAAGGCAGGATACACCCTGGATGGAATGCCAACCCATCGCAGGACACACACACACACATTCACACACATTCAAACACTAGGGACAATTTTCCAAGGTGCCAATCAACCTACCGTGCATGTTTTTGGACCGGGAGGAAACCGGAGAACCCGGAGAGAAACCCCCTGAGGGACGGGGAGAACATGCTCCACACATACATGGCCGAGACGGGACTCGAACGTGGACCCTGGAGGTGCAAGGCGAACGTGCTAACCACTAAGCCACCGTGCCCCCATAATTCATTCATTCATTCATCTTCTAGCGCTTTATCCGATCTTCCCTCGGGTCACATCCATACACTAGGGACAATTTTCCAAGGTGTCAATCAACCTACCGTGCATGTTTTTGGACCAGGGAGGAAACCGGAGAACCTGGAGAAAAAACCCCTGAGGCACGGGGAGAACATGCAAACTCCACACACACATGGCCGAGACGGGAATCGAACCCGGACCGTAGCGGTGTGAGGCGAACGTGCTAACCACTAAGCCACCGTGCCCCTGCCCCCATAATAATCATAATAATAAAATTAAGTTAATGTGTAAGACAGAAACTAACAAACTTGCAGAAAACCACCAAAAATGTTCCTGAGGGATCTCAGGTTTGAACTTTTTTCTGCGTGGAAAAACAATTGCATAAAAGCCCTGTAGAAAAAAAAAACCCTGGTGTGAATGCATCGCTAATATGTTCCCATATCTGTGTTTTGATTTAAACCCGGGCAGTTTACAAGATAAACCCTACACGCTATGGTAGAAACATTGAAACGGATGAAATACCCTCACATAACATAACAGTGCCTCAGCTACATCATACAAGTCTCGACTCTAGATTTATTTATTTATTTATTTAACATTTCTACTCTGAGCAGAAACCCTTGACAATTCGGTTGGTTCTATTTCCCAAAATGTGAGCAAGCTAGATTTAGTCAATCCTCAATTACCCCTGTTATTAAGGAGCCCTGAATATTCAAGACATGGGACTCTCAACAACAAAGAACAAAATCACCTTCTGTTTGTATTAAAACCTTCATTGTCAGTCCTGTATTATTGCTGGGTTCTTTTCCCTAGACTATGCCTATTTCAAGCATCGTATTTCGACAAATATTTCAACTAGAGCATTGGCCTGTGTTTTTTTATTTCTAATATGGCTCAGTCTGAGAGCATGTGTGTTGGCAAAGCTTTAAATAATCTTTACACCGTAGTATATTAAACGTAAAAAACCCAACATGTGTTGGCCATATTGAGGACTGGGCAAACATGCAGTATAAAACTCTGCCACCTGGTGTTGACACAGACTGCAGAATAAATAATAAATCACTGCATCATTTCTTCTTCCTTTCTTATACTATAGGAGGAAATCCTTCTGAAAACGCCAGTTCCGTCATTGCTACATTTGCCATGTTTGACTCCTATATTTGTTATAAGTGGGATACTCGGTTTCATTTCTCCATTGTGATTTCTGTTTTGCTGATTTGTGATTCGGCGTGACCCAATCTAAATGCTGATAGTGTTATTTGGTGGTTCAGATGCACAAGCACTAAAAAAAAAAAAACAGGAAGTATATTTTGTTTTTAATCATGCAATCCATATGTTACAGAACAAAATCTCTTTAACAGTAATACTTGCTCTTGTTCCGACATACCGTATGGGCAAATGTGAATAGACTTTTCCACCACAAAGGATGTTTTTGGATGCTGTAGCAATTACATTTTCCCTTCCCTTGAACTAGGGAACGCAAACCTGTTCAATAGGGGTGTTAATAAAGCCTCGAATACATGGTTTGGAGTGGACGATCTTCAGTGGCCTGCTTTAAAGCTCTCACATTGACCTCACATTGTCCCTGACTTTTTATTAACACCCTTGTGGCTGAATCAGCACAATTGTCGAGCACGCTCATGAATCCATTGGAAGATTTTCCAATAACTCTAAAGGATATTGTAAGGGCAAGGACGAACCGTGGAATGGGATCTTATGGTCAGACGTCCATAAACTTTTGTACATATAGTGTAGATATAATAACAGCCTGCACATTTTTTGTGGAATGAAAAAATCAAGTATTGTTAAAAAGTCACACATGTAGTTTGCACATAACATAAGACTTTTGGCGTTTCATCCCATATCTGCAGATGAGCAGGAGACATCAGGCTCCATTATCTACACCGTGGAGCTGAAGCGCTATGGCGGGCCCCTGGGCATTACCATCTCAGGCACAGAGGAGCCCTTTGACCCTATCGTCATCTCAGGCCTCACGAAAAGAGGTCTAGCTGAAAGGTGAGTCCCGGGACAAAAATGAAAGCCTCGAGGTTAAAGACCTACGAATTCAATTACCGTTACCTTTTGTCCTGAGATGGCGGTAGATAAATTCTCCGTGTGGGTTTTATAGCGGTTGTTCTATCTGCTGTAAAGTAATCAGACTAAGGTTTATTGAACTTTATAAGTCGCGTGATAAGAGTGTAAAGACAAGAAGCCGAATTAATTCGATTTAAAAAAAAAATTCCAGATCACTACACTTATGTGATTCCGTGATTGTTATTATCTGATTATCTAGAGCACAGTTTGGGCCATATAAGCCAATGTAATTGTGAACGAATGGACAGGCGATTTACAAGCCAGTACAATCTAATATCCGGACATCTTTGAAGGTGAATAGAATTAGAAATGTTGTTAATTATTCTATATTAAATAAATTAAATTAAATAACTGGTGTATACAGGTGTATGTTTTTGAAGCATCTCGGCTCCTGTTTGTTCTTGCCTATATCAGAAATATTAAAGTGTATAAATTGTACAGCATGCAAATTACTGTTCCGTTATATTATAAATGAAGGTGTCTGGAGATGATTGGACCAATGTAGGTCTCACGTATTTGGATTTATTCTGTTTTGTGTTTTTTTTTTTTTTGTTTTTTTTTTAATAGAACGGGAGCTATTCATGTTGGAGATCGAATCCTTGCCATTAACAATGTGAGTCTGAAAGGCAAACCACTGAGTGAAGCCATCCACTTACTACAAATGGCTGGTGAAAGCGTGACGCTGAAAATCAAAAAGCAGATCGATGGTAAGTTCTTGTAGCTCATTTCTGCTTTGTTCAGTTGGGTTAAAAAGAAAAAAAAGAAAAAATGGGTAGTTTGAGCTTTTGACACAGAGGCAGTGTGTGTCATTTCCATGCATGCCATTGTAATTGCTGTTGCAATAACCAATTTGAAAGGAAAATTATAATCTATGAAGGTTCCACACATGTTCCACATGCTCAAAATGATTAGGAAGCATTCATTAGATGTATGGTTGATTATGAAGTCTACATGTCAAATCATAGACTGAATTATAAAAAAAAGTAATTATATATATATATATATATATATATATATATATATATATATATATATATATAGCTTAGCTTTTTAAAATAATTTCATAGTAAATCAAGTGTTAAATGATCCATTATAAATGATAATAATAATTGTTTTCATGTTGTCCAAAGATTTATTACATAAACTGATTTATAACAACATCCCTGAAAAATGATATAATATATAAGCATTTCTTTAAATCAATACATAGCAGTAATGCAAAATAGCATGTCTTAAGTGATCCATTGTAAATTATAACAATAGTATTCATGTTAGCCACAGATGAGAAGAAAAAGAACGCTATAGATTTCGATGACGAGCTCAGCGATAACGATGACTCAGAAATGACAGATTCTCAGAAGACCAGTAAGTTGTCCGAGATCTACTCCGCCACCATCCCCAGCGTTGACTCGGCCATGGAATCATGGGATGGATCTACTATAGATGCTAGTTATGGGAGTCAGGGTAAGTTTGGAACAATCACACACACAAACACACACAGCAAGGATTTCCCTGCATAAATCTCCACTTCCCTCGTAGGTGGCTACATTCACCAAGTAGCAGGTATCGCCTTACATCCACACGAGTGGCGCAGTGCCAAGAACAGGAACAGCACCCCCCCTCCTGGCCACCGCAAGAACTACCTTCTGAGTGACGGAGGATTTAGTGAGGAAGAGTGGGACAAGCATGCTGGGTAAGATTCAGTGTATACACATGGATTCATGGATTCAAATATGAGGGAGCAGAAATACAGCAATATAAATGTGTAGTTTTTTACTTTGTTTCATTTTCAGTACTGTAGAATTGATGTAAGTCAGGATCAGGAACTGGCAATGACAGCAAGAAAACGAATAGAGTGTAAGGTTCTTTTTAGTGGTTTAGTGGGTTAAAAAGGTGTACTCTCTGGAGAGTGCAAGCAAGGACTTACTGAGTAAATAAAAGGCATGGCCAAAAGGGATCACAGGCATGGGGGCAGTGCAGGATAACAAGCCTATATACTTTGCATACATGTTAGATTATATTAGATTATATTAGCTTTTTTTTTTTTACATCAATTCATAGCAGTAATGCAAAATACCAAATATTAAGTGATTCATTATAAATGATATTTGCATACATATATACTTCTGTATAAGTATATATGTGTGTAATACGTACATACATAAAAAGTATACTTTTATTTGTGTGTATGTGTGTGTGTATATATATATATATATATTATATATATAGATATATATAGAGATATATATATATATATATATATATATATATATATATATATATATATATATATATATATATATATATATATCTATATATATATATATATATATATATATATATATATATATATATATATATATATATATTTATTGTATATATATATAGGGGGGCACGGTGGCTTAGTGGTTAGCACATTCGCCTCACACCACCAGGGTCCCGGGTTCGATTCCCGTCTCGGCCATGTGTGTGTGTGGAGTTTGCATGTTCTCCCCGTGCCTCAAGGAGGTTTTTCTCCGGGTTCTCCGGTTTCCTCCCTGGTCCAAAAACATGCACGGTAGGTTGATTGGCACACTTGGAAAATTGTCCCTAGTGTATGAATGTGTGTGTGTGAATGAGTGCGTGTGTGCCCTGCGATGGGTTGGCATTCCATCCAGGGTGTATCCTGCCTTAATGCCCATAGACACCTGAGATAGGCAATAGGCACAGGATCCCCGTGACCCGAGGGAAGATTGGATAAAGCTGTAGAAGAGATGAATTTTTATATATATATATATATATATATATATATATATATATATATATATATATACACGCACACACACACTACTATTCAAGAGTCTGTATTATAAGAAGAAATGGATGGTCTAGGATGCAAGGCTGCAATTAATCTAGTAGAAAAAAAATGTCATCTTCAATCATCTGCACTGAAACTGTATTCTACTAAAATTGTTTATTCAGCTTGGTACAAAAAGTACATGCAGCATTCAGAAACATTCAGATTGTCTAAGAGGATGGAAAAGTACTAAATGAAACCACTGATATGATGCAATCAGTTATTACTACCATTAGCTGTACTTCCTGTTTTGCTTCCTCCCACTCATTTTGCTGGATCTATTTTGCAGCTTCGCTAAAGACTAAAGTTCAAACATTTTTCAGGATATTGTCCCCTCATTCCCTCTGCTCAAGCCTTCATCCCTCCCAGAGGGGGGGGGCTGTTTTACTAAGAATAGTGGATAACTAGGCCAATTCCTGCTTCATGACTCATGCTAATTACTGCTGCAGATTTGCCAGCCAGACTCCTGCAGATGGCATCATGCTGGACCACGAGGACAACTTCTGGTGCCAGGCCCTGGAGGACTTGGAGACGTGTGGGCAGTCAGAACTACTCCGTGAGATCGAGGTAAACTGGATAGAGATGAACTCATCGCGAGAGCATTTCCACACTCGGGCTCTAAATTCGAGACAGCCGTGGCCTGGCACGGAATGACAGACAGAGATGTTCCTTTCAAAGTGTGACACAAAGTATTAATAGCTTCTAGGTTGACCGTTATGGATTAGATCATCTCGTAATCAATCGCCGTGCCATAAATAGTGAGGAATGAAGGATTTGTCTAATTGTTTTTTTTCCCTCAGAAATAATAGCAAATAGGTGCGATTTTCAATTCAGAAGATTTTACAGGCGTCGCCATAGAACATTGTGATGTATAGGTGTTCATTTCAACATGGGTAGGGCAGGGGCTTATGGCAGTGATGCTGTGGGGTGGGATGGGGCGTTTCGAGTGACAGATTCCAAACGCCACAAATTAAATTTGGCTGTCATTTCATGTCACATACAAAGAACAAAATAAAAATCATAAAATGGAGGCTATTATCACTGTGCATGTGTGCAGGCAGGTCTTGTTCTTTTCTGGTTCCTTTAGCTTGTTCAAGGAGGTTGAGGTAGAACGGCAACCATTACAGAATTTGCAGAATCCTCTTCACATTTACAATGTGGTGGTTATTTTTTATTGTTTTGGTTTTGGTTTTGCCAAACGTATAGTCAAATTTAAGTATGTGTGTATTGGTAATGATCGAAAACACCCGTCTGTCTAATAACCAGAACCGTCACCACCCAGTGAGCGTTCTCACCAAAAAGTACGATGATATGTTGTTAGTGTATCACACCATTAATGCAGGAAACGGTCACTACTCAGAGGCAAAGTGCATGTGAGGCCAAATAGACACTCATTCGGGGCTCCTACACCGAAAGGTTTTGTTCGCTCGCTGAGCATTGACTGACTTAAGTCACTTGCTTGTTCACTGTGCAGTATCTAAGAACTTTGCATATACATAAGCTAATATTTGTTTCCTGAATTTTGCTCCAGGTCAAAGTGGCAGTTTTTCTTTTATTTTTAAGTTTAAGCATAACTCTAGTGAATACAATGCTCAGATTATGTCTGACATATAAAAATGACAATAAATGAAATGCCATTGATTATTTTCTTAACGACAGCATAGGAGTTAATAATGTACTATATCTAGTGTAAATTGTGACAATTGGTCCGTAACAGTAGTAATGTAATTTTTTCCTTCTTTTCTTTTTTTTTTTTTGTTGCTTTAATTGTAGCTGTTGATCATTTCTGCATGTACGATACATGTTGGAGCCGTTAAAAAATAAAAAAAATCCTTCTTTGCATATCCAAAAAAGCTAGGAAGTTGATTATGACTCCGCTGGAGAATTCAGGGTTAAGGACTTTGGCCCCAAGTGTGGCAGCTTGGTGATACCAGGGCATGGAGCACCACTATCAAATCAGAGCCTTAACCACTGATCTACCAGCTCCCCAGTTTGTTTGCACGTGCCAAATAGTTACTGCTTACCTTTCTGCATGTGATGCAGTAAACGCATTCCTTTTTATTTTCATATTGTCTTGATGAAACAGCTTGAATTTTTCCCTGTGTGGGTGGAAGTGTAGATCACCAGGTAAAAATGCTATCAACATGTTACTATAACATTTCATGTGTAAAAGTCACTTATTAGTCATGGGAAAATCTCTCTCAGTGTGTGTTATTTTTTTAAACAACATAAGCTGCATTTTTTTTTTCCGCTATTTGTTTGACCTTCAAGGGTGCGGCCCGGGAGGTGTGGGAACAATTGTTTTTATGTAAGTGATAAGAGGAACTACTGTGTCACTATGTTAAAGGTAACTGATAAAAACCTATTACTTTGCTAGAGGTATAAGAAGAAAATAAAAAGCTTTTTCGGAGGCATCGTATTAAGTCGCACCCTGCAATACTTATATAACAAAAAGACCTGTTATGTTTTTTTTTTTTTACATAGTACTCTGGCAAAATTCTACATTGGAACAAATAAGTGCTTTTTCACACTAGTTTAATCGAATAAATTGTAAAGCACCAATAATATTGCTTTTCTTTCGGAACACACAGCGTAACCTCACCTGCTTGGTCTCTTTGTATTTTTCAACAATCAGACTGGACTGTCTAGCTGTTCTCCAGAGATCAAGTGTGGAGAATAGGGGGAAACCTGATAAAAGGTCAATCCTTACAGGAAAACTTCATTGTACCGGGCTTTATGGCAATATGGCCTGATGGAATCAAATTCAAATTTGCAGGGAAAAAAATATAATAAAATACAATCCGTGTATAGTCAGGAATTTATACACTCTTCATGAATTTACATTTACATTTGCAGTATTTAGCAGACGCCCTTATCCAGGGCGACGTACAAGAAGTGCTTTAGGTCTCGCTCTAAGGATAAGATTCATTCAAGAAGGGTTTAATACAAACTTAAGTACATAAGGATAGACAGTTTATTTTTATTTATTTATTTATTTATTTTTAAATTGATATCTGGACAGTGAGATATATAGGAGAATAAAAAGGAATGTTAGGATAGGTGTTGTTGGAAGAGGTAGGTCTTCAATCGACGTTTTGAAGGTAGACAGTGTCTCCATTGTTCGGACCTCCAGTGGAAGTTCGTTCCACCACCTCGGTGCCAGAACAGAGAAGAGAATTGAGCTGGTCGTACCTTTTTGCTGTAGCTGGACTCCAATCAAGTTTATAAACAACTTGGAAAATGAATCGCATCTAAATTTCAATTTCTCCACATGTGCATCAATGGGCGTGTTTCCATTACAAATTTGCGATTATTTTCTAAATGTCGATTTTAAAAACTGTTGCGCAATGACGGTGTTTCTATTAACCAAACTCGTCCTCTCGCGATAAGTCATTAAAAAAAAGTCAATGCATTAGGCGTTTTTATTTGTAATCTTAGATGTAGGCGCATTATACAAGCATTTATGGAGAGGCAATCCCCCTGTACTTATGCGAAGCAACGTATGCACTTGTTCTGGAAGGCAATAGTGCACAATTTCACGGAGGACCACTTTTTTTTTTTTTTTTTTTTTTTGTGCAATGTGCAATTGGACCTCTTGTTTCCATTACAGTTTTGCAAATTATTCCTTTTTTGCATCTTCAAAACAACACATGCGAGCGTAAAAACTTTTTTGTGATACATGTGTGTTTTTGACCCTTGGCTGCCTTACTGACCATTGCAGACCGGGATGGCGTCTAGCCATCACAATTTGGCCTTTGTCAACCTTGCTCAAATCTTCACACATTTACCCATTTATTACTGCTTTTATATGTAAATAATTTCACGAAAACATTTATTAAAATAGAATAAAAAATCTGAATAGAATAGTCTTTATTTGTCACTTGTATATGACACCATCTTACATCTGCCTCTTTCACCCATCTTTCTGCATGCCTTCCCTCACCACATCCATAAACCGCCTCCTGCCTGGCACCTCCAGGCTCAGCATTCTTCTCCCTATGTACCCCATGTCCCTCCTCTGCACATGTCCAAACCGTCTCACTTTATCCTCCCTCACCGCGTCTCCAAAACATCCTACATGCGCTGTGCCTCTAATAAACTTGTTTCTAATCCTGTCCATCCTCGTCACTCCCAATGAAAATCTCAACATGTCCATACACAGTCAAGATTGCTGTAGTACATTTGAATTAGAGCTACATAATGACTAACATTTTTGTCCTCATCTTGGTGGAGCTATAAAAAGAAAACAGCAAATCAAATCAGACACCTATAAATCATACATTTTGAGTATCTGCCGTAGACATTCATTCTAACAAGTGCAAATGAAATCTTCATGGTTTTGAAGTTTAAGCCTCCACAGTTATCACATGGATCTATAGGCGATTATATGCAGGGATATGGGATACATGTGTGTGTGTGTGTGTGTGTGTGTGTGTGTGTGTTTGTGTGTGTATATATATATATATATATATATATATATATATATATATATATATATATATATATATATATATATATATATATATATAATATATATAAAGGGGCACGGTGGCTTAGTGGTTAGCACGTTCGCCTCACACCGCCAGGGTCCAGGTTCGATTCCCGTCTCAGCCATGTGTGTGTGGAGTTTGCATGTTCTCCTCAGGGGGTTTTTCTCCGGGTTCTCCGGTTTCCTCCCGGTCCAAAAACATGCACGGTAGGTTGATTGACACCTTGGAAAATTGTCCCTAATGTATGAATGTGTGTGTGTGAGTGTGTGTGTGTGTGAATGTGAGTGCGTGTGTGCCGTACGATGGGTTGGCATTCCATTCAGGGTGTATCCTGCCTTAATGCCCATAGACGCCTGAGATCGGCACAGGCTCCCCGTGACTCGAGGGAGGATCGGATAAAGCGGTAGGTAATTCCCCTGTAGACTCGAGATGATGAAGAAACATGAATGATATATATACACACACACACACACACACACACACACACACACACACACATAAATAACTGGATTATACTGGCTAGCTAATAGAAATAAACACTACCAAACGTTTGTGGTTTGTCTACATTGTCAGAGTTTATAAAGGATGTTTATAAATGATATACTCACCACTGATTGAAAGTACAACAGGCTGCAGCAGTGAAAAGACAGTTTGTGTTTCTGAATGGAAACTTCTGGTATTGTCTTGGAGTTCAGAGTTCTGAAATAAAATGATTTCAATTGAACACAGGACTACACATGTAGAAGAAACACATTTAGATGCACAGTGTTTTGCTTCCTGAATATTTTGAGCAACACGTGTCCTCTGCAATCACACTATACCTACCACTTTTAGTTTCTGATTTGTGGGTTTTTTTTTATTCTTTTTGTTTAAGATTTGTTGCTATGGTCTCTGACTTATTTAGATTTTGTGTTTGTCATTGTGTTTTGTACTTCTTGTCCAAAACTTGGACAAGTTTTGTACTTCTGTACTTATTGTACTTGTACTTATTGTACTTCTGTAATTATTATAATTGAGAAGTTCCAGTGGATTGTTGGCAATGCTTATTTTACATTTACATTTAGCATTACTTAACGTTAACAAACCATAAACTGAGCAAGTGCATTTCTGCAAGGGCAGAATACTTGCACGGCCAATAATGAAAGTAACAAGTACCTGATATTTCTTTCACAATATGGCACAATATTTTGTTTATTCTTGCAATTTGATTCTAAGCAGACACAGTTAGATGGTGTTTGCAAGTTGCCATGTGAAGCAGTGAGGGTCCGAGTGCCCACAAATGAGGACCCGCACATGAATACCAATGCTTTTATATTAAAGATTAAAGACAGTGGGTTACTGAGCAATATTAACCATCATCCTCAGCCTGTCACATGTCTGGGTTTACTCTGATTAGTTCTAAAGCTTGCTTTTTCACATTTGTATGGCTTTGCATGTTGCATCCGAGGTCTAAAGAAACCCCTGAAATCCCAAATCTTCCTAGACAAAATTGGTCTTTGTAAAAACTCTTTAAAAAAAAAAAAAGGCCTTCAGCTTCAGTCCTGAAATTGACTCGTTAAGTGCAAGAAGTGCAAAACAAAAAAAGAAATAATAAATCGGAGACCATAGTAACCAATCCTAAATGAAAATAATCAGAAAACAACAATATGATGTGATTTTTTTTTTTTTTTTTTACAATTATGCTTTTAATGATCTTAGAAGCTAATCAATAACCAAAGCAATTACTTGTTTACATTTGTTGGGAAAATGTATTTATAGAATTTTCCTGTAAAGGTAAAATAACGATGATTTAGAAATAGTTTACCCACAAACATGCAAGGAAATCACTCATTTTCTCCCAGCAATACATGTTGTATTCATTAATAATGGTTTGTCTATGTTTACTAGATATGTTTTCACAAATAGCTTGTGATCGCTTGCACATTGCATAAGTACAATGAAATCATGACCCAAGATAGCACCTGGTTCAAATACCTGCGTTGTGCAAGTTAACAAATTGCAGGTGAATAAATATGCAGTGCATTGACTGTACGTCAATAATGATCAATGTTCTGAACAATATCATGAGCCCCACCCTCATAGTTCTTCATCCGCATGGAAAAACATCAGAAAGGGGTTCCTACATCTACACCACCGGAATATGTTTGCTCGGAGGGATTTTATTATTTTTTTTTTTAACTCCCACACTAAATATGTTTCCTTTGTCTTTCTTACATTTGTTCCAATTGCTGTACTAAAAGATCCCAATATATAATATTATCTTCATTTGTTTTCAGTACTTCTGTTCTAGCGGCTCATAAATGATTCATGATTACTGATGTTTGATCAACTTTAGTCTGATAAGAGTGCTATGAAGGATCTATTCATCATTTTGATTAGAGTCGATTAGAGTCCACATGGGCTTGCTATTGTTATTGAGGACTCTGGAAATGAACATAACAAGAGTCAGAATGTCGTATTGGAAGTCGGAGCCCTGAGGTTCACAGTTAAATACAGCTTGAATCAAAGGTGTCCTTGGAACCTTCATATCAGAATATATTTGTTGAGAAACGCCCGGTTTTATGTTCATACATGGCGGACTCGAGTATAAAGTATGTGTCATTCATTCAATCATCTTCTACCGCTTTATCCGATCTTCCCTCGGGTCATGGGCAGCCTGGATGGAATGCCAACCCATCGCAGGGCACACACTCACATTCAGACACACATTCATACACTAGGGACAATTTTCCAAGGTGCCAATCAACCTACCGTGCATGTTTTTGACCGGGAGGAAACCGGAGAACCCGGAGAAAAACCCCCTGAGGCACGGGGAGAACATGCAAACTCCACACACACGGCCGAGACGGGAATCGAACCCAGACCCTGGGGGTGTGAGGCGAACGTGCTAACCACTAAGACACCGTGCCCCTTAGTATGCGTCATGTTTCAGAGAAAGAATATTCGTGGCAATCGGGTGTAAACAGATTTAAAATGCAGTGCTTTTGTCGTCGCAACTTGGCTCACAAAATCCCCTGAATAGAATCGTTCTTGTGCAGCGTGAACATTTTTCCAAATTACAATATGATACAGTTGTAATGGGTTAAGAGTTTCCAGTAGGTAGTCTTCCAAGGAAGGGCGCGAAAATAGCGCTTCTGAAAACGCTAATAAATGACATCTTCGCTGCTTTCCAGTTAACTACGTTTCATTAAATTGCATTAGATCATTTCTAAATGACCTCTTGGCAGCCAATTAGAGTTCCATACAGAACTCCCTATTGAAGGTTGATGAGCTGATTTTAGCCGTAATCACTGCTTGACTCTTGTTCTCTTACTCAGGCCTCCATAATGACTGGCAGCACTGTGAGTTTGGGAGTAGAGAGCACCAAGTCGCACAGCGAAGCAGGGAGCCAGGCCAACATCAGCCCTCTACGAAAGAGCGCTCATCTTCGCAACGAGGCCAAGAGCAAGAGCACACTACGCGTGTCGGAGAAGACCTGGGAGTCGAGGAGGATCAAGGAGGAGATGCAAGAAATCCTGTCGCCCACCCCACTAGAGCTGCATAAGGTCAGTGTGCAACACACAGCCTTCAAACTACATCGCTGTATGGATGCAAAAAGGGTGTGGTCAAGACGTCGGATTTCTAATAATCCCATCACAGCCAAACTGCCAAGGCTGGGCCCTTAAACCTCAACTGCTTGGTTCTATTAATGAGAGAATTATAATGTGGCAAATGCTGTACATTTAAATAATGATGTATGAATACATGATTATGAATGAACACTTAATGCATTTAATAATTTTCTTTTTTTATAAATATATACAATACATATTGCACAGCCTTTCAGACTATTCATTCCTTCATCAAATGCATGGTTAGGAGTCTAGTGGTTTAAAATAAGCTTCTAATTTGTTTGTTTGCTTAAAAATTAAATCAACCAAATATACTTTATCACAAGCAAGGGCTAAAAAAAGTATGGTAATATTTAAAGAAGAAAGAAATGAATGAAAATAAGAAGCCAATGAGAATGGACGAATGAATGAATGAATGAATGAACAATCCCACTTTTTGATCTTGGCTTTTAATATCCAACAATAAACAGATAACAGATTCTGAAAGAAGGATCACAGACATTTTCTAATGATCCAACATGCAACTAAAACGATTGACTTTTCTCAGGTGACCGTGATTAAGGATCCAGAAAGAGACGATTTTGGATTCAGTGTGTCGGACGGTTTTTTGGAGAAAGGCGTCTACGTGAACGTGATCCGGCCCGAGGGTCCAGCAGACCGTGCAGGACTCAGGCCATATGACAGGATCCTCCAGGTTTTTTCACAATCTCTCAATTCACACTTCTGCATGTCTATGTGCACTATTTTCAAAAAAAAAATAAATAAATATATATATATATATATATTATATATATATATATATATATATTATATATATTTTTTTAGATTACAAGAGTGTGTCTTTAGAAGGCCGGAGTATTACTGACCCTTACAGAAATCTGGTTTGTCACTAAGAGCGCTTCCTGCTGTAACTTATAGATATTTAAAATGTTTTCGGGTCATAAAGTAGTTGCTTTGCTTTTACATTTTCAGAATACGACATGTACATGTTGATAAATCGGACTCAGCAGAGGTGGACGTGGATATTTGCCTTAGACGAGACGCACAGTAAATTGTGAACTCTCGCTTCCTGGCAAATATAATTGGTCAGGAGTATTTGACAAGGTTTTTGTTTGGTGTTTATGAGACGACTCTCCAGTATCACTGCCAAGTGTCAAGTCATGTAAATTATAGACCTGAGAAAGTCTTTAGGCTGTTACATAGTGTGTAGATGTAATGGTACTCGCGTTTAGAGTGACTCTTATGTACAGTAGACGACAGAAATGTCTGCGCACTGCTGTTAAAATTGGTGATCTGACAAATTGCACAGGGATCCTCTGAGCGCAGCCACATTCCGCTTTATAATCGGATTTGAATCTGGGAACTGCCCGATACATTCCTAACTGTTGCTCCACTTCTAAAATGACTCCTTTATTAACAGAGATTTGTTTTGGATCGTTATCTGGTTATTGGGTCACACAAAAAAAAGAAGTGTTTAGCTGTCTAAAAGAGTCATTTATTGGTATTATGCGTAATTTCCCATACACTGATGTGTGTAACGGTCACATCTAAAGAGCAGAAGCAGTACAGTGTTTTGTTTTTTTTTAGTTTAGATTTTTGCGATTTAAATGTTCTTATTTGTCTCATCGGGCCCGAAAATCATTTTACCACATGGTTTTAACAAATTGTAGGTAAGACATGACGGAACCCGTGTCTAGCCAAAATTCTTCTTCGACCAGACATGAAGTTTGACTTTGCTCTCTGATTTTTCCCCACTTGCTGCATGTGTTTCGAGTTTCTATCCTGAACGAACACTTTTAACAATAAGATCCTGCGCTTGCTTTATTCTAATAGGACATTTAGCAGACTTTCCACAACATTACAAAGGGAACGAAGAAAGCCATGGCATGCTGCAATAAATAAAAGAAAGAAAGAAATAGCGGTATACGTTACAGTACAGAAGAATCAGTGCGTATATATATATATATATATATATATATATATATATATATATATATTTTTTTTTTTTTTTGTGTGTGTCACGTACCCAGGTCAATCACGTGCGAACACGAGATTTCGACTGCTGCTTGGCCGTGCCTCTTATCACAGAAGCTGGAGATAAACTGGAGCTGGTTATTAGCAGGAACCCATTAGCTCAGCCCGGTGTGGTTCAGCCGCTCGACTGCCATTCACTGGCAGCTCCATTGACTCACAGCCGCGAGCACGGCAACAGCACCATGGACCTGTGACAGCACACGTAGCTGGGGATCATACCCTGGAAGGACCACCAGGAACTGCTGGACATGTTATACAACACGACCCGATCGTAGATTCAACAAATTATTATTATTATTTTATTCTTTTTTTTTTCAAATTAGAGTAAAACAGGAAGTTTGAGCAAGCCGTCCGGCACTCACCGAGTGTTTTCACTTTAAACAAAGACATTTGTTGACATGCAACAAATTGACATGCGGCATCAAAAAGGAAACGAAACCTGAATCGAGGTCAAAGTCATTGTGTATTGTGTACACGTTTACTTTTTATGATGGCCATCTTACTTCAGAAAAGGACACCACTTCGTTTATGATATTTTCATGTAATAATCATGGTTTTTCAAGGCAGAGCGTCTCACCATGAGTACTTTGGTTAAGCTATTTTTTTTTCCAGTATTGCCAGGGCAAACTGCCCTAGAATTGGCCCTGATCAGTCATGTGCACTTTCTCTCTCTCTCTCTCTTTGTGTGTGTGTGTGTGTGTCTGATATTCCTGTTATTCATTGGTATTTCCTTGCCGCACACTAAAGAACATGCGAAAACAGAAAACAATGCACAAAAAACGAGTTCTTGCTTTAGTACGCAATGGAAATCGGCACCTAAAAAAGGCGAAACGTCACCTTTATTTGGCAAAGGCAGAACAGCGTTTTAGTTTTGTTTATACAGAAAGAATACAGAGTTATCTCCAACCTCATACAACCTCCTCAAGCAGTCATGTGAATAAAAAAAAAAAAAAGCCCACAACCCTCTTATTGCTCTAGAAGCCATCATAAAAAAATGTAATCAGCCAAAAGAAAAATGGACTTTGCACGTAGAGACACATGTGCCAAGCCATGCCGGTGTTTGCGCTTAGGTTTGAAACTTTGGAATGGATTTACGCTCGATTTGATCCGCCTCTATTTCTTTAGTTTACCCATTTCAACTTTTTACACAATTTTATACAGCGTTATAATCTGGAATTACAATTATTTAGCAATTTTATTTAAATCGGATATTTGTGTATTTTATTTAAATTAAGCTATTTATTAGGACCCATGTAAGCACTTAAACAAATAGAGCATATTTTTGTTGTTGTTGGATATTTCCTGATTTTATTGATCAAACTAACAAATTTAGACATAATTAGGCCATTCGCACTTAAGTCGGGGGTTTGAAACTTTCCAAATGTAGGTTTGGCAGAGTGATTCTGGTCACTGACCCGTCATCCAATGAACCTCCATTTGGTGCTAGTCATTATTAAAGATTGGGAATGTATCCTACAATATGATCCTTCAAAGTCAAGATATTTTGGCCTCATTTTAAAGAGCACTGTTTGTTTGTTTGTTTCACGAGCGTGTCCGTTCCAAATTTCTTAAACGTTTTAACTGTGTGGACTGATTTGAGAACAGCTTCTACGCACTTTTTTTTTTTTTTTTATCCCAAATCATGTTACTGCCCGACTGCCAAATAACGTTGGCAAGCTGCTAATGCTACTTACTGTAGAATTAAAAACAGGAGTAACGCACCAAACAATGAAGAGTAAAAATGTTCAGCCCCCAAATGGATATCTATGCTTTTATATGGGCTTTTCTGACTCCTTCATTGTATATCACACTATTGGTGCGCATATGGATTTAAAAGTTATTAAAAAAAACTTACATTTCCCTGGTATTATAGATTATGTTCATTTATGTACGCGCTCTCACAAACGCTGGCCTTTAAACAAATTCTCCCATTTAAAGTATAACATGATCGCTGATGACGGTTATCCAGAGCTCGGGTAAACACTGATACTTTTTATTATGCGTACATAACAAATGATATAAACCGCCTTTAATATTATGAGCTCTCTCTCTCTCTCTCCTATAAATTCCGGACATAATTCCAAATAGTGATAACAATGCATCTACCCCATTCAGCACGTGCGTTCAGGACTCAAGGGCACATTTCTTCCTTTCACAATGGGCAGGCCACGATATAGCAACTGCCGAAGCTTGCCAAATATTTTAGACATTATGTTCAAGTTATTTTCATCTCACCTTCCTGAAAAGGTCTCATAAATCTGAGTGTAGCCGAGTGACATTTCGAAAGATCCAACCCCGGCGTTTAGACCCACTAGGATTGTGTTTGGTTGGTTCTCTGTTTGATAAGATGTCACAGAGAGACAATGCAAGTTTGGCAAGTAGTTAGAAAGTAGTGCAATAAAGAAAAAATGTTGTGTTTAAGAAATGGAAAATGGAACAATTTCACAAAAGATCCATAATGCACCCGCGTCTGACTTTTGGGAAGGACTTCCATACCGCTCATACAGTGATGCCCTCCCTTCTGTGGATTGGAGGGTAGACTCTTAAATTACTCCTGTTGCCATAACTGTTTATTTCCTGGGCATTCGTTGGAATTATTTCCTGCTTTCTATTGCAGCACTAACGACCGTTCTGGAAAGCACAAGCCAGATCTATTTCTAATAAAACAGAAAAGCACTCATTGTTCTCAGAGGCTCTTGCGAATTCATACTGGAACAATCCGTTGCTCTGTTCTCGACCGCCCCGCCCCATGTCACTCCCTCATTCGCTCTTCAAAAATATTGATGAAGGGCGAGGTTTCATTTTCACATAAATAAAGAGCCTCATATTAAAAACTTGTCTTGTTTCTAAGATCACTATTTAAGCAACATTTTGGCAGTGTTTCCATGTAAGTGATGTTTGTTCACAAACCCCCGAATAATAGAAAACAAAAAGAAACTGAAAAGATATTTCATACATGCAATATTCAGGCCCCGAAGAAAGGCTTTGAAAATTTTACAAAGGCTTTATAAAGCTCTAATTGTCCTCATCCCTATGCATTTTTTTTGGATTCTCAATTAATGTATGCATTGCTATTGTGTATTTTTAAAGTGTGTAATATTTAAAGTTCTATTCTCTGTATAGTATTTTTATATGAGCCTCTCTGCCATTGTTCCCCCCCGAGTGCAGCTCCGAGCACAATGGTGAAAAAAAGAAATTGGTTTATTTTGGTTTGGATGAATAATAATGAATAAATGGTGTCATAACTATATTCTTCACTCTGTAGAATCTTTTATGTATATATACACTATTGGACGTATATTAATCTGCTAATTGTAGCACTGTCACTGAAAGTAGTAAGCAAAATTAAAGCAGTTTTTAAAGGGGCGGGGGTTAACAGCAAGACTCATTGAGTCTCATACCGTCGTTTCCTCGCCATTCAAATATAAGCAGATTTAGGAGTAATTATATATTATAGACAATGTTAGATTTACAAGACTGGATGAACAAATAGATTGTTGTATATCCAAATGATGTGTAATGAAGTGGAAAATGTGGTGCATATTAGAAGAAAAAAAAAAACCTTTAAGGATGAGTAGCAATAATGACAGTTGGATGTAACTATTTGGTCGTGTTGTTTTTAATTCTAACCAGTAGGTGGTGATGTTAAGAAATTAAGAGCATTTAGTCATTCTCCTTGAGATACCCTAGAACAGGGGTGGCCAACTAGTAGGAGGCTAAGAGCCACTTTTTTCCTGTGTTACTGCAAAGAGCCACATCATACACACGGGTACACATAAACATCATCCCGTTCCCATTGACGCATGTTATGTGAAAGCTCCTAAAGAGCCGCGTGAAACTAGTTAAAGAGCCACGGGTTGTCCAGGCCTGCCGTAGAAGTTTTAGGTCAGTGCATAGAGCACCGTCTGATATACAGTGTCCCATTTTCAATGTTGGCTTTTGAGGGAAATCTTTATGGCCAGTTAATGATCGACGCCACATTTGGTATTGATGGGTTGGTGTTCGGTCAAATGCAAATGGGAAAACCCAATTAATTAGGTCATATTATATCTGAATACACAGTGTAACATGTATAAACATAATCCTAAAAGGCTAGCATTAGCATACTGCCAGTTAGCAAACATTTTCCAGACAGTTTTGAAGGAAGAAGTAAATATATTATGTATTAATGTAGGGTACTGCTCAGGGTGTGAGCAGGAGGGTGCTAAGTGGAGGAGGGGTGTAGCTCAGTGGTTTAAGGCGATGGGCTACTGATGGGAAAGTCGGGAGTTTGAGCCCCGGTATGGCCAAGCTGCCACCCTTGGGTCCTTGAGCAAGTCCTTAACCCTCAGGGGGCGCTGTATTATGGCTCACCCTGTACTCTGAGCCCCAACTACCAACCAAGCTGAAATATGCAAAGAAAGAATTTCACTGTTCTTTAATGTAAATGTGATAAATAAAGGCTATTCTATATTATTCTATATGGGATTCTCCAGTCTCGTGGCACGGACTTTTGGTCTCGGGACGAGCACGTCTGGATGCAAGGCGCATTCGTAGCTTTCACTTGGAGCCATGTTGGAGCGTTTCACATGCCACCAGGTATTTAAGGGCTTCAGCATCCTCGCCCCAGTGCTGGATTATTCTCATCAGTATACCACAGGAAAATGAGAAAAATGATGTCATAACTATACTGGTGAATGGGGAATTATTATTCCCAGAATGGGAAGCATCACCCTCCATTTCTTTTGTGTTGCCTCTTGCATTCCTGCCTTGAATCCTTTATATGCACAACCTATGCACATTCCACACCATCATTCCCAGCACCGGATTGGGAATCTAAGACCACTGGGCACCTCTTTCTGTAACTGGATCCTGGACTTTTGGACTGGAAGACCTCAGACAGTCTGGATGAAGAAGAGCACATGCAACTCCATCACATTGAGATTCTGATCTGTGTGTTCAGGCCTCTGCTGAGCCACGACTGTTTAGAAATACACAGCTCTAATCACATCAAGTTTGCTGAAGACACGACTGTGATGGGTCTCATCAGCAATAATGACGAGTCAACTTACAGAGAGGACGTGGAGAAGTTAACCGACTGCCAACAACTCTGTCTCTGAACGTAGACTAAACAAAAGAGATGTTTATTGACTTCAGGATGACACGGCATGACCGCTCCCCGGTTAACATGGACGACATCTCCATGGAGATAATTGAGATTGAGGAACCATTGAGAGCATATTGAGCATCACTGCCTGGTTTGGGAACCGTCTTGGATCACAAGACCATACAGCGGAAAGCGAGGAAGGCTGAAAAGCTCATAGGGGTCGCTCTTCCCTCTGTCATGGACATTTCGACCACACGCTGTATCCATAAAGCCAGCAGCATTGTGGATGACCACACACACACACACACACACACTTCGCTGCAGTCTGGAAATAGGAAAAAGGTACAGAAACATTCGGGCCCTCACAGATGCGTAACAGCTTCTTTCCACAAGCTCTGAGACTCCACAATATGAAGGATCTGGACTGATACACACAGTAAATGTTGCACATGTGTACTTTGTTGTGTGTTTTAAAGTTTTTTTTAGTTTATGTGTCGTTCCGTTTGTTATTTTTTTGTTGTTTGATGACCAGATTTTAGTTCTGGGGACACTGTACTGCATTTTATAATGCTGAAATGACAATAAAGCCAACTTGACATGCTGTGAAAAGTTACTGTCATTGTCACTAACCATCACCCTAATCTGCCATGCGGAGTGTAGGCTTTCAACAGGAAACCGCTTGATTCAATTGTGGAATCACAAAAATGAAAATAGTCCATAGTTGTTTTTTTAGGTTATGCATTTGTAAATGTTGTTCTATATCAGACCTGTTCCCAGGTTGAATATTTTGCAAAAACAAAACAAAAAAAATGAAATTCCTATGATCTAAATATACTTCACAAGTTCGGTTACATTAACCATGTAATGTGTGATTTATAATCGTTCAATAAGTTTCTCCACATGTAATGGAAAATAGAGTGTAATAATAGTTAATATCCACCAGTGGGGCACGGTGGCTTAGTGGTTAGCACGTTCGCCTCACACCGCCAGGATCCGGGTTCGATTCCCGTCTCGGCCATGTGTGTGTGGAGTTTGCATGTTCTCCCCGTGCCTCAGGGGGTTTTTTTCTCCCCGTGCCTCAGGGGGGTTTTCTCCGGGTTCTCCGGTTTCCCCCCGGTCCAAAAACATGTGCGGTAGGTTGATTGGCACCTTGGAAAATTGTCCCTAGTGTATGAATGTGTGTGTGAATGTGAGTGAGTGTGTGTGCCCTGCGATGGCACTGGAATTCCATCCAGGGTGTATCCTGCTTTAATGCCCATAGACGCCTGAGATAGGCACAGGCTCCCCGTGACCCGAGGGAAGATCGGATAAAGCGGTAGAAGATGAATGAATGAATGAATGAATATCCACCAGTCATGTGTGCCTTGATTGGTCCTGTGAATATCATTTAATTGATTTGCACCATCACTTGTTTGTTGGTTTGTTTGCTTTTAACTTCAATGAATCCTGTTGTTAAAGCGAATCGAATTTTTTTCTTTTCTTATATTTTTTTCCAAGGAACAAATGATCTTTTGACCCATTCTATGTATATCAGAGTGTTTTAATGGTATGTTTATAGTGACATGACACTGGCAGTTGTGCGATAACAGTACTCGTCCAGCATTTTCCACTCTCTTTCGCTCGCCGTGCCATTTGTCCAGCGCTTGCAGAAACAAAGCTGCACTGTTCTGGGATCAGTCTTAATTTAGGACTGACTGATTCCATACATGTCAACACTCACTTCCTCATACGTGACATACGTGAGCTCACAGCACCAGATCACATTTAAATGAGTTTTAGTTACTCCCCAGAGGGCAGATGACTCCAAGCCTAATATGGTTTGAGAAAAGGAACAGAACCGTCACTTGTGGCAGGAGCCACAAAAAGGTGGCTCACGTACAAGCTACCACGTTTATTAGTTTATTTATTTATGCCTGGAGAATTTCAGGCCCAGATTCCAGTTGCCAAACGACTATATTTAATGCGTGTGTAGCGTAGCAACCTTTGACCAAAATATGGCATCATTATGATCATTCCACATTGGCTCGATGAAAATGCCTGGGCTTGTGCTTTCACTCATTTAGCTACTACTGGATCAGTAAAACACCAAAAACACCCACCGTCAAGAAAAGGCTACATGTATAATTCTATAGGCGCTAGAACAAAAAAACATCATTACCATGTTTTACCATGCAATCCGCCATTCAAGCATTAAACTTCATTTATATAGCGTCTAACGACTACCTAGGTAGAACATCGGTGCTGAACAAAGTGCACTATGCAAATTATTGATAAAATAAATGTAATAAAAATGAATGGTTAATGAAATAAGAATATTGGAATGAAATTCAATAAGTAAATGGTAAAAAAATTTATATAAACATACAGAAGTAGGAAAACTAAACACACAATCTACTGGTTTTGGTCAATATTTTTTAGTTTAGATTTGGTGGTAAGGAATTCCATGTCACGGGGTAAGCTCAGGGGAGAGGGAATTCCAAAGCTTAGGAGCTGCCATGTGGAAAGCATGGTCGCCCCATGATTTATAGCTTGGTTAGCTGAGATATCTGGCCCCTCAAACAGAATAGTTATGAAATAAAACATTCAAACTAAGAATATATACCATTTAAAAGGGGGATTTTTGCAGCAGGTCTCAGGAAATAAAGTTGGGACATTTGAAATTTTGGGCATAAGGAGTGTGTTTTATATTTCTTACAGACAAATGCTTTGCACTGAAACATTTCTTTAAAAAAAAACAAATGCATTAAAAAAAAAAAAAAAAAAAAGCAAAATGCTTCCTTAATTTTGATACAATTATGCAATAAAACACTTACTGTAAGTAACAAACCTTGGCTCAACCTTTGGTGAAAGAACAAGGTCTTGCCTTTTACAGATAAATAACAGGATTATCCTGACTTTACAGTATCTCAGAAATCATAGTTACTGATAAGATCTAGAGTAGAGGTCATGGCTGTAAAGGTGCTGCTATAAAATCCATCTAGCTAGTCAGTATAGCAGGATTCTATTAAAGTCATTTAAAACCTATGATTGTGTGTGTTTATCTGGAAACCATGTAACATTGCCTACCCACAAAAACAAAACTTATATTATACCCCCAGAAATGACTTGGTGGAGATTCAGCAATGCCTCTATATCTATTTAATTTCTTAAATTAAATATGATTTTGTGGTCTAAAGCCCTCCGTTAAAAATACTACAAATCTTAGATTTCAAAATCAAATGTTTTGATTCTACTTATTATTGTGGGCAAACCAAGTAAAATCATTATTCTATAATGGTATAAATACATAGTGTGTACAGTAATAATATTAATAATAATAATACTTTTTCCACATTACTCAGTAACACAATATGCTATTAAGATATATTTTCTACAATGTGAGAGACATTCATTTGCATTTTAATGACTGAGAATTCCCTGTGATGATTTAATTATGCAGTTTAATTTGTATTTTTTATATTTGCAAAAGCTAGGATTAATATAAATAAGCTACTATTCCTCTTCAAAACTGCTACCATGTCTGCACGGGTATATTTTTGCAAATTAGGCAAGGTAAGTAACTCGGCAAGGTACAGTAGCTTGATGGATGGAGCATTGGGCTCTGGACCAGATGGTTTCAGGTTCAGGTCACAGCACTAACCACTATTAGGCCCTTGAGCAAGGCCCTTAACCCTCAACTGCTCAGTTGTAAGTCACTCTGGATAAGGGTGCCAAAAACCCAGCCGTTAGGTTTGCACAAGTTAGTGCTTTCCTAGTGCCGGGCCCAAGCATGGCAAAATGGGACGTTTATCAATTAAGAAGGACATCCAGTGTAAAACGTGTAAAAAAAACAAATCTGCGGATCGCACCTGCTGTTGGGACCAAAAGCATGAGAGCACTTCACGAGAGCAGCCAAAAGCAGAAGATGACAATATTCAATCACAAAGTAAAGAAATCTTGAGGTAACAGTTTGTCCCACAATTAATTACGCATAAATACTGCTATAACATGACCTGATACGTGCTTTTCTGGAAACTTTTGTGCCTCAGGAACATCTCTGATTACGTATGGAACGCTGGTTCCCTGGGGAAACGTCACGCTGTCTCGGTAAGGCTTTCAGAACACCTTTGTGTAATACACTCTGAACCACATGCGAAAGGACAGGAGTAGTGACATCATGACCAGGACATCATGCAGCTGGTGTCAGCATCTGCAAGTGGAAGTAAGTGCTGCGGGGATGCTGAGAGTGTGGCATAGAGAGACAGCCTCTCATTCCCTCGGGGATCCAGGGTTATATACATAACCAGAGACGGTCTCTTTCAGGAACTCGTGCTTGCTTTGGCTAGACTTTGTGAATAAGTGTCCAATACTGCTATACTGACAAGTCCCTGCCTAGTGTGAAACATAGCTAGTTTAAAGGACAGAGGAGCCAGGACTCGCATCAAGGTCAAGGCTGCAGGACCTGATGAATGTCAGAGGGGTGGACCAGCCCAAGCACTGTAAATATCCCAGAGGAACACTCCAGAGGAAAGGTCTTGGATCAGGGTTGTCCAATCTTTTCCACAAAGGGCCAGTGTGGGTGCAGGTTTTCATTCCAACCAAACCAAGTCCACCCTAAAATTGACCTGCTTCAATCTAACGATTTTCATTTTCAATGCCTATCAGGTGTGACCCTTATTGATTGGATTGAAAATCTGCACCCACACTGGCCCTTCGTGGAAATGATTGGACACTCCTGTATTAGTATTACTTAAGTCTTAAGTCTTAATCCAATCAACTAAGGGTCACACCTGATAGGCATTGAAAATGAAAATCATTAGATTGAAGCAGGTCAATTTTAGGGTGGACTTGGTTTGGTTGGAATGAAAACCTGCACCCACACTGGCCCTTTGTGGAAAAGATTGTTAACAACCCTGTCTTAGAGGCTCCCTCATGGGTCAAGTGCCCTCACCCTGAAACGTGTGGGGAGATCAGAGGACCTGTAAGAGGAAGAAATGACTTTCATAATCCATCTGCTAAGGGTATGTTTGTTTCTTGTATGGACCATAACACACAAAAGAGCTGGTCCAATTTCCTCCGCGGAGTCGTTCAAGACGGTTGAGGTTTTCTAGGTCAGAGGTCTGGAAAGAAGGACGATAGAATGCCTGCAACATAACTGGACGCAGGGTGACAGGACATTTTGGGAACATAGCCCGATCTGGGGTGAAATAAGGAACTAGCCATGCCAGGGGTTAATTATCGGCACAAGGTGGGCATCAAAAGAGCTTGAAGGTCCCCATACATACTTCAAGAAGTAGATGGCCAACAAAAAGATAAGGGTGCCATGTGATGTGTACTGTGCACCTCACCAGAATCCCCCCCCCACACCCCCCAAGTATGTCAGGTTTCTGTCTAGTAGATGACAATCTATAATGATAAGGTTACTGGTTGATAAGTTGAATGATTACTAAAGCCAAGATGACTATCCTCATCTAAGTCTTGTGTTTTTAAGTTGGAGCTATTCTCTGTGTCCGCCTTATAGGTCTCCTTAATAATGCTCACAGAACAAATCTATTTATTTTAAATCAACATTCAAAATAAAATTCAAAAAGTTCAAAAACAAAATAACATAAGAAAGTTAATAATGCATCTGGCTTTTGTTATAGAAGTTCCTATAATCCAATGGCTTTGGCTGGTAAAACATATGATAAATGATATACTCAATGATTAATTGGCGCCAGATGTGTCGGGTTCTTGCTGTGGTATTTCTTACAAGGAAATCTCACTGCACAAGATGCATATAATTCTACAAAGTACTGTGCATTAACATTTCCAGCAATTTAACAAATTAAAAGCTTTACATAAAAACTATGTTTTGTGTAAATATATATATATATATATATATATATATATATATATATATATATATATATATATATATATATATATATATATATATACCGTAAATTTCGGACTATAAGCCGCTACTTTTTTTTTCCTAGGTTTTGAACCATGCGGCTAATAATACTGGTGCGGCTATGTCTGCAGATTTTTTCCAGACCGCTAGGGGCTCTAACCGGAATTAGAATCAAAACTAACACAAAATAAATGCAAAGAAGAAGAATGCGCTAGTTCCTCTTTAGCAGATATAAGTGGGTAGAAGCGGATAGAAGGAGGACAAACTCTATCTTTACAAGGTTAAGGTGACGTGATTTCACACACAGGAGAAATGAAGATAAATACTGTAAATAGCGCTTATTTTCTCTTGGTTCTGTCCCGTTTTAATCAGCAAAGTTTTCTCTCTCTTTCCCTCCCCTGCTCTCCCCCCCCCCCCCCCCACCCCCAACCCCCCCCCCCACACACACACACACACACACACGCGCGCGCGCACACAGACACACCACACACACACACACGCGCACACACGCACACACGCACACGCACACACACACACACACACACAGACACACACAGACATGCGCGCGCACAAATCAGCCAAAGTTGTTCTTGATGTTCCCTTTCCCGATATAAGCCCGGTTCTCCCTACAATCCCCGTCCGGGCTCGTAGCACATACCTAGTGTCGCGGACACGGACGCTCGATATATGTTTATGCCTAACCTTTGTCTCCGGTACTCCCGGTACCACGGCGCGCAGAGCGCAAGGCTCCCTAGCCTGTCTGGCCGCTCCGTATGAGCGGCGTCTCCTGAGTTCTTTATTCTAATAAATCCTGTTTTGTTTGAATTCCGGATCTCCGCGTCTCTGTGCAGCGTCCACCGTTACACCGTGTTAAAATACAGGTTAGGAAAGGATCTATTTAGGTACATACATGTACATTTACAATACAAAAGCGGATGCGGATGGGATGCGGCTTGTATGCAGGTGCGGCTTATTTATGAATTTTTTTGGGTTTTTTTTTTTAAATAGAGCAGATGCGGCTTATATCCCGGTGCGCTTTATAGTCCGGAATTTACGGTATATATATATATATTGATTGAAAGTATTGATAGGACAAGCTAAATGCAACAGCTTGGATTTGAACATCAGTGTGAAACAAAACGCTTGGGCAAGTGTGATTTTATATTTGAACATTCTGTTATCAGTATGTGTCTATGCTATAAGATATTCTCATTGAACAGATAAAAAAGTATTGTTTCTAAAGTGGTATCTATTTCTATCTATCTATTATGAGTGCACAGGGAGTGAACATCATCCACTATAGCTGGTTGCTACATAAAGAAATAATAGAATTGTATAATGGCTTCATTACAGCTCATTTCAGTCGATAATCATATGCCATTCTGTGGTAAGCATGAGTCGATGGTAAAACCAATTGTAGCACCAAATAATTGAGTCACCTCGATGGAGCAATTGTATTGTTGTCGGAATTTCTCATGAAGCTCAGTTATACAGTATGTTTTATATGATAAACTAGCTTGTAATATTAAAGTTGGTACCTTTCTATATCCGGATATATGTTTATTAGGGCCCAAGCACTGCAGTGCGCAGGACCCTCTTGATTTAAATTGGATTATTTATTTATTTATTTACTGCCCAAGCACTGCAGTGCGCAGGACCCTCTTGTTTTCCTACGGCGTATTTATTTATTTATTTATTTTCAAGTCTTTTTTTTTTCAACCCTCAAAAATGAAAGGAAACAAGAAGTAGTTATAATAGTAGTTATAAGTAGTAGTAATAACTTCAGTGTACATTAAGCAAGCTACATGAAATCATAAGATGGTCAAGATTCACCAGCCGATCACAATGATATGACACATGAGTGTCAGTTATAGCGCCACCAACTGGGAGGAGAAAGTAATCACTTTTTGAAATCAATTTTTTGAAATTTTTTCTTTACTTTTATCTCAGATGGGTCTTTATTGGTCAGCATTATGAGAATGCTTGGGATATTTAATATTGGAATGGAATTTGAAGCCCGTTGCCATGGAAATTATTTAAATATGAATAAAATAGAAAAAAATTTGTTCTCATATCTAACGAGTAAAAGGCCTGAAGGACCGGTGTGGTGCCCAAAGACAGTATAAGTGGTTCTGAGGAAGGCCAGAATGTGTGGGCCCCAAGCGTGGTACAGGGCCTTCACATCGCCCCTTAAAACTTTGTCTCGCTGGCCTTTCAGGTTTTCTCTCTTCCTCGTAGGTCATTAAACAGGGTCCTATATGATCTGAAGACTGAGGGTCTAGCAGCCAGAAGGATGGCTCACAGAACAAAAAAACAAATTAACCAATTTAAAACAAACCAAGACCCACAAGAACAAAAACAGACTGAAATCCATATAACAAAACATAAGTGTTGTTCAGGTGCTGGCGCTCAGCTCCAATTGGGCATTTCCAAAGCCTGATGTACACACAAATGCCACATCACTTATAAGTCAAATAAACATTAAGAAATAAAATAATAACAATTTAGCCCATGCCCACTAGGGCATCCCAATACTTTTGCCCACGCCAACCAGGGTGTCCCAATACTTTTGACCATGCTGACTAGGGCACCCCAATACTTTTGCCTATGCAACTTGGGGCGTCCTAATACTTTTACCCATGCAACCTGGGGTGTCCCAATACTTTTTTCCCCAAGTAAGTTGGGTCGTCTCCATACTTTTTCCCACACCGACTAGGGCATCCAATACTTTTGAACACACCAACTGGGGTGTCCCAATACTTTTGCCCTGACCGACTAGGGTGTCCTAATACGTTTGCACATGTAACTGGGGGAGTCCCAATACTTTTGGCCGCACCGACTAGAGCATCCCAATACTTTTGCCCATGTAACGTGGGGTGTCCCAATACTTTTTCCCACGCTGACTAGGGCGTCCCAATGCTTTTGCCCTGGCAACCTGGGGTGTCCCAATACATTTTCCCCACACCGACTGGAACATCTCAATACTTTTGCCCAGGCCGACTAGGGTGTCCTAATACACATGTAACTTGGGGCGTCCCAATACTTCTGCCCATGCCGACTAGGGCTTCCCAGTACTTTTGCCCATGTAACTTTACTGTCCCACACATGGGGGCCAGCTGATGACACTCAAGGAGTCTCGTACCAAAGTTCTTTGGGAGACCGGACTGCACCATTAAACCATTGAGCGATCAGAGCTGACAAGTCTTCCTTCTTTTTTGAGGTCCCAAACCTTACAAGAAAAGATGCAAGAAAAAAACCTGTCTCTGTATTATTGAGAACCCACTAGGCCTGGGATTTTAACCAGTATGCACAGTTTAGGAGACCTACTTACCTTCCAAATGCGCCACTATGAAAAGGGTACAGAACAGCTCATTTTAAGACGATTTATTTTTTACCATACCCTCCAGTTTAGGGGGTAGCTCAGTGGTCTAAGGCGCTGGGCTGCTGATAGGAAGATCCGGGTTCGAGCCCCTGTATGGCCAAGCTGTCGCCCTTGGGTCCTTGAGCAAGACCCTTAACCCTCTGTGCTCCAGGGGCACCGTATCATGGCCGACCCTGCGCTCTGACCCCAACTACCAACAACAAGCTGGGATATGCGAAGAAAGAATTTCACTGTGCTGTAATGTATATGTGATCAATAAAGGCTATTCTATTCTATTTCCATTAAATATTTCAATTTTGCATTTATTGTTTTGTCCAGTATTTGATAGTAAATTGTCTTCCTGACTTGTAAAGTGTGAGAGATTTGGTATCCAAATACTTTTGGTACTTTAAACCCATGATATTGCACAGTTAAACTGCTGTTTGGTTAAACTGATATCCTATTGTGCTGTTCTTGGTTTGCCATGCTGGTTTGAGGAGCTTCATTTCCGTTTTGTAATTAAAGTCAGATTGGGCAAAAGGGGTGCAAGTCTGAGCTAATTGAGTGCTACATTTACAAAATGTGCTCTTGACTGACCAACTGTCCTGGAGAGACAGAGGAGAAACCCTTGTTCACAACGTAGCGAGACGCTTCTGAGCAGGTAGAATCCCGACATTAACTGCAGTAAACGTCGTTATCCAGTACAAAATTAACCTGGTAGTGAGTTGATTCGATGCTGAGAAAGGAAGCTGGACAGACTCGGTAGGCCCAAATGTATTGTGAGGGTGTCCTGGGAACATCTAGTGGAACCCCCTGTTAGAGATACATCCCGAGGCACATTGGAGACATTGAGTCCATATTCTCCACCTCCATTGTCGATGCAGCCATTCAAAGATGTGGCGGTAAGGTCTCTGGTGCATGTCTTGGCGGCAATTCCCCGAACCCGGGGATGGTCATCAGAAGTAAGAGGTGCTGTCAAGCTGAAGAAGGCGTCCTTCCGAGCCTAGTTGGCTCGTGGGACCCGAGGCAGCTGATGGGTAACGGCAGGCCAAGGGGGCTGTAGCCCGGGTGGTTGTGGAGGCAAAATGGGTATGGGAGGAGTTCGGAGAGGCCATGGAGAAGGACTACTGGTCGGCCTGAAAGAAATTCTGGCAAACCATCTGGCATATCAGGAGGGGGAAGCAGTGCCCTATCAGAACTGCTCAACAGGGGACATCATCAGATGGTGGAAGCCCCACCACAACACCCACCCAAACACAAACGACCCCCCCCCCCACAAAAACCCACACCCCCCCAGAACACAAAGCCCACCACCACTGGAAGAATAATTTGAGGATCTCCTCAACCCCAGAGTCATGCCTTCCAAAGAGGAAGCATAGGCCACGGGCTCAGAGGGGGAATTATCCATCACCCAAGCTGAAGTCACCGAGGTAGTTGAGAAGCTTCTAGGGTTAGATGAGGGGGTGGATGAGAACCCTGAGTACCTGAAGTCTCTGGATGTTGTGGGGCTGTCTTGGCTGACACGCCTCTGCAATATCGCTTGGGGACTGGGGACGGTGCCTCTGGACTGGTAGATTCCTCATTTTAAGTAGGGGGACCGGCCGGTGTGCTCCAACTATAGGGGGATCACACTTCTCAGCCTCCCTGGGAAAGCCATGGTACTGGAGAGGAGGATTCGACCATTAGTTGAACCCCGGATACAGGAGGAACAATGCGGTTTTCGGCCTAGCTGTGGAACACTGGACCAGCTCTATACCCTCTCCAGAGTGTTAGAGGGATTTTGGGAGTCAACTGGTCCACATGTGCTTTGTGGATTTGGAGAAGGCATTCGACCGTGTCCCTTCACAAGTGAGGGGAGGATGGAACATGAGATTGACAGGTGGATCGGTGCAGCCTATGCAGTAATGCAGTCAATGTACCGGTCTGTCGTGGTGAAAGAGCTGAGCCACAAGGCAAAGCTCTCGATGTACCGGTCAATCTACGTTCCTACTCTCACCTATGGCAATGAGCTTTGGGTCATGATGAAAAGAGCAAGATCCCAGATAAAGGAGGCCAAAATGAGCTTCCTTCACAGGGTGGTCACTCGGGAGGAGCTCAGAATAGAACCACTGCTCCTCCACATCGAGAGGGGCCAGCTGGCATAGCTTGGGCATCTATTTCAGATGCCTCTTGGGCACTTTCCAGTGTAGGTGTTTCGGGCATGTCCCACCGGGAAGAGGCCTTGGGGAAGACCAGGACATGCTGGAGGGACTATGTCTCTCAATTAGCCTGGGAACGCCTCAGTGACCCCCCAGAGGAGTAGAGGAAGAAGTTTGGTCTCTGCTTAGACTGTTGCCTCCTGGATAAGCGGTAGAGGTTAGAAGGGGTTTAGGGATGAAGATGGATGGATGGATGTGTGTGGGTGTGTGTGTGATATATATATATATATATATATATATATATATATATATATATATATATATATATATATATATATTATACTATATATATATACTGCGATGGTACATGGGCGTGGGCCCATCATATATTTTCTATTGCATTTGCACATCCTTAAACAAAAGGATTTGAGTCAGACAAAAATGATTTCTCTTTTTTTATTCTATTGTGATTACAGCTCATCAACATGTTTTATATTGTTATTTGTCAGGCTTAGCAATATATATAGTTCTTTTTTTCATAGAATATTTGAAGGAAGAAAACAACTTATAAAGAATGAGAAAAATCTGTTGTTCATGTGATGGAAAAACAAATGTAAAAAAATGAAACAGTGAATAAAATAAATCATTAAATCAATAACTTATGCATAAATACAGTGTATTGTGTCATCCGGATGTACACCCCGCTAAAAATGATCTAAACATCCCAGATCTAAATGTTTTCTACGCATCTGTAACGTCATGTTTTAGGAATTTTCAGTGAATCCATTTTTATTTTTGTAAGATTTTTGTAAGAAGTCGGCTTTTAAATTATTATTATTATTATTATTATTGAATACATTCAGTTTTGGTATTGATATTGGATGGACATGGGATAATGGGACATACATAATGCCTTTTTATACTCATGATATAGAATTTTATACAGTATAAGTAATTTCTTTGTACACATTTTACAAGTATGAAACAAAGGTGTAATCAAGATTGATCAATGCAAGTCCTTTTTATTTTATTTATTTATTTCTGTTATCTTTGGTGATTTTTTTTTATAGTACATGCCCAGACTGGCACAATGTGAAATGGTTTGTTTTTATTCCTATCATACCACAGCAAACTGTTACTTGTTTTTTATTATTATTATTATTATTATTATTATTATTATTATTATTATTATTATTATTATTATTAATAATAATAATAAAAAAACACTTCTTTATAGATATTCTGAATATAATCCGTTTACTATATAACTATATTCAGTGAAATTTCCATACGCATAAGTTAGTTCCTGTTTTCATTACATCGTTCCTTCCATTACAGCAGATTCAGCAACTGTTTCTGAATATTGAATATGACGGCTTTCCTTTTGACAGGTGGAGATTTTTTACAATAATGCCTAACAAAGCTCTCTTCCAAACATTTGTCGTAACCAAAATGTTATTGATGTTTCACTTTGAGAATGAGTGCAGCCACGCTACTGACCGACTTACAGAAAATGAATCAACAATTGATAACCAATCAGAATCAAGAAGTAACCAGTACTCTGGTATAAAGAGTAAAGGGGCTGGTTAATGTTGATGCATGCAAGTTAGATCTTCGTTAAACTACAGTGATCTTGTGATGAGTCTAGTTTTGCAGATCGTCCTCATCAATTGGCCATTTATTAAAACAAATTGTTTGCAGAAACAGAAATACTGTTCTAGAAAGAAAATGCCTGTTGGTTTAAATGCTAATGTAATAGGTATGGACTTGAAACTTCAGTCCAGAAAAATCTCAAATTATGTTTTCCATCAAATTTTTAGTCAAAAGATTTGTTAGATAGAATAAGAAAAAAAAAGAAGCCGTGGTTATTTTTAGCACAAGAACTGAAACTTTTTATGTCCAAGACACAATGTTATGGATATCATTTCCATGGCCTCATGATAAACAAGACTGATATCTCTTTTGGGAATCGGACTCATTAATCATAAAGTACCCTGAGAAAGAAAACGATTCTTCCTTCTGCTTGTAGTAGTTAAGCTTGGGAAGTTTTGTGCATTTCTGCAAGCTCTCCAGATTTCCCATCCCATGGGGGCTATCAGTTAGCTTTAAATAAAATCACTACTACAACAGCAGCTTGGAGGAGTGGGGGGGGGGGCGTAATCAGCCCTTCTGGCTCAGTGCAACTCTCAGTGACCCCTGAAACAGTAACGCAGTGAACAGAATGAAGACGTACGTTTATACAATGTTCGGTTTTATCTTGGACCCAGTTTTTCCATGACCTAACAAGGCACTTTTGGACGCGTCCTCACAAGCCGTATTTTAGGAAGCCAGACGTGTGTTAAAATACCATGGCTTGGCAGCGGCATTGTTGTTGGGTCACTTTAAAGAGACACAGTATGGTAGTGCGTCACTCTGAATCCTTCATGAACACAATTCCTTCATGACCAAAGGCATGCACTAACTGGAATAATTTTTTCTCAATTTAAATAATAATAATAATAATTATTATTATTATTATTATTATTATTATTTCTGGCAGTGTTCAGCAAAAGCAGGAGGCTTTTTCATAGTTTTTTCTTTTGTTTTTTTTTTTTTCAAAAATAAATGTTTATTAAAATTGGGAAAAAAAGTTTTAGGTACTCCAAAATTCTTTTAAAAAATACATTTTTTTTGTTTCCAAAATGAAAAAAAAAAGCAAAACAAAATCATAAATTAATAAAACACCAACACTTTGCCAAAACATGAAGATGTAATCGATTTTTCTCCTCAAGTCGTTGTTTCTGCGTTAGGATCAGATCCTGAGAACATTCCAGAGCTTTTTCTAACGGGTAATTACCGACAATCATTTA
Source organism: Kryptopterus vitreolus (assembly GCA_030449085.1). Lineage (NCBI taxonomy): Eukaryota > Metazoa > Chordata > Actinopteri > Siluriformes > Siluridae > Kryptopterus > Kryptopterus vitreolus. Next base: position 16,702,019 of record JACRUU010000013.1, read on the forward strand.
CCCTTTTATTTACCTTTTACTATTCAAAGGAAAAGTTGCTGCTCTAAAAAAAGTGCCCTCGAGTTCTTTTCTCAGTATACAAAATCGTGTGGAGGATAAAGATTAGGTTGGAAAAATATAAAGCCGTAATATTCCATTGATCTCTGGACTTTATGTTCTTATTACATGATTTTAATAAAGCCTGAATTTTCAATTTTCAAAAAAAAAACAAACAAAAAAAACCGAATCTATGCTTTAAAACAATTATTGACGATCTATCAGTCAGTCTTATCAAAATCATATAATAAGATAAGGTGTGTCACAAACTGATACAAAAGTCATAGCATTTCTTCTCAAAATACTAATTAATGTAAAGTATCACAGTAAGTACATTTTTTTTCCCTTTTTTTTTTTTTTTTTTTTTTTTTCTTTTTAAAGTTTGGTGTTACCTTGCAATGATTAATTGTCCCTAATGTGCCTGATGTTTCTTGTTATTGTTGTTATAAAGAAATTTCACTGCAAGTACCGTCTTTTTAAAAAAAAAAAAAAAAAAAAAAAAAGACAGGAACGACGCGTATCATTCTACAAAGTATTGCACATTACAAATTTCCAATTGCACTGATTAAAAGCTCTATATAAAATGTTTTGTCCTATAAAAATATAAGAATTGTTGACAGGAGCTAAGAATAATCTTAATATTAAGAATACAAAAAGGTAATGGAAAAAAAAACAAAACAACAAAAAACAAAAGAAAAGAAATGACATGTACAAACAGCTTGGATTTGACCATAAAATACTACCTCTGAAGTGATGCGACACAAAAAGCTTAGACAAGTATTATTTCATACATATACATTATAAGTTTGTGTCTACATCCTGATACATTCTTATTAAATCAATGAGTAATAATTGACAGTGGGGATATTTAGGGAGTGTGTATAGAATGGGTATAGAATTTGGTTTCAGCACAGAATTGCACCTGTATAAGCACTAGGGCTGTATTCAGAGTTGAGCTGAGAATGTAATGCTGAAATTTTGTGGCACCATGTGTTGTGCTGAAAGGTGGAAGAGTTGACTAAAAGGGTGAATTTGACATCTTTGCCATGCATCATTCTTAACCCTGGGCAAAAGATCTAGTCCTGGCCTGGCCAACCCGTGGCTCCTGAGCCTCATGCGGTTCTTTAACTAGTTTCAGGAGCTTTCACATAACATGCGTCAATGGGAATGGGATGATGTTCATGTGTATCCGTGTGTATGATGTGGCTCTTTGCAGTAACACAGAACAAAAAGTGGCTCTTAGCCTCCTACTAGTTGGCCACCCCTGATCTAGTCCCAGTATTGAGTTGTGTCACTGTTAGGCAGATCAATACCACCTTTTTTGTTTATTTGTTTGTTTATTTATTTATTTATTTATTCATTCATTTATTTATTTATTTACTTATTTAATAACATCTCATTATGTTCATGACGTTTCCCTAAAGAAGAGAATTTAACAGTTATATGATGCTTGTGAAAACATGTGAAAATGTCAAATACAATTATAGAAATGGACCCTAAAAATAGCAAGCAAGCAATCGAGTATTGTTTCTTGTCCTTCAAACCATTGGCACTAGTAAAAATGTCTTTTTTTTTTTAACAAGACAGTATGTCTAAGAATTTCATTAATCCCACGGCTGTGCTTATTTGAACCTTTTCTGAACAAATATACAATATGAATGCACACATTATTCCATGGGTTATTCACAGTGTACTGCTTTATATTATATCCTGCCTTGTCAGCATTCTTGTCTCCTATTTGGCTGATTTTAACTAATAATATTTGCATCTCGTAATACAAACATACATTGTAGTCTATTTCTTTGGACATATTTAATTCCTCAGACTATATTTTTCAATTAGTTCTGGTTTAAAGGCGCATTGATGCGCAAAAAAAAAAAAAAAAAAAAAAAAACACATCCCGTCCTAGGCGAAAGGGAAAAATCTGGCCGTCAGTGTAGAAATGTACTTCACACTGGTAATTCACTGAAATGACGAGACCATTAAAAATATCCAAATATTTTCCTCTGGTGTGTATTGTTGGACCGTTCGAACTTGGGTCAACTCTGAATACAGGTCCTTGTACATAACTGGTAGACAGGATGGATGTTGTAATGTAAAGTTGTTGTGCTACATCATTATCGTAAGAATTAGTGTGACCATTTGTGCTTCCGAAAACAGCGTACAGCGATTTCATTTACTTTGCTAACTCAAGTCTCGTGCGCAGTGTTCAACCACTCGCACCAGAAAATAGTGTCTTCCATTACCAACGTAATGTTTGAGACTTAAACCTTCATTTAGGTTACTATTATTGTTGGTATTAAAATAGTTATAAAATAGTTTTTTTTTTTTAAAAAACGGGACACTTTTGCACCAGGTACACTAAAGTTACTTTCAAAACACTTAAAAAATTTACCATTTGCTGCAATTAATTGTCTGATGTGTCCACTCTATCATCATTTAAACACAAATATTTACAGGAAAGAAAAAAAAAACAAGTATTCGATAATTTTTGTGATACTGCTGTTTGTGTGGAAATCAATGAATCTTCTAATTACAGCAACGTTAATGACAGTAATAAAACAATGTTATGATAAAATATTACAACAGACAAACAAGAGTAACTTCCTTTGTAAAAAAAAAAAAAAAAAAAAAAAAGAAAGAAAGGGGAAATAATTGCTAGTGCAGATATGTAAACCTGGTCCTATGACTACGTCAACATGTTTTTTAAATTTATATATATATATATATATATATATATATATATATATATATATATATATATATATATATCATATACATATACACACATATATATATATATATATATATATATCATATATATATATATATATATATATATATATATATATATATATATATATATATAGTATATATATATATATATATATATATATATATATATATATATATATATATATATATATCTATATAACTATACTCTCTCTCTCGGAAAGCAGCAGGTGATTGGATTCTCTCACAGAGAGCGCTCACATCATGGTTTCTACAATAGTGTGGCTGGGCTTGTTCCCATTGGGGTCAAGGGGACGTGACGTTTCTGAGCCCTTCTGTCGGTTGGTGCCACTTCGCACTGGGGCTGCCACAGCTTTAATCCTCTGGAAGCAGAAAAAAGGAATCGCATGATAGAGTTAGAAGAAGGCTGCAAAAAGTTGGCCCTTTTGTTAGGTTTTCTATGACAACAGTTTAGCGCTACTGCTAAAGCTTTGAGAATAAAATTATAATAATATTAGTACGGGACATTACACAATAGATTATGCAAAAGTACTGCACACTGTGACAATTACAAATCAGGACGTGTAAAGGTCCGTTTCCGTGGCTAAAATCTGTCAAAACAACAGCCAAATAAAAAGACTTTTACTCCTGTATGACCACCTTGTATTCACTGAAATCACGTTGGAGCCAAATCTTGTGGTCAGTCTATACAAGCATGATTTTTAAACATTTTTCGTTAAAATAAAAACAGCGCAATAGCGATACAGACACTAAAAATATGATAATATGTTTTGCATTTAAAAGAGAAACATAGGACATTTTCCCTGGGAGCAGAAGTAGTGTTTACTTTGCCGTGTCGAGATTGTTCTAATTGTTTCTGATCGTGTTCCTCCAGATTAAAGTTAGAGCAATGGGCTTAAGAAGGAAAAAGATCACAATTGGAGCAGCTGCTGGGGAAAAGAAAATGCATGGGAAGGAATTGCAGTGGCATTTGTTTAATGTGGTAATGCATTAAACTAGTGTCATGGTTCAGACAATTTCATGATGCAAATTGCAGTCAAATGGAATAAGAAACAAAAACCCAACCCACACAAATCACAGGTCTATTATGAACCCATACTACTGAAGTATGGATATATACTGCATAGACTAGACCATTAAAACATTTTTATTATTATTATTATTATTATTATAATTTTTTTATCTTTTTTTTTTTTATTAATTTTATCTCATTGCATTGTACTAACCTCAATGAGAGGGCCTTCGGACTGGATGATCTTGATCACAACCACCATAGGTATGCAAATCATGGAGGCAAGAGCGAGAGTCCAGCCCAAACCAATGGCCCAGTCTGGATACTCGTAGATTTTGTTGTACGTCAGAGGCTTGTATTTGACTAGAGAGAAGATGAAGCATCCCTGGAGAAGAATAAAACTCTGTTTGTTAGGTTAATAGAATTAACCTTAAAATAACATTGGTCTTCATAAATAATAATAAAATAAGTATTAATAAATGAGACTTCTTGGCTGAAAAGATTTGTTATCTTGATGAATGCTATGTACTTGCATGACCATGACTGGCCGTTCTTTATGCTCACTTAAAGAACTCAAATAGGGGAGGGGAAAAAAAAAGTGATCTCAGTGACTTTCAGCATGGTTTTAGTACGAGGAAGGCTGGTTTGTGTATTTCAGAAACTGCAGTGATTTTCACGCACAACAATCTTCTAGACTTTATATAAAGAAGGGTGCGAAAAACAAAAAACAGCATTCTCTTCTGTAGTTGAAAATGCTTGAAAGTGAGAGGGATCAGAGGTCAATTGTCCCAAATGAGCCCTCTTGTGCAACTGCGGTGCGCAGACAAATCCTTTCAAAACACCCACAAGGATGGGTCACATGTAGACGACCTCATCTTCACACTTGAGATGATGATGATGATGATGATTCACCCTGGGATTCTCTGAAGTACCTCCAAAAGCAGTGTAACATGCGAGGTAGTACATTTTGTACATTTGTTGCTGACAGTTTTTGACACTGTATAGGATGCGAGGCTCTTGGATCAAGCAAGGTATTGTGTGTCTAGATGAGTAACGTTCATTTTCAAAATGGTCTGTTTAGTATAAATTTAGTGTTTATGCTGCTTTATATGAAAAGTCCTGGTATAAAAGTAATGAACAAAAAAAAAGTTGTGTTCAATTGTACGGGCAGAATATTCGACAAAAGGAAATACCCACCACACAAAGAATAGGTGTGATCGCAGTCCAACACCACTTCATCCAAGGATTTGGTCTGTATCCAATCATGTCCTCAATTGCATCATAGAAATTATCAGCACCTAACAGGAAGTAAGAAGTCTCTTTATTGACATTCCACAACAGCACTAGGCATACACGTCACCGAGTCCAACACGTGCCGAATTTATACTGTGGTATTTAACATGAAAGGTAGATTAAACATAAAACTACACACAAATTGCATAAGCAACTACACATCCAATAACCAAAGGTTCTAATTTTTTGTGTTAAATATATATATGTAAAAAAAAAATGAGCATATTATAATAATTTGAATATGAATTCGTTGAAAAAAAAATGAATGAATATCTAAACACAATCTCATCTTAGGGGGGCACGGTGGTTTAGTGGTTAGCAGGTTTGCCTCACACCGCCAGGGTCCGGGTTCGATTCCCGTCTCGGCCATGTGTGTGTGGAGTTTGCATGTTCTCCACGTGCCTTAGGAGGTTTTTCTCCGGGTTCTCCGGTTTCCTCCGGTCCAAAAACATGCACGGTAGGTTGATTGGCACCTTGGAAAATTGTCCCTAGTGTGTGAATGTGTGTGTGTGCCCTGTGATGGGTTGGCATTCCATCCAGGGTGTATCCTGCCTTAATGCCCATAGACGCCTGAGATAGGCACAGGCTCCCCGTGACCCGAGGGAAGATCGGATAAAGCGGTAGAAGATGAATGAATGAATGAATCTCATCTTATCAAGCTATTATCCAACTATCCTGCTACCAATCTGACACAAAAATATGCTACTGTTGTAGCCAACTAGCTCATTTAAACAAATTGCCTTTTTAACATAATTCTGACCCTTAAATTCAAGTCTACTAAACAAAGATAGTCCAAAGTTTTCCTTTAAATATGAACAATTTTCACAAATTGTTAATAACGAACACCATAGCTGTGCAAACACCGTGAAAATGGGGTAAATGATTGCATACAGCAAATCCAATATGTAACAAGTAGTGTAACTTTTCAATTACATTCTAAATATAGAATATAGAATGGAATATCATTTTCAAACCCTCCGAAAAAGGAGGTTATATTTTTCGCAACTTATCTGCATCAGAATCAAATTGTTGACAGAAAGGGGGGGCGGGGGAATGGTGCGGATGGAATTTTTTTGGAGGATTTGTAAGCTTTAGCATTTTCGAAAGTATCTAATATAATTGCATGTTGTTTCTCAGTAACTGTAATGAATTACTGTTACTTTTATTTCGTCATTAAATTGCGTAACACTGTTACATGTAACTAGTTACTCCCCAGCACGGCGTGTAGTACAGGCCAACAGTATGCCTTCGATTCGCCCTCTGCTCTATTTACGCGAAATATCACTTCTTTGAACATTGTTGAACTTACCATAAATCCAGGCTACTGCAATGCATTCAAAGAATGCAACCCACAAAAGGCACACGCCGCTGGCTGCATAGTAGTCAAAGAGTTGAAACACATACATGCCACCCTGAAAAAGAAGAAACGCAGCTGCGTTATATCGCCTTCAAGGCCATTTACAGGCTTTTGCACTCAACGCAAGCAAAGGCAATGCAATACTGTTGGAGTGAAAAGCAGTCCAGGAAGCATTATGTTACATACTCGTATAACTGTAGTACATATTATATGACTACTACAGAATCTTCCATTCGGAAATACTGATTAAGTAGAACACTGTTGTAGACACTATTTGTATGCGAGAGCAAGCATATCGTCTTGGAATACACAGCGTTTTTTTCTTCATGCTTACTTTAGTGACCATGGTAAGTCCCAGCAGGTAGCTCACAAAGCATATTATAGCTATGAAGATTTCTCGACGGTAACCCTTCCGTAGGAAGGATGGATACAAAT